>CM074718.1:232621142-233221142 GCA_037306005.1 Rhinophrynus dorsalis | reverse complement strand
GGAGGGAGGGGAACTTTGCTTGTGAATATCTCTTAAACCATAAAGGTTTGAGAGATAAGACTTATATCATTCTTCATATTTTTTTAATGCCTACAAAATAAAATAAAGTTAAAATGAAATATTACTATCCGTTTAAAGAAGGTTTTTAATAAAGTTGCACAGACTAATGAAGCTATGTGCTGCATCAGGAGACTCATTTTCCCCCAAAATTAAATGTGTGAATATTTCATAAATTATACATCTGCTGGACTTTTGATTACCATGACACCGGCAGTTTTGAATGACTTTTTAAAACGAAAACAATGAAAAAAGATAAAAATAAATCAATAATAAATAAAAATTAAGTGATAAGACCACTTAAAATCAATGCAGAACACAAACGAAACCCCATAATTCTTAAAGAATATCACTTTACTCCCAAATAATCTAAAAGACAATGAAATGTATTCATCTCATATTACCTCATACAGGTTTTGCTTGAACAGAAACCCATACCCTA
Organism: Rhinophrynus dorsalis; assembly: GCA_037306005.1. Taxonomy (NCBI): domain Eukaryota; kingdom Metazoa; phylum Chordata; class Amphibia; order Anura; family Rhinophrynidae; genus Rhinophrynus; species Rhinophrynus dorsalis. Next base: position 233,220,643 of record CM074718.1, on the reverse strand, counting down.
GAAAAAGGTGGCTCTTAACTTATCAGAGGGCTTTACCTAGACATGTGTCCTTTGCATAGCAACCTGTTATTTGTACCTTATGTATATTGTTTGCAGTGAACCTTGACTACATTTAGTTATCTCAGTTGAACCTTACTGTTTGTAGAGAAGTGTAAATTAAAGACAGACTTCAATACTTGTAATTGTTTTTTATGGATCAAATGTCTATCAGACTGTAAACTGATTTAACAGAGTGGGAATGGAAGAGCATTCCTCTCTAATTCACCACCCGCAACCATGGGATAAGTGGCAGGAGAGGGGAATGTTCTCCTCACTGGACAAAGGAATATCTTATTAATACATATTTTACACATAAGCCATGTTACATAAAGTGGAGAAAAAAAGAATGTCCTCATGAGTGCATGGTTTTGTGCAGATATCTTGAACTTCCACTAGAGAATCCTGGGACTATTTGACTGCACAAATGTCATTAGATACATTTTTTTTTTTTTTTTTTTTTTTTAATATGTATATATTTATTCTTGGTGCCGATATACTGAGAAAAGTCTTATTTATGTCTCTATTATAGGGGACAAAAAACAAAAACAGAATACTCATTGGTTTAAATGGGGCTGTTAACTCACTACAAACTAGAAAAATCCCCATTTAAATCAAGGGAAATTGTATTTGTGCCACATACTGCTGTTGGTTTGCACCAGAATCACTCCAGTTATTACTAGAATATCTGCCAGTTTTAGGTGGGGGTGTTAATTGCAGTATACCAGTCCGATACTAGCATTCCCTACTTTCCCCTCAACAGCCCCACCTCCTTATTCGTTTTAGTTACAGAACGGAATTCACAAGAACCACTCACTTCTGAATAAAACAGGGGTACTCCCCACTTGAGAGGTGTTTATTCAAAAGTTACTGCAGCATTTCAACGGCCTGAAATGTTAGTGTCACTGTTGCTACACTATCCTATGAACAGCTCTGGTCAGATGACCATAAACCTCCACAGCGTGGTGTAGCAACACCACCACTAAAATTTCAGGACCCTGATATACACCAAACATAAAAAAATCAAGTTTGAGAAGCAATAACTTCTGAACACCACATCAGCAGCGAGTGTACCCTTGTTTTATTCAGAGAGATAAACCCTAAACTATATTTTTTCATAATAAATGTTACTATCCTTTTCACACACGCAACATGCACCGTGATTGATGGGGAGATTAAGCATGCTGCAAATATCAGTGCAATGTTCACAGCTACAAATGTGTAGTATTCATTTCAATGGTATTGCTTTGAAACCACACTAAAGTTGCATGACTACTGCAGTCAGCAGAGTTTAACCTGTGATTTTATCATCGTTATTTCTACCGAAAGAATGGGATTCTGGGAAAGCTCTGCTGTACTGTAGAACTAAACACAGAATTTGACAGTAGAAAATCATTCTACGTATCTAGTCTGCCCAATTCCCCTGCTGTAAAAACCTTAAAGGGATAGTAATATTTCATTTTAACTTTATTTTATTTTGTAGGCATTAAAAAAACATGAAGAATGATATAAGTCTTATCTCTGAAACCTTTATGGTTTAAGAGATATTCACAAACAAAGTATCCCCCCCTGTTCAACCAGATCAGAAGGGAGATGCCCAGGTAGACTGCAGAGAGGGACAATCTTCAATTAAGATAATGGAAAAAGCTGAAAAACTTGTCAAGGGGGGAAGGGCTTTCATTGTTTTCATACAAAGAAAATTGTCCCCTTCTGTTACCTGTACTGTCATACAACCAGACTCACATCTGAGAAGAGATGGCTTACACTAGGTAAAAGGGGCGGGGAGGGGAACTTTGCTTGTGAATATCTCATAAACCATAAAGGCTTGAGAGATAAGACTTATATCATTCTTCATGTTTTTATAATGCCTACAAAATAAAATAAAGTTAAAACGAAGTGTTACTATCCCTTTAAAGCGGAACTATCATGCTAATAACATTGCCCCCGCCCCCCCCAATAAACTTCTAATCTAGTGATATTCAAAGTTTTTCTGTCCTTAAGTTCAATAAGTCCACATTACTGCTGAAAAAACACTTCTTCGGCAGGAACAAGAGGACAGACCGTGCAGACATCTTAGTGGAAATGTACCTCTGAGTCTGCTCTGTCTGTCCTGGTCACTGCCAGCATTGGTGGAGACGTTAGTTGGTTACCTTAAGGTAATGGAAGTTCCTGACCGTGCAGGAGCACAGAGCTGCTCTTGTAAGCTCTGTGCAGCCTGATTCATGCCAATGAAGTGTTTCTTCAGCAATAGCACGGCCTTATTGCGCTTAATGGTAGTAAGACTTCACGTATCACTAGGTTAGAAATATACTGGGGGACATGTTATTAGCATGAGAGTTCCGCTTTAAACCTTAATTTGTCCTTGATATTTTCTTACATTCAAGAATGCCTTATGCTTGTCCCATACATGTTGATATTTCTGCACTGTATTAACATCTAGCTTCTGACCCTCTAGTTTCAAACTAGGTCCTATAGAAAACACGCATCATCAAGATTAGTTGCCCATGCACAAAATATAATCCTGAACTTGCTGGTTTAAAAAGTGTAAATTGTAATGTTCAGATGGCATTTAATGTTTATGCTCTTTATATTGCGATAAGAGCCAACGTCAGTAGATTGTGGTTGATGTCCACTGCTTTTTTATTCAGAAATGTATGTTGTATCATCTTATCCCATTTACAGATATCCCTGGACAATCAATGAGACCCCTGGAAATGCCAGGATTGTCTGCCCCACCAGAGTGAATGTAAAACAAGATTTTAGGCCTCACAAAGAAATAGGATTTAAAGGGATAAGTAATGTATCACAGCTCCAATTAATCTTCATAGTATTTGAGCCATAGAGAGTGTAATTTCAATACTGTCAGAGTTGTAGTTCAAGAGTAATTGAATGTTAAAGTTTCCCCATCCCGCCCCTTTTACCTATTGTAAGCCACCTCCCCTCAGATGTGGAATCTGGTCCACAGACCAGACAGCTTTCAGCATGGGACAATCTACTTAATGTGAGAACAATGAGAGCCCTGCCCCCATTGACAGGTTTTCCCCTTATGTTAAAGTGTTCCTCTCTTCAATCCACTTGGACATCACCCTGCTGCTCTGAACTGAGCAGTGTTACATCAGTAAAAGGGGCGGGAAAGGGATACTTTATCATTCAATTACTCTTGAACTACAACTCTGACATTACTGAAATAACACTGTCCATGGCCCAAATGCAAAAATTAATTGGAGCTGCTATTATGAAACATTACTATCCCTTTATTGCTCTTACCTGTTAAATCCTTTTAGCTTTAGGTATCATGGGGTTGTGTCCCTCCTTCTGGAGGGCAGGACACATCTCAAAAAGAGTATTTGGGGTGGAGACTCCTTCCTCCTCCAGCTCAACCCCCCTGCCTACTAACTCATAGAATTCATGTGACCAAAACCACAAAGAAAAGTAAACCGAGGTAGAAAAGGAGAAAATGTCCTGGGGGGGGAGGAGACTAAGAGCACTCCAGCACCCTTACTCTGTGCTCCATATGGACTAGAGAGAAAATTATTAACAGGTAAGGAACACTAAAATCCTATGTTTTCCATTGAGGAACACAGATAGCTTGGAGAAATACAAAACACTAAGCTTCCAGTGGCATGAAACAAAGAAAGGACCTCACGCATGTTCCAGCGATACCAGTTCCCTAGGGCTATCCAGTATTCGAATAACCCAAGCAACAAGTGTCAACAAGGAAACAGCCAACAGGGCACAAACTACTAAACTGGCAGAAAAAAGTGTGCAGGACCCTAGACAAGCAGAGCTGTCTGTAGGACCTTCTAGCCAAAACTGGTCTCAGCCAAAACTAGGACATTAATGTGGCAGTGGTTGACTAAAGTGTGCAAGGAGCAAAAGTTGCTGAGAAACAGTAAAAGGTCTGGTTATTGTAGGCCCAAGATGCACCCACTGACCTGGCAAAGTGCACTGTGATTTTAAATGGAATAGGTTATTTCCAGATCTCATAAGCCTGGCACATGGGAGCTTTCATTCAAGAGGCAATGGTGACATTGAAAGCAGCATGACTAGCTCTGGGACCCTGAGGTCCAAAAAACAGGCAGCATGGAGAAAAGGTGAACCAGCATCGTCCCTTATCTCACCTTCCTCCACTGATGATGCTGATTCTATCACATTAGGGAAGTCATCATCCATTAAATGATAAGGGCCCTCCTCCGGTTCAGAGGTACGCTACCTCTTCCTTGAAGCCTCATGCATGGAATTAAAGGTCTCTTGCGTTGAAGTCTTCATCCATCCCAGAAAATACTGAAACTGGGATGGAACGTCGGTGCCTGAAATCTTTCGTAGACACTCCGGGCAGAGCTTGCCTGGGTCAGAAGGAGGACGTTTTGCTTCACAACCAGCACAGCTGCTGGGTTTGTTAGCAGGTTTATCCTCTTTCAGAACATCAACAGGCTGTCTCTGCTCGCCTCCTTTTTCACCCTTAGAAGAAATAGTCTTAAAAATACTTTAAGTAGATTAAATATAATCTTAACCTAAGCTGAAGTCACAACTATTATAGTGCTAAGCTGCAATTAACATTTAGTAGCCATTAAACAAGCTCCACTGCTTTCTATATACGCACTTACCGGTCCTCTATCATTTCTCCTCTTCCCCACTTGTGCCTGGACTAGCATTCAGTTGCTTCCTGTCTCTGAATTCCACTGTTGGAACGCATGAGAGCCAACTTCCTGTTGAAACCGGACAAGGCGTGCGTCATGACGGGGCCCCTGTCTTTTGCCCGGCAGAATCGGGAAACGATCAGGAGTCTGGTGGAGTACGAGGGGAGGTATAACTTGCAAGGTAATACTTATGGTCACATGAACGGATGCATGCCACCCTTAGTGTGTAAGGGTATGGATCATCTGGTGGCTTTGAGGCAACAGGAATAATGTAAACTGCGATGCAGGCAGATTACATAGAGTAAAATAAAAACAATCTTTTCTGGGAATATTTCCAATGTCTGCTTAGTAACAAGAAGGATAGCTGCAAAAACAAAAAACAAGCCTCCCAGTACCTTTATATATAATTAGCAAGATGGAGCTGAAGAGAGGTATAAGACCTCGGTCCTCCAGCAAATAAATACCCACAGTCCATTGCCGTTGGATTGGACACAGAAGAAAAGGTTTTAGTACAGTGCACATAAAACTTAAGGCAACTCACCACATCCAACGAGTGGATATCCCTCTCCTTATCGGACTTAGGATAAGGACAAAATGAAGGCAAAACAATCTTCTGATTGATGTGAAACTTCAAGAACACCATAGGAAGAAAACTCCTGGGAGGTACGAAGTACCACCTTATCCTGAGGAGGTCTACAAGACAGCTTGTAGCTCGGCAATACACCTTTAGTGTTAAGTGGTGCATAAAGATGGAGGCAAGAGTTTCAAAGGAAGGCCTCTGAAAAACACCCAGGACCAGGTTGATATCCCATGGGAAAGTGTGATCCTTGGAGAATGTGAAGGCATGAGCCAGCCCTTGAATGAAAACCTTGACATATGGAATAGTGGCAATGCTTCTCTGAAAAACCATGAATGTGCCAAGCACTAAACTTAAGGTTAGATCAAAAGGAGGCCCTTGTTCACCCCATTTTGGTGTAAGACAACACCAAGGAAAGGTCAAAATCTCGCAAGCACACATTCTTGTCTATGCACCACTTATGAAACATAGACCATACACTATTGTATGCCTCTGAAGGTACAGCTTTTTGGCCTGTATTGTGGGTGGAAATGATCTCTGTGGAAAATCCCTTCTGCCTCAGGATGTTGGCCGCAACAGCCATGCTGTCAAAGCCAGTTACTCCACATCCTTATGCCACAGGGGACCCTGGAGCAACAGATCCATCGTGGAAGGAAGGCAGATTGTATCCTGAACCGAGAGACTAACCAAATCCGCAAACCACACCCTCTTGGGCCAGTAAGGAGCTATCAAGAGAATTGCTTCCTCATCCATCCTGATCCTGCGGATCACCCAGGAGATGAGAGGATTTGGAGAAAACATAAGAGATGGAAGCTCCACGGTATCATCACATGCATAGCAAATGCCAGAGGATCTCCCATCTGGGAGCAGAAGGTTGGCATCTTCCTGTTTTTCCTGGTTGCCACGAGATCTATCATAGTACACAGCACTGTTGCACAATCAAATAGAACACTTCCAGACTGAGATCCCACTCTCCTGGATCTACATCTTGGCAATTGAGGAAGCCTGCTAGAATATTTTCTACCCCTTATATGTGAACGGCTGATATGGCCGGAACATAGGTCTCCGCCAAACATAGAATGCTCTTCACTTCATTCCAAGCAGCCACAATGCGACTACCTCATTGGGTTTGATGTACACCACATCCACGATGTTGTCTGACTAAACCCACATCACCTTTCCTGACACAAGTGGGGTCCAGTGAACAAGGGTCAGTAGGATCGCCCTGAGCTCCAAGGCGTTGACAAACAAAAGGATCTCGTCCTGAGTCCACCTGCCTTGGACAACCAAGTGATCGAGGACTGCACCCCAGCCACCCATGCTGGCATCCGTGGTGACCATGGTCCACTCTGGGAACACTAACTGCCTCCCCTGCTCCAGGTTCAGCCAATGCAATTGCCACAGGAGATAGAGAGAGAGAGATAGACATCTGCCTCTCCAGAAATGGGTACTTGGTGGAGATCTAAGACAACAAGGAATTCTTACCAACAGTAGTATCACTAATTATCTGTTTCAGATCAGGTCTAAAAAAGGACTCGCCCTGAAAAGGCAAGAAAAACAGTGACTGTTTAGAAGATTGGCCTGGAGACCAAATCTTGAACAGGGAGCGGCACAGCAACAGAAAAAGCTGAATCCTTGGTGAATAACCTGACAGCATTAAAGAGCGCTTCAGAAACGTAGTTGTTAGCCTCCTTTATGTTAGCCATAAAGAATAATAAGTCCTCTTTAGCAACATCAGCATGGAAAGTCTCAGACAGTTGCCTCCCATAAACAGCAACAGCCCTATTATCCCAGGCAGAGGCAAAGATGGGCCTCAGCGGCAGTGAAGGAGGCTTTGAAAATGGAATCCAGTCTCTTATCCACCAGTCTTTGCCAGCCATGAATTAAGAGGGTCCACAGTGAGGGGGGGGGGAGCACTGTGCCAAAGTTGTAGCAGAAAAGGGATATAGCTTAGAAATCCGCTCAGTGAGGAAAAAGCAGTTTATCAGGAGTTTTCCGCTCATCCATAAGGATCGAGTCAAGAGTGTCATTGGGTGTGAAGAAGCGAGAAAACTTTTACTCCTCTGGCAAACATACGGAGAGGCGCCACATAATCCGAGGTGTCAGGTACCTGAAGGGTCTCAGACTGCCCTAATGAGCCCCTCTGCAGAGGGAAGTGGTACAGCCTAGTAGGAATCTCCATAGGAGTAGGAATAATCCATGACTTCTTATACCACATCATCCTCATCTGATAATTCCTCCTCAGAGGAAACCCAAAGAACCTGTGATTGACCCCTAGAAATGTGGGCAATATGTTTGAAAGAAGGGGTGGGATTCCATGACTGAGATACCCTCTACAGAAAAAAGGGGATTTGAGCCACTGAAGACAGTAATCTCTTGACCCATGTGTAGTAGTAGTAGTAGTAGTAGTAGTATGGGCCACAATTCAAGAGTAAAGCCGGTCTAAGTTGGAAATGTAACCCAGAGACCCTAAACTCCCAAGGACATCTGTGGGGAACATAAAACTAAGGCACAAATTGAGAGGGAGTGAAACAAACCCTCCAAAGCACTGTAAATGTTAAAAACGGTAGAGAAAGGGTTTAAAGCCCACACCATAAAGCAGTCATTCTCACTCCAAAGCACTCAGAGAAGCACAGAGAGATAACCATAATGAGTGCCTGAGCCTACCAAGGCTCATAACAATCTCTGTATGGAGAGGCAACACAGAGTGGGACACAAAGTGGACCAAAGGCACTCAAAGGGTTACTCACTGGTCTTCTGGTTATCATCTTAGAGAGAAGTCAGACTAGATGACCATGCTGTGAGAAAAAGGCAGCAAGATTCCCTTTACATGGCTGAAAGGGTCCACAAAGCACCTGTGAATGGGTCACTCCACTCCATGGAAGCAGTGATGGTAACTCGCCTAAAGGGGGATTATACTGCCCCCATATCAAATAATTAAACAAGAAAAACCTAAGGGAAAAAAAAAAAAGAAAAAAAAAACTAAGAGTTTGTGTTTTGTCCACCCAGTTTCCAGCAGGACATGAATTCTAGGAGTTAGTAAGAGGAGGGAGTCTCCTCCCCAAAGACAGTCTATGAGATGTGTCCTGCCCACAGAAGGTGGGACTCAGCCCCATGGTATCCATGTTCCATACTGATGAAAGCAAGTAGTATAGCATGTTTTAGTTTATATAAATCCAGTTCATTTTTAGGTATTTGCGGTTCTAAAAGCTACATTCAACTCTATGGGAAAAGTTTCCCCCAGTAGAAATGAAGGGGGTGAGTTTATAGATATTTTTTAAATGGAAATTCAGTGTCAAATAAGGCAGCTAATTGAAAACAGTGGGTACATATCTTAAGTAGTTAGTAATTTAAAAAAATGCATTGTTACAACAGTAGGGTGGATGGGTTAAACACTTCAAGCAGACTCATACCTGCAGCTTCAAGCAAAGCCTCTAGCCTAGCTTGTGTCTCAGGATCGACTGTTCTTAAATCTGTCCCATCAGCTGTGCCAGACAAAAGTAGTTTGGAGGCAGTCTCCAGCATTGGGTTTTCAAGATCATCTTGGTCCAGAATGAAGGATTCCACCTGCAAAAGAAGAAGTCTTTATAAATAAAACAGTACTGAAAAGCAAGTAGTAACATCAAATGCTTGTGCACATGGTTCCAAATCGGTGTGTTTCTCCTGTAAATTATTTTATGCCATTTTGCCAACTTGGCAGCACAGTATAACAGGACTGAAGAGTTGGCGGACTAATTTGTGCTCCAATGACATCTGAAGATAGCTCAAGTTTTAATGCATCAGGTAACCATAGGATTCCCACCTTTGCTCTATACTCTGCCCTGTGCATAGCGATTCTGCAATGAATGTAAGTGCTTCCTATTTTTTTTTCCCCAAATAGGTGGATTTACTTAACTCTTGGCTGGCAGTTAAACACATAGAGGCTTTTAAACTCCTTTAACACTACAGTGCTGTCAAACTAGCATTCCTGGTGTTAAAAGCCCAACTTAAATCCCTGGAAGGTTTCCTTTTTCCCATGGTGTGCAGCCGGTTTGCTCCAGAATGGCTCTGGACTCGTTACAATTACCTTACTGCTTGGTTCAAGATGTAAAATCTTCAGCTCATTCCAGAGCGTCATGTGCATGAAGACAGACAGCTGAGCTGATAGCAGGACCTCAGCTCTGCTCACTACACATAGTAACCTTAGCCCTTTAAAGGGATAATAATGTTTCATAATAAAAGTGGCTCTAATTAATAATCATAGTATTTGGAATTTGGAGAGTGTTATTTCAATTCTGTCAGAGTTGTAGTTCAAGAGTAATTCAATGACAGTGTCCCCCTCCCGCCCCTTTTACTGATGTAACACTGCTCAGCCAGAGCAGAAGAGAAGTGCCCAGGTAGATTGCAGAGAGGGACAATCCTCAAGATAAGGGAAAAAGCTGAAAAGCTTGTCAAGGGGGGAAGGGCTTTCATTGTTCTCATAGGAAGAAGATTGTCCCCTGCTATTATCTGTCTGGTCTATGGACTGCATTCCACATCCGAGAAGAGATGGCTTACACTAGGTAAAAGAGGCAGGAGGGGAAACTTTGCTTGAGAATATCTCTCAAACCATAAAGGTTTGAGAGATGAGACTTATATCGTTCTTTTTTTAATGCCTACAAAATAAAATAAAGATAAAACGAAGTATTACTATCCATTTAAGGACCAGAGGTGTTGACAACACATTACTATGCAAGGAACAATACGTTAAAGGGGTTAAGAGGACCCCCAAAGCCTTAGTAGTCCTAGTGTTGCCCATGTCTCCCTTAGGGTCAGACATAGCCAAGAGACACCTTAAAATATACTACATAACAGTAAAAGTACAAAAAAGTACTTACAGAAAAGAACTTATCTGACTGCAAAAGGTTAAGTGTGGTGAGGAGGGAGAGACCAAAAAGGAAGAGGTTCAGAGTAGGAACAACTCTTCCACTATAACTCGGTTGAAACTGACTTATGGGTACTGTAGTTCCCATGATATGAAAATGGTGTGGTTGTCATGCAAGAAAAAGCTCCCCCCCAAACCCCCTCACCCCGGTATCAGAAGGGATCCTTCCTTCAGGACATGAAACATGGTAAACCCCCTTGCAACTGATAGCATTAGAAGGAAAGAAGGGAGAAGACTTCTTACGCCCACCTGGAAGACATGCGTAGAGGAAGAACTGAAGGGTCTCCAAGACTGTTCTAATGAGTCCCTCAGTAGAGAGGTAGAGGTCCACCTCATAGGAGTAGAAAGAATACACATCTTCGTATTCCCCATCATCCTCTTCACCTTCAGACAATTCCTCCTCAGAGGCAGCCCCTATAATCTGAGGAACGCTCTTAGAAATAGGAAAGCCTGTCTCTGCGTAGGATAAGCAAGAAAGCAGTAAAATGGCCACTACAAAACTGACAGCCAATCAGAAGAAAGCCAACAAAATGGCATACTGGGAAATGTAGTCTATGTTGCCTAGCAACACCTACAACTCCATTTGTGGAATCAACATGAGCCCCCTGGTCAATCAGGATGTGGACCAGATAACAGGGCATGAGGAGACAAGAAGATAATCAGAGAGGGCCCTTTCATATCAAACAGTTGCAGAGTTAACATATGTCCTAAACAAGTTTCCTATACAAGCCAATGGAGCAAAGATAGCTGGGGTAGGGTCCAATTCTTAAAGGGGACACATCAGTGAAATCAGGCAAAATCAAAATACCTTACTATAAAGCAATATGCATAGATAACAGACAACTAGATAAAGCCAATGTTTTCCTGGAAAACCTGGCGGCATTAACGGCCAAATCCAAGATTTGTCTGCCTGAGCCTTAAGAGCCACAAAATCTGCTAAGATAACAGACAAATAAAATACCCAAATGAGTAAGAGAGACTGATAAGACTAACAATGCCCCTGTATGGAGAAGCACATGCCTGGGACAAATGTGGACCAAGGTACTCAAAGTGTTACTCACCGGTCTTCTATCTTCAGGTTACCATTGTAGATAGAAGCAAACAGAGCTCCAGGTGACCGTGATGGAAAGGAAAATGTAAGATCCCCTCCATGAAGCTGCAAGGGTCCACACAGCACCTGTACACTGGTCACTAAGCACCAGGGAAGTAGAGTAAAGGTAACCTGCCTAATGAGGGATTATACAACTCCATATCTAATACAGCAAATAATAAATCCTAAAAAAAAAAAAAAAAAAAAAAACCTAAGCATGTCTTGCCTTCCTTCTTCAATGCAGGACACATGAAATCTTGGAAATTGCAGGGAGAGGAATGGTCGAGCTGGAAGAGGAAGAGGGGTTCTCTACCCATAAGACTGTCTTTGAGAAGTGTCCTGCCCTCCAGGAGGAGGGACTAATCCCAGTACCTGTGTTCCATATTGGTTGTAAGAGAAATTTGGTTGGACTCTGGGAGCCAGGCCAAACATTTAGAAGCCAGACTCTGCATAAGAGGAGAACCTTCCCTTGGGGCCTAGCGGCACAAGGCTGAGGAAGCAGTACGTGTGATTCTTTGGCTACCAATGGAGCAAGGCTGGAATGTCAGACAGAGCAATATGTGGTTCTGTGGCTACCAGTGAAACCAGGCTAGTTGGTCAGACAGTGTATTTGGATATCTATGGCTACGAGAGGCAGTGGGGCTGGCTTGGGGGTCAGGCAGTGTATATAGGGATCTGCGGCTACAAATGGCCAGGTTAACAAGGTGGGGTCACTCCGTGTATGTGGGGATTTCTGGCTACCAGTGGAAAGGGGACACGGCTGCAGGGGGTAAGACATATGTATGGATCTCTGGCTACCAGCGGACAGGGAACAAGACTGCAGAAGGACAGACAATATATATGGGGATCTCTGGGTACAAGCAGAAAGGGAAAATGACCGTGGGTGGGGCCACACAATGTATGTGGGTATCTGTGGTTTCCAGCAGACAGGGAACAAGGCTGGAGGGTCCACACAATGTATGTGGGGATCCATGGCTACCAGCAGACAAGGCTGCAGGTGGTCAGTCAGTGTATGTGGGGTTCTATGGCTACCAGCAGACAGGAAACAAGGCTGAAGCCTTAGTGGTCTGAACCCTAGGCTCACCCATACTGGCAGTGGTAAAGAAAACTTAACATCATCATAGGGAAAATAGCACCAGAGACAAGAGTAAGAGCTAGGTCATGTGAACAAATCTTGAGCCACAAAGCATGCGCGCAGCTACTGAAAAAGCCAATGTTTTCCTGGAAAACCTGGCGGCATTAAAGGCCACTTTATTAAGGTATGCATTTGCCTCAAGAATCTTAGATGGCAGTACCAACAGTTCCTCCTTGGGCACATCAGATTAAATGGCATTGAAAAGCTATTCATCCCAGATGCTATAGCAAAAATGGCTGCAGGGCAGCATGTGTGGCTGCAAAGTTCACCTTCAAAGAATCCAAGCTTTGTCTGCCTGAGCCTTAAGAGCCACAAAATCTGCTAAGAGAGGGGTTTTTAGCTAGGAGAGATATAGGGGAATCAACTGCAGGTGGGTACAGATGAGAGGTGTGTGTCTGTAAGATACCTTCTTCTATCAGCCATTATTCCAGAAGAACATGGCACCCAAAAATTGGGAGGAAAAATGGCACAATCTTTTCTGCATCTCTGGAAGACGTCTCAAGGGGGTGGGCGAGCTAAAATCAGAGGTCTTAGAGACCTTAAGTGTCTCCAGGACCACTCTGTCAAGTCCCTCTGCCAAGGGGCAAGAATCCTCCTCTTGAACATACCCCAATGACAGAGGAATCCCTTTTCAGCCTCACCTTCCTCCTCATAGGAAACCCCAAATAACTGAGAATACCCCACCTAAAATATTACTTAAATGCCTAATGAGGGGATAAGGCATCAAGACCAAGAGATTACAACCCCCTGAATAGATGAAGTGATAGAAGAGACTGTAGAGGTAAGAGCCATACCGCAAACCAGTTGCTGCATGGCTGATGAAGGCCCAGGAGATGGAGAGGGAGCTACAGTGCAGAAGGAACACAGGGTACAAGACTACCTAAGAAGCCCAGTCTGGCATGAGGAGCAATGGATTAAAGGGGCCCAAGAATTCTTGGTTTTAAAGATTTGCCCATGTCTTTCTTGGGTTCTAACATGTCCAGAAAAACCCTGCTAAAAGAGGATTTTAGTCTTATCTGTTAAATCCTTTTCTCTTCTATTAGTCCATACAGGTTACTGGTAACTTTGGGTAGGAGATCAGCCCCTTTAATAAGCAGGAACAATTCTGAGAAGTGACTGCTGGGTGGAGCCTACCTCCTCTCCTTAGCTTGCAGCTAGCCAATCCCCATCCAGTAAGATCTGAAAACTAACTATTGACTAGGTAGTAAGAAGGTAAAGGAAAACTCCTGTAAGCATGAACCTGAAAGGACTCCCACATTTCTGCCACAGGAAAGCCAAGCATAGTCCCTTGACAGGGTGGGAGACCAGTAACCTGTATCGACTAAGAGAAAAGGATTTAACAGGTAAGACTAAAATCCTCTTTTCTCTGTCATTAAATAGGTTACTGATAATGGTTGGACATCCCAAAGTTAAGTTCCCCAGGGCGGCAAGTAAGGCAAGGACCAGGCGCAGGCCCCCAAAGTCACCAGAACACCAAAGAACCAACAGATCACGAATAGCTCAACAATAACCACAAAGAGTCAAATGGACACCGAACAGGGGTAAAAACAAACCCCATGAACTGTTACACAGCACACTGAACTAGAGCCAACAGGGCTCAAAAGTGAAAGAGTACTGAGAGACTGATGAGGACCACCCAAGAATATCCTGGGGGTTGTAGTTTTGAAATACATGCTAAGCAAACAGTGGTTCTCATTTAGAAAAAGGCAACCTCCCAAGGTCTGGACAGCATCCCCTAAGGGAGCATTATAAAGAGAGGGTCTGAATCGAACCTTTGAAATGGGCAAACCATGAAAAACGGATTCGCACCTAACTGAATATTATCCTTTTGAGTGCCAGAGTGGTATGTAATTCATTGCAATATGTTGCAGTGTGCCTGAGCGAGGAAAGCATGTCGCAAGGTATGGGTTAAACAGGTTGTTCTGGTAAGAGGGTAATCATTTTGTAGTGTGATAAGCATACAAGATGTGAGAAGCTTCTGAGATCGAAAAACAGCACAATGGCCTGTTCTATGGCTACTCACCACTCAGAAGAGTGAAGGGTAATCCAGACGTGGACCCTTTGCTCTCAGTGCCTAGGGAACGCAGCTGCACCCTCCTGACGAGGCACAAAGTCAAAATGTACGTCGGGGGGTTAGCTGGTGTGCTTGTGCAAAGGGGACTTGCGGTCCATTTCCAAAATGAAGGGCCCTTTTTGGCGGGATTAGTCTAATATGCATGTGAAAATTTCTCCTCTGTAATTGCACTAGACAGCTAAAATGTGATGCTTCTGAGAGGTGACTAGCCGTAGAACAGGGTCATTGTGCTGTTTGTCCTCAGAAGCATATCACATTTCGTATGCTCATTTTGTAGTGTGGCCTGGTCACAACCTACTCACATTCCCATATACTTGTAAATAGAGGGTATGCAATGTCACAGGCTATTTAAAATGGATCTGACATATAAAAGTTTTTTGCTTATTAACAAAAACATTTTTACTTTACATTGTTTGTCTTTACCCAAAGACAGGGCTTGATAAAATTTGGTTTGACCAGGAGGCAGACCCTGCATCAGAGGAGAACATTTCTTTGTGGCCTAGTGGAACAAGGCAGGGAAAGCAGATTGTGCGAGACTGACACTCCAACCCTGTAGAAATGGTAGCCAGACAGAGTAAAGTATTTTTCTGTAGCTACCAGTGAAACCAGGTATGGGGGGGGGGGGGGGGGGAGAGTCCCTATGGCTTTGAGAGTCAGTGTGGCCAGGTGTGTGTTTGTGTGTGGTGCAGGGTTGTCAGAGTATGGCTGCCATGGGGACAGGCTTGGGGGTGGGATTTTATTATATTTCTGTGTTTCTTTATTAGTAAAACTTTGGAGACTATGCACTTATAGTCTCCAAAGTGAGGTCTCAGTTTTTAAGTGTAAAAATTAAAATCAGACATTGTTTTTGAGTGGACCCTCAGGACCCGCCTGACCCCCCCCCCCAGCCAATAGTGATGGGAGATCATTTCAGGCAACTACGAGGAGCAAACTTGTTCCCTGTTTCCTATATTACCAGGTTCGGGTAAGAGTGGGTGGGTCTGGGGAAGACCAGGTGGTCTGATTTTTTTTTATATTTTTTTTTAAAGCGGAACTACCACCTGAACACAACTTTAGCTTAAATAACTCCCCATCTGGTGACTTGCTGCTTAGTAGCGCTAGTCACCAGAATTATCTTGACAAATAGATTTGGCTTTTCTTCCCGGTCTGACAGCATCACAGAATGCGGACATCTTGCCATAATGACGTCCGTGCGTCTGCTCTGTCAGTTCCTTTTGGTGCCGGACGGTTCCTAGCAACGCCTCCTAGACCCGGCTGGGACTGACAGTGCAGGCGCGCGTAAGTCATTATGGCAAGATGTCCACATTCCATGATGCGGTCAGCCCGGGAAGAAAGGCTAAATCTATTTGTTAAGCCAATAATTCTGGTGACTAGCGCTACTAAGCAGCTAGTCGCCAGATGGGGAGTTACTGAAGCTAAAATGGTGGTCAGGTGGTAGTTAGTTTTCAAATAAATTTAAAGTCTATAGTTTAGAAACCCATGGTGCCAGTAAGCAATTCCTGGCATTTGTTGAGCCCTGCCCTAATATGTACCATTTTATTTTAACCACTTTATGGACTGCACAATGTACTGTGTAAGTTTAAGTTTTCACTGTATCCAACATATACTATAATATACTAATCCACCCTGGACTTCTGCATACGTGTGCATTACCCTTTGAATACTGGTGGAGTGTGCTAAAAATAAACATACCTAACCCCAGAAAGGCATTGTTTTCATTAGATGTTCAACACAAGCAGCACACAAAGTTTTTATGTATTTTACTACTTGCCCTGGCAAATGATGTAGAACACTCTAGCAATCAAGCTAGAACAAAAGGCGCCTTTTCCTTTAAATGAACACCAACACTAAAATTATTATTTAAGTTTTAAATATAATGTACTTCCAGCTAGCATATGTAAAATTTTGTTATTTTAGGTCAGGTCCCTATAATCTAATCCTAAACTTGCAGTTTTGACACATGTGTAGACAATACTATATAGAAACATTTTCATTCAAGCGGAACTACCACCTCTTAAACACTTCAATAACTCCCCATCTGGCGACTAGCAGTTTAGTAGCACTAGTCGCCAGAATTATTACCTTATTCAAAAGAAATACGCTTTCTTACCGGGCTGACAGCAGCACAGAGCACTGACATCTTGCCATAGTGACGTCCGGGCGCCTACGCTGTCAGTCCCAGGTAGGTCTAGGAGGAGTTGCTAGGAGCCAGCCGGCTCCAAAAGGGACTAGCTGGAGACTAGCTAGTCCCCTCCAAGTTAGATTTGAGAAACTAACCTATCTAGCTAGAGAGCAAGACGACTCCTGTGAGCATAAAGCCAAAAGGACTCCCACATCCAGCCACAGGAGAACCAAACATGGTCCCTTGACAGGGTGAGAGACCTGTAAGCTATATGGACTAAGAGAAAAGAATTTAACAGCTAAGACTAAAGTTCTCTTTTCTCTGTCATCCAACATAGCTTACATTGTCAAAGAAAAGCTCAGGCGGCACTTCCATCAAATAGGCATAGATGATAAAAGGTAAAACAATACTTTATTCAAAAAAAGCATAAAATTAGGTATGAAAGAAAATCCAAGCAGTGGATAATGTGACAACTAGACAGATGATACACCGTCTAACATGTTTCGCACCTCAGTCGGCGCTTACTCATAGACATCCACTGCTTGGATTTTCTTTCATACCTATTTTTATGCTTTTTTGAATAAAGTATCGTTTTACCTTTTATTATCTATGCCTATTTGATGGAAGTGCCGCCTGAGCTTTTCTTTGACAACGTTTACACTTTATTCGGGTTTGGAGAACCCGTTGTGGTTGAGCACCCGCTAATGTCGGTGAGCCTGTCATTTTCTTGACATTGAGATTATCTATTTTAAGCCTTGTTTGATACAGCAGCCCTGCTAGCGTTGTAGCACTTACCACTGCATCTACTTGTGAACATAGCTTACAGGTAACTCTGGGATGTACCAAAATTAAGTTCCCAGCAGGGAAGGAAGGCAAGAACCAGGCATTGGTCCCCAAGATACCAGAGCTCTCATGGACTACACAGGACATGGAATACCCCAACTAACCAAGTGTCAAGGTACACAGAACTCTAAAACAGCACACCAGTAACCGTGAACACAGCACACTGAACAAGAGCCAACAGGGCTCAACAGGTAAAGATCTCCATGACACAGGAAAGAAAATCCTAAACAGGCAGAGCTGACTCCAGCTCTTATCTGGCAAGCGAAGGGTTAACCTGAGGAGGAGAGTAGAAGGATCCAAGCCCTGCGTAGGATACTTGAGAGGAATGAAAGAAAATGGTGACCGAACTGTAAGCCAATCAGAAAACAGCCTGCGAAATGGGCATTTATGGGAAACATAGTTTCCTCACAGAGTACCCTAAAAACAGCATCCATATCCCCCCAAGCCAAGTGCACCTGAGTGTAGGGCAAGGGCAGACAAGAAGAGTGAACCATCTCTGAACTCAGTATATGGGGCAGTTGCAGAGATATGTCTCAAGTGAAACTGTCCCATAGAGATAAAAATGTTGCAACAAACTACAGGCCAGAATTCATACTCCCCATATTATTGAAATTCCAGGAAAAGATTGTCCATATGCATTTATTACCAAATGTCCAGCTTTCTCACCAAGTTTCAACATGGCTTTAGTTCAAATCACTGCCCTCCTAAAACTATGCAATGATATCCCCAGAGAGACATGAAACATGATGAACTTAAAGGAGCTATTTTTGAAGATTTTATATAGGCGTGATACAGCGGACCTTAAAACACTGATAAAGAAGCTCAACAACTCTCGTCTAGTTTCACTCAAAGTTGCAATGTGGTGTGTTACCCAAGGTTACGTTCCCTTTTCACATTTATAAACAAAATATGGGCAGAACCTACACCTGGGGAAGCAAACGTTGGTCTTCAAGAGCTATCATCAGTCCATGTCTTCAGGATATCCCAGCTAGAGCACATGTAGACTAATTATATGCTCAGTTACTTCAATTAGTCAAACAGTGCTCATTCATGGAAATCCTGAAAACCTGAACCTGAAATAAGGAAGATTTAACGGAGGATGAAAGAGGAGTCTCACACTAACAAGAAACCGTTCTCTAACACAGACTAAACTGTGACAATGGTATATTGTACAAAGGGCAAATTACTTCAACTCCCAACTGAGGACCAAAACGCTGCATGTTATTTTACCAATAAAACACTGTTTTATAATGAATCTTCAAATCTGTGTGTGCAACTTTAGTATGAATATACTACAGTTCTGTAGCACCCAGTACACGGCATATCCTTCATATATATTAATATGTATTAATTAGATAGATAGATAGATAGATAGATAGATAGATAGATAGATAGATAGGATAGATAGATATCTCATGGTGTGCAAGCTCTAAGTTTTTTTTTAATTTGTCTGCAAACATTTTCTCTTCTCTCGTTTTAGTTGCTTTTTACCACGCTTCATTTACTTTCAGTTACTTAAAGTTTTAATAGGGGTTATCTTACAGGCCTAGAACATTGTCTTATGCTTGATTGGCATGCCTGACCCTGGTACTGTGAGAGACAGGGGAGACATTGCTTTGCAAAGAGTTAGACACCCCTATGTCATGAAGACTAGCTGCCTCCAAACCACCACCCCCATCCTAACCCACCAGCCTAGTGCCACAGCCCACTGGTAAAAACAAAGTATCAGGATGGTAATCTGTGTATGTGGGGGGATATATGTTTATTTCCAGACTAATTCCAGTGCACACTGACAGTCAGACCTGCCATATGCACTATGTGATCTCCCAGCCTTATTCTGCTGTCCACTAGTAGACATACCCACATATGTTGCATGAACACGGGCAGTCACAGGTCCACACATACACTAGCTGACCCCCTAGTCAGTTTCAACTGGTAGCCATAGAATCACATGTACACAGTCTTTGTTCCACTGGTACCCACTCTCCTGGCACCTGGGGTACCATTTTTCTTAGGCTGGCAGCAGGTCCTGAATAAGAAATCCCATGGAGGTGAACCATTTTTGTATCTTTGAGGTGACTAATGTGAGAAAAAAAAAAAGCAGGTTTTTTTTTTTCCCAATTTTAGGGATAGAGACACAAGTGACACCCCATTTAATGCAGCTAATTGTCTACGTTCCAAAACTGCATGCTTTACTTTTTTAAAGGGAGAGTAATAGTTGGGTATGAATGTAACAATTATTCTATATACTTTTGTATAATGTGTACCTTTGTATTTGTGCATAACATTGCAGTTTTTCTTTTTATTCTAAATTAAAAAGCGTCCATCTCCTGCCCTTTTTATATAACGTCAAGCAGCCTCCCCGCAGATCTGGAATCTGATAATCAGACCAGACAGATTGCAGTGAGGGACAATCTTCTGTGCATCAGTAGAAAGAAAGCCCAGCCCCCCCATGACAAAGGAGAGCAGGTTTTTCCTTATGCCGAAAGAAGATCGTACCTCGTTGTGATCCATCCGGACCGACTTGCAGCTCTTAGTGACTCAAGTATAAAGGGGTGGGAGAGTTAAACTTTATGCACGATTATAAATGTACACATAGTTATACAAAAGTATGTAGAAGAATTGATGTTACATTCATCCATAACCATTACTAACCATCTAGTTTCTCTCATGTATATTGGTGAAACCCTAAAGACCGTAGTTGACACATTTTGTGCTTCTGGCACCCCCTGCAGGGTTTCATTTTGTCTTCAAAGTGTAGTAGCAAATGGTTGCAGTAATAAATTCAACATATTTTCAAAGCCATCTGTATCTTTGAAGAGGGAGAAATGTAAAATTCTGTTTCCTATAACATCACCTTCTGAAAAGTTGTGCATGTCAACCATGGGATAAAAAGGCAAGTGACCCCTTTGATGCTGGTGACTGTGTACTTTCCAAAATGGTATACCTTGCATACCTTTCCATCTCATCTCTAATAGATAAAGGAATAGTAATTTCATTTTATCCTTATTTTATTTTGTAGGCATTAAAAAAACATGAAAGATATAAGTCTTTTCTCTCAAACCTTTATGGTTTGAGAGATATTCACAAGCAAAGTTTCCCCTCACTGACCAAAACGGTCAAGTCTGCCATCTAGCTGTCAGATTTGGAATCCAGTCCGTGGACCGGCTGTGGCTCTACAGCAGAGCCAAGATCGTGAGATATAAGAAGAACTACTTCATTTGAATAGTCTACAAAGTGTGCCTGGTTTGCAAGCATACCTTTTAGACCCTTCTAATGAAATAGTTATTTTTGTATCTCGCAAGACCCACCGGTTGATCTGCTGACCGGATTGCAAATCTGACAGCTAGATGACAGACTTGACCGTTTTGGTCAGTGAGGGGAAACTTTGCGTGTGAATATCTCTCAAACTATAAAGGTTTGAGAGATAAGACTTATATTGTTCATGTTTTTTTAATGCCTACAAAATAAAGATAAAACAAAAGTATTACTATCCCTTTAAAACAATTTTAGTACAGGCAGCCATTTTCCAAAAAGAAAACCGGCTGGAGTAGTGCTGCGTTTTGGAAACCCCTATAGTATGTCAACTCAGAAATGGGGTGCCATTTTTCTCCTAAGAGCACTAGCTAACGAATACAGATTGTTTTCACAGACTGTTACGTTTGAAGGGGTGAAAATGTAAAATAAGGTGCCACCTATGGAAATATTTGTGCACTCCAGCTTAGGGGTAGAAAGGCATGTGACCCCTCATTTGATATGGGTGAATGTCTACTTTCCGAAATAGCGTACCTTGGTTAGGCTACATGGTAAGAAAACCTGGCCGTATTTGGACCAAACAAGTTTTGAATTGAATTCCACTTGATAATAAACGATCAAGACGACAACCAAAGACAAGATGGGTAGATTAAATTACCAAATTTGTTGGTACACAGTGGCAGCAAAACGCACAGGACTGAAGCTGTTGGAAGCTTGCTGAGGAGACCTTCATCCTGCAGTGGAGCAACAATGGCTGAAGATTATTATTAATATGTAAGTTCATTTTCTCTGTTGTCCAATATAGCTTACAGGTACCATGGGGGAAGAGACAGTTCCTCCCAGTAGGCTGGAACAATTCTTCAGGAAGTGCAGAGTGGAGCCTCCCCATCCTCTATAGCAGGCTACCTAGCCACTCTCCTCTCCAGATAAGATTTGTTCCATCACCTGGTAGGAAGGCTGAGAACACTTCTGCTTAGTTTTTAGTTATTTTCTCTTCGATATGGGGTGCCAAGGTTACCATTACGGACTTCCCCCAGTTAACAGATGCTGTTGTGGACCCTTTGCAGCCCTGGGAGAAAATATTACAACCCACGTTTCTCTCTCCTGAAAGAGTCTCTCTGAGGCTTCTTCTATGTCAATGGTAATCTGAAGAGAAAAGATCTGCAAAAAAGGTGATCAACTATTTGAGTGCCATGGTCCACTGGTCCCACTGCCCCCCCTCTACACAGGGATCTTTATGGAGTTCTGCATAATGCCTGCACTCACGTTGGGTTATTTATTTCTGTTCCTTGGATTCTTGGAGCATTTTGGGCTGATATGTTATTAACCCTGTCATTGCCATGTCTGTGGTTTAAGGCACTTGTATTTCATTTTTCATTAGGATTCATGAGTTAATTAATACTTATTTGGTGTTCTGTTAGGCTTTGAGGACTTTTATTCACTTTTACCGTTTTTGCTTAACTGCATAGACACAATGCTCCATTGACTTCTATGGGACAAGCTGCTTTGGGACATATCTCTGTATCAGCTCCACTTACAGAGTTGAGAGAAGGATCATTCTTCTTGTCTACCCTTGCCCTGCATTCTGGTTACCATTCTCAGTGTCTTGGGGTCCCAGGGAGTTTCAAGCTCTGCTTTTGATACGCTTTAAAAGGGAAACTACATGTCCCATAGAAGCCCATTTTAGCAGGCAAGTCTCTGATTGGCTCTGGATTCAGTCGCCATTTTCTCTGTTTACACGAGTAAACAACGAAGGGCTTGGATACCTTTATTCTCCTCCACAAGTTAACTCTTTGCCTGCCAGATAAGTACATTTTAGGCTTTCGGTGGTAAATTTCTTGATCAGAGTCCTGGAACCCCACACTTCATTAGTTAGTTTGGGCTGTTCCGTGTCCTGGATAGTCCCTGGGAACTCTGGTATCATGAGGACTGGCGCTTGGTCCTTTCCTTCTCTTCCCACCCATGAGGAGTCCATGCTCACAGGAGTTTTCCTCTCTTCCTTTTCACTATACAGCTCAGTAGGTTTTTTGGACTCAAATCTATCTTGAGAGGGAAGTGGCTAGGTAGCCTGCTAGGAAGGAGGGAGAGGCTTCACCCTACACTTCTTGAAGAGTTGTTTCAGCCTACTGGGAAGAGCTGTTGCCTCCTCATGGTACCTGTAAGCTATATGGACTTAGAAAAGGATTTAACAGGCAAGACTAAAATATGTATTTTCCATGAAGAAGAAAACAAATATTAAGTTAAAAATGTAAAAAGCATCACAAGTTTTGAATAGCAATAGTATGAAATAAAAATGCCACATATGTACCAAGTATGTACCAAGTACACAAATATCCAATACAATTATGCAGGTGCACATTTGTTCTCAGAGGTATTAAAATATAAAATTTTAACAGAATTTACAATTGTTTCGTAGAGACACTCCACACATATGATCTGACTGCCTTATTATCTAATATACTTTCCTAAACAAAATCAAGCAATGATTTAAGAAAATCAATTCATTTTTTTTTTTTTTTTTTTTTTTTTTTTTTTTTTTTAAAACAAGCAAGTCACCATTTGTAACAACTTCTCGCACAAGTCAAGCCTAACAGACACATTTCCTCTACGATTGCTACATCTCTCCCGAGTACAGTAATACTGCATGTTCGCACAATTGTGACTTTCAGAATCCCAAAAGCTGTTTACCTTACATCCAATTGTCTATTTTCTTTCATGACATGCTTTAAAAGGCTCATCACCTAACCATAATAGCTCATAAAAACGTGTTTCCTACAGAAAGAGAATATGAATAATTCAAGATTGTATCTTATGTCTTGTTACATAAAGCAACTTTAGTTGTATTCATGAAAAACTGTCGAAATTATTGCATATTTAACAAAATCACAAACTACGTGACAATCTCGAACAAGCCTACTGTAAGCAGTGAATTATTCCAGCAAATCTCTTAGGTATGCGGATGATCAATATATCCACAAGCACATAAATGTTATTTTGATAGCCAAAATTTGTCTCTTATCCTACAGATGTAGATGTACAGCATCATCTACATTTTTACATCCTTAGATGCTACTGCATTCGCTACCGGTAAGGCTGTCTGTTTGGACAAGCAAGAGAGGGTAGCAAACAGTTAAAATGTTCAAACTGTCTAGACAAGTAGACCAACCTATGAGGAAAGTGAATTTAACCCTCTCCCATGTCTTAAAAAGGTCTTGAGCGGATGCCAACGATGCACCCTCAGAGAAGTGAAGGGTATTTAACACTGCGCTAATAATGCCTTTCTCCAAACCCCTTGGATCTTCCTCAGGGTGGTCATCTGGAGAAAGCGATGAACCATCCCGTTTCACCCTCCTCTGGGGAGAAATTTCCTCCAGGAACAATAGAGTTGTTCTCTGCAAGAGACTGGGCCCTGGTTACACAGTCTTATTTTCTCCAATTATAAACACACTGTGGGAAAAGAAATAAAAGACAATTCCCTCATGATTAGGTCAATTGACCATTATTCACAGCTGAAATCTGCTCCCCACTAAAGTAGTGCTTAGTCATGTTTACCATTTCCTATTCTAACCAGTTCCTAACAATTTTACAGAGACATCCAATACAATTCTAAATGTTCTAGGTTTTCCTCATGTACCACTAACAAAGCATGATTTCAGAATATCTGACCAGTTACAGATGACTGAACCGCTGATCAACCCTTTGAGTGCCAGAAGTGGGGTTTAATCCAATTTCTGTTGACCAGAGACCCTGAAATATGCATGCTTAGATCCACTCCGATGCTTCTGTAAGCACTCTATATAGTGGAGAGCGAAGGGTTGGGATAGCTGCATCCAGAAAGATAGCACAGGAGTCTGATATCCTTAGCACAAACAGAGATGCAGCCTCAAGAAATTGTACTTTTAGTCTCCTTCATGCAAGTGAAGGGTGTTTGTGCAAGAAACATGTTGAAATGGTTTAAATTATATTTTAGTGTCAGGTGTGGTCAATCACTGGATCTCAGCTTGTAGGGACTACAACTCCTATCATCCCCTACCAGCTGGTGGCTAGTTAGGGATCATGGGTGTTGTGGTTCTTACTAACAGGACATTCAATGGTCAACTTTGACTACACCTGTCTTAGTGAATATGAGCTTTCCAGACCACGTAACCCACTTTTTCAGCCAAATCTTTAAGGTGGGACTGTCACTTTATACAATAGATTTTAAAATACCTTCCAAAAGCAACTTTTAAATAAAAAAAGACTAATGTGAAATTTAGCTTCATTAGTTAATGCAAATTTGCCATTCATGCCTCCCACATACTAACACTCCACCCTGCTTTCCATTCCTACTGCCACTCCTGGGAGGCAAATGCTCGCTAATCTGAATAAACTGACATATCAGAACAGCTCAAAATATTATATGGAGAAAAACAAAAAAGGGAATTTACAAAACAGTTCAAAAACACATGTTTTAAAGTGAGAGTTCCACTTTTTTTTTTCTCTTCCTGAAATAACTCTACATATATCCAGATAATCATTAATTTATGCAAAATGTACTCTGTGGGGTCAAATATTCACCACAAGCAAAGAGTGAGTGATCAAGATATTAATTCACAGGAACACAGAAAAACACATTAAAAAACACAAAGCACATAAATGTAAAACAAAAGCTAAATCTGGTTAACTGGTAGTAGTGTTTCCTACAGAGAGCACATGATCAAGTGTTCTTGTCCAATATAGTCACCACAAAAGCATGTGCTGTGTATCACCATACACTGACACAGTTGGACAGAGCTTTGCACAGAGCCGGTACTGTCCAATAGACATGTCCTATAACATCTATAAGTGATGAGTAAGTACTGTATTTATGATTTTTAAAAATTGTCAGCCACTAACTTTAGAGAACAAAACTTTTCACTAATCTATAGTCTATTCATTTCTTGCTTGTGCTAGAGCTAAATGCTACAAAATTTTTTACTGCAATGTCAGCTTCAGACAGAGTGAGGGACTACAGAAAATGCTCATTGATCATGCAGTACTGTATAAATGCGCAGTTGGTGATTACCACCCCCAATGAGCAATAAAACCCAATCTATAAATAGAAGTCAAGTAAGAACAGCCCTGAGTGAGAGGTCAGATTTTATAGATAGGGGTAAATAAAGAGCGTGAACAAGACCGCAAGAGAAAGTGTTTGTTTGCACGTGTATGTGTGGTGTCAGTGTCAATCCAGTAAACCACCAAAAAAAGCAGGAAACTTGTGTGAAGGTGCCATTTAATTTTTTCCCATTTCTCCCACTACACATTTAAATATTTATTTATGGCATGGGGGGGGGGGGGGGACACATGGGATTCAGAAGCAAATGATCAATGAGTCTAACATCAGCTGTTACAACATTTAAAAACAAGCCCTTTCAAAAATATTTTAGCTATTTTTTGTTTCAAAGAAGTCCTGACATATTTGCCTGTCCCTTTAATCACAGTCATGTGCCAGATAGCATGAGCAGAGGGGAATGTTGTTGGTACTTGGCTCATGGCTGGGCCACTCAATACTGTGTCATTTGAATAAACCAAAATCTTATAAACTAATGTTTTAAATATAAATACTTTCAAAGTCACCTAGATATGGTTTAAGGGGTTAATTCAACTTTTGGTACTTTACCTCTTTAAGAGTAAGTGGGGGTGCAAGAGCAATTATTTGCACACCCCTCTAGCACTTGATGGGATATCCTCAGATGCTAGAGACACGTATGACAACCAAAGGGTTAATAGGTACATGGGTTAATACAAGCAAAAATAAAAATAAAAAATGCCTATGCAATATATCCAAAAGCATATTTAAGTATGTCACATTATGTATAATACTGGCATTGTGTAGCTACATACTAAACTCTAAGCAGAGGCCCAAGTTACAGCATTCTTAAACATGTAATTCTAAAACGAATGTTGAGGAAAGGGAGGAAAAAAAGAAAAAAAAAAAAAAAAAAAAAAAACACACAATTTACACGTTCTGAATTTTAAAGGCATTCAAAATGAGGAAACAAAAGATAAATCAGCAGTTTTGCCTCTGCTGAGAGTAAGCAAAGCTTCAGGCCTCTTTAAGTAAACGACTTGTGCAAGACATATGATACTAAACCCACAGAAAGCTGCTTTGCAGACCCCACCTTCTAATGAGTTAATCTAAAGGTCACAGGCACGCAGGCATTTTATGTAATCCAAGGCCCTTTTTCCCTTCCTGAATCCAGCAGTCACAACATACATACACACACACAATATGAAAAACAGAGAGCTCCAAGTAGAATACCCTACGCTTCAAACATAAATCGCAATATTCACAAGGAGAAATACATACAAGGACTAGCTAATCTTCAAGCCTCCCCTCTGCACGCATTATCCAGAGATCCGTCCCTCTCCTCCCTCCTCCTCCCCCCCCCTCCCCATTTGCTCTGAAACTGCAACCTTCTCTCTGGCAGCTACAAGACTCACTGTACCTCCAGGATGTCTTCTAAAACATATGCTTCCATTTCAGCTGCTGTCTCCACCATGTTTTCTCAAACAGCCATATCTATAGCTGCACTATGATTAGATCAGTGCCAGCAGGAACCCTCCTCTGTCAGAGAGGGAACAGGAAATGGAATGTTCTATTCTCGCCCAGAGCAGCTCGCAGTTTCAGAGCAGGCCTCTACCAACATGCAGGGGTGACTCACTGAAGCTGCTTTTAAAGTCACAGACACTGTTTTTCTTTTAAATTGTAAAAAAAAAAAAAAAAGTTACAGGACAGACTTAAAATATTCCTACTATCAAAACTTATCAAGGAATTATTTTGCTGTTAAAAGGCAGATACAGTTACTAGCCCATCTGCTAGATTTTTAACTAGCTACAAACAAGAAAAAAAACATCCAGCTGTACATAATTATATATACACAAAACACCAAAAAAATATATATTATATATAAAATTATTTTTTTTTCCTCATGTGTGTGTGGGTGTGTGAGATCAAGATTTGGTCTACTGGACATTTAAAAGTATTTGTTAAAGGTGATTTTTAAAGATTTCAAAGTTGTCTGTATTTTGTATGTGCTATTTTTCACTTAGAAAAAGTAATGTATATTTAGATTTCTAGGTTATGCGGATTAAGGTATAACGTGCAGGTATAACCTGTGTTAGAACTCGCTTACCTCCTAAACGGACACCTAACCCTTTAACCCTTTTGCATGTCAGAAAGGGTTAAATGCCATGAGTGGTGGTCACTAAAAAGGATATTAATGAACTTAATAGGTATTTTAGTCCTATGACAGGAAAGGACAGCAGGGCATTCCTTAAAGTGGGGCCGTCACCTTAAAAACATAGGCAATTTTAATTTAATTTTAAGGAGTGGGAGATCAATCCTGCAACCAGAAAGGTGATCACTGCCTCCCCTCTACCTCCTCATCTTCTGACTGGCATTCTATGAACATACAGGTTGAGAAGAAAGACCTTCAAGGCCCACTAACAGAAGGGGGGGGGCATTAGGTGGAGTCCCAATGCCCCCCCACAAAGTCATCTTTTTTCTGAACCTCACATAGTTCGGGATAAAGAGAACAAATTTATTTTTATTTATTTTTCTACAGGGTCACTCCTACTCTTATGGTGTGTGTTAAAACGTGACCCGCAGTGTAGGGGAACTCCTTCCCCACAGGCTGGGCAAGTTTGCAGGGCACCATGTCCCAATTTAATCTCACCACGGTGACCTGGTAACCAGAATTTGTTGAGCCCTATACTACCTCTGCCAGTGCTAGCAGAAAATCCCAGCTCACCATCAAAATAACACAATATTGACAAAAGAAATATGGATAATTCTCCTCTATAGCTTCTACTCATTCAAGCCAACCCTCTAATTCTTGTTCTCTATATCAGGAGTCTACAAACCTGTCCTTTATCATCCCCAATCAGTGCATGTTTTCATAATACCCTCAAATTCAAGTTAATGCCATTGACTCGCATGCAGATCCTTTCGAGTGATCAAATCACTTATTGATTCACCTGTGGTCAAAGGAAGAGATCCAGAAAACCTACATCAGTGGGAGCCTGAGGACAGGTTTGGCACCCATGCTCTAAATAAATAAGTGTAAATATGGGGAGCAGAAAAGTTAAAAGTAACTAATGGTGTCCTGAAAGGTCACACTCACAACAACATGAAATTCAAATGTGACACTGCTACACTGGCTTGTTGCTTAGTAATCCATATGTGAGACAGGAGTGGGAAAATGCCAGGGAACTGCTGGCTCCTACATTTCTGAAGTATTTCATTTACACCTATGTAGATGCCCCACTTCACAGGTTCCTACACGCTCCAGTTCTGAATACTTATGATGAGGACACGATGTAATAGGAAAAATTAAGCCCACAAGAAAAAGCAAAATGGGACAACTGTAATCTGAAGCAATCACACTTAAACCATTTAGGTTCCAAGACTGAAATTCATGAGGTTGATAATGTATGCATGCTGTCAACCAAGAAAATTTTATGGAGGTTTGCCATTTTGGCTTCTCCCTGTGCTCAAAACTGCCATTGGGTATAGGCAAGACCTTCTCTATACTGCACGGTCAGCTCTCTCGATCAATGAGCTACACAATCACTTCTAGGAGGGATCATGCATGTGTCTCATAAATGCAAAATACTTTAAACTGAAAAAAGAAACAAAAAAAAAAAAAAATACCATAAGCTCCCTGCTCCCTGCACTTCAAGCCATTTTTATCTAGTCAGCTGTCATTGAGCCGACTTATTGTACATGTTCCTCCATGACTCGATCCCGGGTGTCTGTTCAACAGTCCCAGAGCCTACAAATCATGCAGTACTGGAAATTAAATATGGGTTGCATGATCATGGCTCCACTTCAGACTGACAGGCTGTACATAACAATGGAGTTGAGCGTTAAAATCTTCTCAAATCGATCTCCCTCTTGCCTCCAGAAGACATGATGAAGCTGGAGGAGATGCCAAAATAAAGATCAGTTGTAGTATGGGTGGTGCCACGTAGCAGAAACTTGGACTACTCCCATAAGATGGCTGAAGGATGTGTAATCAAACAGCGACAGTGCACTGACCTAGTAGCAACAGTGTATATGGGTTACAACAAAATATAAAACGTTGTAACCCTTTCAGTGCATTGCTATTGCACTGCTCAGTCAGGATTGATTAAAATAAATAAATAAAAAAAATTAATAATAATAATCCTTGCCTGATGTTTTCAGTAAATAGAGTCAGCCAATATTAAATAGATTGTAATGTCTTCATTCAGGGCAAGAAAACTTTTAGGTTATTTTGTTGTTATGAGGTAATTGATTGGTGCCAAGAAATCATCAACAAAGTAGTGCTATGCAGCGTTAACACTCCGAGGCTCCTAGTAAATAAAAATCAGCTAAAATCCTGCACTGGTGCCCCATTGAGCCCTATGGTGTGATCTGGATGGTTTATACAGATGCAAACTTTACAGACACGACAATACAGGTATTGAATTCCTAAATTGTGTAATAGCGTCCTACATGTTCTACGTTATTAAGAAATGTAGAATATTTAGCACCTACTGTGACTGTTACACAAGCCTGTGCAACGCTGAGGTTATTAATGTGTGTACTTTTTTTTATTTTTTTTATTTTATGCAATGACATCTACTTGCTTGATATTTCTGTATAGGAATACCTATCGGGCACCTCTGAATTCTGTGGGGTAAATACTTTCAGGATATTATGATTTTAGCATTATTTTGCTTCTAAAAAGGGAAGAATCAGGCTTTCTAAACTATGTTTTTAGTGTTTTGGTTACAGTCGTGAAAACATAAATCCCAAATTATCTGTTACCAAATTGGGGCCTAAGGAAGTAACCTATGTTTGTGCACAGTACACATATTCATGTTTGTATCATTGTATTCTGAATATATGTGGTAAACACACAAATTTGACATTTGTGATAATGTGCTGATTATACCTATTGTACATTTCTCATGTTTTTCCAGAAACCTAACTAAACCCTAATTAATAATTTTTTGTCAAGGTTTATCAGCTATTTTCAAGGTTTTCTGTCATCTACTTTTAAAAATATGCTTTAATACATGGTTGATATTTTTGTTGGGTACTTTCACCTCTATCAACTCAAAAATCACATTTTATTGATTAAGATAATTGCTCCTGTTAATCTGGGGTCTGTGCAGGCCACACATCTAGGTAAAATACACCTAATTATTATCAGTGTAACTATGAGATTAATTTGATATCTACTGAATTAGGAATGTGTGTAGTTATAAACATATGTATATTTTATACAGACATACAAACATATTACACACACCTCCATTTATCATTCACACATTTACCCCCTTAACGACCGGGCGCTCACGTACAATGGATATAAAAAGTCTACACACCCATGTTAAAATGCCAGGTTCTTGTGATGTTAAAGAACGAGACAAAGATAAATCATGTCAGAACTTTTTCCACCTTTAACGTGACCTATAATGTGAACAATTCAATTGCAAAACAAACTGAAATTGTTGAGGTGGAAAAATAAAAAACTCACAATAACCTGGTTGCGTAGGTGTGCACACCCTTAAACTAATACTTTATTGAAGCACCTTTTGAATTTATTACAACAATCAGTCTTTTTGGGTAGGAGTTTATTAGCATGGCACATCTTGACGTGGCAATATTTGCCTACTCTTCTTTGCAAAAGAGCTCCGAATCTGTCAGATTGCGACAACATCTCCTGTGCACAGCCCTCTTCAGATCACCCCACAGATGTTCAGGTCTGGGCTCTGGCTGGGCCATTCCAAAACATTAATCTTGTGGTAAAGCCAGGCTTTTGTGGATTTGGATGTGTGCTTTGGGTCGCTGTCGTGCCGAAAGGTGAACTACCTCTTCAGCTTTCTAATGGACGCCTGAAGGTTTTGTGCCAAAATTGCCTGGTATTTGGAACTGTTCATAATTCCCTCCACCCTGACTAAGGCCCTGGTTCCAGCTGAGGAAAAACAGCCCCAAAGCATAATGCTGCCACCATCATGCTTCACTGTGCGTATGGTGTTCTTTGGGTGATGTGCAGTGTTGTTTTTGCGCCAAACAAACCTTTTGGAATTATGGCCAAAAAGTTCAACCTTGGTTTCATCAAACCATAACACATTTTCCCATGTGCTTTTGGGGGGACTTGATGTTTGTTATTTCAAACTTCAGCCGGGATTGAATGTTTTTCTTTGTAAGAAAAGGCTTGTGTCTTGCCACCCTACCCCATAGCCCATTCATATGAAGAATACAGGAGATTGTTGTCACATGTAGCACACAGCCAGTACTTGCCAGAAATTCCTGCAGTTCCTTTAATGTTGCAGAATGTTGCAGTAGGCCTCTTGGAAGCCTCCCTGACCAGTTTTCTTCTCGTCTTATCAATTTTAGAGGCACATCCAGTTCTTGGTAATGTGTCTGTTGTGCCATATTTTCTCCGCTTGATGATGGCTGTCTTTACTGTGTTCCATGGTATATCTAATGCTTTGGAAATTCTTTTGTACCCTGCTCCTGACTGATATCTTTAAACAATGAGATCCCTCTGATGCTTTGGAAGCTCTCTGCAGACCATGGCTTTTGCTCTGAGATGCAACTAAGCAAATGTCAGGAAAATCCTACTAGAATGGCTGAACTTTATTTGTGATTAATCGGAGTCACTTTAAATGATGGCAGGTGCGTAATTACTTCTATTTAACATGATACTGAATGTGATTGATTAATTCTGAACACAGCCACATCCCCAGTTATAAGAGGGTGTGCACACCTATGCAACCAGGTTATTCTGAGTTTTTTTATTTTTCCCCCTCAACAATTACAGTTTGTTTTGCAATTGAATTGTTCACGTTACAGGTCACATTAAAAGGTGGAAAAAGTTCTGACATTATTTATCTTTGTCTCATTCTTTAACTTCACAAGAACCTGACATTTTAACAGGGGTATGTAGACTTTTTATATTCACTGTACTTTGCTGTCACTTAAGAACCAGGGGTCTTTTTTTTTTTTTTTTTTAAATCGGATTCCAGACTCCCTGAACGGCGTGCAGCCATACGGAAAGCCTGGAATTCCATTACGGTCCAGGACCATCATGGGTCCTTAAGGGTATAACAACCCATGACGGCCCAGGACCGTCACGGGTCCTTAAGGGGTTAAAACATAACACTTTAACAAGATGCAAACTCTACTTGAGGTGAGACACTGTTGAAGAGATGAGCAACGAAACCTTGTATAGTTTTCATACATGACACATTTACTCTGAGTGTATCACACCTATTCAGGTTTTAGAATAATGCTGAAAATGTGCCTGGTCTCTCTGAAGGAAAAATGTCAAACATTTCCAGCACACAAAAGTTAAGCAAGTGGATGAAACATTTAAAACTTATAAATGGTATAATAGGATTTTAGTCTTACCTGTTAAATCCTTTTCTCTTAGTCCATATAGCTTATAGGTACCATGGGGAGGCAACAGCTCCTCCCAGTAGGCTGGAATAATTCTTCAAAGAAGTGCAGGAGTGGAGCCTCCCTCTCCTCCATAGCAGGCTACCTAGCCACCTCCCTCTCCAGTTAGATGTGTGACACTAGACCTACTGAGCTAGATAGCAAGAAGAAGACGAAAACTCCTGTGAGCACGGACCCAATACGACTCCCACGTCCACCCACAGGAACTAAGCATGGTCTCTTTCATTGGGTGGGAGACCTGTAAGTTATATGGACTAAGAAAAGGATTTAACAGGTAAAACTAAAATCCTATTTTCGCTGTCGTCCAATATTGCTTATAGGTACCAAGGGGATATATACCAACATTAAGTTTCCCGGGTAGGAAAAAAGAAGCAAAGGACTAAGCGTCGGTCCTCATGATACCAGAGCTCCCATGGATTATCCAGGATATGGAACAGCCCAAACTAACAAAGTGTCAACAGACATGGAATAACTAACAAGAAACAAAACAAGAGCCAACAGGGCTCAAAAGGCTAAAGAACTATAAGACACAGGAAAGTAAAGACCTAGACAGGCAGAACTGGCTCCAGGACTTTCCTACCAAAGCTGGCTTCAGCCGAAGCCAGAACATCAACATGGCAATGTTTGGCAAAGGTGTGCAAGGAGGACCAAGTGGCTGCCTTGCACAGCTGATCAGCAGAGGTCTGATTCTTGAAGGCCCAGGAGGCCCCAACAGACCTAGTGGAATGTGCTGTGATTTGAAAGGGAACAGGTTTCTTCCTGAGTTCGTAAACCTTGCGGATAGTGGACTTAATCCAGAACTCATTGGTTGAATGCCATGGTTGAATGCCGCCTTACCAGCCCTAGGACCCTCAGGTATGACAAACAAAGCATCAGTCTGATAAACAGACTCAGTGCGGTGTACATAAAACTTAAGACAACGCACCACATCCAACAAGTGGAGATCTCTCTCCTTGTCAGATTTAGGGTCAGGACAGAAGGAAGGCACAACAACCTCCTGAATGATGTTGTAACTCCAAGATCACCTTAGGATGAAATTCCTGGGAGGTAAAGAGAACAGTGTTATCCTTGTGAAACACCAGTAGAGGCGGCTTGTAGGACATAGCCTGCAGCTCAGCAACTCTGCGGACAGAGACTACTGCCAAATTAAAAGCCATTTTTCACGTCAAAAGACATAAAGGAATGGTAGCCAAGAACTCAAAAGGAGGCCGCTGCAAAACTCCCAAAACAAGATTAAGGTCCCACTGAGAAGTGGAAGCCTTGTAAGCATGGAAGGCATGAGCTACTCCCTAGAAGAAAACGTTGACATCTGGCATCATGGCAATGCATCGCTGAGGGAGGGGAGGAAAAAAACACACACACACACACACACACACACACACACACACACACACACACACACACACACACACACACACACACACACACACACACACGTCAATGTCCAGACCTTCAAGCTTTGCAAAATGTTTTGCAACTTTGTTCTCCATATAGATATTTACTAATTATAGATGTGTACCTGTGTGTATGTCATTAATTAGAAGTAAAGCTGCCCGACAATAGCCCTTTCTTTGCTGAAAGGGTTAATATGCATTTTTTTTTTTTTTTTTTTTTTTAATTGGGCAGCTTTACTTTTAATTAATGACACACAGACACACATCTATCATTCGTAAATACCTCTATGGAGAACCAAGTTTCAAACCAATTTGCAAACCTAAAGCAGATTATTCCAGAAAAGGCAGCGGACACCATGCTCGATTCTTCCCCCAAACCAACTCCGCAGGTGAGAGCGCTGTTAAAAGACATGAGAATCTCACGCTTATATGCAGAGTGAGATTCTCATGTCGCCCTTTTTAACACGGTGACCTACTTAATGCGATATTTTAAAAGTGAACCCAAAAAGCACAGGATGGACAAACTCTTGTGTAGACAGATAACTGTCCACACACCAGGAACGATATAAGACCAAACCCTGTGGTAGACCTTGGAGGACACAGGTTTTCTGGCCTGGATCATGTTGGCAAGCACCTCAGGAGAAAAGCCTTTCACCCTTAAGATGGAGGCTAAAACAGCCATGCCATTAAAGCCGGATTGTCGACGTCCTCTCTCCAGAGATAACCCTGGAGGAGGCGATCCGAACTGAACCTTCCAGTTGTCCCTTTGATTAGGCCTGATGGCCACTATAAAGACCCCACATCCGCACCAACAGGTCAAAAACCTCAAGATGGAGTTCCCACTCCACGGGGTCCACTGTTTTGGAGACTGAGAAAATCTGCCAAGACGTTTCCTCCGCCTGGAATGTGCACTATGGGGATGGCAGGAACGTACACCTAAGCCCAGGCTAAAATAGACTTTACCTCCAACCAAGCAGCTGTGCTTCTAGTGTCTCCGTGTTGGTTGATGTAGGCGACAGCTGTTGCATTGTGTGACTGGACTCGGACTGGGCAACCCCTCAGATGAGAGGTCCAATGCCTCAGAGCATGGAGAAAATCCCTAAGCTCCAAGATGTTGATGGAAAGGAGGGTTTCCTCCATCAACCAACAACCCTGAACACCCAGAAAACCCAGAATGGTTCCCCAGCCAAACATGCTGTCATCTGTTGAGAGTATGGTCCAATACAGAATCACAAATGGCCTCCCATCCACAGGCTGGAGATATCCATTCACCAGCGGAGAGCCAGTCACACATTGTGAGGAAGAGAGACAGGGTGATCCAGAAGGGCCAGAATTCTCAAGCTCTCTGGTGTGAGCCATGGAGAATGGAACCACCTCCATAGTAGATATCTTGCCCACCCAAGACAAGAGCAGATGTCCACTCCAGAGCATGAGAGTCACTTTGGACATAATCTGCTGCACAGATTCCTCTGTCAAGAATGCTATGCCCTGACAAATGATAATGCAGAGACCAAGGATGACCAGGTCATGAGAAGGAACTGGAGAAGACTTGTCAATGTGCAAGATCCACGTGTGTATGAGAACCTGAGCACATTCCTTACCCTGACAGTCCAGAAGAACCCTGGAAGGAGTCTTCAACAGAAAGCTGTCCATGTATGGAATTACTTGAATACCTTGTGTGTGCAAAAAGGCAATCAATGCCCCTAAGACCCTTGTGAAAACCTGAGGATACGTGGCGAGTCCAAAAGGAGCAGGGCGGTGAACTGGAAGTAACCTAGGCTACAAAAAAACCTGAGGGATGTCTGGATGAACTGGAATGTGCAGGTACACATCCTGCAGACCCAAAGAAACCAGACTGTCATGCCAAGGCATGAGTTGGCCCTCTGGGTTGTATCACCAGAGCAGAAAAGAGTGTCAAACTATATTGGACCCTCTCCTCTGATGGAGTTCACCCAGAGGACAGTCTAATATAATTAACTAGGGAGAACATGTATATACAGTGTAAAACGGTTCAATACAAATATATATATTCAGAATACCCAGGTTCTACCCTTGTGGTGGGTACCAAACATGCCAGGGGATGGTGTTCCTGCTATGAGTTACAAGAATAACCATTTCACAACCAGTTAGATCCAGCATGTTTGGTGTCCAGATATTCACAGATACAAGGAGTATGATTATTATAACATTACACCCTGTTACAAATTATTATGCAAATGATATTTCTCATTTACCTAAATAATTGATGTAAATAACAGTCAGCATAATTCTCATGTTTTCAACTATTAAGAGTACAATTCAAATTTTATTGAACAAACCTCCTAATGAGAACAGTATTTTCTTTTTTTTTTTTTTTTTTTTTTTTTTTTTTTAAACAAAAAAAACGTACAATGCACTGTTCCAAATTATTACGCACAGTAAGTTTCAAAACACTTTATAGGTTGTAAATAACTGAAAATTGTCATTTGTTGTGTTTGCAGCATATTTACTGAAATCAAAAGCGATTTCAATCAAACTTTTAGCAACATTTTAGCTTTTTAAACATTTTAACAGGTCACATTACATTTCAACATAGGACCCCTTATTTGATAGCAGCTTCACAAGTCTTGCATCCATTGAACTGTTGAATTTTTGGACAGTTTCTGCTTGAATTTGTTTGCATGATATCAGAATACCCTCATAGGGCTGCTGTTTGGATGTAAACTGCCTCCCACCCTCATAGATCTTTTGCTTGAGGATGCTCCAAAGGTTCTCAATAGGATTGAGGTCAGGGGAGGATGGAGGCCACACCATGACTCTCTCTCCTTTTATAACCATAGCAGCCATTGATGCAGAGGTATTCTTTGCAGCATGAGATGGTGCATTGTCATGCATGAAGATGATTTTATTACAGAAAGCATAGTTCTTCCTTCTGTACCAGGGAAGAAAGTGGTCAGTCAAACTCCACATACTTTGTAGAGGTCATCTTTACACCTTGGGGGACCCCAAAGGGTCCCACCAGCTCTCTTCCCATGATTTCAGCCCAAAACATGACTCCACCACTGCCTTGCTGATGTCGCAGCCTTGTTGGAACAGGGTGGCCCTCCACCAACCATCCACTACTCCATCCATCTGGACCATCCAGGGTTGCACGGCACTCATCAGTGAACAGGACTGTTTGGAAATTAGTCTTCATGTATTTTTCTGCCCAATGCAGCAGTTTCTGCTTGTGAGCATTGGTTAGTGGTGGCCAAATAGAAGGTTTATGCACAGTTGCAAGACTCTGGAGGACTACACCTTGATGTCCGTGGGACTCCAGAGGCACCAGCAACTTCAAATATCTGTTTGCTGCTATGTAATGGTATTTTAGCAGCTGCTCTCTTGATCCGATGCATGGATCTGGCAGAAATCTTCCTCAATGTGCCTTTATCTGCACAAACCCATCTGTGCTCTGAATCAGCCACAAATCTCTTAATAGTGCGATGATCACGCTTACGGTAAGTTTTCGTGAAATATCTAATGTTTTCATACCTCGTCCAAGGCATTTAACTATTTCACTCTTTTCGGCAGCAGAGAGATCCTTTTTCTTCCCCATACTGCTTGAAAATGGTGCTCTGCTTAATAATGTGAAACACCCACCTTTAGTAGTTTTTCCTTAAATTGGGCTCACCTGGCCATCTAATTATCACACGTGTCAGAGATTTTTTTCAGCGATCAAAAGAGCCCTGAGACACAATGCCATCCATGAATTAAACTGAAAAACAAAACATTTAATCTTTTTGACACTTAAATATCATTTGCATAATAATTTGGAACAGGGTGTATAGGTGTGTGCTGTGTGTTGCATGTTTTGGGAAGCCTTATGACATTTCAGGTAGAACTCTGACAGGTCTGATTGAGTGGGCTGTAAACAGTCAAGCCAAACCCCTGACCCTCCCACGTAACAACCGGCGGGGGGGGGGGGGGCCCTCTTACAAGGAACTGTGGAAACTAATATATGTTTTTTGGATAAAACAGGGAATTTCTTTGTAAAAACTGAAGGGGGATATACCATCTGAAGTTCTCAAGGACTCTTAAAATACTGGTAATTGTATTTAAGGATCTCTTGTGTTTCTTCCATTTTATTTTATGTCCTTTATTTCTGTATTTTTTGTAACCAGCACTGTGAAGCCTTTTTTCAGATTAAAGGGGAACTACCACCCCGCAAAAACTGTATGTTAATTAAGTCTTAATCTGGCGACTAGCTGCTTAGTAGCGCTAGTCACCAGAAATATTACCTGGTTTCAAAGATTTTCTACTTATTCGGAGGCTGACAGTA
The DNA here is from genome assembly GCA_037306005.1 of Rhinophrynus dorsalis. Lineage (NCBI taxonomy): Eukaryota > Metazoa > Chordata > Amphibia > Anura > Rhinophrynidae > Rhinophrynus > Rhinophrynus dorsalis. The sequence goes on along the minus strand of CM074718.1, from coordinate 233,181,820 downwards.
GCAGGAAGCACGGACATCTTGCCATAGTGACGTCCGTGCACCTGCGCTGTCAGTCCCTTTTGGAGCCGGCCAGCTGCAAAAGGGACTGACAGCTCAGGCGCACGGACATCACTATGGCAAGATGTCCGTGCTTCCTACTACTGTCAGCCTCCGAATAAGTAGAAAATCTTTGAAACCAGGTAATATTTCTGGTGACTAGCGCTACTAAGCAGCTAGTCGCCAGATTAAGACTTAATTAACATACAGTTTTTGCGGGGTGGTAGTTCCCCTTTAAACGTTCAATTAATCAGCTCTTGTCTCTGTTCTCTAATATGAACTCACTACTCTGAAGGAAGCTCAGTTAGAACATGCTACTAAAGGGTTAATTCTATATGTCTGATTATTAAGGTGATTTTATACTGTAATTCTGTTGTGTTTGGGGTAACCAAAGACGCCCAGATATAAAGTCTTGGTGGTGGCAGTAAATTGTAGTACTGGGGAGATAGTGCAGGAGGGATTTCAGGGGTTAATTTGGTGGTTGCCAGGAATAGTAACAGGTAACCAGGGGTCTGGTATTGTTAACCATTTCACTCCCACACTCTCCCCACTGTCTCGGCAGGGCCTATAGTCCTAGGCTGTGACACAGATATTCCCCAACTCACATTGCTGCAAGGACAGAGTGCAAAGACTCCATCTTGCAATGAATACGGACCACAAACGAGTTGAGATCCTGGATATCCAGGATAGGACGGCATCCGCCACCCTTCTTGGAAACAGACGACGCTGGAATAAAAACCTAAACTTGTCTCTGGCTGAGGTACTGCAGCAAGGACTCCCTCGTCCAAGAATCTGAACCACCCCACTGAAAAGAATGAGCATTTCTTGCTCCTGAGGGAGGCGAGAAGGGACAAATCTGAAAGGAGGTAGGGAAGTGAAGGGAATCCTGTAACCTCCTGAAACCACCTGTAATACCCAATGATCCGCAACAGAGCCCGTCCGAGTACTCAAAAAATGACACAGGCGACCACCCATAGGTGTATGAGGACCAGGGTGCGGCGAGTCATGCCAAATTAGGTTTTGGTGGAGGTGTGTGTTTTGACCTCCACTGCTGCCTGGACTTGGGGTTAGAATGTGGGGTACTGGCCTGAAGCTGCACCGGGTTCAGCCTTTGCGTTTCACTTTAACGAGAACTATAGGAGCACCATTTCCTTGCCTGAACCTGAGGAAACAAGGTGCTCTTTCCCCCAGTAGCTTCACTGACAATGTTCTGCAGTTCAGGGCTAAAGATGGATGTACCCTGAAAGGGAAGAGAAATCAGGTCAGCAGACCAATTTTTAAGCCACAGCATATGTCTGGCAGCCACAGAGAAGGTGGAGGTCTTTTCCTCAAGCCTAATGGCATCAACCAGAGCATCAGCAATACAGTGCTGAGCCTCAGAAACGTTAGCCAGAATGGGCAAAAGGTCCTCCTTAGGGGCACCTTTCTGGACAGCGTCAGTCAGCTCTATTAACCAATGTGGAAGCGAAGGTAGGTATCAAGGACGCCCCTATGGAAGTAAAGATCGGAAGCTGGAGGCTGTCCTTTAAGGCTATCGGTCAGATCTTTAAATGCCGAAGCATCCGCAACAGGCAAGAGCCTAGAGATAGGTGAAAACATCAGAGAAGGTGAAGCCTACCGAGCCAAAGCTGCATCAGCAAAGGGGTACACAGCTTAGACAATATCTTAAAAAGAGTGAGACGCTTGTCAGGGGTCTTCCACTCATCCAGAATAATTTGTTCCAGAGTGGGATTAAGTGGAAAAACAGTACAGGACTTCTTGCACAGTGAAAAGACGTCAGAAGTAGACAGAATCTACAGGGTTAACGGGTAGATAAGGTTAGATAAAACCGCCTTAATGAGACTCTCAGGAAAGGGTTCAGGGTCAGCCTCAAAGGGTTCGCCATGACACTGGGAAGAAGCCCCTTCTGAACACACACCATTCTCAGACTCATATGATTCCTCCTAAGAAGAATCAGATAAATCAGGAATACCATGGGCTAAAAAAAACTGAAGGAAGTGGGGGGCTTCCAGGATTGGAGCACACCCTGAAGAGAAAGAGGAAGCTGTGCCATAGAGGACTTTAAGTCCTGGACCCAAATTGGCTTTTGATCAAAGCTGCAGGGCCTTGGCAGAGAGGCAGGGGCCAGAGCACACGAGGGGCATAAATGTCCTGAATTCTCTCTTTGGCATGAGGAAAAATAATCAATGGGGGTCGAAAGACGCCCCAGAATCATTAGCCCCAGGTCTAATACCATGTCCTTTTTTTTTTTTTTTTTTAATCAGCAGTCCTAAGAGGAGAAAAGTGTCTTACAGTAGTAGGGAACCCAAATACTGTCACAACTCAGATTAATAAAATCACCCCAGAAAAACTAAAAGGTACTTATCTGGCAAGAGAAGGGTTAATTGGAGGAGGAGAGTAAATGAGTCCAAGCCCTGCATATGATACTCCTGTCAAGAGAAAGAAAAATGGTGACTGAATTCAAACCAATCAAACAGCCCACTAAAAAGGGTGACTATGGGAAATGTAGTTTTCTGCATAAAAGTATCAAATGCAGAACTCAGACCCCCCCAGGACCCCCAAGACACAGAGGATGGTAACCGCAGTGTAGGGCAAGGGCAGACAAGAAGAATGAGCCATCTCTCAACTCGGTACATGGAGCAGTTGCAGAGATATGTCCCGAAGCAGCCTGTCCCATAGAGATCAATGGAGCCTTGCGGTAAAGCTCACCTTAAAGTGATAGTAATGTTTCACAAAAACAGCAGCTCCGATTAATCTTCATAGTATTTGAGCCATGGAGAGTGTTATTTCAATACTGTGAGAGTTGTAGTTCAAGAGTAATTGAACGATAAAGTTTCCTCCTCCTGTCCCTTTTACCTAGTGTAAACCCCCACTCCTCAGATGTGGAATGCAGTCCATAGACCAGACAGCTCACATCAAGGGTCAATATTCTAATGTGAGAACAATGAAAACCCTGCCCTCCTTGACAGAATTTTCAGCTTTTTCCCTTATCTTAATTGAAGATTGTCCCTCTCTGCAATCTACCTGGGCACCTCCCTGCTTCTCTGAGCTGAGCAGTGTTATATCAGTAAAAGGGACAGGAGGGGGATACTATGTCATTCAATTACTCTTGAACTAGAACTCTGACAGAATTGAAATAACACTCTCCAAGGCCCAAATACTATGATGATTAATTTGAGCTGCTTTTATTATGAAACATTACTATCCCTTTAACCCTTTGAGTGCCAGAGGGGTACACTATGCATTGCAGAGCAATGTGTTGTGTACACCTCTGGCACTCAAAGGGTTAAAGGCATGGAACTCAAATAAAGGGTAAAAAATAAAAAGTGCCTGAAAAGTGTCACATACAGAACACAAAGCTAAATAAACACATTAACCCAAAGGAAAAAATGAAATAAAAGGATCCCAATTCAAAATAACATGGCAAGGAAGGGGTTAAATATTACCACACTGCACAAAGTGCTCCAAAAACCTCAGGAAACAGAATAAGGACATACCCAACATGAGTGCAGGAGTTGAGTATTTCCAGAAGGGCCCATTTGCATAGTGGATCAGTGGGACATGTGGACCATGGCACTCAAAGGGTTGCTCATCTTTTTGCAGATCTTTTTCTTCAGATTTCCATTATAATGGAAGAAGCCTTAGAGAGATTCCCTCTGGAGAGATAGACATGGGTTGCATGGTTCTCTCCCAGGGCTGCAAGGGCCTACAACAGCACCTGATAACTGGGCAATCCTCCAGGGGAAGCCAGTAATGGTAATCTGGCTAATGGGGGAATTTTGACACCCCACATCTAAGAGAAAATAATAATATAACTAAAAACTAAGCAGATCTGTTCACAGCCTTCCTACCACAATGAGGAACAAATGTTAACTGGAAGTGGCTATGTAGCCTGCTATAGAAGAGAGAGAGGCTCCACCCCTGCACTTCTTTGAAGAATTGTTCCAGCCTACTCAGAGGAGCTGTCGCCTCCCCATGGTACCTGTAAGCTATATTGGATGACAGAGGAAAAAAAGTTAAACAACCTACCATCCAGGACTTCAAAGTTGTGCTGCCTAAGAATTTTCCTCCACCACTCTGTCTGCCAACCAGAAAACAATATCCTTTGAGAACAAAATTCTCCTTGGGTATCTGGCATGAACTTCCTCACAGAGGAGAAAAAGGAGGAACATGTCACACACCCAAGGAAGATTCAGGCTTCACCAACCTGCATGATTTTCTTCTGGGTGGCAGATAGGAAGTGATGGTGGAAATTTAGAGACATCGCAACCTAATGTCTTGGGACAGAATTCTGCACTGCTATACAATAATATAAAAAAAAAAACAAGATAACACTGTATAAGTGGGGATCAAAAGATAAGGATATTTACAACACCCATTACAAATCTTTTGAAGCAGAATGAAGAGGGCCTTGCTCACAGATCTTACAATCTATAATATACAAAAGATGTTAAATTAAAGTAGCGAAGTGGTCCAACCCTGGAGTGTGCCAACAGAATGTGAAAAGGTGAAATAAGGAATGGTGGGCAGAACATTTAATTTTTTGTTATAATGAAGAGATTATAAATAGATAAGAATATTGTGACAGTGAAAAAAGAGGCAAGCAAAACAGCTTGTCCTAGTGTAAGGGTGAAATGAGATCCAGACACAAAGCAATATGGACTTGGGGGCAAATGTGTTACAGAGAAGGGAGACGTAGCTGTTACTTGTTCACTGTGGAGGATGGGGGGGGTCCTTTATCGGAGGCTTCCCAGAAGATGTGTTCTCAGGAATCTTTTAAGAATGTGTGCAGGGGGGGGGGGGAATGTTGGAGAGAAGAGTCTGAAGGAGTGAGGTAAAGTTCCATTGGCAGGCGAGAGGAATCAAAAGTCTACTAGATGAGAGTGAGACGTGATAACTAGAGAGGTATAAGACAGACACGGACAGAGCAAGGCTGGTTAAGAGAGGGTTGCAGTAACTTAGGAGGGTAGGTGAGGGCATTAGAATTTTGGTTGTATACTCAGTGAGGAAGCAATAAAGGTTGAAAATAAAATACTTATACTACATGTTGCTTCTCATGTACTGATTTTATGTTTGACCAATTTTATATGTGATTTGTTTTCATCAAATGTTTTGTTTAGAATTGTGGAGCTCAGCTTCATTACTTTGGCAAATGCACACTGAGTGGAGATGGAACTGAAAATGATCAGACTTGCTCAATCCAAAGGAAAGCTGTACACCGATACACACTAAAAGCTATTCGGATCTAAAGCATTTCACACATTCATTGAGCTTGGTCAGATCTTCGTGTTGGCCCCAAACCTCCCAATATAAAATGATGCAATTCCTCCCATACATTGACAGAACACTATCCTATTTGCTTCAAATGTAGAGAGTGGAATAAAACCCGCAACTCTTGAGAAAAAAGTAAAACTAATAACAGTACTAGTGTGAACAAAGCAATCACTCGTTTATAAACCTGTACTCATACAACATAACAAAAGACTTCATGGAAAAGCAGGAAAAGTTATTTCAATTAGTTATGACAAACTAGTAAGTTGAAAGCTGAAACCATTTAAAACCTCAAAGTTCAATCATCATGCAAAAATAATGTTATACCAAACCTTTTTCACCACACAACCAACAGAAAAATTATCTGTATATGCCTCTGAAAATATCACAAAAGCACATTACAAAATGTGTTAAAGGCTTAGTAAAGTTTGATCAGACAAGTAGTTAATATTGTTCTTAATAGTACCGATGTCCGATGGTGGCAACATTCATTACAGTCTACTTAGGCTGTAATTTTATTATGAAGTTTACCCCTCCTGTCCCTTTTCGCGATCGTAAGCCACCTCCCCACAGATCTGCAAACCAGTCATCGGACCAGATAGATCGCAATGAGGAACAATTTTCTCTCTGTCAGAATGTGGAAAACCCTGCCTTCTTTCAAGGAGGGCAGGCTTTTCCCCGATACGGACTGAAGACTGTCCCTCGTCGCAATCTGCTGTTACATCGGAGCCAGAGAAAACAGAAGTCAGGAAAAGGGACAGGAAGGGTAAACTTCGTAATTAATTATAGCAAAACTAGATAATTATGAGCAGTGCCACCAAAGGGACATCTGTTCTATTAACTATGAAGAACAATCTTAGCTGCTTGCTAATCAAACATTTCTAACCCTTTAAATCTTCTGGATCCCTTCCTCTTACTGAAAAACTCATCTTCTCAATGCCCTGTACCTTAAAGCCATCCATGAATTGTGTGCAATGGTTGCACCATTTCAGTTTTGAAATTGCCACAGTTCACACTGGAAACCTTCTCTCTGACGCTCTCTCTCAGGGTTCTAGAGGTTTTACCTATATAATCTAAACTTATCCTGAGAAGAGGTGATCAAATATATCAGGTTACTTGTGGCACAATTTACAATGCTTCAAAAGGACTTATTTGTTACAAAATATACAAAAAATGTTAATCAAAGGGTGCAACACCCACATATTTTTGCCATATCTGTAACTCCCAACTGTTATCAACCTAGCTATTTCTACTCACAAAGATCCGTCTCCAAACATAGTAGATTTCCGCTGAACAAGAGTTCACTCCAAGCCACCACAAATTTTTTGCCATGTCTCAATATAGTATGTAACTATATAGAAGCATGGAGAACTCTGGGCAGGTTTTAAATAAAAGAACAAATTTTACTTAAATAGTGCCACAAGTGTACACAGCACTTTACAAATTAAAGGTTTGGACATTACATAATAAAAAATGCAACACAGGAAGTGGGGTCCCTGATCAAAAGGTTAAAAGGAATAACCCCTAAACAAAATTTGTCTTAATAGGTAGAATATGTGCAATTTTGTATTTTTTTTTATACGATCGCTACTTGGCCAAAATGTAAGGAATAAATACTGCCTTGCAGCTAGTGGCCAAACAGACACAATGCCCAGAAGACATGCCATCTTTAGCATCAGAAGGTACAAAGAAGAAGCTTAAAAATGCTCAAAAAGGAGGCTTCTAGAAAACACCTTATACAGAGTTAAAGTTCCAAGAAGGAGTGGGATCCCAAAAGACAGTGTAAGCACAAGCCACCTACTGGACAAGGGTCATTACATCTTGGAGCAAAGAAATGTGCTGCTGGAAAAGAACAGAAAATGTGGAGCTGAACCTTAATAGAACTAACAATAAGACATTTCTGAACACAGTCTGAAGAAAGGACAAGATCATTGGAAGATTAAAAGATTGCAGTTGTGAAGCACTGATTGGCACACCACTAGTAGAAGAGGTACCAAACCCAATGATGAGCCTTGGATGAAATCAGTTTTCTTGCTTGGAGCATACCAGAGAATGATAGAGTATGAAAACAATTTTCTTTTTTTTCCCCCTCCTTCAAGATGCTAGCATCAAGAGACAAGCCTAAGCCAGCTTCTCCAGGTGAGGGTGGCATTCTAGGCCATGTGTCAAAAGGTCTCGCCTCAAGGCAAGGCAAAAAGGCTCTGCTACAGGCAGAGTGCTTCATTTTGGCCCCATTAGGCCTGATTTTCTGATATTCTTAATCAGGATGGCATGAGTTCTCTCCATCCTGATCTCAGAACCTGGAAATCAGAGGGGGAAAAGGGGTCAGAGGAAACATAAATTAGGGAACAACCTAACATTCACCCCAGAGGCTATTGCACAGTGGAACTTTGTGGCTCAGACGAGAGGCCATGAGATCCACCACTAGTAATCCCCAACGGCAGACTACCAAGTTGAACGCACTCTGAGCTATTAATTTCCAGGATCGAGGTGTTGATGACTCAAGAAGTCTGATACTATATTTTCTATGATGTAGTGTGAGCAGAGGAGAAGGCCAGCATATGGAACTCTACCCACTGGAGGATTTTCCAAGCTTCGGCCCAGGCTGACACTTCAACTGCAAGGAGGAACCAGAAGCGTAAATGACAGCCTTTGCATTGTCTGACTGAATCCTCACTGGATACTCTAACAGGGGGATGAGACCATTGCTGTAGTGCTAAGGAAATCACTCCTAACTCAAGAACATTGATGGCTAGGAAGGTCTCGTGCCTAGTCCAAAGTTCCTGTGTGGGCTATTAAGGAACCCAGAGTAGCTTCACTGGTGGCCACAATCCACTCTGGGATGACAATTTTATTTTTAATATTCCTGCATCACCAGAATACATGAATACCAAATTTTATCTATAATCAGAGCACAACAAACCCCAGGTGCCAGTTTGCCATGGTGACAAGGAATTGCTTCCTTGCGCCTAGAGTTTCTTAATTGCAGATTTGTTTGTTTTTTACCAAAATAAATAAATAAAAGCCAGAACTCATTGGGGGGGCCTCGGGATTCCTCCTGAGCCCCCCTGACAGCCACTGACCATCTGATAGCCCGCCAGGAGATCAATGCAGGCGATGAGACTGCTCCCCTGTTTCCACGCTTACCTTTTGGGTAGGAGTGGAAAGCAGGGGAGAGTCCTGCTCCTCTTTCTTGCCTGCATTGGTCTCCCAGAGCCATCGGCTTGGAGATCTATGGCCAGGAAGGGAGGCCCTGGGAAGAGATGCCGAGCTGCCCCCCAACAAGGTTTGATTAATTTTTAGAATTGGAGACCTCACTTCTGAGGCTAAGTACATAGTCTCCAAAATTTGACAAATAAACCACAAAAATTTAAATGCATCAAACTAATGGTAATTATAAATAACATCCCACCCGCAGCCTATCCCCATGACAGCCATACACTTTGATATCCCACACCAACCTTGTTCCCTTAAACACTGGTAGACAGTCACCTTTATTCAAGTACACATTAAAAACTGCCCGTGTCATGTTAGCAGAAAGAACATTACAATGCATCCTATTACAGGAAATTGTGCAAGGGGACACTTCAAAGTGGCAATGTCATCTGAATGATGGGGTTGTTTATTGTCAATGTGCTGTTATGGGAGAGACTATGATGATCATTGCTCCCCATTCATTGTGATCAGCTATAGGATTAAAGGAAAAGTTGTGATCAATTGACAATCAAAGCACCAGAGACCCCACTCATGCATCAGGTCTTGCTTTTGAAATGGGGAGGGGGGGGGGTGCTCATCAATAACAGCAAAGTTTGTTTTCACCAGAGATTTGAAGGTTGTGTGGGAGTTTTGGCGATGTCAGCTGCATCACCGACTGCCCAAATTCCCCAAGCCTCTCATACAAGCCAGAAATCTGATTTATAGTGAAAAGAATTGGACTTCTCCAAATAGCTAAAGTTGCCAATATTGCTACGGAAGGGGTGAAGCAGCATACATATGGAATATGTGTGCAGACTGATGTGCACACTTCTTCTCACATGCACCGCACATAAGGAGTTAAAAGGGGCAGTGCCTACTAGGGCTAAACTGATAGCCCTGTAAGGCTAAATTTGATCTGTAATTTTTTTTTTTTTTTTTGGTGCCCTAATGTCACTTATTACTTCTTGTGTTTTGCTACCCAAAGTACCCTCAATTTTTTGTCTGTAGTTCAAGGAAGGGCAGAAAAACCAACTGAAGAGTGTTAAAAGGTAAATAGAGAGTATGAGGCATTGTTCCTTTAGTATATAATTTGATACATAAAGGTGAGGAAAAGTATGGGAAGAAAGGGTAAGATTATGTGCCACATTTATCAGTGAGTCACTGACATCCATACAGCTTTTTTATGAAGCCTTGTTCAGTACTTGAGGACCAGACAGAAGAACAGGAGGAAACATTCTTACAAATGATCATTATATGACCAGAGATTTAATTACAGATATAATTTATCAAAAAAGTGAAGGATCACACCTCCATGTCCAGAAAGGAGGATTTAAAAATCAGCTAAGCAGCTGAGTCTGAACTAATTTAGTATCTTTTAAGCTGCTGCTCTGTTCTGACTGTTGTAGCGCTCTTTGGGCATCAGCCACTAGTGGAAGCACAGACCGAGTCACTACTGAGAGACTAACCTTAACTCCTAACTCATGTTAACCTCATTTTTATGTAGACAAAAAAAGTGGGCAGACATCAGCCCACACATGGGCTGGCTATAAAACACACCTCCTGCATTCTCCCTTTTGTTCCACCATTAAATTTTTCCTGAACTAAAACACAAATGATGTTAGGTTTTCTAATCCAACGTATGCATGTATTTTATAGTCAAAAGCAAAACAATCCAAAATTCCTGCAGTAGAGATAGGTCAAGTATGCAACTATGGCAACATGTCCAAGACAACTAACTAAACATTTAAGTTATTTCTATGGGACAAATCACCTCTTCCCATCACCCTGGCTTTCATCCACCTATCTGCACATTTTCCATCCACTTTCTCTATGGTGTAGTGGGTATGGAACAACTGTGGGTATTTGTATGACAGAGCGTGGGTGTAAAATTCCCAAATGCCTTCCACACCTTTTTTTCATGAACTGAAAATATTATGGTCTCATAGTATAGTCTTGTGATGCTTCATTACTTGCATGTAATGTCAGGTAATTTGCTTAACTCTGCCAATTTGTGTTCTTTGCAACCATGTGGGCAGTGGATTTAAAAAACTCAACAGGCTTTAAAAAAGCATCAGTATGTGGGATCAAATATTGTCCTCACTTCAGTCCATTAAATATCTTAATGATTCAATGGCTTCACTGCCACATCCACTGGCACTCAGGCCTGGACAGCAGGGTTGCTTTGTAAAAAAAACAAAATACGTAAGACCTAGAGAAGCTGCTATACGAATAGGGGCTACACACATCACAACACTTCCAAACCTTCAGTTGAATCAAAACTGGACGTCTGGCAACTGAAGTTAAAAGGATTTTATTGTAAAAGCTACTAATAAAATACTATAATAAAATATTAAATATGAACAGACGAAGAAAACAAGTTAAGCAAGCTTAGCATCAGTTTTATGAGTGTTTAAAAAATAATTTTATTTTTTATACCTGGTCCTGGATGTTAATGGTGTCTTCTTAAGAAAGAAGAATTTAGGAGAGGAATTTTAGGTCCTGGGCTCCTGCAACAAAAATGAACGCCCAACTCTGAACATGACATTCAGTATCAATTCAAGATTACATTTAGGGGAACCAATCACCTTCCAACAATCCGTTGTAATTATAATTTTAGACACAGATTAAGGTAAATGAGGGGGATATAGTGTGAGATGTCACAGCAAGGAGATCCATCTTCAATTCAGTGAGTTAATCAAAAGTGTTTCATAAATACCTGTGTACCTGTAACCCCCTTCAATGGCTTCCATAAATTCTGTCTCGAAAATTCTTGATTTTTGTACATCTCTGTCTTTAATCTTAAGACCTGCCCTCAAGCATATCCTCCCTCACCAAAAGAAACACACAATAAAATAAAGAACGGGCCAGGTTTTCATGACTGCCTCAATGACTTATGCTTTCATAAAGATAGGCCTGTGTTAATGACATTCAGTTGAGGACATCCTGAAAATCTGTACTGTTGGGGGCAGATCTATGAACTGCTCGTCTATCCAGCCAGCGGAATTTCATGTTCACCATAGACCCATAGAAGCAAAGCCTAGTCCTCAAGAATTACCAATAGGACAGATTTTCAGGATTTCCATATCGGAGCATAACTATCTCAATTACAGTGAGTCGCAGCTTAAAGGAGCAGTAAATAAAAAAAATTAAGATGACCACACATACACACATTATCTATTGGTTTTTCCCATTGAGTAAAACAAGGATCACACACACACACACACACACACGTGTTATTAGAGCTTTAAAAAAAAAAAATAAAAAAAATGTTAACCTCTTAAGGACCGTGGACGTGCCAGAACCATAACTTTTGGTGCTTTAAGAACCAGTGACAGTCCTGGCATGTCACGAGTTAAATGATCACAGCGTGTCTGCAGGCACACTGTGAACATGAAATGGACTGATCCAAGACCAGCAAACCAGTACATGTGATCACTCACATGTGCCAGCTCAGCAAATAAGATGGTGTTGGTCCCAGTGTGTGCAAACCCCCTGGACCTTAAAGTGGATGTATCACCTAAGGACAACATCCACATAATTGTTAGATTATATCTCACAAACAACGAAAATGCTTTTTTTTTTTTTATTGCAAGTTTTGATTTGTATAAACTTAACTTATAAATTCTGGGCTGCAGCTTCTTCCGCATAGACTGCAGCCCGACGCTCTGCCTCTGCTCTCCTCCCTGCTCCGATGACGGCGGCTTCGGTCTGTAAGCAGGAGTAATCTCATTGGCTAGATATCGATCTCTGCCAATGAGATCACTCCAGCTTACAGAAAGAAGCTGCCGTCATCGGAGCAGGGAGGAGAGAGGAGGCAGAGCGTCGGGCTGTGGTTTAACCGCAGAGAACCGCAGGCTACAAGGAAGTAGCTGAAGCCCAGACTTTAGAAGTTAAGTTTAAACAAAAGCAATCTTGAAATAAAAAAAATAAATACCTTTTCATTGTTTATTATATATAATCTAGCTATTATGGGGATGTTGTCCATAGGTGATAGTTCCCCTTTAAGGGGTTAACAGTGCCCTCTAGTGGCCAGATTCCACAGCTACTATGTAGCATTCTTCTTGGAGAGTTGGGTCACTGAAACAATTCTCCATAGAATGATCTAAATTGCTAAGTCCTGTCAGAACTTTCAGGAAGTAAATGCAGTGTGATTCACTTCCTGACAATCTGAACAGTTACAACTTTGGAATCAAACTGACAGCAGTGGGATCACCCTTGTTTTATTCAGCAGGAAAAGCTCAATACTGTTCCTTTCACCCCCAGAGTGTCAAGGCATATGACGTACGTGTTTGGCTAGCTTTCCCCACTATGGCAAGCCCATATGTTGTACCTCCTAATTGAGGTTACCACAAAAGCTGGCATTATGGGCTTGAGGTTACCATAAAAATATAAATAAATAAACCTCAGACCTTGTAGGAGGACATCAGGACCCCTGATGATGCCCCCCGCTGATCGCTCGGGGAGATAAATATCTGTGAAACAGGAGAGCAACCTGCTCTCCTACTTCACTCCTATCTTAACTTCCGGGTAGGAGTGGGCTGGAGCAGGGAAGGCCTCTTCACTTTACTACTGGTTCGGATAGGAGTAAAGCAGGAGAGTATGTTGCCAATATTCATCTCCCAGCACAATTGTCTGAGATCAAAAGCTGGGGGAGGGGCACATCTGGAGGGGTCCTGATGCCCGCCACCCCCAATGAAAAAATAAAAAAAAAATTAACCTTGTGGGTGCGCTTTGCAATGTGCTGGGACACCCCTGTGGCGCACACAGGATTTTTTTTCACTCATTTCTTAAATGTATTAAGAACTCATTGTTTGGATGCCACACCCCACAAAGTCTAAATATATTGAAAAAAATTAACCCTCTGTGTGCTATGGGGATGGAGGGGGTCAAAGCAATGGCATGCATAATGTCTCTAATTACCCCACTCCATATAACCTAACCCCCAGCCTGGCTCCACAGCACATTGACAGACACATACCACCACAGTGTGCACTGGAATCATGTTGAGAATATACATTGATTCCCAGCCTGATTCCAAACTGCACCGGTAGTCACAGATGCCCCATATGCACTGTACCCCCCACCCCAAACCACCACAACCAGATTTGGTCCACTGGCCTCTGTTAGACCAGGACTTGACAAATTTTGTTTAACTCTAGGAGCCAGATAGGCGCCAGACTCTGCATCGGAGGAGAACGTTCCCTTGGGGGCCTAGTGGAACAAGGCTAGGGAAGAAGATAGTGTGTGTGATTCTTTGGCTACCAATGAAACAAGGCTGGAATGTCAGAGTAATGTGTGGTTTTGTGGCAACCAGTGAAACTATGCTGGGGGTCAGACACTGTACAGGGGTATCTGTGGCTACAAATGGGAAGGGTAACAAGGCTGGAGGGGGGGGGGGTCACTCAGTGTACCTGGGGATCTCTGGCTGGCAGCAGACAGTAAACAAGGGTGCTGGCAGGTCAGACAGTATATATGTTGGGGATCTCTGGCTTCCAGAGGACAGAAAACAAGGTTAGGGGGGCACACAATGTACATAGGAATCCCTGCCTACCGGCAGACAGAAAGAAGCCTGCACTATAAGTCCTCTACTTCAACCCAGTTCGGGTTGAGAAGGACATTCCCTTCAAGACCCACTCATTTGGGCTTTGAGGATCCTCCTACTCAACCCAGGCATTCATTGAACTCCAGGTTGAAGTGGAAGACTTAGAAGGAAAGCAGTTATCGCTCTCCTAGTCGCAGCATTGATCACCTATCCTACTGGATAGGCAATCTAGGCCAGGGAGTACATAAGGAGGGGTGCCAATGCCCTTCAACGAGTTCTGATTTTTATATATTTTAAATTGCACATATTCAAGAGAGCCCATACTATGTGCATTTATTTTTATTATATAGGAGTGATAGTGTATAATGGTGAACAGGAAAAAAAAAAAATTACCCTACCATGTAGGGAAGCTGATTTTCTACATGCACGGCATATCTGCTTGGCTCCAGGTTCCAATTTCTAGGCACCATGGCAAGCTGGCAAACGGTATTTGTCAAGCCCTCTAGCAGGCATAGCCACATTAAAAAGTTGGAAACCATAATCTTCATTGCCTGGTGGGATATTTTTGAACTATAATGTATGTCAGCATTATTTTTTTTTTCTTCATTCCACAGAAATACATTTTTAAAGCTTTCAATGCCAGGGGCTGAACACATTTTCAGGATTTTTTGCTATTCACTGTTTAGGAATGATTACTATAGGTAATTTATAGCTCTATAGGGAAAATTATCAACATTTTTTCTCCAAAACAAATTCAGCTTTAATATGGTGACATGCATGAAGTAAAATTTGTTTCTTGCAATAAACCATTTTGTCAATATCATACACTACATATCAAGGACATCTGAGATATATATTTTAATACCCTTAATCCGGACCCCTAAAACAGGAGTTAAAAAATGGTAACTTTATGAATTAACTATGCAAATTATATTGGTTACATTGTAAAACTACCCTAAAACAGCTCAATAACTATATAAAAACACATTTCCTGAAAGTGGACCAACTTATGAATCAGAAAATATCAATGAAAGTTTGGTAAAAATAGGGTTTTTTTTAGAGGATATGAAGGCATCATTTTCTGTACTACAACTCAAGAGAGGGAAAAAAAAAAATTATGAACGATAAATGCCACATATCTCCTCAATATTGTGACACCTAATGTGTTCCTTCCCTGGGCCCCAAAATGGTAAGAGCATAACAGGATTTCTATTGACATAACCAAAATGCAGAGTACAATGGTTTGCAGGAATTAATATACTTTAACATTCAAATAACCCCTGAAAGCACATATTTCCATTGCATTAAATGAGCAGATACTTGCCTTTCGATACCTTGCCTAGTGTGCACATTTCCAGACGATAGCACTAACTAAAGGGGGAGGATGACATTTTTAACATTCCCACCCTTCAAAAAGGGTACTGAAATCATTGAAACCAATCAAATTTACAATTGTTCGCCTTCTGCTCTTCCGAGAAAAAAAAAAAAAATGACACCCCAGTTGTTTTTAACTGACTGCGTAGGGAGGTGACAAAAAAAAAAAAAAAACTATTAGAAATATGAAGGAAATGTACACAAGGTATATCATTTTGCAAAGCATACAGACATTCATCCACAAAAGGTGGAGCTATAGGGGAAAAATTAGAGCGTTATTTATACATCTACCCCCTTCAAAGATATTTATAGCTTTGAAAAACATGCAAGCTTCTACTGTAATCATTAAAAGGTATAGTAATGTTTCAAAATAAAAGCAGCTCCAATTATTCTTCATAGTATTTGGGCCATGGCGAGTGTTATTTCAATACCGTAAGAGTTGTAGTTCAAGTGTAATTGAATGATAACGTATCCCCCATCCAGCTCATTTTACTGATGTAACCCTATTCACCTCAGAACAGAAAGGAGGTGTCCAGGTGACTTGCAGAGAGGGACAATCTTCAATTAACATCATGGAAAAAACATCAACGAGGGGGCAGGGTTTTCATTGTTCTCACAGTAAGAAGATTGTCCAATGCTGTGAGCTGCCTGGTCTGTGGACCAGATTCCACATCTGAGGGGAGGTGGCTTACAAGGGGCAGGAGGGGGATACTTTATCATTCAATTAGTCTTGAACTACAACACTGACAGTACTGAAGTAACATTTTTCCAGGCACAAATATTATGAAGATTAATTGGAGCTGCTTTTATTTTGAAACATTACTATCCCTTTAACTACTGCTCTTCTAAAAAAAAAATGCACCCATTGGTATGAGCTGACATACTGTAGCAGATGCCAGAAACAAAACTACACCAACCTTTTCCCCCCAAATATGACTTGCTTGTATTAAAATGGTTATTACAACTACAGAAAATGAAGGAGACATAGCATTCCATTTTTTAAATGGTGGGTTCATTTTCCTTCCTACCACTAGGCTAGTGTGAACAACTACTTCTAGAATATGGTGCTGAAGGAATTTGTAATTTTTTTGCGTCTTCTGCTTACACTTCAGTCACTTCAACACAATGGAATATCTTAGTATATTCAGTACCTAGTGAATGCCTGAGAAAAATGGTACTCCATTGGTATGGGATACCAGAAGCAGGCTTCCAGTGGAATAAAGCTCAGACAGCTTTCGGTGTAGACATGATTATATGGCTAAAATTTTAGAAACCTGGGCTGCTAACATTTCCACCAGTAAAATGAGTTTTGGTTTTTTGTTCACATTCCTTTAAATACTTTCTAAAACTAGCATTAGCACCCCCTTTCCCATTATTAGCACATCATTTGGGAAAAATGGATAGTGTCACTTTCAAGTTAATCTGCTTCATACAAACACATGGATGTTTTCCTAGCTAGGATGTGTAAAGAAAAAAAAAAAAGTCTCACAAAAACGATCACATGCGAGATACGTTTTACCCAAGATGTGTATAAACGTTTGACTGCAGCTTGTTTATGTGAGATGCTAATGTGATAAATACAATAAATGGCAATTGAGATAAACAAGTAAATAAGGGTATTTTGGAGTGAGTTGAGAAAAAGAAGTGTTCTAAACGAGCTTGACCAAAACATCGCTTATTGCCTACCTACACACTGATACGTCAGATTCAGAAAGCTCATATCAAAGGCTGACTGAGTACATGATAGGAACCCTTTTCATGTTTAAAATCATGTAACTTAAAAAATTATATTATTATATATAATAATAACACTGCATCTCTCCAATCAATAAATGATTAAAACTGAATACAATTCACATACACTGCAGCTCATACTAAGGATGTGTGCAACTCTATGATGACTCCTCCTGGCCAGTCAAATCTGTGTGACTCAAGCACATGCTACAGCCCAACCCAACTGATTTTATAATCTAAGCAAAATGTGGAAGGAAGATATACTCTGAGAAAAAACAGACCAATTTTGTTAAAAGCCAAGGAATATACTAGTTATTATACCAGCATCAGTTAAAATCACACCCCAAATTGTTCATGCTTAAAAGCAGAATGTATAGTTACTTTTTCATATTAATATTAAACAGTCTCACACCCTGTGACAGGCAATAATTCTACAAAATGTGAAAAGGTATACCTGCCAAGCCTTACATGAATTAACTTGAGCATAATTTAATATGTAGGAATATATACAGGGTAACAAAGTTATTATTTTTAAAAATAGGTTAATAAAATGTGGCCTGAGACATTAATATCCCTGGGACACCCTGGTTGTTTAGACATTTGTACCCAAATATAAAGTTAATTTTGGCATATATTTTTGGCTCGAATGTTCAAAAGCATAACTTAGGAATCTATATATATTAGCATCATTTAGTGAGAAAGACAAATATGCATTCACTGGAAAAATGTGTGTAATTATATTAATATATATATATATATATATATATATATATATATATATATAGTATGTACACACACATGCACAACATTAGTTGAAACATACCTTAAAAATACCGTTGACAATGTAAAATGTTAAGTTAAAGCAAGCTAAGTTCTCTTAAATTTCCTTTCACGTTCATAAGTACTATAAAAAACTACGTTAGCTCTGCAGACTTAACTGTCATTTGTTAGAGCTAATAAAATGTTCATACCACTTTCCCTTGGACATAGGGTCCCCAGTATGCTACAGCTTTAAAATAGTTACATTCATTAACAGTTATGACGAACTCTAACCTGACAAGAAGTCAGATACCTACAATTACCAGCGTTGGTGTTCCTTGCTTTACAGTACCTCAAGCTGGAGTATAAGGACAATTACAAAGTAATCCACTAACTTACGTCACATAGGCCAACATATATCAGCCTCACCCATAGTAAACAAATACCCTCGTTTTCATCACAGTGAGTTTTAATAGTTTACTTACTGTTACTTATCACATGAATCTCATTGCTCTCACACTGTGAGGCAGGTTATCCGTGTCATTGCCCTCAGATACTCAAAATAATCTATAATTACGTTATGAAAATAACCACATAATACACGTTACAAAAACACGAATGGACAGAGGAGTACATTCACATGTATGTGCTGCAACTTCCCTATCAATCTAATTCATCTAACAGCCGGTCCATCGTGCCCCAACTCTCCTCCCCGTCCCCTCCTCCCTTTTCCCCAGGGATTCCCACCTCGGACACCTCTTCCTCCTCCTCTTGGCTGCTGCTACCGCTCTCGCTGCTCTTGTCGGTATCGCTGCTGCTAGCGGTGCGACTGCTCCTGCTCCTCTTCTGGCGGCGACTCCTGCCAGGCGGCCCTGCACCCGTTGGTGAGACCGGAGAGGCCCCAGCACCTTGTTGCCTGCGCTGCTGACGCTGTTGCTTCTTTTTCAGCAGCAGGTCACACATCCTCACCAGGCCTCTGGCAGATTTACTAAGCTCTGCAGGAGCTTCGCTCGTCTGGACGTGATTCGCACTGTTGGCTTGGATCGTCTCCACTCCATCTATTTCCCCATCTTCGTTTCCGACTAGTGCTGGCTGTTGTTGCTCCTGTGGTGTTGACGGTAACGGCGGTTCCATCATCATCATATCTCCCGGCCTCCTGTTCACGGCGCGGACACTGCACTGCCTCTCCAATCAGTCTACGTTGGATATCGCGAGACCTGACGTCACCAAAAGTCTATTCACGAGCCTAACCTGCAGGAAGAAAGCATAGGCTGAGTGTGCGCGTGAGCATCGAAGGCGCGCGCCCAGCATCTACATAGAGTACTTGGACAGTTTATTACGTATAGTTATTAGGATTATTAGTCATAAACTATGCATTTGTCCTTTGTTATTGTAAGTTTTAACACCGGAGCCGCTTCCTCCGGGCAGCTAGAGGGCTTTGATAGTATTGTTTTCCTGTTAAAGTTGATTTTATATTTACACAGGTTTCTTGTGTTATTCTCGTATTCTTGCGTGCGACCGGTGAGAACCCGGTTCTTCTGCAATATTGTGATTAAATGGTGTTATGTTCTTCAGGATATGTTCTCCCGTAAGGTGCCCTACAGACGCGCACTTTAGCAGCTCCAGGCCCCGCCTGGTTCTCGTTCTCGTGCTGGGTGACGTCACCAGACGGTGAATTCCATGCGTCGTCCTGAGAGCGGAGGAATTCTGTCTCGTGCCCGGAGCGCGTGCTTTGGTGGGGTCAAGTGAGGAGAAGGGGTATGGAGTTAGGTAGAGAGTTGTGGGGTTGGTGCAACTACGAAATACTTTAAAGGGATAGTAATACTTCATTTTAACTTTATTTTATTTTGTAGGCATTAAAAAAACATGAAGAATGATATAAGTCTTATCTCTGAAACCTTTATGGTTTAAGAGATATTCACAAACAAAGTATCCCCCCCCTGTTCAACCAGATAAGAAGGGAGATGCCCAGGTAGACTGCAGAGAGGGACAATCTTCAATTAAGATAATGGAAAAAGCTGAAAAACTTTTCAAGGGGGGAAGGGCTTTCATTGTTTTCATACAAAGAAAACTGTCCCCTTCTGTTATCTGTACTGTCATACAACCAGACTCACATCTGAGAAGAGATGGCTTACACTAGGAAAAAGGGGCGGGGAGGGGAACTTTGCTTGTGAATATCTCATAAACCATAAAGGTTTGAGAGATAAGACTTATATCATTCTTCATGTTTTTTTAATGCCTACAAAATAAAATAAAGTTAAAACGAAGTGTTACTATCCCTTTAAGTCAGGGGTCCTGAAAGCAGTAAGCAAATTAGTTAGCCGACTGAGCAGGGGCGGGTCAGTGCCACAGGGTTATATGTGTAGGTGGGTACATCTTCTGCAGGTTGCTTTCAAGTAGTACAAATTGTTAATAAAATAAATTCATTTATGCTAACGTACGGTTTCCTAATGCAGTGGTTCACAACCTTTCTAGTGCTGCAACCCTTTGATAACATTTCCCAAGTTGTGGGGACCCCTAACAGTAAAATTATTTTCTTTGCTCCTTCATAGCTGTAATTTTGCTACTGTTATGTTACAAAAACAATTTTCTGATGGTTTTAGTCAGGGGTCAAGTCCTTGGAAATGAAGTGTGGGAACTCACCCATGATTTCCCCTGCCCAAAATAAATATATATGTCTCATGTCAAGATTCTCTCTCTCTATACGTGTGTATCATTGCATGTATGAGTGTGTCTATCACACTCTATGTATGTCAGTGCATGTGTGTGGGAGTTTCTGTGTCTATGTGTGTGTATGTCTGTTGCATGCATGCACACACATTTCCCTCGTCATCTCCACATTGCTCTCACATTTCCCCCCATCAGCTCCATATTGCCCCATCAGCTCCAACTTGCCCCCTCATCTCCATATTGCCCTCATATTGCCACCATCAGCTCCACATTGCCCCCATTATCTCCATATTGCCCTCACATTGACCCCCATCAGGTCCAACTTGCCCCCATCATCTCCAAATTGCTCTCACATTGCCCCCCATCAGCTCCAACTTGCCCTGATCAGCTCCAACATGCCCCCTCATCTCCATATTGCTCTCACATTGCCCCCATCAGCTCCAGCTTGCTCTGATTAGCTCCAACTTGCCCCATCAGCTCCATATTGCCCTCATATTGCCCCATCAGCTCCATATTGCCCTCACATTGCCCCCCATGAGCTCCAACTTGCCCCCATCAGCTCCATATTGCCCCTATCAGCTCCAACTTGCCTCTTCATCTCCATATTGCCCCCATCAGCTCCAACTTGCCCCCTCATCTCCATATTGCCCCCATCAGCTCCAACTTGCCCCCCATCAGTTCCACATTGCCCCCATCATCTCCATATTGCCCCCGTCAGCTCCAACTTGCCCCTTCATCTCCATATTGCCCCATCAGCTCCAACTTGCCCCCCATCAGCTCCAACTTGCCCCCATCAGCTCCAACTTGCCACTTCATCTCCACATTGCCCCCATCAGTCCCAACTTGCCCCCATCATCTCTATATTGCCCCCATCAGCTCCACATTGCCCCCATCAGGTCCAACTTGCTCCATCATCTCCACATTGCCCCCCATCGGATCCACATTGCCCCCATTATCTCCATATTGCCCGCCATCAGGTCCAACTTGTCACCATCTGCTCCAACTTGCCCCCATCATCTCCACATTGCCCCCATCATCTCATATTGCTCTCACATTGCCCCCCATCATCTCCATATAGCCCCTATCGTTTTTTGAGTACCAGAAAAAAAAAATTACCTGTCTCTGTCACCTGTCCTTGGGATGATTAACGTGACGCGCGGAGTGACGATGCTTTGTGTTGCATTCTGGGACCACTGCGATGCTGTGTGTTGGAGCTGCTCAGCTCATTCAATGCGGCAGTTCCGTAGGCCCCAGTCCTTCTGTAACAAATATACTTCCGGTTTACAACTTGGGCAAGCTACCCAAGTGGTTGGGAGAGTCTAAATTAAACCCCTGCTAGTGGAGCCCTGGTTTTAGGCGACCCCTGGCAAATCGTCATTCGACCCCCAGGTTGAGAACCGCTGTCCTAATGAAAGTTCTTTGACCCTGTACGATAAATTAAACAGCAGTGCATTAGACGCACTTCTGGCGATCATAGTGCCAGTGGCTAGAGCCATTTATTAAGACACATGGTGCCAGACACATTTCCAGCATTTTTTGCTATCCACTGTCTAGGAATGGCTCCCTAAGTTAATATATATATAAACAAATTAATCTTTTTCTTGCTGATTTGAGTGAAGTAAAATGTGCCTCATCTGTCAAGCTATAATGTTATAAATAGAAACAAAATACTTATATATCAAAATCATTTGTTGTTTTTTAATGTTTCAGTGTTTAAAAAAAAAATCCATGAATTACCTGAGCATAAAAATACCAAATATGTATAGTTTACCTACATCTAAGGCCTGCACAGACCCATAATTAACAGCAGGGCAAATGGGTATTTAAACTTTATGGCCTAAGCTGATCACCCCCTAATTTCGCTTATAAATGTATTCATTATTCTTAGTGAGGCCTACACTCCTGTTTATCCCCCAAAAACAGTTTCCCCAGAATGAAACCTGACCCCCAATCAAGATATGTATCCTTGGAAGAGAGTGTTACCATATACGTTCCATTGATTGGCAGCTCTGACCCTATGCAGACCTTCCAGGCTTACTGTGAAAGTCTGCACCCTTTTCTCAGTGTCTGAACCTCATGCACACACATGATCGGTAGCTTGAGCAGAAGAAGACCAAACATTGTATGTGACAGAGATCCACACTGCATTGGGCATAGGACCCACATCACCATTTCACAGAGCAGCTCAAGGATGTGCTTCCTGCACAGCCCCTGCAGGAATACTGTGCGGGAAGCCTGCAAGCATGGGGAATGCTTGGACTGCTCGAGAGTGGTGATTTCACACAAGAGGATGGCCAGTGGTCATTAGCCTGTGGTACAGGTAGACCACAGGGAATGCCATGAATGACCAGGCATTATTTTCTAAAACATCTATAAAAGTAAAGCCCTGGAAAAAAAATATAAAAATAACATATAGGCAGTTTTAACAATACTATTAATTGACCTAAATTTGTTTTGGTGGGGAAAGGTCCGCTATAAATATGCACTTTCCATTGGTTACATGGTTAAACTGGCCTAAAACTTTGCATCAACTATATAAAAGCATGTATTGCCTCAAAGTAGGCTAACGTATGAATCAGAAAACAGGTGTAGTTTCTTTCTACACAAAATGATGTACAAATGAAAGTTTGTTAAAATAGGATTTTTTAGGAAAGTTTCAGAAATTTATATTAGTCACAATTTACTGTACAGCATTTCAAGCAAGGTTAGCATAAAAAGGTACTTTCCTGTTATCCGGAACCATTTTCAAAACTAACTTTATTATGATAAAGATTTTTTTCAAAATGTTTGAAAAATAATATAATAAATATTTAGTTTAAAATTATAATAAAGATTTTGTTTAAAAATGTTTGAAAAATGTTTTGAAAATGGTTCCAGATGACAGGAAAGTACCAAAAAGGAGTATGAAGTGAGAATGACATATATATCTCCTGATTATATTGATACCCAATATTTGTAGGTACACAAATGTGTGTCCTTACCTGGGACAATAGCAAACAACAAATAATCACAGGAGCACTCACCAAACCGCTTGGATAGATGAATCAAGTCACGATGGCCAGCGTTTGTTGTTTGCTATTGTTCCAGGTTTGCAGCAATGGAGTGCTGCTTCAGGAAGCACCCCTTCTTCGCTGGTGAGTTACCCATGTGCTTTGTTCATTATTGCAGCAATGAGATACCAATGTGTAGCACCGCAACTGTTCATTTTTCATATATTGTGTCCTTCCCTGGGACCCCAAAATGCTAAGAATACACAACAGAATTTACATTTTCAACTTCATGGACTTAACCAAAATGTGGTGTTTGGTAATTGTTGGCATAATTATCCTATAACATCAAAATAACTCCCTGAAGCTTATGTTTCCTGAAAATGTATATCCCACTGCATCAAATGAGGGGATATTTACGTTTCTACCGCTGTCCTGATGTGCACAAATGTTCACAGAACAGAGAGTTAAGGGAAATATTAGCATTTTTTTACATTAATATCCTTTCAAGGGTTCTGAAATTTTTAAAAAACTGGAATTTTCAAATGTATTCATTAGCTACTGTTCTTCCAGGAAAAATGGCACCCCATCGGTATGAGACGAAATACTGCAGAGGATGCCAGAAGCACAAAACGACATCAGCTACAACATTTTGATGTTTGTTTTGTTTTGTTTTTTACTTTTTTTAATGTGGTGCTATAGAAAAAACAGGCTGTGTACATGCCAGAGTGGTGTACAACATATTGAAAAGCAATGCATTGGAGACACCCATCTTATTTTTGATTTAAAGGTCAGAACTTGTTGGGGAGAAGAGGCAACAGGACTGGAGCTGCAAATCATTGATATAGAGTATATTGAGTGTTGAGTGCTTAAATGTAGCCTAGCTGGATTTAGCAGGGTAGTTTGTGGAGAATGCAGAGGGGTCCAGTGCTGAGCCCAGATAATTAGTTCAGTGTAGCTAAATAAATGTCTAGCCTGTTTATGGCAAGGAGTGTGTATTATATCTATATTTTCTACTTACTGAATACTTCAAAAAAGGCAAGACCTTTAAAGTGTAGACTCCCCTCTTACCTACCAAGTTTACCCCACCCCTCAGTTTCAAATGACCTGCCTCAGTAAAAGGGCAAGCTGACACTGTTCTCTTTGTTTTTAGATTTTTTATCATTATGATTAGATCTATAATCCTCCATTAACAGGCTTCTCTGGATTGCCCAGTTCACAGGTGGTTTTCTGGATCATTTCCCTGTGGAGGTTGGCTTTATTATAAGTCTATGGGGAAGATGCATGAAGGTGGTATAAAGAAGTGCTAGAGCGGATATAACTTCTCTAGTGATATCACTTCTTCAGTTCCTATATTATTCTATGGACCCTATGCACTTTGACTTCTCATGTGGGAGAGATTTCAGTGCATAGGCACCATAGAAAAGCATAGAAATTGGAGAGGTGATATCACTGGAGAAGTCTTCTCTGCTTTATCACCTCTGTATCACGCCTTAGTGCATAACCCCCCATGGCTCACTACTGAACATCTCTGAGGGTTTGTATGAACCTTACAATTATGCCCCTTTTATTACTTGGCACCCACTGTAAAGTGGTGTTCTTGCCTTTTGACAGTCAATCCTTCTATTTCTCCTTCATACTATGTTTATAAAGGTGGCTGCCTCAGTAGTGTGTTTTTTTTTCTAACCCTTTTTGTACTGAAATGATATCATAACTGTTTATAGGCTTTCTCTTCACTTTTTTAGTAGATAGCCTTATTCTATTCTAATTTTATTTCACTATATATATATATATATATATATATATATATATATATATATATATATATATTATGCATGCCAATTCATATGTCACATGCGAAGGCTATAGGCCCTGCTGAGACAGTGGGGAGAGTGTGGGAGTGAAAGGGTTAACAATGCCAGACCCCTGGTTACCTGTCACTATTCCTAGCAACCACCACATTAACCCCTGAAATCCCTCCTATAATATCTCCCCAGTACTACAATTTGCTGCCACCACCGAGACTTTATATCTGAGCGTCTTCGGTTACCCCAAACACAAAAGAATTACAGCATAAAATCACCTTAATAATCAGACATATAGAATTAACCCTTTAGAAGCGTGTTCTAACTGAGCTTCCTTCAGAGTTGTGAGTTTATATTAGAGAACAGAGACAAGAGCTGATTAATTGAACATTTAATCTGAAAAAGGCTGGTTACAAAAATACACAAATAAAGGACATACACAAATAGAGATTACACATAAGCAAAACAGTCCATAAAATAAAATGGGAGAAACCCAAGAGATCCTTAAATACAATTACTGGTATTTTAAGAGTCCTTGGGAACTTCAGATGGTATATCCCCCTTCAGTTGTTACAAAGAAATTCACTGTTTTATCCAAAAAACACATATTAAATAGTTTCTACAGTTCCTTCTAAGAGGCCAAACCTCCGGGGTGTTACCTGAGAGGGTCAGAGGTTTGGCTTGACCGTTTACAGCCCACTCAATCAGACCTATCAGAGATGTTACTGGAGAGTTGTACCTGAAATGTCATAAGGCTTCCCAAAACATGCACCATGCAGCACACCTCTATAATGTTATAATAATCATATTCCACATATTTGTGTGAATATCTGGACACCAAACATGCTGGGTCTAACTGGTTGCAAAGTGGATATTCTTGTAACTCATAGCTGGAACACCTCCCCCTGGCATGTTTGGTACCCACCACAAGGGTAAAACCTGGGCATTCTGAATATATATTTGTATTGAACCATTTTACACTGTATATAGATGTTCTACCTATTTCATAATATTTGATTGTCCTCTGGGTGAACTCCATCAGAGCAGAGGGTCCAATATAGTTTATGACACTCTGTTCTGCTCTGGCGATGATCATTCAGTTTCTGGTGATGTTATCTACTTAGCTAATTTTATGGCTTAGGACTGGTGCACTTTCAATAACAAACAAACAAATTATACAACCCAGAGGACCAACTCATACCTTGGCATGACACCTCCCCCTTAATATGGTGGAAAGAGTGATCAAGCCACAGGCTGATCAATTTGTTCACCATTAACCTCTATTCCCACCCGACAAGGTGGACCATCTGTATTCCCATGTAATCTGCCTTTCTCCCTCCTTGAGCCACAGTATGTCAATCGGAAGGGACTCCCAGTATAAAATATGGTTATCCCAATTTAACCAGTGTCTATCCATGTTAGCACCTGGCTTCTCAGCGCAGTGTCTCAGCCCTTCCAGGGAGGGGTCACTGTGCAGAGCATCCAGGAAATTCGTATTGCCCGCCTCCCACCTTGCTGCACCAGAGGTTACAGCTCCCTCTGGCAGAGCATTAGGGGGTGGGATGAGGTCTACCCCTTTCTCTGCCTGCTGGTCAGACAACCTGATCCTGTTGTTACCATCCTCCTCATGTTCTACAGCTTCAGCCCTGGCATACTGCTGACATGTTACCCCTGCTACCATTGGCATACCTCCCTGTCTCCCACTTTCCTCCTGGTAGCACAACCTCTGGTCTCTGCATTCCCCATCCAGGGAACATGTTACAGAAGGAAAATCCCATTCCTCCTCCCTCTTACTCTCAGACATCACAGTCCCAAAAGATTTAGACACAGGAAAAACACCACTCACTCCTGGTCCCTCATCCTTAATTCTTACCTGGGGCACGCCAAACCCTCTCCCTAGCCCTTGTCCACTAGGTTTTGGCATTTGGAATTCATTGTAATCACGTGTTACAACACACCCCACCTCACCTTTGGAAGGCATCACTGGTTCTGTTACAGGTAGGCATTTATCCATCCCCTGCTCTCCCTCCCAGCAATCACATTTCACAACATCCCCCAAAGTTTCACACAGTACCTTAGACTGAGCAGGACCTTCAGTTAGCCCTTCCTGTTTGCAATCAGTGTCCTCTGGAGCATAGTGACAGAGCATCCGGCCCAAATCATTCCCCAGTAGAGCATTAACAGGGATATACTCAGAAACTCCCACTTCCCGCAAACCTTTGCCTGCCCCCCAATCAAGGTACACACGTGCCATGGGCACAGTGGGGCGCACACCCCCAATTCCTTTGATGGACATGGTTCTTCCAGTGTTCATGTCCTCTGTATTCACCACTTCAGGGCGTACCAATGTGAATGAAGCTCCAGAATCTCTCAGTCCCATGGTCACCCACAGTTACACCCTGCAAGTTATCCTCTCTTTTCCCCACAGGCCCACCCACAAGCAAAACGACTGGTGGCCCTCCAGTGGCACTCCCACCTCCACGAACAGGTGGCGGTGGATTCCTAGTGAGGCAAGTAATCCTCAGATGCCTAATCTGGTTTCACTGGAAACAATGGCGAGTATGGGGCCCACCAGACATAGCCCCTGTGCTATTGGCAGCTGGTGGTGAGGTCCTCACTGCAGATATTGTAGATGGTGACTGAACTGTATCTCCTCTCCAGGTTGGAGTACCAGCTGACATAACTCCATGCCTAGATGCTGGTGCATGGATGTCTGCGTAATCATCTGCCAGTTCTGCGGCATCCCTAGCGGTTTTTGGCTTTCTTTCTAGAATCCACCCTCTTACATCAGGGCTCCATGTGTGTAAGAACTGTTCCAGGACCATTAAGTCATTAACTGCTTCATAGGTGGTAGCTTGTAACCCTGTAATCCATTGCTTGTATGCAGTTTCCAGTTGTCCAACATATTGAATGCAGCTGGATGAAACACATTGCTGCATGCTCCTAAACTTTTTCCTGTAGGCCTCAGGGGTTAGGTTAAAAGATTTCAGCAAGGCAGATTTAATTGCCTCATAATCATTATCAGTCTCTGGGGGTAAGGGACACAAACACATCCAAAGCTTTTCCTTTCAACTGTGGAGTTAAATATCTCCCACACTGGTCTGAGGGTAGATGATGGTGCCTGCACACCTTTTCAAAACTTTTCAGGAATACATCCAAATCAGTCCCCTCTTCCACGGAGGAAAAATCATCCTTGCGGAGCCTAGATGTGCTGGTATGTGATGCAGTATTTGGTGAGGACAGAACTGTGAACTGCAGCTTCTCCATTGCCAACTCCTGTCTCCTTTCTGATTCTCTTTCTTGTCTCTGGGCAGCCTGCTGTTGAATCATTACTTGCATGGCCTCCTGAGGATTTGAAGCCATCAGTTGTCTGAATAAATCTGTAGAGCAAATGTCCATGACACTTTGAGGGGTGCAAACACTAGGCATTCCAGTATGTAGTGGTCCTGCAGTAGTAGGGTGCTCAGTAACCCTTTCAGTGTCAGTCTCTGACTCAACAGTGTGTCTGTCAGCTTCCACAAGGTCCGCAATAAGTTGTTCCTTGCTTTTGCCAAAAGTTGGTAAATCCCTTGCTTGGCACATCAATTCCAGGGTCTCTTTGGGCTGTTTTTGATAAGCCTCCATATTCAGAAATGAGATTGAGAAAGAAAAACAAGAATGGGGAGGGGAGAACTGTTTTGCACGCAGTATGTCTTTTAAATCAGCACTGAGCTCTATCTTTGGAAATTACACAAAAATGTATGCAATTTCTTTTAGTGCTAAGATCCCCTTACAGGTAAAATCCAGCAAGCACTAAAAATCTCTAAATATATCCCGACGCTGCCAACCAGTTTGTCACAAGCAAAGGCTATAGGCCCTGCTTAGACAGTGGGGAGAGTGTGGGAATGAAAGGGTTAACAATACCAGACCCCATGTTACCTGTTACTATTCCTAGCAACCACCACATTAAAGAAGCAGTAAACTTTTTTTATGAAAAAATATCTTTCTCTGTCGTCCAATACAGGTTACTGGTAACTCTGGGAGGCAATCCGCCCCTTTAAGTAGGCAGGAACATTTCTCTAAATGTGTGCAGGGGGTGGAGCCTCCCCTCCCTCCTCAGCTGCATCCTAGCCAGCTAGATCCAGAATGATTTGTTCCTGGGTGTGAACACACCAGGTGGAGAACATCTCTCGTTAGTTTTAGTTTCTTTTTATTTTTCTGTCAGATATGGAATACCACCATTAGGCGGGTTACCATGACTGACAAATGCCCTTCAATGTGGCTAGCTCAATGTCCAGGTGCTTTTTGGTGGACCTTAAGCCCTGAGGGGGAAAATCTTGGGTACAAGTGCTTCCTCATGGATTACCCACTGAGGTAATTTTTACTGAATGGTAACCTGAAGACAGAAGGTATGCAGGAAAGGTGAGTTACCCTTTGAGTGCTACAGGTCCACTTGTCCCACACTGCCCCTTTGCTGGGCTTGTATTTGGGAGTTCTCACTGCGCACTCCTGCACTCATTGGGTATATATATGTGTATGTCTGTTGGGTATTTGGAGCAGGTTATGTGGTAACTTAACCCTTTGTCTGCTGGTTTGACACATTTAGTGGGGTTTTCTGACACTTTCCTTACTGGGTTAGTGTTTTCTTATTATGCACACATGTTTCCTGTATGTTTTTCATGTTTTTACCTCATAGTTTAACTTTTATTAAATTTATGTACCGTGCCTTTAAGGCACGCTTTACCGCATAGACGCCATTGCTCCATTTACTCTCTATGGGTCTGCACTGTTTGGGACGTATCTCTGGAACCGCTTCACACAGCTACTTCAGAGTGGGCTCATTTTAATTGTCTACCCTTGCTCTATCATCCGGTTTATAGTTAAAATGTGTTGGGGGGCTTCGGGTACTGCTTTGGGGTACTTTTTGGGAAAAACTACTTTTCCTATAAGAGCTCGTTTCGTGCCTTTTTTCTAATTGGCTCCTATCGCGGCAGCCATTTTGTGAGCTTTTCTCAGCGAGTATCCTATGCAAGGCTTGGACTCTCCTTCTCTCTTCCGCAGATTAACCCTTCGCCTGCCAGATAAGTCTATATTTAGCGTTTCTGGGGTGAAATATTAATCTAACACACAACAATTGGGTCATTTATTGTACAGTTGGTTATTTTGACATTGTGAGTATGTCTATATGACTGGAGCTAGGGGCTAGACCTAAGGCTAAGGAGGCTGGGGTGTCAGTATCCCCCGTTGCGCATTGCTCTTCCTGTCACATAGGGCTACCTAGAGAATTCTCTGGTCATTTATGCCCAGCATGTTCTGAAAGTCCTGACAGCAACCCAGGGCCTTCCAGCCATGCTATTAAACCAGTTTGGGTACAAGAGTTCAAGGCTGCGATTAGGGACCTTAGGTCCACTCTACAACTCTTTCCATCCCAGGTACAGGGGGCTCTTCAATTATGGCAGACCCCCTCTACTATCAGATCCTCCCTGCCTAAATTGCAGGGGGCACCTGATGTGTCAGATTCTTCTGAGGAAGAATTGTTGCAAGATTCAGATGTTGAGGATGGTAATGTTTTAGAGTCTTCTAGGTCCATTGGGGACCCTTTTGAGTCTGATTCTGAACCCTCTGCTGAGGGCCTGATCAGAGCTGTATTGACCACACTCAACATTCCCTTGGTTCAGGAGGTTCCCTCTGATGTTTTTCAGGTGCCTGCGAAGCCCCTTGCTTATTTTCCTCCAAACCCAACTCTTGACCGTTTGGTTTCTGACGCATGGAAAAATCCAAACAAGTCCTCTTCAGTGTCCAGAAAGTTTGCTAAACTTTATCCCTTTTCTGAAACAGAAAAGGCTAAATGGGTTCATCCCCCCAAGGTGGACGCACCCATATCTAGATTGTCTAAATCTACTGCTTTACCTGTCTCTGATGCTTTTGCGCTGCAAGATTGGACTGACAAGAAACTTGAAGTTTCCCTCAAGTCCATTTTCGCTTCTATTGGTACTGCTATGCGCCCAGCCTTTGCTGTTGCATGTGTTAACCGGGCTATTGCAGTCTGGACTGAACAACTCACTACGGCGGTCCATCAGGATGCACCTACTTCAGAGAAATTGTGTCTTCTTGCTGATATCTCTGAAGTACAACACTATGTTTCTGCTGCTGCCTTTGATGCTGTCCACATGATGGCAAGGTCCTCCACTACCTCTGTGGTGGCTAGGCGTGCTCTTTGGCTTAAGATTTGGTCTGCTGACACTGCTTCCAAGAAAGTTTTGCTTTCTTTGCCTTTTCAGGGTACTTCCTTGTTTGGATCTGAACTTAAGGAACTAATTAGCAAGGCCACAGGGGGTAAGAGTACTCTTCTGCCCTTGGTCTTTAAGAAAAAGTTGCAGTTTAAGCATAACTGGTCCTTTCATTCTTTTCAAACTGAGACACGTACGATGAACCAGGCAGTTGCATCAGCTCCGCGTCCCTCCTCCAAACCCAAGCAGCAATGGAAGCCCAAGACCGCATCCAAGCCCAAGGCTTCCAAGAATGCTTCGGCATGACTCACCGAATCCGGGTCCGCATCCCGCTGTTGGTCGTCGTCTACACCTCTTCTGCGGGTTTTGGGAGGATTCAGTGTTGGACCCATGGGTTTTACAGGTGGTGTCAGAGGTATACAAGATCCCTTTCTTTTCTGTTCCCCCTTTTCGCTTTCATTTTTGTTGTTCTCCTCAGGAAGTCAAGAGAAGCCGTCTGCTCAAAGACGCTATTCAGGCTCTTCTGGACAAGGATGTCCTGGAGCCGGTGCCTCCTTCAGACAGAGGTTCAGGGTTCTACTCAAACCTCTTTGTGGTGACCAAAAAGGACAGCGGATGCCGCCCTATATTGGATTTGAAAGATCTCAATTCTTTTGTAGTGAAGACTCACTATCGTCAGGAGTCTCTGCGCACAGTGATCGCTGCCATGTCTCCGGGGGAGCTCCTTGCTTCTCTGGACCATCAGGATGCATATTTGCACATCCCAATCCATCTAGAGAGCAGGCAGTACCTGAGGTTTGTCTGCGCCAGGGGTTATTTTCAGTTCTCAGCTCTTCCATTTGGTCTGGCAACGGCCCCTCAAGTTTTCCAACGGGTTCTGGGGGCCTTGATATCCGTCCTCCATCGGGATGGCATCAGAATGACTCCCTACATGGACGACTTGCTTTTGAAAACATCCTCTGCAGGCCTTCTTCATCAGCAGGTCCAGACCTGCATTCAAATCCTTACACATCACGAATGGATTGTGAACTTGGACAAGTCAGACCTTGTCCCATCCCAGCAACTGGTATTCCTGGGTCTTCTATTCAATACTCAGAAGTGCATGGTGTTTCTACCGGACTGGGTAGCCCATCAAATTGCCCAAAGAGTCTCAACGATTCTTTCCCGCAATCGGATCCCGGTTCCGAATTTGTCTTCTCTGGTGGGGAAGTTAATTTCCACAATAGAGGTGGTTCCATTTGCCATGGCACACACCAGGGAACTTCAACGATTTGTGATACAGACATGCAGGGACCAACCAGATCATCAGAAGCTATTGGTCTCACTTCCTCCTCATGTCGAGTTGAGCTTGGAGTGGTGGCTGGACCTTTCCAATCTCCTAAAGGGGTGATCCTTCCTGATTCCCTACTGGACCAAGGTCATGACGGATGCCATCCTCTTGGGCTGGGGAGCTGTTCTGGGTCGCTTCAGTGCTCAGGGGAAGTGGTCCATGGAGGAGTCCCTTCTC
This sequence comes from Rhinophrynus dorsalis, assembly GCA_037306005.1. Classification (NCBI taxonomy): domain Eukaryota; kingdom Metazoa; phylum Chordata; class Amphibia; order Anura; family Rhinophrynidae; genus Rhinophrynus; species Rhinophrynus dorsalis. Next base: position 233,148,731 of record CM074718.1, on the reverse strand, counting down.
CCCATCAACATTCTGGAACATCAAGCAATGTTTCATGCTCTCCGTCATTGGGAGTCGCAACTGGAGGACTGTCCAGTCTGAGTTGAGTCCGACAACACCACGGCAGTGGCTTACATGAACAGACAAGGCGGGACAAGAAGTCTCGCCGCTTGGTTAGAGGTCAAGGCTATTCTGTCCTGGGCGGAGGTTCATGTTCCTGTCATTTCCGCAGTGCACATTCCAGGCATAGACAATGTCATGGCAGACTTCCTCAGTCGTCACACAGTCGACAGCAGAGAGTGGGATCTACATCCAGAGGTGTTTCAGCTCTTAACTCAGAGATGGGGGGGTGCCCCTAGAGGATCTGATGGCAGCCAGATACAACAGGAAGGTTCTGGCGTTTTGCTCTCAGTGGAGAGACTCTCTAGCTCTGGCTGCCGACGCAATGTACATTCCCTGGACATTCTCCCTGGCCTACATTTTCCCTCCTCTTCCAATGTTGATAAGGGTGTTACAGAAATTGAAGGTGGAACGTTGTCCAGTAATCCTGATCACTCCGAATTGGCCTCATCAGTCCTGGTATCCGGAGCTTCTGGCCCTATCAGTGGCAGAGCCCTTTCCACTCCCCTCTCGTCCAGATCTTCTTCTGCAGGGTTACCTGTGGAAGGAAGATGTTCATCGGCTCAATTTGACGGCCTGGAGGTTAAATCCTCGATTTTAAGGAAGAAAGGGTTTTCTTCCGCTGTGTTGTCTACTGTGCTTAGTGCCCGTAAGCCTGTTTCTTCCAAGATCTATCACCGTGTCTGGTCGACATTTGTGTCTTGGTGTGCTGACAGAGATCTGTCTCATGACTTTGATCTTCCCACTGTCCTGGCCTTTTTGCAGGACTGTGTGGATAAAGGACTCAGTCTGAGCTCTCTTAAGGTTCAGACTTCGGCGCTTTCTGTCTTTTTCCAGGAGCGCATTGCTATCCTTCCTGATTTTTCATCCAGGGCGCTGCTCATGTGCGTCCTGCCTTTCGGAGTCCGGCTCCTCAGTGGGACCTTAATTTGGTTTTCGGAGTTCTCCAACGTCCTCCCTTTGAGTCTTTGGCTACAATTCCTTTATGTCTCTTGACGTGGAAGATGGCCTTCCTTCTGGCGATTTTGTCAGTTCGCCGAGTGGCGGAGTTGCAAGCTCTATCCTGTAAACCACCTTATCTGGTGTTTCGTAAGGATAAAGCGGTGCTTCGAACCTCTAAGGAGTTCTTACCTAAAGTAGTCTCCGAGTTTCACATCAATCAGGAGATTGTGGTGCCCTCTTTCTGCCCTAACCCCTCCTCTGACAAGGAAAGTGATCTCCACTTGTTGGATGTGGTGCGTTGTCTCATGTTTTATGTCCATCGCACTGGATCTATCAGGAAGTCCAACGCTCTGTTCGTCATTCCTGAGGGTCCTAGGGCAGGAAGACCTGCATCCAAGGTGACTGTTGCGTCATGGATCAAGTCCACTATTCGTAGGGCCAACGAGTTGAGGAATAAGCATGTTCCCTTTCGGGTCACGGCTCATTTCATCAGGTCTGTTGGGGCCTCTTGGGCCTATAAGAATCAAGCGTCTGCTGATCAGCTGTGCAGGGCGGCCACTTGGTCCTCTGTGCACACCTTTTCGAAGCACTACCGTGTGGATGTGCTGGCTTCGGCTGATGCCAGCTTTGGGAGGAAGGTCCTAGAGGCAGTCTTGCCTGTCTAGGATCTTCTTCTTCTCAGGTTCTTAGTGCTTCCTTACTGTTGAGCCCTGTTGGCTGTAGTTCAGTGTGCTGTGTAACAGTTCCTGGGGTGTTTTTACCCCTGTTTGGTGTCCGTTGACGCTTCAGTTTTTTTTGGATCTCTGACCGGCTGGTTAATAGAGGTTCTGGTGACTTTGGGGGCCTTGCGCCTTCTTCCCGCCTCTGGGAAACTCAATGGTTGGACATCCCAGAGTTACCAGTAACCTGTATTGGACGACAGAGAAAAGAGGATTTTAGTCTTACCTGTTAAATCCTTTTCTCTTAATCCATACAGGTTACTGGTCTCCCACCCTGTCAAGAGACCATGCTTGGCTTTCCTGTGGCAATACGTGGGAGTCCTTCGGGGCATGCTGACAGGAGTCTTCTTCTCTCCTATTTCTGGTCAGTTATTAGTGTCTCAAATCATTCTGGAGCGAGCTGGCTAGGATGCAGCTGAGGAGGCAGGGGAGGCTCCACCGCCTGCATACATTTAGAGAAATGTTCCTGCCTACTTAAAGGGGCGGATCGCCTCCCAGAGTTACCAGTAACCTGTATGGACTAAGAGAAAAGGATATAACAGGTAAGACTAAAATCCTCTTATTGTAGGGGTTTTCCTATTGAGTAAAATAATGGTACTCCCACTGCAGAGAGATTTATATTTCCAGAGTTATTACAGTTTAAACCCATGTTTTTTACATTAGCAGTGCCATCTAGTGGTCAAATTCTAATTAGATTTCCTGTTAGATTCTAACTGAGCGGAAAGTCAGAAAAGTTAGAGACATACAGTTCTCCATAGAATGTGATAGAAACTGCCTGTCACTTCCCGTCAGATAGAACTATCAGGAAGTAAACACAGTAAATTAACTTCCTGATTATATAACCTGCTATAATTTTTTAATAAAACATCTGACAGCGATGGGAATACCCTTGTTTTATTCAGCAGGAAATTCTCTGTAAAATATGTGTTTTCATAAAAGACGTTTACTGCTCCTTTAACCCCTGAAATCCCTCCTGCACTATCTCCCCAGTACTACAATTTGCTGCCACAGCCAAGACTTTATATCTGGGCATCTTCAGTTACCCCAAACACAACAGAATTACAGTATAAAATCACCTTAATAATCAGACATATAGAATTAACCCTTTAGTAGCGTGTTCTAACTGAGCTTCCTTCAGAGTAGTGAGTTTATATTAGAGAACAGAGACAAGAGCTGATTAATTGAACATTTCAGATGAAAAAAGGCTTCACAGTTTGGTTACAAAAATACACAAATAAAGGGCATACGCAAATAGAGATTACACATAAGCAAAATAGTCCATAAAATAAAATGGGAGAAACACAAGAGATCCTTAAATACAATTACCGGTATTTTAAGAGTCCTTGGAAACTTCAGGTGGTATATCCCCCTTCAGTTGTTGCAAAGAAATTCACTGGTTTATCCAAAAAACACATTATAGTTTCCACAGTTACTTCTAAGAGGCCAAACCCCCCTGGGGTGTTACCTGGGAGGGTCAGGGGTTTGACTTGACCGTTTACAGCCCACTCAATCAGACCTGTCAGAGATGTTACTGGAGAGTGCTACCTGAAAAGTCATAAGGCTTCCCAAAACATGCAACACACAGCACACCTCTATAATGTTATAATAATCATATTCCTCATATCTGTGTAAATATCTGGACACCAAACATGCTGGGTCTAACGGGTTGCAAGTGGCTATTCTTGTAACTCATAGCAGGAACACCTCCCCCTGGCATGTTTGGTACCCACCACAAGGGTAAAACCTGGGCATTCTGAATATATATTTTTATTGAACCATTTTACACTGTATATATATGTTCTCCCTATTTCATAATATTTGACTGTCCTCTGGGTGAACTCCATCAGAGCAGAGGGTCCAATATAGTTTATGACACTCTGTTATGCTCTGGGGCTGCTCATTCAGTTTCTGGTTATGTTATCTACTTAGCTAATTTTATGGCCTAGGACTGGTGCACTTTGAATAACAAACAAACAAATTATACAACCCAGAGGGCCAACTCATGTCTTTGCATGACAGCATATCTTAATAAGGCAGTCTTCAATGCCGCTAGACGTTTTGGAAAGGCCTGAGCTCCAACAGTAACCAGAAATATAATACAGACAATTCTGGGAGATCCAAAATCCACATCCAAATTCAGTCACTAAGGTCAACAACATAGATTCTCTCAGAAAAAGGTCCAAATATGTAAAAAGGAAAGTAAAATCACCACCAGCTATATAGTCCAAAGTCCAAGTTGTTCCTGCAGACAGTTCTTTCCCTCTTTTGTTTTTCTACTCAGAAGTTCTCTCCGATGCTATAAATCTTCCTACTGGTAGTATATCAAACCAAATACTTTGCTCTACAAGCCTTCTATGTAGCACTACGATATTACTATATCCTGCATGTTTGAAGTGGAAGAAAAAGAAAGAGCAAGAGTAAAGGGGAGCAAAAAGAGAAGAAAGAAGAGAAGAGCCAGGCTCCTCGGACCAAGAGTGTGTCAATGTACTCAAACAGCAGATTAATTTGGTAATAAGCAATTGAGAGCTCACTCTCTCATGCCACTCAGAAATTGTTGGGGGATTTCTATCCTTCCAGTGGGAAAGGATTAAGGATTTGGCCACATTTAACATAGGAGGATGGACCGCAGTATATGTGAAAGGTCTGGTAAGTCTGAATAGAAAAGAATAGGAAGTGGTTCCCGCGGCATAGAGGTGTGTAAGGAAGTCTCTACGGAATCAGTGCATTTCATCCAAAAGAGTTGTATACATGGGCAGAACCACCACAATTGAAGATAGGTACATGTATCTTTCATGCAAAGACAAAGAGGACTCACAGATGGAGTAATCTTATGTAGCAGTGAAGGAGTGTAATACCACCTGTATAGAAACTTCTTATTAGTTTCAAGAGTATGCAATGAAATAGATGAAAGGGTGGTAATTTTCCATATGCTTTTCCAAATATCTAATGTTAGAGTAGTACCAAGTTTCCTGTCCCATGCTTTTGTGTATGAGGAGTCATGGCTGATAAAGAATTGAGTAGTATAGTGTAATTCTACCTAAAAGACTGCTCTTGGTACCATGGGGAGTGCATAAGGTTTCAAAAGGAGTTAAGGGGTGAGAAGCTCCCTGACGAAGTATGGTTTGAGCCAAGAAGTGTTTGAGCCTAAGGTAATGCTATAGCTATTGTAAGGGAGAGAAAGGTCCTGTTGCATTGATGGGAAATGGCAGATTTCTGATGAAATGAAGAAGTCAGCCAGGGATAGTCTCAAGTGTGTAGCCCATGGAGGGAATGAGGAAGCGTAAAGGGAGTTGTGCTCAGATAAAGCACTGTGGAGAAGGGAGAGATTGTAAATTTTATGATTTGATCCACCAATTCCAAATACATAGCATAGGTGTTAAGGTGGGATGATCATATAATGTTGAGTGTCGGAAAGAACTGGGAAGGAAAAATTCAGAAAGAACATCCCTTTGTGGGACCAAGGGATGTTCAAGAGGGACCCAGAGTTTGGTGTCAGCATTATGACACCAATCAAGGATCACAGATAGAAGAGATGAGTGATAGTAAAGTTTGAGATCAGGAATACCAAGACCTCCAAGTAGCTGTGTTCTGCAGAGAGTAGCACGACTGATACGAGGATGACAGAGACACCAAATAAAACCATGCAGGATTCATGACAGAGCTATAAAGAAAGATGAAGGGATATGTATGGGTAGTGTTTGGAAAAGGAAAACAATTCAGGGGAGGACATTTATCTTTATCACAATAATACTCCCAAACAAGGAGAAATAAAGTGATTGAGGGGAAATTAGTGCTTGAGGGGGAAATTAGCAGCATAAATGGCTTTGGGTAATAATGGTAGTCGAATACCGAAATGTTTTAAAGAAGTTGATATCTATTAGAAGGGAAAGAGGTGCATACGATAGACAGCATGGCAGAAGGTATCCCTATGGTCCACACTTTAGACTTTGAAAAATGTATTTTAAAATCAGAAAAAGAAAAGTGTTGGAATTCTGACAGCAACTCTGCCAAGGATATAAATGGGTTGGATATAGCTACCAAAACATTGTTCGCAAACATTGAGAGTTTATGTTTGCATTGAGTAGATGGAATCACTGAAATAGTCATTAGATTGTATATGTTGTGCTAAAGGTTCCATCACGAGAACAAAGAGTAACTGAGATAAGAGATAACCTTGTTGAGTGCCATTAGTAATCATAAAAGGGGTATTTAGACAGCCGTTTGTTTTAATCTTAGCTGTAGGATGGGAGTACAAAGCAGGAAAGTATTGCATAAACCCTGGGCCAAATCCGAAAGCTTGTGGAGTGAGTTGCAGAAACAACCTGTTTACCCTATCAAATGCCTTTTCGGCATCTGATAAAATAAAAAGTGCGGGAATAGAAGAGCAAGAGGACATATGGAGAAGATTAATATGTTTCCGAGTATTATCTCTCACTTCTCTCTGAGGAGTTAAACCTGATTGGTCAGGATCAATAAGTGATTGCAGGTAAAGTCCTGTCTGTGTTTTCTCTTTAACCCTAGCATTCTAGGGTTTTACCGCTGCCTAAGTCCTGTCGGTGTTGCCTCATTAACCCTAGCGTTCTAGGGTCCACTTGCTGCAGAGTCCTGTCCGTTTTGCCTCCATTTACCCTATCTAGGGTCAGTTCTCTGCCAGAGTTTTTACTGCCTCTGCTACCCCTAGTCCACTAGGGGATTGCCCTGCCGCTACCCTTCGCTTGTGTCATCTATTGCGGAGTGGGGCTGTTGAGGAGTTCCTCGTTCCTGAGCTTTTTTTTATTGTATCCTGCCTGCTAGTCCTAGCTATTCACAGTTATCTCATATTATTACTGTGTGTGTGTTCTCACCCTGACCTGTGTCAGATTTGGAAGGTACTTGGTACGGACCTCATCTGGACCTGAGTGGGGTATTTGCTTATTATTTTTAAATAAAGCTTTTTAACCTTACCTGACTGTCTGAGTGTTCTTTACAAAAACCATGACAGTACGAAAGGGCCAATGACCACAGACAATTTAGGTGAAGGTAGCTCCTAGAACATCCATTGGAGAATGGATGCGCATGAGCAACATTTAGATCAGTTGTCACTGGCAGAACAAACCATCCTGGAGTGTACCGCTCCACCCCAGTTTTGGCACCAATGTCACAAATGTTGAACCCCAGTATGCCTAATAGAGGGTTGTCGGCTACGGCTCCTCTACCATTGAGATATGCCGGGGATCCCACCTTATGCCGGGGATTCCTAAATCAACTAGAAGTTTTTTTGTAACTGGTACCCCAGGCTTTTCCGAGTGAGAGAAGTAAGGTGGGATTCATGATCTCGTTGTTGACTGGTCGAGCACTAGCCTGGGCAAACCCAATATGGGAAACGGGCAAACCTATCACGGCAAACTTTAACTAATTCATAAGGGCTTTCCGTAGTGTATTTGAGGTTCCTGGGCGTGCCACCTCTGCAGAAAAACGATTAATGAGAATCCAGCAGGGTGCACAAACAGTTGCAGATTATGTGATAGAATTTTGCACACTTGCTGCAGAGGTTGGTTGGAATGATGAGGCTTTTGTGGCAGCGTTTGCAAAAGGCCTAGATGACAAAATAAAAGATGAGATAGCCGCTCGAGAGTTACCAGATGGGCTGGACAGATTCACTGAGTTCTCTACACTAATTGATACCCGCATAAGGGAGAGGAGTCTCTACAAAGACCGCAAACAGAGGCCAACTACTGGTGGGTTGCCTGATCTAAATTGCCCACCCATACCTCCCTCTCCTCCCACACCTCCGGGCACCATGAGCAGTAGTAGCGAACCTATGCAGCTGGGGTTCACACTCTTATCTAAGGAGGAACGACTGTTCCGGCGCAGACAAGGCTTGTGCCTGTATTGTGGCAAGTCGGGTCACCTTTTGCGATCATGTCCAGTATGGCCGGGAAACGAACGCACCTAGGATCTTGTAGGGGACAGATCCTAGGTGGAGTATACCAGTCCCCAGAGGGCACCCAGAATAAACCCGTGGTGGAGGTCCTGGCATCCTTGGCTGGGTCGTCTTTTGTTGCTACCGCCCTGATTGATTCCGGCGCGGCCGGTTATTTTATGGACAAGGACTTTGCGAGCCATCAGAATATCCCATTGGTGGAGATGGAGTCCTCATTGAATATTGAGGCCATTGATGGGAGACCGTTGGTGCCTCCACAGGTCACCCAGGAGACCCGCCCCTTGGTAATCAGCATCGGAGGCCTCCATACGGAGACTCTGAAGTTCCAGATCATTCAGTCTCCACACTATGCCATTATTCTGGGCTTCCCATGGCTGCAAACACGCAATCCCTAAATGGATTGGAGATCCTGCGAGATTCTGGCCTGGTCTGAATTCTGTGAGACACATTGTTTACACCAACCTACCAAGATTTTATGTACCTCTCCCTCCTTACCACTAGAATACCAATCATTCAGCGATGTATTCAGTAAGGGAGAGACTAGCACTTTGCCACAGCATCATACTTATGACTGCGCTATTAATATTGTGCCCGGTTCTATGCTACCTAAGGGTAGAACCTATCCATTGTCCTGCGACGAAAATCAGGCAATGGAGGAATATATCTCAGATGCCCTAGCCCGGGGTATAATTCGTAAGACTTCCTCGCCCGCTGGGGCTGGATTCTTTTTTGTGAAAAAGAAAAATGGGGCACTCAGACCCTGTATCGACTATAGGGGTCTGAATAAGATAATGATCAAGAATGCCTACCCCATTCCATTCATAACAGAATTGTTTGATCGGCTCAAGGGCGCTTCCATTTTTACCAAACTCGACTTAAGGGCGGCATACAATTTAGTCAGAATAAAAGAGGGTGACGAGTGGAAATCCACCTTCAATACTCGGACAGGGCACTACGAGTATCTAGTGATGCCCTTTGGGTTATGTAATGCCCCGGCGGTATTTCAAGAATTCATCAACGACGTTCTTAGAGACATGTTACAGTCCTGTGTAGTGGTCTAGTTGGACGATATTTTGATTTATTCCGCTGACCTGGAGACACACCAGGTACATGTTAAAGCAGTGCTATAAAGGCTGAGAGAAAATAAGCTATTTTGCTAACTGGATAAGTGCAAATTTCATAGATCCAATGTACCATTCCAAGGCTATGTGATTGGCAAAGATGGCATCGCCATGGGCAAAGACAAACTCTATGCTGTGTTGCAGTGGCCTCGTCCCATTGGTCTTAAGCCCTTGCAGTGGTTCTTGGGCTTTGCAAATTATTATTGAAAATTTATTTGTGACTACTCCATGATTGTAAAGCCTTTGACTGATATGACGCACAAGGGTACTAATGCTTCGTTGTGATTCCCTGAAGCTATAAAGGCGTTTGAATCCTTAAAGTCTGCATTCTCCTTGGCACCAGTTCTGTCGCATCCCATACCTGGCATGCCATTCACTCTGGAAGTGTACGCCTCCGAGACTGGTGTAGGAGCAGTACTGTCACAAAGACCGGGTCCTGGGAAGACCTTGATGCCATGTGGATTTTTTTTTTTAAAATGACAAAGGCCCAGAGTGTCTATGATATTGGGGACCGCGAATTATTGGCAATCATTTTGGCCCTTCGTGAATGGCGTCATCTTTTAGAGGGCACTAGGATGCCAATTCTGATTCTCACAGACCACAAAAATCTTACCTACATCTCAGAGGCTAAAAGGTTATCCCCTAGACAAGCCAGATGGGCCTTGTTCCTGTCACATTTCAATTTCATTGTGTCATACTTACCGGGCACTAAGAATATTAAGGTGGACGGCTTATCCAGACAATTTGATACGGATCCGGAGTTTGAGTCTGCACCTGTGCCCATTATACCTCCGGATTGTATCCTTGCCACTTTAAGCACCAGTATCACATCCCCGTTGGGTCAAGAGATTTTGGCAGCCCAGGCCAATGCTCCTCCAGAAAAACCCATGGGAAAGTGCTACGTGGTTGAACCCTTTCGGGCTAAGCAAGCACTCCTAAAAGTAACCTGGACTCTAGGGCACACAAGAGAAGTAGTGATGTTGATGTGTAAGAGAATGTGCCAAGAGTTTGTTCATCTGATATAACACCTATAGCTCCTACTGCAGAGAAGTATGACCCTCAGTTTGCTGTAGAAGATGGCAGGAGTCATAGACTGCACATGCATGCTGCTGCCACCTCCTCTTCTAGTCATGCTGTTAAAGCAATACAATTACAGAATTCTTCTGCCATCTAATGACAACCCACACTTACTAAGTTATTGGGAGGGAATCAAAAACTTCACAAAAATAAGACCATAGTATGCGTGTGGAATGGCAAGGTTGCCAAGATGTTGGCATTCGACATGTTGCCATATTCTTTTGTTGAAAACCAAATATTTTGAGAACTGATATTATGTGTGGCTCCTTGTTGGCATATCCCAAGCTGTAGTTATTTTTCAAGTAGGACTGTGCTAAAATTGTAAAAGCAGGTGGTTAATGTGGTAGGCAAAGGGCTGGAAAGCTCATGTGGCAAGAAAATCCAGCTGACAACAGATATGTATACAAGTGGGCAAAGAACAGACAATATGACTGACACTGCTCACTGGGTTTCCCTCCCACCAAAAGTGGGCAATAATAGCTTGCAGCAAGAAGTGACCGTCAATATCTTGCCTCTGGTTCTGGCAGTATGATTAAAATACAGCAGCAGGATAGCTAATACCATCTGCATGTCACCTTTTGCATGCAGAGTTGACAGTCCCACAAAGCCATAGATGTTTTAAATAAACGAGAGCAGGTGATAGAGGAATGGTTGTACCATGCTCCCTGAAAGCTGGTTTTGTGTCTCTTGATAATGGCTCCCATATAGAATAGGTGATATGATACATGTAACATGCTTTACTCATGTCCTCAATTTAGTTGTGACCAGATTACATGCAGAATCTGAGAGATGCTGAATATCACCTGCAAAATCGCTGCACATTTTAGCCACTCCTACAATGCTTGCAACGCATTGTATTCCATAAAAGAGTGTAACAACCAGCCTCCTCACCAGCTGAAAATGGAGGTCCCTACCAGGTTGAATTCTACTTTGTATATGCTAGAGAGTTTGTTCAAGCAGAATAAGGTCAATAACGAGTAAACAATGCAAAACTGGAAGGCTTTGGAGGGGATCCTCTTTGTCAGCTGGACATTGGCATTAATGGATGATGTTTGTGTACTGCTGGAACCTTTTGAGGAGGCAACCATGCTGGTTTGTTGTATAGGGGCAGAAATAAGTGAAATTCTTCCACTGATATATTTATTTCAGAAAAAACCTGAGGACCATGGCTGAGGAATCTTACCATAATGACAATTCAGACATGCACCAGCTGGTCAAGGATATGTAAGCATCATTTGAGCAAGCTCCTCGCATAGTATACAGTAAAAGAAATGAGGAATACATTCTTGCCACTTTTCTGGACCACCGATTTAAACACAATTTCCAAATTTCTACCAAAGAGTGATCAGTTTGTTACAACAAAGAGTCCTGATCAGCTGCATCTCTGAGGAATCAGATTCTGTCAAAAAATATAAAGGTATGTTTATAGATCAAGTGGAGGGCTGCATTCCAGAGGATGAGAGAAAGTTAGGGCCAAAACCCACTGCTAGAAAGCATAGTGAAAAGGAAGGCAACAAAGGGTTTATACCAACAGCAGTAGGAGCAGCAACATCAGCGAGAACATCCCGTTCCCAACATATTTCTGAACACATCATTGTCATCTCATGAAGCAATTCATGGGTCTCAGGGGCAGAATTCAAACATATGTGGTATTGGTGGCACTGGTGGCAGCAAATCCCTATGGGACATGCTACCAGAGTATGGGTTTGTAACTGACACACAGGAACATCATGTAGCTCCCAAGAGGTCCCATTGCACGTGAGATGGTTTTAGCATACTTTCAGGATAGCTACTTTCCCAGCAAAACTGATGACCCCATGGACTACTGGCAAACAAAACAATGCATGGGGCCATTACTGACATGAATAGCCATGGAAACCCTTTGTTGCCCACCAGCTCATTATATTTGAAATGATCATAGGACACGGCTATCAAGCAGCAGTGCTGGGAGACTACATTTCTAAAAATTAACCAATCTAATGCCACTTGAGTATCTAGTAGCAGAAGTGGACAAAACCACATATGACAGGAAAGCCACAACTTATGTATTATTAACAGCAGCACAGAGGGTGAGGGAGATGAGGAGGAGGGATTTGAAGGGTCTCTACCATATCTACCACTGTTATGACCACTGATTAATGTGTGTGTCATTAATCTAAGAATAAGAATAATAATTATATTTTACATTAGACTTGAAGATGATAATGGTAATAAATTGATGTACGAATCATGAATATATATATAAATTCACACCATACCAGTCCTCCACCATCATACACATCTGCTGCGTTTACTGTAGGTTGAAACCTCTTTTTAAAAATAATGATTATCCATCATAGCAGCAGGCTTACAGAGACAAAAGCCTGATAAAGATTTTTGTGTGTGCAGTAATCAGGCCAGCCAAACAAAAGCCCCAAGAAAATATTTTTTGCAGGACTCTGGCTTTCCAAAAAACAAAGCCTGAGAATTTTTCTTTTGCAGGAATCAGGTTTGCCAAAAACAGTTGGTGTGACTTCTCATACCCGGATCCTAGCACAAGAAGACAATGACAACACAGGTGTTACGCTCACCATTGAACTTCCAGGCTCAGGCTTGGTTTCTCTAGTTTTCATGTGTGATTTTCTCCCACCTTCTTTGTGCTCTTGGGTAGGATCTGGAGGAACAACAACAGCGGCTCCTCTCAATTTCTTTTTTATTTTTTTTTTTGCCTTCCACATGCTTAACATAAATGTAGAGTGTTTATTTTGCATGTGTTTAATGAGGAGTGTTGTGCCAAGGTGTGTCCACTCCTTTCACCTTTTCACAACCTTGTCACAAATAGTCTTTGATGACTGCACTGTGCCTGCCCCAAGGAAAACATATTCCCACACCCATGATTTAAGCGAGGGTAGAGGTGGAGAAGAATGGGCTTCTTGTTCTCCACAACCACCTACATTGGATGGGGCAGGCGATGCTGATGTCTCAACAAGATCAGGATTATTGGTGGCAAATGGAGCAGGCCATGGTCCCATATTGCTGCTTGAAGAAGCCAGTTCCATGGTGGTTACAGTGGTCTTTGGTATGATAGCCTGCTGCCGAGACAGATGAATGTCTGCCTCTGCTTCTGACAACTCAGCAGTAGGAAATACAGCAGCAGCAAACTCCTGAAATTTACTGCTGTTGAGAGGAACATGGATGACCCCTATTATCATGGTGGATACCAGTGATGATGACATGGGCTTCCTGATCATCCTACTGAAGCTGGGACTTCAGGGAGTCCTGGCTTCCAAAAAGGAGAGGGAGAGGCGGCCTCTAGTGACTTCCTGTTGCCACTATACATTGCTTACACAATCATGTAAATTATCAATACCAGGGAGGAGCATCAGGAGGAGTCCTGATGCCCCAACATTATCCAAGCTTTAAAATAAAAAATAATCCTGTACTACATTGCTGTCCAACCCTGTGGCATTCACACTGCCTGATTCCCCACTGTTTGGAGGATTCTTTAAATTCCAAAGTAAATAAACAGTGACACACAGTAGTATAGATAATCCTAGATTTATTAGCAATAATCATAGCGATAATACTTATCAGCCAATGATCTCAGCGTGTATGGGAGAGTCCCTTATGGATCTGACCACCACCCATACAATCCTGCACATACACAGCTGGACACAACATCACCATCTCGTTCCAGTTTGAGCTCTTAAAAAACATCTACAACACCCAGCAATTTATACCCTCTATCACACCCTGATCACATCCTGACCAGGATGCTTTAACTTATCAGGTTTCATGGCTAGTGTCAACAAACTGCTTCACAATTACATGTCTGGCTTGTGCTCTGCAGCTGCAAGGATTAATGCAGGTTGCAAAATCAGCATTTCTTGCTTTAACTGCATGGCCTTGAAGCTGTAACATAATGTAGAACAAGCAGAGAAAGCTCATAATAAACACATTACGCACAGAAGGTTAGTAAGAAACACAAAAATCCAGTATTAACCCCCTGATTAACTCCTTCTTCCTTGTGATGGGACCATATTTTATACATCCTCTTACATTCCATCCATTGTCCCATCACAATATCTGAGACAGTATGAATCAACTTGTTCAGGCCTAGGCAACACCTGTCTTTGTCAAGCACATGGCGTTATTCAGACCCAGTGGTGTGACTCTGGACTCCCAAGGAAAGATGAAATCTCCGGGAAATAGTCTTCCTAGGTACAGGACCAACAGAACCAGTAACAAGTCAATCAGCCCGTAGCAAAGTCCATAGGCATCCATTCCCACACATCTCAACATCTGGGAAAAGGACCTTTGTTGCATGTCTGCTCTGGCTCTTGTGATGCCTTCATTTCTCAAGGAATCAACACGAACCTGGAAGAGGATTAGTTTTTCCTTCCAGCAGAATCAGGAATGTAGACCCTAATCCCAATGCTAAAATGTCACCTCTAAGAACCGTAGGAGATCCCTTGTCACCTGCAGGGATTACTTTCACTTTGGCTCCTACTTCTAATACTTGTAATTGTTCGGTAATGTACTGGTCTGTTACCACAACATTCATCCATCCAATAATCACCCTCTATTTCAGGGTCCCTGGCTTGGTAGGCTTAACAGTGATCACATATTCTCCAAATTCATCAACCCATGTATTCTCATCCCAGGTACACTAGGTTACAATACTGGGGTGTGGAGTAAATCTTAGTTCATACATGAGAGTGACATCAAGAATCCCAGTATAACATTCCACAGTTCCAGCACCATAAGCCTTGCCTGTCACATCAGTGGGAGTGATAATAACCACTCAATCCGTTTCTCGTGGTAACACCTTTTTTGTGTGGATAACCACCCTTTGTTGCTGATGCCTTTTGTCCTGACCCAACGTTCTCTCCAAGGGGGTGACATCCTGAATAAGGGGGCCATTCAACATGATAACTGCATCATCCAGTACCCTATCCTACCCCCTTAGACTGTGTGGGAGTTAGCTTGCATATTTGTTTTTTCAGCAAACCATTCATTATTTCAAAATATGCATACAAAATGTGAGAGGCTTCTGAGGACGAACAATAGCACAATGGCCTATTCTACAGCTAGTCACGTTTGAGCTCTTTAGTGCCATTACAGAGGAGAAATTTCCACATTCAAGTTACACTAATGTCCATTTCCAAAATGACGGGCGAGTCCCCCCTGCATGGGAACACCATCTAACCCCAACGTACATTTAGGCCTTGTTGGGTCTTGTCAGGAGGGTTCAGCTGGATTCCCTATGCACTGAGAGCAAGGGGTCCACGTCTGGATTACCCTTTTGGGTGGAATTAGTCTAATATGTATGTGTAAATTTCTCCTCTGTAATGGCACTAGAGAGCTAAAACGTGATGCTTCTGAGCGGTGACTAGCCGTAGAACAGGTCATTGTGCTGTTATTCATCCTCAGAAGCCTCTCACACTTTGTATGCTCATTCATTATTTCAATCAGACGCACAGCCTGCGGGTGATAAGGGATATGGTACACCTAATGCACATCCCGTGTCTAAGCCCACTCTTTGACCAATTTGCCAGTGAGATGAGTCCCGTTATCTGTATTTCAACAGGTGTTCCATAGAACTTGGTGATCAGGTGTAAAGGTTTCCGTGTTGTGTTTTGATCTGCATGCTTAGAGGGGCAGACCACCATGACTCCTGAGTAAGTATCCACTGTTGTGTCACACTTAGCCTGTCCCTTGTGGTAGGGGCCAATAAAAGCAATCTGCCAGGCTTCATCACCCATGATGCTCCAATATATTTGTCCAGGGATGACCTTCAGCTTTCTCTTCTGTACAGCCTAACAAAGGGGACACTTGGCCACAATGTCCTTTGCTTGATCCATAGTCAGAGGGATCCCCTTCTGGTGCCCCTCTGTGTCCACCCTGGGGATAGGCCCATTCTTCAACCTGCAAGAGTTCGTCCATAGTCTGGGTGGAGATTTGTGCCAAGCTGTCTTCCATCTCATTTCCTGGATGACCAGCATGTCCATCAACATGTCCCACATCAATAGTCTGCTTGTTTCCTTGTTCCCACAGGGTCTGCCACAGCTCAGCACCACTCTATAGGGGTTTTCTTTTGATTGTCCTTTAGTCTTGCTGCCAAGTAGCCATCCAGGTGGTCAAGCCCTTATACACGGCCCATCTATCTGTGTACAAAATCAATGGTCCATTAGTCTCTTCAGCAACCATAACCACAGCTTGCAACTCCACCAGCTGGCTAGACCCTCCTTCTCCTGTCTAATGTAGGATGGTGTCTTTTGAGGGCTGATATGCAGCAGCCACCTAGACTTGTCCTTTAGTTGTTATTAGTTTCAGAGTCGTTGGTGACCAGGCATGACACTTCTGGTCATCAGTAATCTTTTCCCAAACATCTGCCTCTTTATTGATCCCACCACACATTTGAATAGGAGGTAACTTTGTCTCCACAGATTCAAAACTCACAGCACCTTCCAAGCGTTTATTGATGCTGTCAATGTCTTGTCCAGTCAGTTTGCCTCTTTCTGCTGCATACCACTTTAATTTCTGTAGGGTCTGCTTCTGAGAAACTGCTGTGCGAGCTGCAAAGCCATCTTGGAGCACAATGTTACTTATAGGCACAGCTGGTGTGACTGTTTGTAATCCTCTAATACATTCAGTAGGTTGCAAGGCTGTGTAGGCTGCCAACAATTGTCTTTCCAAAGGACTATATTTTCTTTGGGCTGGTGTGAACTGCTTAGACCAGAACCCAATAGGAGTTTTTCATGCTCCTCCAACTGTTGCAGATAAAGTGTTGATCAGTTAAGATGGGGCCTAATTTTTTGTTGATGCATATGGCCTCTTTGGCCAAAGACAGTGCTTCTTCTTGCTCTTTGCCCCAATGGAATACAGTCTTCTTCCAGGTCACATCGTAGATGGGATGCAGTAACAATCCCTGTATCACGGTGCCCTTGCTATGCTGGTGACAATCTGTCAGTTTCCACTGCTGCTTACGCCCATTGGTTGAAATGACTTGTCCCCGCCCAGTATTTGTCCTTAAATACTGGGTCTCTTCACTTATCCGGTGCCCTTTCGTGGTGTTTCCGTTACCAGCGCTTGTTCCTGTTTTCGTGTGATCTCTGTGTACCGACCCATACTGTCAGACTACTCTTCATCTTGTTCCTGCCTGTGTACCGACCCGGTACTATATTGCTTATATATTACTGGACCCGTGAGGGTTATTGTTATTGCAACTGTTCAATAAAACTGTGTTTTATCCAAACCTACTGTGTCTGAGTGTCAAACAAACCGTTACAGTACGAAAGGGCCATGACCTCAGACGGTACAGGTGAAGGTAATGCACAAAGCATCCATTGGAGGATGGATTTACATGAGCAGCATTTGGACCAGTTGGCACTGGCCGTACAAACTATTCTAGAGCACACTGCTCACTTTGATAAACCGGTTCAAGCCTCGGTGGTCTCCCCCATTTCGACACCGGGAGCTCAATCCCTGACGTAAGTGTCCTCGTGTAAAGGGTTAATCGCCACAGCTCAGTTACCGCTAAGATACGATGGTGAACCCACCCTGTGCAGAGGGTTTATTAACCAATTGGAGATTTTTCTGGAATTAACTCCCCAAGCCTTTCCTAATGAATGTAGTAAGGTGGGCTTTATGATATCGTTACTGATGGGCAGAGCCCTGGCATGGGCCAACCCCTTGTGGGAATTTGCCAAACCTTACACTAAGAATTTCAAAGAATTTGTGAGTGCCTTCCGCAGAGTGTTTGAAGTCCCAGGTAGAGCCGCCTCTGCTGCCAAATGATTAATGGAGATATAACAAGGTTTTCGTAAGGTGGGAGATTACGCTATTGAATTTCGTACATTGGCAGCAGAGGTAGGTTGGAACAACGAGGCACTGGTGGCAGCATTTGCTCAGGGACTAGCTGACCATATTAAAGATAAAACGGCAGCCCGACATTTGCCTAATGATCTAGACGAGTTTATTGATTTCGCTATACTGATTGATTCCCGCATCCATGAAAGACTCGCGGCTAAAGATTGTAGGCAGTGGGCCAGAGGTTTCGGACAAACTAGTCAAAATTTCCCACCCATGCCTCCCTTACCTCCCATGCCTCCTGAGTGTACCCAGGAGATTAGTGAACCAGTGCAGCTAGGGTTCACCAGGTTAACCAAGGAGGAACAGGCGCATCGCCGTAGGCAGGGCCTATGTCTGTATTGTGGCCAACCCGGACACCTGCTGCTTACCTATCCTGTACAGCCGGGAAACAAACGCACCTAGGTTACCTTGGGGGACAGGCCCTAGGTGGCATTCATCAGTCCCTAGACCCGATTAAGCAGAAACCCAAGATCCAGGTGGCATTCTCGTGGGCAGAACACTCGGTAGAGGTTCTGGCCCTGGTTGATTCCTGCGCAGCCGGATACTTTATGGACAATTCCTTTGCTGCTCTACACCAGATTCCGTTGGTTGAGAGGGAATCTCCCTTAGCCATTGAGGCCATTGATGGCAGACCATTGGTACCAGCTCAGATCACTATGGAAACGATACCGCTGTCCATGAGTATTGGGGCTCTCCACACTGAGAAACAGCGGTTCCAGATTATCCAGTCTCCTCACCATGCGGTCATTCTAGAGTGACATTTGCACAATCCCCAGTTTGACTGGCAGACTTGCGAGATAACATCCTGGTCTGAGTATTGTATGGGGCATTGCGTTTCTCATCTGACTAAAATCATGTGTACCTCTCCCTCCATGCCGGCTGAGTACCATCAATTCAGCAACGTTTTCAGTAAGGGAGAGGCTAGCGCTTTGCCACAGCATAAGGCTTATGATTGCGCTATTGATCTGCCTCCTGGTGCCATCCCTCCCCGAGGTCGCATGTACCCGCTGTCGTGCGAGGTGAATTGGGCCATGGAGGAATATATCTCAGATGCCCTCAAGCCCACAGGGGCTGGTTTCTTTTTTGTAAAAAAGAAGAATTGGAGAGTTAAGTCCCTGTATCGATTACCATGGTTTGAATAAGCTTATGTCCAAGAATGCCTATCCGATACCACTTATCACTGAACTGTTTGACAGGTTGAAAGGTTCCTCTGTTTTCAACAAGCTAGACCTACGGGCTGTATATAACCTGATCAGAATAAGAGCCGGGGATGAGTGGAAAACGGCGTTCAATACCAGATCTGGGCACTACGAATACTTAGTGATGCCGTTTGGGCTATGTAACGCACCTGCAGTGTTCCAAGAACTTATTAATGACATTCTCCGTGATATGCTACAGTCTTGAATAGTAGTTTATCTGGATTATATACTCATACACTCGTCTAGTTTGTCTCAACACATCAGGGATGTGCCTGAAGTTCTGCTTAGATTACAAAAAAATAAACTATTCTGTAAAATCGAGAAATGCGAGTTCCGCAAGTCCATGGTGCATTTCCTGGGCTTTGTGATTTCTAAAGATGGCATTGCTATTGACAAGGAAAAGCTTGCAGCAGTGTTGCAATGGCCACGACCCAAGGGACTGAAAGCTATACAGCGCTTTCTTGGCTTTGCCAATTATTAAAGAAAATGTATTCAAGATTTCTCCACGATCGTTAAGCCATTGTCTGACCTTACACATAAGGCTGCCAACCCCTCCCAATGGTCTGAGGCAGCAGATTGAGCTTTCACTATACTCAAGTCCGCTTTTGCATCCGCTCCTGTGCCCACCCTAACCCTTCTCTTCCATTTACCCTAGAAGCTGATGCCTCTGAGACTGCGGTAGGGGCAGTGTTGCCACAACGTCCGGCCTTTGGGAGTGCGCAAAGACCATGTGGGTTCTTCTCCAAAAAGCTGTCTAGTGCCCAGAGCCATTATGAGATTTGGGACAGAGAACTCCTGGCTATTATCCTCACTCTTAAAGAATGGGGTCACTTACTGGAAGGTGCTAGGACTCCGGTATTAATCCTGACTGACCACAAAAACCTGACGTACCTTTCGGAGGCTAAGAGGTTGTCATCACGACAAGCCAGATGGGCCTTGTTCCTGTCCCGCTTTAATTTTATTGTATCTTACTTGCCCGGTTCCAATAATGTATGGGCAGATGCCCTGTCCAGACAATCTGGCCCAGAGGTAGATAGATAGATAGATAGATAAAGATGAGGTACGTAAGGTTTTGGCTACAGTACGTACCAGCATCACTTCGCCTCTGGGGGAGGAGATTCTTGCTACCCAAGCTACTGCTCCCCCTGACACCCCTGTGGGCAAGCGCTTTATAGCTGAGCCATTCCGTACCCGTTTACCTTGCATCACGGGCAGCTGGGCACATTGGGAGGGATCAATTAATTTGGTCTCTTTCACAACTGTTTTGGTGGCCTTCTCTACGAGCTGACTGCACCACATTCACTTCAGCTTGCACTACATGTGCCCGTGCCAAGTCCCCTAGACACCTCCCAGTTGGTTTACTTCAACCAGTACCTAAAAGCGAGCGTCCTTGGTCCCACGTTTCTATTGATTTCCTGTTGAATTCCAATTGCCAGTGTCTAGGGGCTACTCTTTTATCCCGATGGTGGTCGATAGATTTTCCAAAATGGCCCACTTTGTGCCTCTTTCTGGCCTTCCCTCGGCCCAGGAGTTGGCTGTTGTTTTTGCCAGAGAGGTGTTCCGGTTGCATGGGGTACCCAGGGTGGGATCGAGGTAGCCAATTTGTGTCCAGATTTTGGAGAATATTCTGTGACCAGATAGGCATACAGCTGTCCTTTTAGTCTGCCTACCATCCCCAGATCAATGGAGCCCCCGAGAGTGCCCATTAGGGATTGGAACAATTCTTACACTGTTTCGTGTCCGATCATCATGATAATTGGGCCGACCTGTTGCCATGGGCAGAGTTCGCCAGGAACTGTGCGGTTAATTAATCGTCTGGGCGCTCCCCGTTTCTCATCAAGTACGGGTTCCAGCCATGCTTGCTCCCGGACTCATTCCAGACGCAGCACATTCCAGCTCTGGATGAGCATATCAAGCAACTCCACTCCACCAGGGCACAGGTTCAGAGGGCCCTCAGTAATTTGTTCCAGCGTTATCAGCGCCACGCTAATCGCAGACGGTTGCCAACGGTCTCCTTCCAGGTTGGGGATACGGTATGGTTATCCTCCAGAAACCTCAATTTGCAAGTTTTGTGTAATAAGTTGGCTCCCCGGTTTATTGGTCCCTTTAAGGTGATCCGCAAAATTAACCCTGTTTCGTATGCTCTGGATCTCCCAGCATCCATGCGGATTCACAATGTGTTCCGTGTATCCCTTCTGAAACCTCTGATATGCAACCGTTACACTACCACTCCTGCGGTCCCCGGTCCTGTTCAAGTTCAGGGTCAGGAGGAGTACGAAGTTCAAAGTATTATTGATTCATGTAGATTTAGAGGAAAATTGTAATATTTGGTCCATTGGAAGGGCTATGGCCCTGAGGAGCATTCCTGGGTTGATCAGAGTGACCTCCATGCACCTAGGTTGTTGCACAGTTTCCATTCCAAATACCCTCTGAAACCAGGTCCCTCTTGAAGGAGAGGGGGTCTTTGAGAGGGGGGTACTATCACAGTGCCCGTGCTATGCTGCTTACTCCCATTGGTTGAAGTGACTTGTGCCCGCCCAGTATTTGTCCTTAAATACTGGGTCTTGTCACTTATCCGGTGCCCTTTCGTGGTGTTTCCGTTACCAGTGCTTGTTCCTGTTTTCGTGTGATCTCTGTGTACCGACCCGGACTGCCAGACTACTCTGCATCTTGTTCCTGCCTGTGTACCGACCCGGACTGCCTGACTACTCTGCATCTTGTTCCTGTTCTGTGTACTGACTCTGATTGGCTGACGTTCCTGCTCTGTGTACCGACCCAGCCCGGCTGACATTCCTGCTCTGTGTACCGACTCGGATTGGCTGACGTTCCTACTCTGTGTATTGACCCGGCCCGGCTGATGTTCCTGCTCTGTGTACCGAATCGGATTGGCATACGTTCCTGCTCTGTGTACCGACCCGTCCCGGTTGGGCTCCTGTGGTTGCGTATCCCTCCTGCTGATGCCTTATCCGGTCTCCGGTTGGGGTTGCTCCAGGATCCTCTCTGTCTCCGGACAGTTACTCTCTGCAGTCTAGTCTCTGTTGTCATTGGTGTCGCCCAGGCGACATTGCTGGTGTGTTCCTTCCATCCGTGCACCACTATCCACTGGACTGTTTACTGCCATTCACGCTGAGGTTGGGTGCTCTGGGCGCCTCAGGCAATCCACCTGATTGTGCAGTCGACTTTGGTCTGAGTGTTGTTAACCCTTCAGGGTGGGTGCCAGACATCAGCTATCCTTTTGTGCAGTCCCCGGTTGGGTGCCTTTCCGGCTCGTTGCTAGTCTCCATTACTGCTACGGCAGTCCACAGTTGCTCTGGTCTCTGTTATCTGCACTGGTTGGGGACTGATTTTTTTGTGCTCTGTATCACATCATCCACAAAAACTTCACTTGCTGAGCTGACCCTTGTATGTTATTTTCATTTGTGGCCCACCCTCTGTTTTATCCAGGCCAACAATGTATCCAAGTCTTTAGCCACTTGTTCATCCGTGTCTCCAGACAGCATGACATCATCAATGTAATGGTATACTTGACACTGGAGTGGCCCCATGGCCTGTAAGTATCTGGCTATCAGTCCATGACAAATAGTCAGTGAATGTAAATATCCTTGTGACAGAGCTAGCATTGTGTATTGCCGTACAACCCAGGTGAAGGCGAACTGGTTCTGGGACTCAGGGTCAATGGGTACGGAAAAGAAAACATTGGCCAAGTCCTTGACAGCATGCATTACCCAGCAGTCTGTGCAATCCTCTCCACCAATAATATTATATCCAGAACAGTGGCTGTTAGTGGGGGTGCCACTTTGTTAAGTCCTCTATACTCCGTGGCTATACGCCAACTCCTGCCTGGCTTCTTCACAGGCCAGACTGGACTGTTGTAGGGGCTGGCAGCAGGTCTCAACACGCCAGCCTGAAGTAGGCCTTGAATAGCCTCTGTCACTTCCTTATGGCCTCCAGGAATACAGTACTGCTTGAGATTGACTGGTTGGCTGGCAGTGGGATGTACAGTGGGTTCCATTTGTCATGCCCCTGACTATTGGCTGAAGTGCTGAAAGGCACAAAGTACAGACCGCAGTGCGTAAACACCCTACTACACTGTATATAGTCTGTCCCTTCAAAATATCTGTTCCCAGGATATTATCTGGTAGTTCAGAGATCAAGATCTCTGCTGTGAATATCAGACCTTTCCCTATCTTCATTCGGCACTGCACACAGTACGCAGGTGTCTTCCATCCTCCTAATCCCTGAACCATAACACAACCCTCAGTGTACTTCTTACTGCCCGTATTGCTTCTGCCCCGGTATCCGGCAAGGACGTTACATATTGTGGTTTCCTAGGGTGTCTCCAATGCAATGTCACTTGCATAACAGTAGCATCTGGGGATGGGGACCGTCTGTTGTCTCAGAAGGGCTTAGGAAATGTCTATTTCTTTTGGTGCTCATGTAATGCATTATATGTTTCCATGTATGGGGATGTCGAGTCATGGGGCGAGGGCAACAGGACAGTTAAACAAAGATGCAGTGGGTGTCACCTCCAAGTCCCCACCCCCTTCCACGTCACTAGTCACTACCCTCTTTGGTTTGGCATTTTGCAACTTCCCTTTTGTTTTAGTTCTTGCCAGGGCTTCAGCAGTGTGTTGGTAGGTGCTCTGCCTATCTCATCTTTCTACACACCACTGGCCAGCATGTTCAGAAACAACTGTCGCCTAGTGATTTGTAATTTGCCTCCGCCACACTGGTTCATCTCTACAGGCTGATTCTTTGCTGCTGGGTGCCGCCAGTCCCAGTCCAGCTCCCCGAGCCTGCCCCATGAGACTGCTGGCTGCGTAGACATTCGACCAAGTACTGGTCAGCCCACCCAAAACAGCAATAATGGGGTTTATACCAAGGTGGACTGCTTTGTAACAACTTATTACACATTAAAGTGACAGACATTTCCATGTCCTGCCCCTTCCAATACAGTAATGGAATTGTTCTGTGTCGGCAGACACAACAACTTACACATGCCATTTCTGTTAAAAGGACAGTAATACTTTCATAACGTTCATATTAAATACATAAATCAAACAATCAAGTCTTTTTTTAATAACATGTATACTTTGGGAATAATATTCTGGTAAAGTTCCCCCCCTCACCCCATTTATTGACATCAGCGCTCTAGCTGACAAACTTGTAATCTGGTCCGCAGACTGGATGGCTTTTCTGCAAAGCCACTCTGGCATTCAAAGGGTTAAAGAAAAATATGAAAAAACAAGCCAGCTTGCATGGAATCAAATATTGCTATTAAGTGTATCTTGCCAGGCCACAATCCGGCTTGCCAGTTAAATACTGTTTTTCAGCAGCTGAGGTATATGAAACCATTCTTTAAACTATACAAGACAACTGGAGATCCATAAAATAAACACAAAAGAAAAATGTTAAAATGTTAAAATGAGGAAGACATAGATTCCATCAAAAAGCCGGCTCTTTCGTCCTACGTGCGCTTCAATGGACTCAACAATTATACTTTGAAAAATGTGACAAACCTGACACAATGCTGGCTGCCAAACTTCAGAATCAAGTTCGGTCACGTACAATTAGGGCCATTACACAACGTCCCGGTTGTCTTACCTCTCGGACCCCCCAAATCGCCTCCACCTTTGCTAAATTTTATGTGTCCCTCTACGATGGCCGTACCGTCTCCCATTACAGTTCTACACGTGATCGCTTGCAGTCCTTCTTGACTTCCTGTCATTTGCCCCGCTTGTCACGTGAGGAACTTAGCGTTCTGAATTCTTCTATCACAACAGATGAGGTCGCTCTCGCTTTGAAGGGCCTCAAATCCTCTAGAGCACCTGGACCTGACGGGTATACCGCTGCCTACTACAAGGAATTCCAGTCCTCTTTGCTTCCAACTTTGGTTTCACTTTTCAACGTTTTCCTGGATGGAACCCCCCTCCTCCGTAGATGCTCTCTGCACAGATAGTGGTCATTCCGAAAGAAGGTAAGGCCCCTACCGTCTGTGCTAGCTATCGTCCCATGTCCCTCATTAACGTCGATATTAAGATATTCTCTAAAGTCCTTGCCACTAGGCTTTCTCGGCTTCTGACTCATCTGATTCATCCAGATCAAGTCGGTTTCATTATGGGCAGGGAGGCCTCAGACAATGTTCGGAGGGTTTTGAACTTGATTCACTTTGCACTCACTAAATCCATCCCAACTATGCTTCTATCTCTGGACGCCGAGAAGGCTTTTGACCACGTTGACTGGGAATATATGTGGGCGGTTCTGGGATCCTTTGGCTTTGAGGGTACTATCCTGCGGGGTATTCAGGCCCTTTATGCTGATCCTTCTGCGGTGGTCTCAGTGGCGGGGCACTCTTCCCTGAGTTTCTCAATTCGTAGCGGGACTAGACAGGGTTGCCCTTTACCCCTCCTTCTCTTTGCTCTTTGTATTGAACCATTGGCTTGCTCGATTCGGAATTCTCCGGATATTCGTGGTCTCCAGATAAGTTCTGAGGAATACAAACTTAGCCTCTTTGCTGATGATGTTTTGCTAACTATGACATCCCCTATGACCTAGTTACCTAATCTCTATGCCTTACTAGCTCAGTTTTCTTCATTCTCTGGCTACAAAATTAATCACTCTAAATGCGAAGCTCTAGATATCTCTCTCCCTATACCTATGCGGAAACTGCTTGCCATTAATTTTGACTTCAGATGGAGTGCTTGTTCTCTATTGTCCCTGGGCATTCGTTTAACCGAGTCTTCTTCTACTCTCTACTCTGCTAATTATAACCCCTTGCTTAAGACCTTTCATGACTACTTGAGAACCTGGGCCTCCTACCGGATCTCATGATTCGGTAGGATATTTGCTCTCAAGATGTCCTTACTACCCAAACTCCTTTATGTTTTCCTCTCTCTGGCCATTCCTCTCCAAATGGGCGATATCCGCTTACTTCAACGACACATTTTCTGTTTTATCTGGGCTTCTAAGAAACCGAGGCTACACTCGACACTCCTTCATAAGCTTAAACTCCATGGAGGTCTTTCGGTTCCCCATATTTGGTCATACTACAAGGCAGCTCAGTTTGCCAAAGCTATCCAGCTCCACCAAGTTTCCAATGTCCTTCGTTGGGTAGGACTTGAGATCTCCTTATGCGGTTCCCTTCCTGCTGCCGATATACTGTGGTTCCCTACCCATTCCATTGGTGAGCTTCACTGCAGCCTGACCATATCCCATACCCTGGCCCTTTGGCGGGGGTTTCGGAACACATATCAACTCACGAAGCCCCATTCCAGAATGTGTCCCCTTTTTCGGAATTGCGATTTCCCCCCTGGGCTCTCCCCTATGCAGTTTCGCTGGTGGACTGGGGTGGGGGTTACCAGGGTGTCCGATATGTTCTTTGTTAACACTCTCCTAACTTGGGACCAGTTCTGTGAAAAATTTTGTGTACCGGTGACTGAACTTTTTCGTTTTCTGCAAATTCGTCATTTTGCGAGGGCCCCCACTCCTCCTAATTTGTTTGAGCACCTTTGCTCCACCACTCCCCTTCGACAAGGGGCTATTTCAGCACTTTATTCTCATTTTATTGGCATTGCTTTCCCCCACCCTCCTGCGTATCTCGCTTTGTGGAAGACAGACCTGGGTGAATTGTTAGATGATGAGGAATGGAATAGTATTGTGGCAAATTCCTCCAGCTTGACTCCTTGTACTCTGGTGAAGGAAAATGCATATAAGGTATTGACCAGGTGCTATTATTGCCCAGCCAGATTACACCACAATCATCCGTCCGCTTCTTCATTGTGCTATCGGGGCTGTGGTCAGTCCGGTACTTACATACATATGTGGTGGTCTTGTTCGTTGGTTTCTGCTCTATGGACTCATGTCTTTGCTCTTCGGGGGACCGAGTTGGGTGTGGTCCTACCCCTTGATCCCTGGACTGCCTTACTGAATAGATCTATAAAATATCCTCCTTTGCCCCCCTTAGTCAATAAATTGATATTCAGGGTGTTGCTTACCGCTGGAAGTCTTTGCCTTCATGCTATGCCCAACTGGATAACCGGATCTGGAGACTGATCTGGATGAAAAAATTGACTGCTTATTTACATAACTCATCATCTTCTTATCTCCGCTTATCGTCTCCATGGATTGACTCTGTGGCCCCCCCATCCTTCCATCGAGACTTGCTTCTTCTTTGAGTTTCTGGGTCTTGGCTCAGTGAGACACCCTTCCCCGATCTTTTTCCCTCTCCTTTTCTCTCCAACACTTTATTTCATTCCAGTCCCTTGAGGTGTACGGTTTTGCATACCTTTGTTTAACTATCTTATTTGATTGTTTTGTATTTTTCTTTTTACTGCATTATTTGTTTTTGTTTGTCTTACCTTGTACCCCCTTCCCCCGGTTTTCTTTTCTGTACCCTAGATTTGTTTGTAAAACTCAATAAACATTAAAAAAAAAAAAAAAGACGGCTTGTTTTTCTTGCATGGTATGAGAAATACTAAATTTTGATTCCTGTAATGTGACTAATGAATATATTTTGAATCATTTGCATCTAATGGCTGTGTGATCCTGCCACACACACACACAGATTATATCTTGAATAGAGGATTTGGCAAGCTGATTATTGCCTCAAAATTATACTGCAGTTAAGGTGATTCATCTCTTTAAATGAGATTTATTAGTCAATTATATATACTCTTATTCTGGCAAACTGGATAATGCCCTGGTATTACAACTCTGATATTTGGACTTCACAGTCCAAACCAGATTATGCCCCTGCATAAGTACACTTTTTAGATGTGCCACATATTTTCTTGGCATCATACTGCAGATACTTTAATTTATCGGATTGTCCATGAGACAAAGTTGGCAGGCCAGTTATTGTCCTGGCATGATCTTTTGACCTTTGAACATATTTTTTTCTTTAATTATGTTATTAGTTGTAATACGTTTATACTAACCACTTTACCACTATCCTTCTATAAATGTGATTATTGTGGCTAATGTCAAGAACCTTAATATTTTGGCCAGATTTTGCCCCAGCAGTACACCATTCATGTAGTAGGGGATCCGTATTTTATTTTGCTGGTGCTTCTTTTATTTTAATTTTGCATAAAAAAAGTTATGTTTAACTCCCAATTTATTTCCATAATGAATCATACCCACTGGTTTATCTGGGTTTAACTATCAATGTCATAGTATTGTCCCCCAATACATTAGTAATATAGCGATAAGCAAAGGCATACGTACTTGTATTATGTTTAGTAAGTCCACGTTATTGAAGAAATCCAACTTCTTCTGCCAGCATCCAGGGCACAGAGCTCACAAGGGAGGCTCTGTGCGCCTGCGCAGGCAGCAACTTCCGTTACCTTAAGGTAACCAAGGGACTTCACCAGGGGCTGATTGTGGTGCAATACCAGTCTGGGGGATTTTTTTTTATTTAACTGGCCCACTAGCTGGTATTCGAGTGCCAGGGTGGGGGTGTGGGTACACAGTGCATTGCTCAGCAATAAATACTGTATGCCGTATATTATCAGTTATTAACCACTAGCATGCCAGAGAGGTGTACAGTAATGCATTCTGCGATTAACCCATTGATTGTCCCATAGGTGTACAACACATTGCGCAGGAATATGTACCTCAATGAATAACCCCTTGTGTGGTAAAGAGGCATAATTAATCAGTAATTGACATCTTTATTCACCTTTCTGGCATACAAGGGGTCAGTTACTCATGAATTATGCCTCTCTAGCATACAAGGGGTTAAACAGTAAGGTACTGCACCTAAGAGGAATTCAGTGGGTTAATAGTAGAATAAAACAGTGCTGTAATCCTGTCTGGCACGCAAATGTTAATAACTGATTATTTATACTATCTAAAGAATACAGGGGGTTAAAGGGTTAACAGATCATACATTAAACCTACCTAGTAACAATACAGTTAGTTAAGAATAATTAATACCATTTGGAACTGCCAGGTAGTTGGGACCCAGAAGCTTTGCCTGCTAATCACGCGCTGCCAGAGCCGGATTTACATCTCAGGAGCCTGTAGGCACAGAAATCTGAAGCGCCCCCCCCCACAAAAAAAAAGTGCAAAAGGTTTTGAGGGAAATATTAAGACAGAACATCATTCATTAGCTGACCCTGACTGTGCCACTTTAATAATTGAGGTCTGCATGAGAGCCACTGACAGAGGGCTACTGGCTGGCTCTCATAATTCACTTGTGTCAATGTGGCAATGCATTCTAACCCACATCTACTGCATAGATGTGTGTCAGTGTCATGTCACACTATACTATGCCACTTAAGAGTGAATTTTGAGTGCCAGAACCAGAAGCCTTCTCTCTCTCCCAGTAGCCCTCCATCTGTGGGCCTGTGGCTAACACCATAGGTGCCATCTATGGCACAATATATATATATATATATATATATATATATATATATATATATATATATAATGGGGTATATGGGGTACAACAACAACAACATACACACACAGAGTAGCCGAGCTCCAGAAGAAAGCACATGTGCACCTACATCTACCTGGAGAGGCTTGACTTGTTGTCACACCTCTGTGCATAGCGCACAGCTGCATTATCAAGTCCACCTCTCCTGGCACAGAAATGTTCCCTTCACCCCTCCTGGCACTGACATGCTCCTTAAGCACTTTGTTTTGTATATGGATGGGCGGGGTATGTATCGCTGAGTTCTCGGTCAGCTTTGCATGGAGGAGGTGATATGGCTCTGCTCTTACCCCCGCGAGTCACAAGAACATGCACAGCTGCAAAAAATAAAAGTTCAGCGGTACTATGCGGTCTGCATAGAGGACGGCAGCATGGGTGTCACACCTGTTGAGGGTGTGGTCCGCACCGCCGCACCCCACTTCTGACACCGCTGACTCCACACTCCCACTTCTCCTACAGGAGAGGGAAGAGGAGTGAACGAGAAGTTCATAACCCCCCTTTCCCCGTGCAGTAGCATGAGCCGCGCATCCGCCCGCGGCATTTCTTTCCCAATCCCGGCCACGGCAGGCCACAGTAAGTCAGTGACAGTGGTTGGAGGATGTCATCAGGCAAAACCCCCCCGCCTCCGCACTCGGCACTCCAGCAGCTTTGGTCCAGACATGGATCATCATAAGACTAATTAAAAAAAAAAAAAAAAAAGATCTCAATGACAGGCGCCCCTCTGTGGGGCGCGCCTGTAGGCAGATGCCTACTCTGCCTTATTGTAAATCCGGCCCTGCGTGCTGCACCAGGACACACATTGCAGGCAGAGCATGGACAGCTAGGTCAGCCTTAGGGGTGGGACAGATATAAAGAACAGGACTGCATCTTCACTGCTGCTCTGGTGAGTTGTGCCTTACATCCACAAAGTTGTGGACTGGAGCAGTGAGATCATCTGATCTCCCTACCAGCCCATAACTGGGCAGCCCATCAGAGGATGCCTGATCCCCCAATAGGACAATCCACCCCTGGACTTCACCACCAATCCGAGCAGTGCATGGCACAGACAGCACAGACTCAGAGGCAATTTTCCTCCAAGATGTCTGTGCTGTTGTCCGCTGGATGCCTGCAGAAGAGGGTGGATTACTTCAATAATGCTGACTTATTAAACATAATACAAATATGCCTGTGCCTGTCACTATATTAGTAATGTTTTGGGGGCAATATTATAAAGATGATAGTTCTGCTTTAAGTAGAGTGTTACTGAACGATTTAAGTATCATTGAAGTGACTGAAGTGTAAAAAGAATATCTTTATACTTACCAGCACGTTTTAGAAATAGTTGTACACACTACCCTAAGAGTAGAAAGTCAAGTGGCTGTCTGCTTTCCAAAATGGTGTGCTTCAGCTATATTTCATTTATGTAGTTGTTATAAGCACTTTAGTACATGTAAGTCATATTTAGAAATTAAGAAAAATTATAGATTGTAGTTTGTGCTTGTGGTATTCCCTACTGTACATAGACACATACCAATGGGTTGCTGTTGGCCTTGGAAGAGAAGTATCTAATGGTTGCAATAGAAAATCATATGTTTTTCTAAGCTAAAAGTATATTTCAAGGAGTAGAAATGTTAAATATTTGAATTTTTTTTCTTGTAGTGCTGCCTTCTGGAAACATTTGCGCATAGCAGTCTAGGGGTGAAAGGACAAGTGACCCCTCATTTGATTTTGGTGCATGTTTACATTCTTAAATGGTATGTATTGCATACCTTTCCTTCATGTCTTTAACAGTGATGACAGTTTTAGTGCAGGCAGCCAATTTCAAAAAAGAGAAACAGGTAGGTGTAGTTTTATGTTCCTGTATCCACCTGCAGTATATCAATCCATACTATTGGGGTGACATTTTCTCAGAAGAACAGTAGCTAAAGAATAGACACCAGGCTGTTAGTAGAAGGGCAAGTGACACCGTATTTGATGTGGTGGGTTATCTTGTTTCCAGAATGCTATGCTGTATCTGTTTCTTCATTTCTCTACGTGTCACAACCATTTGAATACAGGCAAGACACATTTGAGAAATGTATTAAAATGAGATTGTAGTTGGTGTAGTTTTGTGCTTCTGGAAGTCCCTACAGTATGTCAACTCATTCCAGTGTGGTACCATTTTTTTTGGAATAGCAGTAACTAATGAATACAATTATATATTCCATGATTTCAGTACCTATGAAGGGGTGGAAATGTAAAAAAAATGCCCTTTCCCTTTAGAGCCATCTCCTGGGAACATTTGTGCACACCAGGCTAATAGTATAAAGGTTGAATTCCAACTTACCTGGGAATTTTTTTTCCTTGTCAGTCCCACAACAGGAAACAGACATTTAAATAATGTCTCACCCCTTAAAGGGATAGTAATGTCAGAAAAAAAGTATTACCCATATGGTAGATACAATTAAGAGAGTACTAGCACTTATTCGTATCTCTCAAACCGTTATGGCTTGAGAGATATAGGAAAATAAAGTTCTCCGCTCCCTCCCCTTTCTGCTTGACGAGCTGTAAAGCTGTCAGAAACAGATTCTGGTCGCTTGACCAGGCGCAGCTCTTTTCAACGCCGATATAACAATATCTAAAGATAAATACTTCATCGGAATGGTCTGCAACGTGTGCTTGCAAACCAGGCACAAGTTGTAGATTGTTCCAATGAAGTATTTTTAGGTATTGCTATGTTGGCACTGCTGAAGAGCCACCGTCTGATCCAGGAAGCAGAATCTTCTTCTGACAGCTTTACAACTCGTCAAGCAGAAAGGGGAGGGAGCAGAGAACTTTATTTTCCTATATCTCTCAAACCATAACAGTTTGAGAGATAAGAATAAGTGCAAGTACTCTCTTTTAATTGTAACTACCATATAGTTTTTAGCTTGATAGTGTACTGACTTACCTCTGTAAGGAAGGTATAGCTCTTGGTGGAGGTGGAGGAAGGGAAAGAAACTCGATATAATAACCTCTTTGAAGCAAATGAAGGACCCAGGAGTTGGAAGTGATGGCAAGCCATGTCGATAAAAAAAACATAGTCATACTCTAAAGTGAACAGGATCCCTGCCAATCCTGGCATGAGGAAGAGGACAGATGAGGACCTGCTGAAGAAGATCAGGGAGGCGATCCTCTCCCATGAGATCTAAAAGGAATCCTGTGTTTCAGGGACTACTTGTCCCTGGATGAATGAAAGAAATTGAGTCCTTAGGCTGTATATGAAAATTCCTAGATATTTGTTTATGAAAGCAGGGAAAGTAAGCCTGCAGGTAAGACGTTTGTTAGAAAATGTTTTCTCCAGAAGTTGTTCCAGTTCTTGACCAAACAAGGCTCCACCTTGGAAGCTTATATTACATAGACGGTTCTTAGATACCGCATCTACCATCCAGGACTTAAGCCAAATTGCTCTCCTGGCTGTGACAGCCAAAGCTGGTAGCTGAAATCGAAAACTATGACTTGATTGGCATAACAGAAACATGGTGGGATGACACACATAATTAGTCAATCAATTTGGAGAGCTACACGTTGTTTAGAAAAGATAGGTCAAACAAGAGGTGGTGGGGTCTGTTTGTATGTCAAACCTGCATTATTGCCTCATTTGCGGGAAGATATATGTGATGACAGTAGTGAACATGTGGAATCCCTGTGGGTTGAAATAGTCAATGGGGGTAAAACTGCCCAGAAAATATTAGTGGGTATTTGTTATAAACCACAAAACATTTTTGACCTTGAAGAACCACATCTATTAATGCAAATAGAAAAGGCTTCTCAAATAGGGAAAACTATAATTCTGGGGGATTTTAATTATCCAGAAATAGACTGGAAAAATAGAACAACTAATTCTGCTAAAAGCAGTAAGTTTCTGAACTTGTTGAATGACATTTTTTTGTCTCAACTAGTGCATCCCTCAACCATAGGGAATGCGTGTCTGGATCTGGTAATAATGGACATTGAAGAACTTATCTCTAACATTCAAGTAAGGGAGCACTTGGGCAATAGTGACCATAACATGGTATCGTTTGAGATTAATTCAAAAAAGCAATTTGGTATGGGTTCCACCAAAACACTGAATTTTAAAAAGGCCAACTTTAGCAGGTTTAATTCATCCTTTGGTCTCGTTGACTGGGATAGAATATTTTCAGGAAAAAACACAGAAGGTAAGTGGAATGCCTTCAAAATAACTTTTCAAAAACATACATATAAATGTATGGTTTATTGAGGGTTTTGGGGGTGAGGGGTGGTGTTCTCAATCACCCGCAGTCAGGAGCTTGCTTTCTGTGGAGGATGGAGGCCATGGCCCTGGGTAATTGGAAAAGAGAATATGAGTGTCCGGACCCGCAGATTCTTGGGTCATGGCTGCCTGGGCTTTTTCCGGTGGCCATAGATTGGGTGATAATTGGGAAGGGGATGGTTTAATGGTAATGGTACCTGGGGTCTCGGATATCTTATATTCCTCCCTTTTGGTTGAAATTTTGGGATAATCACTTAATAATCTGTGGTTTCATGGAAATGTATGTGTTGTGTAACTAAGTATACCATACTGTATACCATAACGATAATGGGAAATATAATAGATAGGGTTGGACCCCTTTTGGTACTGACAAGGTATTTGGAGTAGTGGGTGGGAGCCTCTGAAGTACGTGGGGGCCTGAACCTTTTTGAATTTAAAGTGGAGATTAGAGAATAGCATATGCTTAATATATTTATATTTTTGTAATTTTTTTTGTGGTATAAAACTGGATAATGATTAGTATAGGGTATAATTTAAGGATTGGGTGTAACAATATATATTGTGATAATAAATAAGAATCGCACAATTTATGAAGGAATGGGTTGGTAGTGTGGTTGAAATGAAACCCTGGATAAAGTAGGAGAAGAAATAATGAAACATATTTATATATGATGAGAGTGCCTTAAGAGTGTATTTGGTATTGGGAATTGGGGACAATAATATGAAGATTATATCACTTACTGCGGTAAATGAGAGTGGTAGGAAGCTGTGTAAAAAAGCTTTTTTTTTCTTCTCTTTCTTTCATTTTTTTTTTTTGGTTATTGAGGGATCCCAGGGGTTAGGGGCGGTGGTCCCCATCACCTGCAGCCAGGTGATTTCTTTCTGTGGAGGATGGAGGCTATGGTCCTGGGTAGTTGGAAGAGGGGATGTGTGTATCTGGACCCCCAGACTTTTGAGTAATGGCTGCACCAGGTTTTTTTGGTCGGCCACAGATTGGGTGATAATTGGGGAGGGATGGTTTAATAGGTAACGGTGTCTGGGGTTTTATATATCTCATATCCCTTCTTTATGGTGGAAATTTTGGGATAATCATTTTTTTTAATTTTGTGGTTTCATGGAAATGTATGTCTTGTGTAATTAAGTATATTGGTATAACACAATGATAATGTGATATAATATAGATATAGGTTTGGAGGGGATTAGACACATGAGGTGCGGATGAGGTTTCTGGAGTAGTGGGTTGGAAGCCTCTGAAGTACATCGGACCTGAACCTTTCTGAATTTAAAGTAGTGGTGATTAGAGAATAGCTTATTTTTAATATATTTATATATATTAAAATGTTTGGTGTTTTTTTGTTCTTCCCTGGGTAGATATAGCCCTAATTCATGTACACTTCAGGAAACATATGCTCTATCAACATTCTGCATGCAGTAATGATGCAGTAACTTTGTTGTCTGGGTGTACCTGCAGATATCTCAAAGTAAGAAAATAAAAGGGATAGACAGAAAGAGGATCCACAGACTATCCTCAGGGAGAGACCAGTTCAATACTGTGATAAAGGGGCACATAAATGTCCTCCAAACATTACATATAACACCACTTAAAATACAATATCTTTATTCAATTTAACTTAAAATCTATGAATCCCAATTCCTTTATGGACATTAGGATCCTAAAAAATTCCCAAATTGGGGAATTAAAGAGCAAGCACTCTCATATATGACCCCAATGACCCGAAGAGCAAGTATTGCTATTCTGATGTGATAAATATGTCTATCAGTATTGTAGCACCTATATTCCCTCTTATGGGTTTGCACTGTATAAATTCTTAACCGAGTGGCGAATGAATATATCGTTTACCAGTTGAAAGGACACTATTAGATATACTTATCGTCTGACAGTTAATATAATAATATAGATCTACTGTAACTTACTGAATCAGCTCTCACCCTCTTAGTTTGAATTGGGTAACTTCCTCATTCAATCCGGGTGAGAACTTGATTGTACAACGGCTGACTATCTAAGCCCTATAGCTATTCACCAGATGAAATTGTTAAACTCATGTCTCACCCTCTTAGTTTGAATAGGAACTAAATCCACATTCAATCCGGGTGAGAGACTGATACAATACAAACTGTCTAGTGCGCTAGTCTCTCATATGTATACAGCACTACTGACTATGATTGTGTCTCGCTCTCTTAGTTTGAATAGACTCGTTGTCTCCATTCAATCCGAGCGAGAAACAAATTATTCAGCTGGTAATTCATTCACCCTCTTTATACAATGCAATTATTTTTATCAATATTTGCAAACTCGCTCCACTACGTCATTAGTGATCCAGAGTGCCCACACCATATAGACTGTAGCCCTACGCGTTTCGCTGGACTAGCCAGCTTCCTCAGGGGCACTAGGTCCTAGTGCCCCTGAGGAAGCTGGCTAGTCCAGCGAAACGCGTAGGGCTACAGTCTATATGGTGTGGGCACTCTGGATCACTAATGACGTAGTGGAGCGAGTTTGCAAATATTGATAAAAATAATTGCATTGTATAAAGAGGGTGAATGAATTACCAGCTGAATAATTTGTTTCTCGCTCGGATTGAATGGAGACAACGAGTCTATTCAAACTAAGAGAGCGAGACACAATCATAGTCAGTAGTGCTGTATACATATGAGAGACTACCGCACTAGACAGTTTGTATTGTATCAGTCTCTCACCCGGATTGAATGTGGATTTAGTTCCTATTCAAACTAAGAGGGTGAGACACGAGTTTAACAAGTTCATCTGGTGAATAGCTATAGGGCTTAGATAGTCAGCCGTTGTACAATCAAGTTCTCACCCGGATTGAATGAGGAAGTTACCCAATTCAAACTAAGAGGGTGAGAGCTGATTCAGTAAGTTACAGTAGATCTATATTATTATATTAACTGTCAGACGATAAGTATATCTAATAGTGTCCTTTCAACTGGTAAACGATATATTCATTCGCCACTCGGTTAAGAATTTACACAGTGCAAACCCATAAGAGGGAATATAGGTGCTACAATACTGATAGACATATTTATCACATCAGAATAGCAATACTTGCTCTTCGGGTCATTGGGGTCATATATGAGAGTGCTTGCTCTTTAATTCCCCAATTTGGGAATTTTTTAGGATCCTAATGTCCATAAAGGAATTGGGATTCATAGATTTTAAGTTAAATTGAATAAAGATATTGTATTTTAAGTGGTGTTATATGTAATGTTTGGAGGACATTTATGTGCCCCTTTATCACAGTATTGAACTGGTCTCTCCCTGAGGATAGTCTGTGGATCCTCTTTCTGTCTATCCCTTTTATTTTCTTACTTTGAGATATTGATATTTGAGACCTGCGATACGCTCTTATCTTCTCATTTCACTTTATTTATCAGTGTACCTGCAGATAGTAAGACACCTAAGACAATTTTGGGATATGGGGTTTACCTTTGATATAGGTATAAGGGGTTTTAGAAATAAATTTGGGTTAAGAATGCATGTATTTGATGTTTTACATGCTTGTACAGCATGAGTGAAAAGGACATATTTTTTAGTAACAAAGTCATCTGGTTGAGTGATGATTAAATTTATGACTTTAAATATACGGGAATTAAACTCACCTCAAAAAAGGCAAATTTTGATTGACTATTTAAAAAAAGAGAGAGTCCAGATATGTGCTATACAGGAGACACATTGGAACAGGAGTGAGAATATGTTAAAGTCTAGACTTTTTCCCCTTAGTCATTGGCTCCTCATTGCAGCAGAAAAAAGAGGGGGTTAGCGTTGTTATTCTCTAAAGATGTTGTGACTAGGATAATCCATCAGGAATTAGATCCTAATGGTAGATATATGATTGTGATATGTCAATTAAACAATAGGGTATACATGATAGTGAATATATATGCACCCAATGGCCAGAATAACTTTTTTATTAGCAAAGTGATTAAAGGGGATATCTCACATCTTTACAAGTAATGCTCATTAGTTAGAGCATTTAGCGAATACATTTAAAATGTTATTAATTTTTTTTTTTTAAGAAAACATTATTTGCACAAAAATTAAGGTTTAAAGGGTGCCCAGCACTCTACTTCCGGCTTGCTGCTCTGCTTCTGCTCCTGTCCCACTACCCAACATCCTCCGATGATGGAGGCTTTCTGTCTATAAGCTGGAGCGATCTCATTGGCAGAGATTGATATGTGTCTTAGAGACAGACAGCCTTCATCATTGGAGGATGCTGGGTAATGAGACGGGAGCAGAGGCAGAGCGGCAAGATGTGGCAAGCCAGTAGTAGGGTGCTGGGCACTCTTTAAACCTTAATTTTTGCGCAAATAACATTTTTTGTTATGTTTAATAACATTTTAAACTTATTCGCTAAATGCTCTAACTAATGATCATTAGTTGTAAAGATGTGAAAGATCCCCTTTAATAAAACATATAGGATAACACAGGGTAGTGTGATTATGATGGGTGATTTTAATACTATAATAGATCCACTGGTAGATCGAAGATCAACAAAATCATATTTGAAACAATGTAAGAGGAAGACTCTTCCTTAATTTCATACAATACTAAGAAATAAATCACTTTATGACATAAGGAGAGTTTGGCATCCACTGGATTTAGAGTTCACATGTTATTTGGCTACACACAATGCTTATTCTCATATTGATTTAATTTGGGGGGATTTAACCTTGATTAAATGGATAAAAAAGGTATATATAAAGAATATTACATGGTCCGATCATAATCTAGTGATATCAGAGTTTAAAGGGATAGTAATACTTCGTTTTATCTTTATTTTATTTTATAGTCATAAAAAAACATGAAGAACGATATATGTTTTATCTCTCAAACCTTTATGGTTTGAGAGATATTCACAAGCAAAGTTTCCCCTCCCGCCCCTTTTACCTAGTGTAAGCCATCTCTTTTCAGATGTGGAATCTGGTTTTAAGACCAGACAGACAACAGAAGGGGAAAATCTTCTTCCTATGAGAACAATGAAAGCTCTGCCCCCTTTGACAAGTTTTTCAGGTTTTTCCCTTAATTGAAGATTGTCTCTCTATGCAGTCTACCTGGGCACTTCCTGTCTGATCTGGCTGAACAGTTTTACATCAGTAAAAGGGCGGGAGGGGGATACTTTGTCATTGAATTACTCTTGAACTATAACTCTGACAGAATTGAAATAACACTCTCCAAAGTCCAAATACTAAGATAATTAATTAGAGCTGCTTTTATTATGAAACATTACTATCCCTTTAAGGATATATATACTTTGGCTAGACCAGAATGGAAATTAGATGGTAGATTACTGGGGAATTATAAAAATATAGATTATATTAGATTTATTACAGAGAAGTATTTTCAAGAAAATGACAAGGAAGTAACATCTCCAATTGTTTGGTGTGCCTATAAAAGTGTAATTCGGGTTCATCTCTTTAAATTAAATGCAGAGTGGTGCAGAAATAATGATCTAAGAATTTCTGAGTTGTATATTAAATTAGATCAGTTAATAGGGGAGAATAAAAAAAGCCCCAACAAAGGACAAAGAATTAATCAAGGAGGTGAGAAATTTGATAAATAAAAAATTAGTTTTAGATTAAAATAAAAAATGGAATTCCTTAGAGTAAAAATGGTATGGTATGGGAAATAAATCAAATAAGTTGATGACAGACATTAAAAAAGAAGGTGGAAAAAAATTAATAACAAAAATAAAAATAACAGATAAAGTAAATTCTCTTATAGAGATAGGAGAGATATTTAAAATGTTTTACTCAAATTTATATAATCTATCAAGTCAAGGGTTTAATTCCTGCTCTCAACATTATTTGGAATGGCACAGTAAAAAGAAGATAACTAAAGATCTAGACATACTAAATGCATCTACTGGAGAAGAGGAAGTAGTAAATACCATCAATAAAATTAAATTGAATAAAGCCCCTGGACCAGATGGTTTTGGGGGTATTTTTTATAAAAAATTACAGGATAAATTGAAGGGTTATCTCACTAAGACATTAAATGATATTATAAAATCGGGGGAGATTCCAGTAGAACTCTTAAGACCTAACATTGTACCTATTCTTGAAGGGATAGTAATGTTTCATAATAAAAGCAGATCTAATTAATCATCATAGTATTTGGGCCTTGAAGAGTGTTATTTCAATTCTGTCAGAGTTGTAGTTCAAGAGTAATTTGTCAGCCCTTTGCCATACTATGGACCATACAGATCTCGCTAGAATAATTGCCAGGCAGGATCATCAAGAACAGATCCTGACCTCTCATGAGAATCATCTATGTAGTTTGGAGAGGAAAATGGACGCTATTTTGGAGATGCTACGAGGATCTTCTATTGCTACAGTTCCAGCATCCACAGCCTCTCCACCAAGCATCCCAAATCCTGAGGTATACAGACCCAACGCAACAGCAACCTCTTTTCTTCCCAAAATCCCATTAGCAGAGCAATATGTGGGCTCCTCGGTTAATTCATTAATCAGTGTTTATTGCATTTTCGTACATACCCTCATAGCTTTGCCTCCCACGATGTTAGGGTATCATTCATTATTTCACTACTTACAGACAAAGCCCTCGTGTGGGCATCTCCAATGGTCGAGCAGAATTCCCCATTACTCCAGGATTCAGAAGCTTTCTTAAAGACCTTCCGTATGGTCTTTGACATCTCTGGTAGAAAGCCTGCAGCAGAAGCATCCTTATTGGAGTTGCGGCAAAACTCCCTTTCAGTTGGGGAATTTGCTATTGAATTTCGGGCTTTAGCATGTGAGACTAATTGGAACCAAGATGCCCTCAAAGCAGCCTTCTGTAGAGGACTTAATGATAGACTCAAGGATGCCCTCTGGAAAATACAAAAACAAACGGCGCAAAGGATTCCCTCTAAGTGTAACATTCAAAAGTGCTTAGTCCATCAACAACACCATATAAATGCAAACTTATAGAAATA
The DNA here is from genome assembly GCA_037306005.1 of Rhinophrynus dorsalis. NCBI lineage: Eukaryota > Metazoa > Chordata > Amphibia > Anura > Rhinophrynidae > Rhinophrynus > Rhinophrynus dorsalis. The sequence goes on along the minus strand of CM074718.1, from coordinate 233,108,160 downwards.
TACTTACATTCTTCTGAGGCTTTAACCAGTCTCCAGGATTGATCACTTGTACTGGCTCACACCCCAGTCTGGTATCCTCATCACGGCTCCAATCTCACTCCGTGCTCAACAAATGTGGAAGTATCAACAAGTACTGGGTATCACAAACCCAGCACTTCCTATTGACAGAACCTAATTGTTATGAATGTAAACGGATATTCTTGGCCATGGACCAGAATAACGGAAAAGTGACGCCAGAGATGTCAATAATCCAAATAGCGTTAAAAAGTAATGAATTTAATAAAACATTATTTGTAAAATGCAAAAAACAAAAAAAGGGACAAAAAAAATCAATGAAATTCTAAAAAATACAAACAACCAATAAAAGTTGTAAGCAACTAAAAACAATCTTATTAGACACTGGCTTAATGCATTTCGTGGTTTACTACCACTTCATCGGAAGCCCGGAATAACATGAGTGGTGGTGAGTCGGCTCTATATAATCATAATTCCATTTCCCATTGTCCCCCCAAAAAACGTAATTAGTATTCAAATGGCCAATCAAAACACATAAGAAAAGGAAAAGAAGGAGAGGCTTACCGGTAGTTCAAGACTCAAAGTATACTCAAACATATTTAATCCAACACCAGCTACGTAATTTAAAAGAATTGCATCACTCCTCTGCTGCAAGTGTGCATGACATGCCTGCGCACAATGCCACAGAGGAAACAAAACACCCAGCACATAATATCCGGAAGAAGTTTGTGAATCCATCCCGTCATCCCTCCACAATTGCTCCTACATCACCCGCATGTACACAGTCACTGGAGGGGAGAGGACAATGCACAAAGCTCAATCCCGGAAATCCCCATCTTCACAACCAGGGGATCGTATATACGTGAGTGACGCATGTGTACATCCAACTTAACGCACTCCAATGTTACTCCCTAAGCACACGCGTAATACTATATACCCTAGCAACAGGAACAACCATATTATGGGAAGCCAAAGGTAAAACCAAAAATAGTTTAAACTAAATCTTAGCCAAATACCAACGGAAGGGGCATCCTAATAGAACAGCCAATCTATCTGACACAGTGAAATAATTAGCACGACATGAGATATAAGGAGAGGAATCAGAAGAGTCAATTAACCACTATTGTGTGCTTTATAGTGAAATCTACCTAATATTAACTATAACAAAGATCTATATCTTCATCTTCATATCTTCATTTCCACCCGAATTACATTGAGAAAAATATTTAGACAGCCCGTGATCAATATCTTGGTGAATTATTTTACTACGATGCTCTCCTATTCTTGTCCTCAGATCCCTTGTTTTGTGTCAAACATGTGCCACACAGCCACATCATATTAAATATACAATGTAACTGGTTTGGCAATTTATAAACTGTTTAATAGAAAAAGAAACAATACCATCAATATCCCCGAAATCCTTTGCTCCGCGTACCATTAGGGGACATGTTGTACAACTCATCCTATTACACCTATAGTTCCCTATAAGTCTAGGAGCTTGATTAGGACAAGAGTTCTCTCTTCCATTTTTTGTATTATTCACAACAAAACTGTTTTTGGGTCTACTAGGAGCTATAAATGTTCTGATTGTTTTATTCCTCCTGAAGGTAACCATGAAGAATTCTCCCAAATCATCCCTCAAAAGAGGGTCTTGTAATAATACCCTCAAGGATGCCCTCATTTGTCGTGACATTCCGGAATCCTTGGAGGAATTCATATCACTTTGCCTGGAACTCGACCAACATATGATTGAACGCCAATTAGAACGCAATACTTGGGGTTCCAGGAATTTCCCACTCACCTGTCCTATTCAGTCGTAGGTATCTAGATCAGAGGAGCCTATGGAAATAGGTGGGGTTACTAAACTAACTGAGACAGAGAAGCGTCAACGTTGTTCTTTGTGGTTATGTCTATATTGTGGTAACAAGGGTCACTTTCTAAGACAATGTCCGACATGACCGGGAAACTCCAATGCTTAGTGATTGCTGGAGGAGAATCTCTAAGAATTAACACTACCCAGTCCAGTTTTGCTTAAGACCCATCTCACCAGTCATAACTGCTGCTACTATCAGTTCCAAAGTTAGCAAGAAATCTATCCCGACCCCTTACAAAGAATTTACGGATGTTTCTTCCAATCTTATCCCTCCACATCAGACTTATGATTGTTCCATTGATCTTTTACCTGGAGCCATACCACCTAAGGGGAGGACTTTTCTTTTACCCCCCCCCCCAGAAAATCAACCATTAGCTGATTACATTAAGGAACTACTGGCCAAAGGATTCATCAGACCATTATCCTCTCCAGCTGGGGCAGGGTTCTTCTTTGTTAAGAAAAAAGGACAGCTCATTACTCCCCTGTACTGATTACAGGGGGCTGAATAAAGTCACTATCAAGAATAGCTACCCCTTACCTCTTATTGCGGAACTTCTAGATCAGCTGAGAGGTGCCTCAATTTTCACCTGTTTGGATCTTCAGACAGCCTATAATTTGGATGGTATAAAATCTGGAGATGAGTGGAAGACGGCCTTCAACACTCGTTATGGCCATTACAAGTATATGGTCATGCCCTTTGGGCTATGTAATGCCCCAGCAGTATTTCAATATCTGTTTAATGACGTCCTTCGAGATATGCTGCTTTCTCACGTGGTCGTCTATCTAGACGATATTTTAATATATTCCTCCTCCTTTACTGTGCACTGTACTCAAGTGAAAGCTGTCTTACAACATCTTAGAGAGAACTCTTTCTTCATCAACTTAGAAAAATGCGAATTTGAAAAGAACTGTCTTCCTTTTCTGAGATATATCATTTCAGTAGGTGGTTTAGAGATGGATCCAGTTAAAGTCAAGGCTGTGACCCAGTGGCCTGTGCCTTATGATACTAAAGCTGTTCAGAGGTTCATTGGATTTGCAAATTACTATAGTAAATTTATTTGCAATTTCTCTGGTATCATTTCTCCTACAACCGCTCTTATGAAGACTACAGCTGTTCCGCACAACTGACCTCCGGCAGCTGTCTCTGCTTTTGAGGCTCTGAAAACAGCCTTTACTGCTGCACCCATTCTCTGCTTTTCAGATCCTTCCCTTTAATACATGCTAGAGGTAGATGCTTCTGAACAAGTGGCAGGAGCAGTTCTTTCTCAATGGAATCCGATGTCCTCACAGTTGCACCCCTGCTCTTACTTTTCCAGGAAATGTTCTGGTGCTAAAAGAAAGATGTGGGCAACAGGGAACTCCTAGTGATCAAAATGTCCTTAGTGGAATGGAGGCATCTCTTGGAAGGCACTTCTCTTCCCACACTAATACTTACTGATCATAAGAACCTAGAATTTCTAGAAACTGTTAAACGCCTTAACCCTAGACAAGCTTGTTGGCATTATTTTTTACTAGGTTTAATTTTATCATTTTCTACTGGCCCGGATCTAAAAATGTGAAGGCGGATGCATTATCCCGGCAGTTTGAACCCAGGCCAGCACCTACACCAGAACCCATTCTTCCTTACAAATGCGCCATTGCTTCATTGTCATCTACCACCCTGGTCAAGATTCAGTTACTCCAGGGCCTGTTAGTCCCTCACCAACCTCCCAATACATTTTTGTTCCACCTCATTTTTGGGTGGAAATCCTTCGGTGGTCTCATCAATCCCGTGTTTATGGACACACAGGTGCACGTAAGACCTTTGAGTTTATAGCTCGGAAATTTTGGTGGCCATCTCTTAGAAATAATGTTTTTTCTTATGTTGCCTCTTGTTCTGATTGTGCTCGTCACAAAACTCCTCATCACAAACCTTCTGGATTTATATGCCCTTTACCGATTCCTACTTCCCCTTGGTCACACCTGGCTATGGATTTTATTGTGGAATTACCCCGGTCACAAGGCTTCACCACCATTTTGGTTGTTGTTAACCATTTTTCCAGACAGGGTCATTTCATCCCCTTACCTAAACTTCCATCTGCTACAGAATTGGCTAATATTTTTCTCAAAGAGATGTTTTGTTTACATGGCTCTCTCTCACATATTGTATCTGATAGAGGGTCTCAGTTTATTTCACGATTTTGGCGAGCCTTTTGCTCCCGTCTGGGCATCACTCTATACTTTTCTACTGCATACCATCCTCAGTCTAATGGGCAAACCGAATGTACTAATCAGTTCCTGGAACTTTTTCTCAGACAATTCATGAATTCTAGTCAATCAGATTGGGTGAATCTGTTGCCGTTCACAGAGTTTGCTTTTAACAATTGATTACACGACTGCTTACAATGTTCAACATTTTTTTCTGCCCTTGTATATAACCCTCGTTATAGTTATAGTTAGTGATCTCTAAGATAATCAACAAACATCAGGTGGGGTTTATTCATGATAGATTTCCCTAATGTAATATAAGACGTATTATTGATATTTTGATATTGATAGAAATAATATACCTTTTGTAGCTCTCTCGCTTGATGGCGAGAAAGCCATTGATAGGGTTAATTGGAATTATATGTTTGTGTGTTTGAGAGGCTTTGGTTTTGAGGGGAGAATTTTAGACGCTATTGCTTCTTTACTCTGCACCAAAGGCTAGGGTGGTTAGTTCAAATTTTGTCACTGGTTCTCCATCCTTAATGGTTCTCCATCCTTAATGGGACAAGGCAAGGTTGCCCGTTATCCCCCCTTCTGTATGTGACTTCATTAGTGCCCTTGGCGGTCTCTGTTACAGAGAATGAGAATATTAGAGGTTTTGCATTCAGAGTGGGGGAAGATAAAAACTAGTAGGTATGGGGACGACATTATAATTACACTTAGAGAACCTGAGGAGTCTATTAAGGAATTATTGAGGATCCTAGAGAGAAAATATGGATGTCTATTGCCTTCATAAAAAATATATCCACTAAGAGGTTGAGAAACCTCAAAAATAAGTATAATTTTAAGTGGGTATCAGACCAACTTAAGTATTTAGGCATAAATATACCAGCCCAGATACAAAATGTTGTAGAAATAAATCTGCTCCCACTGTTAAAACAGATGTATAGAGATTTTAAAGAATGGAAAAATTACTATTTTTCATGGATGGGGAGAGTTAATTATCTAAAGAGCTATTACCTATCTAAGTGGCTATAACTTTTTCAAGAAATACCTCTGAATTTCCTGGAATCGTGGTTAAATCTAGTAGAGAGCGCTATGGATAAATTTATTTGGCAGAGTAAAAATCCCCGCCAGGGTAAGCACACTCTAACCTTGAAACCTAATAATGGTAGGGTTGGATACCGGAATATAAAAAAATATTATGAGGCAAGTAGGGTTACCCATATATATCTGACACAACAGAGTTATAATAAAGATGTGTGGTATCAAACTGAAGGAGAATTTGTAAAGCAAAGGACTTTGCTTTCCGTGTTTTGTATACCAAAAATAAAGAACAAAGAGAAAACAGTTGTTAAAGAGATGGAACTTTTAATTTTGAAAGATATTTTATATTGTTGGTCTAAGATAAAGAAAAAATTAGGTCTTGATAATAAAATTCTTGCTCTTTAACCATTGGAAATATTGATAGATTTAATAGAAGATATAAATGTAGAAGAATGGAGTACTAGAAAGATTTATACTTTAAATAATTTGATTACGGAGGGGAAAATGAAATCTTTCCAATGTTTGAAGAATGAGTATTCCCTCCCTGATAAAGAAATATTTAAATATTTAAGGATAAAATATCTCTTGGATAGACATTTGATAATTAGTAATCCAATTATGGGTTTTACTGTAGAGGAGCTGATTACAGGGGAGAATTCTAAGAATTATTTAAGGAAGTGCTCGAGTATATTGAGTCAAATAGAGGAGGATGTTATTACTCAAGATATAAATAAATGGGAGAGGGACTTAGGAATATATATTAATAGAATAAATTGGAACAAATCTATAAGTCGATTAAAGAAGGAAATCCATTGTGTGAATGTATTAGAGACTCATAACAAGATAGTTAATAGATGGTACTTAGTCCCAATCCGTTTATCAAGGATGTATGCAAATAGAGAGGTCATGTGTTGGAGGTGCAATCAAGAACCGGGTGATTATATGCATATCTGGTGGAGTTGTAGAGGTTTAAACAGAATGTGGGAAAAAGTTTTTTAATTTCTGTCTAACATATGTCAAATAACTATCCTGTTATCACCCTCTATAGCGCTATTACACTTAAATCTCCCCAAGGTTAACAATTGTAAATATATGTGGATTTCAAATTTATTAATGGCCATTAAAATATTATTGGTGATATATTGGAAAACATCACAAGGTCCCACGTGGAATATGATTAAAGATCAAACAATACGGCAAGGAAATGGAAATGGGAGTTATTCATGCTAATAAGGTTGGGATTACAAGGATTAAGTGGTGGGAAGAATATATAGAAGTCTTAAAAGATGTGAATTAGAAACACTTGGGAATTATGATATGATAGTTCTCTTGCTGAATGTGTTCCTTTTTTGTATTTAAATATATATGGTTAGTTATATGATTATAAGATTTGTCAATCTTCCTTAAAGAACAGGAGAGAATAATACTATTAGAAATTATAGGAAATCTTGTTAGAGAAGTTTAGATACCATGTAAGAACAGATACAAAAATGATAGTATGAATGTTTTTTGTTTTGTTTTTATATATGTCTTGTAAAACAAAAAAATAAAGGAAAAAAAATAATATCCCATAATAACTGAAGAGTAAGCAGTGTCAAATGTATATAGCATATTACATCTGATCTGACAATTGGCTCTAAAATCTCTTTTATAAAGTTGACACTGTTCTTCAATTATATTTACTCTTTCCATCCTTCCTCTTCTCTCAGTTCTTCCACATCAACCTTTTAGTTCTCCATCCTTTCTGAACCCTTCTTTAATCCTTTTCTCTTTATTCACTTCTCTCCCGTCCTTGTCATCCTTCTTCCTTTCTTTCCACCATTCATTTTTTCTCTGATCTTTCAACAAAACACATTGTAGTTAATGTTATTTCTTTTATAATGCTATATTTGTCCATTTTTTTGCTGAAACAAGTTGAATAGTAATAACTATAATTGTTATGGCATTCCTTACAGTGATAGGTTAACAGTCAGGTGCTTGACTAAGTCTGACTTTGACTTGCCTGCCTGGAGGAATGAGACCTAGCATTCATAAGTTTCTACATGATGTAAGTGTCTCCAGCTATATGGAATGCAAGGTCAGTTGATGGTAAACAGAAGTGCTGTCCAGATCTCCAGAGGAACAAATGTGACTCTTAATTAGGAACCTTCCACATCGGTAAGAGCAATGTACTGATTGAACCTTGTTACTATTACTTGGTATGAAAGGTACAATGCTGGGTTATTATGCCTTTCACATGAGTAATTATTTACTTGCGTGAATGCACCAAAGTCCAGCAAGCATATTTATAGCATTAATGCAAGAATGCTTTAAAGTTGCAGCAAGGAAGGTCATCACAACCGTCAAAGAATGTCTGACCCATGCAAGTCAGCCATTCGCGCCTATGTATAGATTGATGGTGGAATGCAGGGAAAGAGAGTTGCTACAGTTTTGTTGCATGTGTTAAAGATCCTTTAAAAAACAAACTAACCATCTCCGCTGCTCTTTAGTCAATGATACAGAAGATTTCCTGACATAAACAAAGTGTTTTTCATATCAGTTTGTCCTTAATACTGCTCTCTTTCTGCATGCAAAGGTAATTATTAACAACTGAATACATAATATAGTGACATAGTCAATCTAATACTTTTATTCAGCATCTTCTTTGCCATCAACATGAAACATTTTCTCTTTGGTTTCTATGTCATTTTAATCTTTTATGCAGTGTTTTGTGGAACCAACAACCTCACTTATACAGGCGACAGATGGCTGAGAAGCACTGGTAAGGAGCCACTATTTTAAAAAGTGATATGATATCCAAATTTACTAAGTCTGCTAATATGGGAGCAGATTTATTAAAAAGCCTGGGGCTGTGCTGTGTAGCTCCAAAATGGATCCTATAATCTGAGGGTCAGGACCTTGGGGGCAGTGGTAAGAAAACTGACCTTCTTGTGTGGAACACAAGCTGAAAGTGTGTGGCTCTCAGCACAGTGTCATTGGCAGCTATGTTCCCACATTTGCAGATCTGCTGTTAGGGCCCTATTCACATGATTGTTTCTAGTTAAGAATATGTTCTGAAATCTTTTCTCAGGTATCTCATTTACTGTTTTATAGATCTGATGTATGTGAGCTTGCATTTAATCCTCAAAGCACATCCAAACAACTGCATAATACTTTGGAATGCATTGAGTAACCCACTGGCACTCAAAGGGTTAATTCCCTGATTTTTACCTTAGCTGGTTTGCTCCAAACTCATGTTGCTTTGTGCATAACGGCCAATAATACAGACTCTCATTCTTATCATCAGCTCTCTTTGTGCCATATCCATGCTTTCCTGTGTTGTCATCTCACTGAGGTTCAGAAAGTTTCTGCCCTTCCTTTGCCTACAGAGATGAATGCAGCACTAGAAATACAATGGATAATACAAAGCAAGCAGTGTAAATACATTTGGCCTTTTGTATAAAAGCAATTATTATAAAAGGGAAATGTAAAAGTTCCCATTGCAATGCTTTTGAGACTTGTCTACCATTCAGGGGATTAAAAGCCTCATTGAAATCAAAGGGAATTTTTATTTCTTACCTGTTATGAGGTTCATTTGCACCGCTTTGCTTTTATACATAATGCCTAACATCTGTCCTGCCAGAAAGTGTAGTTGTTCCTTAAAGGGATAGTAATACTTCATTTTATCTTTATTTTATTTTGTAGGCATTAAAAAAACATGAAGAACGATATAAGTCTTATCTCTCAAACCTTTATGGTTTAAGAGATATTCACAAGCAAAGTATCCCCCCCCCGTTCAGTCAGATCAGAAGGGAGGTGCCCAGGTAGACTGCAGAGAGGGACAATCTTCAATTAAGATAAGGGAAAAAGCTGAAAGACTTGTCAAGGGGGAAGGGCTTTCATTGTTTTCATTGTAAGAAGATTGTCCCCTTCTGTTATCTGTCTGGTCTTACAACCAGATTCACATCTGAAAAGAGATGGCTTACACTAGGAAAAAGGGGTGGGAGGGGGAAATTTTGCTTGTGAATATCTCATAAACCATAAAGGTTTGAGAGATAAGACTTATATCATTCTTCATGTTTTTTTAATGCCTACAAAATGAAATAAAGTTAAAATGAAGTATTACTATCCCTTTAACTCTCTGAAAGCCAGAGGGGTATCAAATGCATTAGGAAAAAGGTGTAATATGAGAAAGAGCTGTTGAGTCGACACAAAGAGTTGAGAGGAGAGTGCTCCTGCTGATCATAAGGGGGTGAGAGGAAGTCAAGGATGGAGTAGAGGAAGTCCTTCAATGACAGGAGGATTTTGTATATACAATTGGAGAGACTGGAGGAGGTGGAGGGCAGAGATAAATCTAGTTGAGAGTAAGGTAACTTGTGCTGCAGATTTCTGCATGGATTCAGGTATAGATATTTGAGAGGCAGGAAGGTCCAAAATAAAAAAGTTGTAGTAGTCCATATGGGATGTTTAAGAGTTTTTGTTGTGAAGGAAAAGATGAAGGGATGGCTTTTTGCTATGTTGTGTAAGAAAAATGGCACAATTTGCCAGTAGAGTTATATTGAGAAGAGAATGAGAAAGCAGAGTAAATTAACACATATGGTAGCATGCTTCAGTGACTGGATTTATGGTGGTGCCATTTACTGTCATCTGGAAGGGCACTTAGACATGTTGAGTGTGAGGTGCCTATAAAGCTCCAAATCTGATATACCCGAGAGGCAGTCCATAACTCTGGACTCAACATCAGGGGTTAGTTGAGGAGTAGATAAATAAAGCTGTGGATCATCTTCATGGACTTTATATTTGAGTATAAATGAGTTAAAAAGTTCACATGGATTAGTGTGTATCGAGAGAACAGAAGCAGTCTTCGAAAAACACCTTGAGGCAACCCACTAGAAAGGTGGTAGAGAGGTATATGGGGAGAGGATGAAGAGGTGGCAACGGAGATGTTGAAGTATTGGTTAGATAGATAAGAAGACAGACAATTCTGGATTAAAGGGATAGTAATACTTCGTTTTAACTTTATTTTATTTTGTAGGCATTAAAAAAACATGAAGAATGATATAAGTCTTATCTCTCAAACCTTTATGGTTTAAGAAATATTCACAAATAAAGTATCCCCCCCTGTTCAACCAGATCAGAAGGGAGATGCCCAGGTAGACTGCAGAGAGGGACAATCTTCAATTAAGATAAGGGAAAAAGCTGAAAAACTTGTCAAAGGGGGAAGGGCTTTCATTGTTTTCATACAAAGAAAAGTGTCCCCTGCTGTTATCTGTCTAGTCATACAACCAGATTCACATCTGAGAAGAGATGGCTTACACTAGGTAAAAGGGGCGGGAGGGGAAACTTTGCTTGTGAATATCTCATAAACCATAAAGGTTTGAGAGATAAGACTTATATCATTCTTCGTGTTTTTTTAATGCCTACAAAATAAAATAAAGTTAAAACGAAGTATTACTATCCCTTTAAGCTTTGAATGCCTAGGAAATGTATAATTTGGTGGAGGAGAATGTTATTCACAGTGTCAAAGGCAGCTGAGAGATTAAGCAGTATAAGTAATTAGTAGTGACCTTCAGATTTAGCAATTTGCTGATCATTGGCTAATCTTATGAGAGCAGCTTCTGGGGAGTGGGCAGTGTGAAATCCATATTGTAATACGTCTAGCAGGTTGTGTGAGTGGGAATAAATTAGACATCCTATAAACATAGACGCAACAGGTATAAGAGAGATTGTTTGAAAGCTAGAGGGGGCAGTGTTGTTAAGGCTACTGTTCTTGAGAATGGGTTTTACTATTCAGATATTTATTTAGATTATTTCATTTTTTCTTGTTTTACTGAATTGCATAGAGTTTCTTAGTATTTAGAGGTATATGCTGGTATATACAGAGATGTAGTATATGGTGTTTGCATACAGTATATATCTGTTTGTACAGACAGAATGTTGTCCTCCACAGCCAGTGAACAGCTTTCTGAGGTTGATGGAGCTGTAATCTAACAATCGATGGAGGACTGTAGGATGCTGACCTCTTATTTAATGTGTGGTGTAACATTTGGTGTAATCACAACAACAACAAAAAAATGTTCAAGATTTCCCATTGCCAGTAGTGCAGTGGATTCTTTCACCTCATTAACTAACAAAAACGAAATAAAACCCCAAATTCTAATAATAACCTAAAAAAAGATATGCTGAATATGTATAAAACTGTAGCTTTCTGTTAATTATTTAAAGCATTGCTCAGCCCTCTGGCACTCTAATGTTAAATGAACAGGAATCCCTCCTAACAACTATCTGCCTCTTACCTCTTACCCTTAATCTTGGAAGAAAATTCTAATGGCCACTATGAATCGATTGTACATGGACTGGTTTCCCAAATATAATCTTTAATTATCACTGGATATTAGAGCTGTTCACGGTGTGAACATTTGTTTAGTCTGAAAATGTTCCCCATTCAGGGCAAACAAACTTACTTTACCTTTGCATTCAGTTAGACAGAAGAGATCACTCCTTCTCTTGACTGACATTTGAACAACATTTATTCAAATAAAAGTAAAGTTTTATTCATAACACTTGGCCCACTCTTAGATACCCCAGGACATCCCCCACACAAATCAGTCATTCTAATGGGGGAAGAGGAACAGTGAAGTCCATCCAGCTGCCCAAATGTCCTTTTGTCTCCTTCTCCAGTCTACACACTTCCTAGTATAGCTTCCATCACTAAAAGAAGGTAATCAGAAGAACTTTATAGAAAGATGATATTGATATTTGTTTATTTTCTTTTCAAAAATAAAGAGAGATCAGATCATCACACTTACTGACAAGATTCTATTAGTTTGAGGGGAACCTTGAAAATTAGGATTGCAGGAATGTATCACGGATAAACTGGAGATTCACAGGCTGTTGCAACAATCAGTCACAGCCATCACCAATGAGAAGTGGAGATTATTTGCTGAATGAAGCCAAGAACCCAAACTCATCCCTCTCTCCTTTCCTAAGAACACTTCAGTGGGAAGAGTTTGGTGTATGGGTCAGACAACCCAGAATCATATCTACTTCCCTGGGCAAAATATCAAATATAATTGAAGATTACATTTTTGGAATGTCTAATAGGACTTGCTACTTGTATTAAATTATGTGGATGCTTATTATAAGAAGGTTATCCTTTAAAAGATAATAATATTTAAAAATAAATGCAGCTTCAATTATTCTTTATAGTGTTTGGGCCATGTAGCGAGGTATTATCATTCTCTACGATGTGTAGTTTCAGAGTAAGTGAATTATAAAGTGTCCCCCTCCCGCCCCTTTTACCTATTGTAAGATGCCTCCCCTCAGATGTGAAATCTGGTTGTTTGACAGGACAGCTCACAGTGAGGGACAATCTTCTGACTGTGGGCATAAGGAAAACCCTGCTTCCTTGAAGGAGGAGGGCAGGTTTTTCCTCATGCTCACAGAAGACTGTCACTTGCTGTGATCCATCTGGACAGTCTTGCTGTGCAGCTTTACATACGTAAAAGGGGCGGGAGGGAGACATTTTATGATTCAGTTACTCTGGAACTACAAATCATAGAAAATGATAACGCTCTACATAGCTCAAAAACTAGAAAGAATAATCTGAGCTGCATTTATTTTGAAACATTACTATACATTTAAGAGCAAAAGAATAGCTGTAGGGTCATATGTTATACAATGTATTGGAAACTTATGTTGCATTCAAGGGGTTTAAACATTTAAATCAGTAGTGCAGATGGTTTGCTTGATGAGCTTTTCTTTTTGCATTCAAGTCCCTAATGGTTAGAACTACATTGCTCTAGTCAAGTCATACAATTATTAAAATTAACTAATTTAGCTGTTTTTCATTTATAGATGAAGCTGGAAGAAACATTGGATGTGATTTGTCTCACTCAATCAATTTCATCTTTAAATACAAGTATGAAATGTTCTATTTAATTTCATTAAGGGTCTAACTGGCTAGGCTCATTAGCATATTTGTAAATATTCAAAATCATACACAGACGTTTTCAGAAACAGATTTCCAAAAATATATATTTCTCTGTCGTCCAATATAGGTTTTTTTTTTTGTGAAAGTATTTTACCAGGAAGAATACATTGAGGTTGTCTCTCGTTTTCAAGTATGTCCTGGACTCATTTTATCTACCTTAGAAAGGTGAAAGGCTGAGCTGACCTTGCCGGGACTAGAACCTGCAACCTCACGGTCTGAGCAGATTCTACAGCTGGTGCCTTAACCAGCTGAGCCATTACTGGTAAGTTTGGGTAGACGACCGTCCCTTTAAGCAGGCAGGAACAATTCTTGAAACGAATGCTAGGTGGAGCCTACCTCCTTTCCTTAGCTGCATATAGCCACTCCCCTCCAGTAAGATTTGTTCCTTGATGAAGATACAAGGCAAGAGAACAGTTCTGCTATAGATTTAGCTTATTATTTATTTTCTGTTAGATATTGAATACCACCATTAGGCGGATTACCATTACTGACATTCCCTAGTGGATAGCTCAGTTTCCAGGTGCTATGGTGGACCTATCAGCCCTGTGGGGAAAATCTTGTTTAGCAGGTTCTTTCCCTAGGAGTTGCCCACTGAGGCTTCTTCTTTATCAATGGTAATCTGAAGTCAGACCTGCTAAAAAGGTGAGGAACCATTTGAGTGCTGAGGTCCACTTGTCCCACGCTTCCCCTCCACACAGGGGTCTGTGATAACTGTGAAAGGTGAGTTTATTATTATGGGGGACTTTAATCTTTCTGATGTGGACTGGAAAAACCAAACAACATTGTCATGGTTTTTGGATGAACACTCAGACCAGAACGGTAAGGTAAAAATGACTTACATAGTTACATAGTTACATAGTAATTTAGGTTGAAAAAAGACTTGCGTCCATCCAGTTCAACCCTTTTCCTATTCACCATCGCTGACCCAAAAGAAGGCATCTGACTCCAAATGGCAATCAGATTTCTCCCTGGATCAACAAGCCCTAACTAACTAATAATCCCAATACTAACGTGCATAGCCCTCTATATTATGCTCTTTTAAATAAGTATCCAGGCCCCTTTTAAAGGCATCTAATGTATTTGATAGCACCACCTCCTCCGGAAGTGCATTCCATACCTTTATTGTCCTTACTGTAAAGAAACCCTTCCGCTGTTGTAGATTAAATCTCCTTTCCTCAAGTCTAAGCGGGTGGCCCCTTGTCCTGTGTACTGTTCTGTTAATGAACAGGTCTTTTGAAAGCCCTTTGTATGGGCCTTGAACATATTTATATAGTGTTATCATATCCCCTCTAAGACGCCGTTTCTCTAGTGTGTACAAGTTTAACTTTTCTAGCCTCTCTTCATAACTAAAACTTTCCATTCCCCTTACTAGTTTAGTAAGTGTAAGTGTAGCCCTCCTCTGCACTCTCTCTAATAATGTCCTTCTTCAGAAAGGGCGCCCAGAATTGAACAGCATATTCCAGGTGGGGTCTTACCATGGACCTGTAAAGAGGCATAATTATATCTTCCTCCCTTGAGTCAATACCCCTTTTAATACATGTCAATATCTTATTGGCCTTTGCAGCTGCCAGCTGGCACTGCATGCTACTGCTAAGTCTATTGTCTACCATTACTCCTAAATCCTTTTCATTAGTAGATTTCCCCAGAGAAACACCATTTAAACTATATGTTGCATTTTTATTATTATACCCAAAATGCATAACTTTACACTTGTCTATATTGAATCTCATTTGCCATTTGCCTGCCCAGTTACTCAATTTGTCCAAATCCTCTTGTAATGAAGACACATCCAGTTCAGACTTTATTACCTTACTTAATTTTGTGTCATCGGCAAACACTGATACATGGCTTCCTATGCCCTCTGGGAGGTCATTAATAAACAAATTAAAAAGAAGTGGACCCAGGACAGATCCCTGAGGCACTCCACTTATCACGTTTATCCAACTGGAGAACTTGCCATTTACTACCACTCTTTGCATTCTATCTTTCAGCCAATTTCCAATCCACACACAAACATTTTCCCCTAGTCCTATTTCATTCAATTTGTACAGTAACCTCTTGTGCGGAACTGTATCAAATGCCTTGGCAAAGTCTAAATAGATCACGTCAACCGCCGCTCCCTCATCTATATTATTACTTACTTTTTCATAAAATGCGATCAAGTTCGTTTGACAAGACCTATCTTTCACAAAGCCATGTTGGCTATTGATAATGATATTCCTGTTCCAGCAGAATTCTTGAATATATTCCCTTAGCAACCTTTCGAACAGCTTCCCTACCACAGATGTCAAGCTTACGGGTCTGTAATTTCCTGGCTGGGACTTTGATCCCTTTTTAAATACGGGCACCACATCTGCTTTACGCCAATCCATGGGCACCATACCAGAAATAAAAGAATCCCTGAAAATCAGATATATCGGTCTGGCCAGGGTCTGGCTTAGCTCTTTAAGTACCCGTGGGTGTATACCATCTGGCCCCGGAGCTTTGTCTACCTTGACACCATTCAATTGTTTTAACACTTTTTCTTGTGTTAGCCAGTCCCATGCTTGCTGTGACTGTTCTGTAAAAGTAGTTTGCAGATTCTTGTCCAATGGGTGTTCCTTGGTAAAAACAGAAGAAAAGAAATTATTTAAAATATCTGCCTTCTCTCTGTCCCCTTTGACCATCTCACCCGTTTCCGATAACAAGGACCCAACATTATCAGACTTTAATTTTTTGCAATTAATGTATTTAAAGAATTTAAATTTGGGTTGCTTTTGCTCTCCTTAGCAATATTTTTTTCATTCTCCAGTCTAGCTAATTTAATAGCCTTTTTACAGGTTTTGTTGACATTTTTGTATTCTGCAAATGCCTCTGCTGATCCCTCAGCTTTGTAATGTTTAAATGCCGCTTTCTTGTTATTTATTTCATGAATTACTTTACTGGTTAGCCACATTGGTTTTAATGTGCTTCTTTTGTATTTGTTTCCAACAGGGATAAATTTATATGTGTATTTTTGCAATGTTATTTTGAAGGCATTCCACTTACCTTCTGTGTTTTTTCCTGAAAATATTTTATCCCAGTCAACGAGACCAAGGGATGAATTAAACCTGCCTTTTTAAAATTCAGTGTTTTGGTGGAACTCATATCAACTTGTTTTTTTGAATTAATCTCAAATGATACCATGTTATGGTCACTATTCCCCAAGTGCTCCCTTACTTGAATGTTAGAGATAAGTTCTTCATGGTCAGTTATTACCAAATCCAGACATGCATTCCCTCTGGTTGAGGTCTGCACTAGTTGTGACAAAAAATTGTCATTCAACAAGTTCAGAAACTTGCTGCTTTTAGCAGAGTTAGCTGTTCCATTTTTCCAGTCTATTTCTGGATAATTAAAATCCCCCATAATTATAGTTCTCCCTATTTGGGAAGCCTTTTCTATTTGCATTAATAGCTGTGTTTCTTCAAGGTCACCAATGTTTGGTGGTTTATAACAAATACCCACTAATATTTTCTGGGCAGTTTTATCCCCAGTGACTATTTCAACCCACAGGGATTCCACATGTTCACTACTGTCATCACATATATCTTCCCGCAATTGAGGCAATAATGCTGGTTTGATATACAGACAGACCCCACCACCTCTTTTGTTTGACCTATCTTTTCTAAATAACATGTAGCCCTCTAAATTGATTGACCAATCATGTGTGTCATCCCACCATGTTTCTGTTATGCCTATCAAGTCATAGTTTTCAATTTCAGCTACCAGCTCCAGTTCCCCTATTTTACTAGTTAAACTTCTGGCATTTGCAAGCATACAATTTATGCCACTGCTGTGTTCCATTTGTGATTTAACTTTGATGTGGCTTATAGGCTTCTCCCTATCATCTGTACTAACCCCGCCCCCAGATCCTCCCACCTGGTTATTAACTACATCGCCTTCCCTTTCTATACTATCTATCCCAGTATTCATTGGTCCCTCCCCCCCCCTTCCTAGTTTAAAATCTCCTCCAACCGTCTAGTAATCCTCTCCCCAAGCACTTGAGACCCTCTTGCATTCAGGTGCAATCCATCCCTGCTATAGAGATTGTACCCCAAAGCAAAATCAGCCCAGTGCTCTAAAAACCCAAAGCCCTCCTTCTTACACCAAGACTTCAGCCATGCATTGAGCTCCCTAATCTCCCGCTGTCTCTCTGGCGTAGCGCATGGCACGGGTAGTATCTCTGAGAATACTACCTTGGAGGTCCTGTTCCTAATCTTACTGCCTAAATCCCTAAAATTACCTTTTAGGACTCTCCACCTTCCTCTTATTTTGTCATTGGTACCAATATGCACCAAGACAGCTGGATCCTCTCCAGCCCCTCCCAATAATCTGTCCACCCTGTCTGCACCATGCCGAACCCGGGCACCCGGGAGACAGCAAACCATTTGGTTGCTGCGATCAGAGCCACAGATTACCCTATCTGTTCTCCTAATAATGGAGTCCCCTACCACCACAACCTGCCTAGGCTTCACTTTCCTCTGGATCCCCTCTGGCTGTTAGGGAGAACAGTCTTCTCCAGCAATTCCACTTCTGGGTTTGCCTCCCCAACATCTTCACTTAAATGAGCAAATTTGTTTGGATGGAAAAACTCAGGACTGGCTGCCCTCTTCCTCTTCCCTCCCCCACTGCAACCACTTCTAACTGTCACCCAGCTATGTGCCTGGTTCCCTTCTAGCTGATCTCCTCCCTCTTTGCTAGGTGACCCAGCTAGACTCTGCTCCGTTAGCAAGAGACTCCTCTCAAGGTTGTCAATGTCTCTCAATGTTGCAATATGACTCTCTAGAGCTCCAATCTGAGCTTCTAGAAGGGCCACTTGTTCACATTTGCTACAGCGGTATGGACCCTGGAACTGCTGTTCCAAGCATGCATACATATGGCATGATGTGCACTGAGTGAGATCTCCAATCTTGCTCATCATGTTTGGTGCAAATGTGAGTTCCTAAAATGTAAGCAATTAATTTACCTGTGTTGCACTAACTCCTCTGTTTCACCAACTGCACACTTATTTCAGAGCACTTAGGAAAGAGCACGCTCTATTTGTGAGCAAGCTCTGTGAGTCCTGTACCTAGATTTATACAGGCCTACACAGGGGATTGATCACAAACCCCTCCCTTAATTAATTACACACACTCCCAGAGAAAAGCATACACGAATATAGGCCCTTACACCCACAGTATCGAACATACATATATATATATATATATATATATATATATATATATATATATATATACATACAATTGGTTACAACAATAGGTACCAGTATAGGTAATCTGGATGAACTGGCAGTGAAGGTTCTGGCAGAACCAGGGAGACTGAAGGCACACAGTCTGGGAGCTGACAACAGGACTACATACACGGGTGGTCCAATAATGGAGGACTGGCACAACCCAGACGCCTGGGTACAGAACCAACTTGAGCGAGGCAACGCTGACCCTGGCCCTAGGCCACAGATAACGAGGCAACCATGAAGTGGGTAGCACTAACCCTAGGAAAGGGTTACAGGAGACCAAGGAAACTGCTACTAAACAAACCCTAGAACACTAGGGGTGGATTGAAATAACTGTAAGTATATGGAACGCAACCAGTGTCCCCTCAACCTGAGGGATGGTACTTGCCATGCTGGCTCTTGAGCCCAAGGCCTCTGCAGTGAGGAACAGTAACTACCCTTACCTGGACGATCCAGGTACTCACAGGGTTAATGGGTAACACCCAGATAATAACTGCAACTCCCAAAGGGAGTGAACCCAGCGCTGCTAGGGAGGCGGACACAGAGAGTGATCAGAGTAACACAGTCAGTGATAGAACACTGTACCGGTACTTCGATTGTGCACACCGCCGGAGGCGGTTAATAGAGCAGCTTAAGCACGGATGCTCAGCCTTTGGTTGACAAAGTAATAGCGCCATGCGGCGCACACCAACAATCGTAATGCTAGGCCCAGTAATATCGGTGACTACACGGGGTCGCCAACCGGCACAACCGGACACGGTCAAATGTGGAGTGGAATCCATGGTTGGTGCAGCAGCCACGTAGTGGTAGACAGCCAGATACGGTCAGCAACGGAGCGGGTTCTCAGCCAGATACAGTCAACAACGGAGTGGTCCTCATCCAGATACGGTCAGCAACGGAGCAGGTTCTCAGCCAGATACGGTCAGCAACGGAGCGGGTTCTCATCCAGATACAGTCGGCAACCGAGCGGGTCCTCATCCAGATACGGTCCGCAACGGAGCAGGTTCTCAGCCAGATACAGTCAGCAATGGAACAGCGCACACAGGAACTCAGGAACATAGTCAGGCAGGCCAAGTCATACACAATAAGCGACAACACGGATACAAATCAGGAACTCGTACACCATGAAAGGGCACCATAGCGTAGACATGACAGGGTATATAAAGGCCATCACTGGGCAGTGACAAAGGTGTCTATCCAATCAGCATGTAGTAATGCAAAATAGAAGTCAAAATGTTGTCGCCTGCAGCACAAAGCACGGGCACCGTGATAAGCAGGTTCAGCCAGGAGTAGAGAGATCCTAAATTCTTTACAAGGATTAGATCTTAGTCAATTAGTAGAAGAGCCGACTAGGAAGGAAGCCACACTAGATTTATTATTTACTAATGGAGATGTGGTATCAGATGTAGCTGCAGGAGAGTGTTTGGGCTCCAGTGATAATCAATCTATATTGTTTAATATAAAGACTGAGGCGGAGTTGCGGCGCACAAAAACAAAGGTTCTAGACTTTAGAAAGGCTGATTTTTCTAAGATGGAAACATTTTTATGTCAGCCTTTAACAACTTGGAGATCTTTATTAATATTCTTTATATATATATATATATATGTATATATATAAAACGCCAACTAATTCCACAGCGCTGTACAATTGGGAATAGACATACAGAGGTGTTAAATAGTACAATCGGATGTCGAGAACAGAAGGATCAGAGGGCCCTGCTTGTGAGAGCTTACAGTCTAGAGGAAGATAGGTTTGACACAGAGGGAGTAAGTGCTATTGGGTTTAGATGGAGTCCACGAGAAATGGGATTATCTGAAACGTGTTTTACTAAATGCAACAGAGCATTGCATTAGACATGTCAGCAAGAGTAAAAGAAAAATAAAGCCACTGTGGTACTCCACAGAAGTGGCAAATATAGCAAAGGAGAAAAAAAGAAGCATTTAAGAGATATAAGCAGACGCAGAAGGAAGAAGATAGGTATCGGTACAAAACTAGGCTGAAGGAGGCCAAATGCATTATTAGATGTGCCAAAGCACACATAGAGGAAAAAATTGCCCAGTCAATAAAAAAAGGGGATAAGATATTTTTTAGATATATAAGAGAAAGGAGAAAAATGAAACAAGGAATAGTTAGACTGAAAACAAAAAATGGAAACTATGTAGATGAGAAAAAAGGGCTAGCTGTCTCAATGAATATTTTTGTTCAGGATCTGAACATATATATAGCTTGGAGGAGAGAAGATAGAGAGGGAATATGATAGAAACATTCAAATACATGATGGGATTCAACAAAGTGCAGGATGGAAGTACATTTCAAAGGAGTAAAAATTTTAGGACAAGAGGCCACAGTCTAAAACTAGAGCGACACAGGTTTAGACGTAATGTAAGAAAGTTTTACTTCACTGAGAGGGTAGTAGATAAGTGGAATAGCCAACCAGCAGAAGTGGTAGAAGTTAATACAGTGACAGAATTTAAGCATGCATGGGATAGGCATAAGGCTGTCCTTAACATAAGAAAAGACCAAGGACCAAAAAAGATTTGAGGTTTTTACATTTGGAAAATGGGCAGACTATGGGTCTCCTTTGGAGTTCCTAATACATACTCCTGCACTCATTGGGTTTATCTGTGTGTCTATTGGGGTTGGAGCACTGGGTTTCTGTGGTAATTTAACCCTTTGTCTGTTGATTGGGCACACTTTTTGTTTTTTTTGGCATTTTTCCCTACGTTGGAACTTGGGGCCAGACCTAAGACTAAATATACTGGGGTGTCTGTGTCCCCCATTGCGCACTGCTTCTCTTGTCACTCAGGGTTACCTAGAGAATACTCAGGTCACTTATTCCCAGCTCTGCTGCCCCTGCATCTCCCCCAGGGACCTCAGCAATGCACTAGAGACACTGTGGATGAAAGAGTTTAAGGCAACTACTAGAGACCTAAGGTCTACCTTACAACTCCTTACATCCCAATTGCAGGGGGTCTTCCAGTCTTGGCAGCCCCCTACTCCCATCAGGTCTTCCCTACCAAAACCGCAGGACGCACCTGATGTATCAGACTCCTCTGAGGAGGAACTGTTGGTGGATTCTGATGAGGGGGAATGTTTCGCGGTGGTCTCCTCCCAATTCTTTGGGGACTGCTTTGAAACTGAGCCTGATCCCCCTGCCTTCTCTGTGGCAGACGCATCTGTCCTCAAGGACTGGACTGACAGGAAGCTTGAGACATCCCTGAAAACCATCTTTACTACGGATGGTACTTTGTTGCACCCGGCGTTCACCGCTGCTTGGGTGAACAGGGCCATTGTAGTTTGGACTGAACAGCTGACTGTGGTTGTCCGTCTGGGAGCTCCTACTGCTGATATGTTGAGGCTCCTTGCCACCATCTCAGGCTTAGCACTATGTTTCTGCAGCTACCTTTGATGCCATCCGCTTGGTGGCTAGAGTTTCTACCATGTCTGTGGTAGCCAGACGGGCTCTTTGGCTCAAGATCTGGTCTGTAGATACTACCTCTAAGAAAGCCTTACTTTTGTTATCTTTTCAGGGTACCTCTCTGTTTGGTCCGGAGTTTAAAGACCTCATTAGTGAGGACACAGGGGGTAAGAGTACCCTGCTGCCCTTAGTGCCTAGGAAGAAGCCTCCAGAGAAGCAGAATCTGCTTTTTGGTCCCTTTCAGGCTGAGGCTCGCACCGCGAACCAGGCGGTTCCCCAGGCTCCACGCTCTGCCTCCAAGCCCAAACAACAATGGAGGGCCAAGAAGTCCTCCACCAAACCCAGGGCTTCCAAACCTTCTTCTGCGTGACTAGCAGAACCCCGGTCCTCATGCACCAGTAGGTGGTCGTTTGCTCCACTTCCTCAGTGTCTGGACAGACACCGTGGTGGATCTATGGGTTTTGCAGGTTGTGTCAGAGGGGTACGGCATCACTTTCACCTCTCTTCCCCCGTTCAGGTTCTTACTTTTTCACGCTCCTCAGGGAGCAGAGAAGCGCAGTCTGTTCCACGGCGCCATCCAGACCCTTTTAGACAAGAGGTTCTGAAACCAGTTCCAGTACTGTAAATGGGTTCGGGTTTTTACTCCAACCTGTTTGTAGTTTCCAAGAAGGACGGTGGCTGTCATCCAAGTTTGGACCTCAAGGACCTCAATTCCTTTGTGGTCAAGACTCACTATCCCCAGGAGTCCCTGAGGACAGTGATCACGGCCATGTCTCCTCGCTTCTCTGGATCTTCAGGATGCATACCTGCATATTGCTATTCATCCAGAGGGCTGGCAGTACCTCAGGTTTGCTTGCGTCCAAGGGCAATTTCAGTTTTCTGCTCTTCTCTTTGGTTTAACTACAGCTCCCCAGGTCTTCAATCGCGTCCTGGGTGCATTAGTCGCTGTTCTCCACCACGACAGCATTAGAGTCACTCCATACATGGATGACCTGCATCTGAAGGCCCCCTCTCCTTCATCAGCAGGTCAAGGGCTACATTCATGCACTCACCCATCATGCATGGATCATTAACATGGACAAGTCGGATCTTGTACCATCTCAGAAATTGGTCTTCCTGGGCTTTCTCTTCGACACCAAACAGGGCATGGTGTTTCTCACGGACGAGGTGGCTCACCAGATCACTCACAGAGTTTCTTTTGTTCTTGTTTATGGCCCAGTTCTGGCCAAGATATTGACTTCTCTAGTGGGGAAGTTCATTTCCACCATAGAAACGGTACCATTTTCCAAAGCTCACACCAGGGAACTCCAGAGGTTTGTGATCCAAGTGTGCAGGGAGCTGCCAGACCTACTGAAGATGTTGGTGTCTCTTCCTCTTCATGTGGAGCTGAGTCTGTCATGGTGGCTCAGCCTATCCAATCTGTTGAAAGGCAGACCCTTCCTGATATCCTTCTGGACTACTGTGACAATGGATGACAGCCTGTCTGGCTGGGGACTGGTCCTGGGTCATATGAATGCTCAGGGTCGGTGGTCTCCGGAGGAATCTCTCCTCCCCGTTAATGTGTTGGAGCTTCGGGCGCGTTAAGAATTGTGTCCATTCTAATAGAAAGTACCTTTGTGAAAACCTTGCAGACTACTTGCAATAACTTATTGGTTTTTAGATTTGCCGTATCACCTTTTTTGTGCAGTAGGATGACTTCTGCATTCTTCCATTTGACAGTCACTTCGCTGAGTAGTAGGCATTTTAATCTGGATGTTTTTGAAATTGCTATGGTGTGAGGCTTAGAAATGTGTTATAAACATGTTTTTTGTAGATTGCATGAATTTCAGAACATTACCATACACAAAATAAAAAACAATAATAAATAAAATTTATGGCAATGTTTTTTGAAAACAACATATAGCATAGTGTTTTTCCCATTGAATAAAACAAGAATATTCTCAGTGCTAGGAAATTCTTCATTAAACATTATTACAGCTCAAAGTTGCGATTTTTTAAAATTCACTTTATGAAAACACACTACTAAATGCTGATGTTGATTTAGATTTCAGTCGCAAATTATTGCCTGACTACAGCCAGAGAACAGAAGTTCTCCAAATACAGCACTTTGCTGTCTGGTTTAAGTTATAATAATGTTTGAATAAAGCATCATCCAGCAGCAGAATTACCTTAGTTTTACTCAGTAGGAAAACCCCTGCAATGTTTATTTTATTAATAATAAAACATAAACAACTAATATTTAAAAGAATGTTTTTCTTTCTTAAAGGGATATTAATGGTTAATTTTAAGTGGCTTTAATATTGAAGCATTAAAAAAAGGTTAACATCAATGTCAGTCTTATCTCTCAAACCTTTATGGTTTGAGAGATATAACTTGCTAAAATTGCCATTGTAGTTTGGACTGAACAGCTGACTGTGGTTGTCCGTCTGGGAGCTCCTACTGCTGATATGTTGAGGCTCCTTGCCACCATCTCAGGCTTAGCACTATGTTTCTGCAGCTACCTTTGATGCCATCCGCTTGGTGGCTAGAGTTTCTACCATGTCTGTGGTAGCCAGACGGGCTCTTTGGCTCAAGATCTGGTCTGTAGATACTACCTCTAAGAAAGCCTTACTTTTGTTATCTTTTCAGGGTACCTCTCTGTTTGGTCCGGAGTTTAAAGACCTCATTAGTGAGGACACAGGGGGTAAGAGTACCCTGCTGCCCTTAGTGCCTAGGAAGAAGCCTCCAGAGAAGCAGAATCTGCTTTTTGGTCCCTTTCAGGCTGAGGCTCGCACCGCGAACCAGGCGGTTCCCCAGGCTCCACGCTCTGCCTCCAAGCCCAAACAACAATGGAGGGCCAAGAAGTCCTCCACCAAACCCAGGGCTTCCAAACCTTCTTCTGCGTGACTAGCAGAACCCCGGTCCTCATGCACCAGTAGGTGGTCGTTTGCTCCACTTCCTCAGTGTCTGGACAGACACCGTGGTGGATCTATGGGTTTTGCAGGTTGTGTCAGAGGGGTACGGCATCACTTTCACCTCTCTTCCCCCGTTCAGGTTCTTACTTTTTCACGCTCCTCAGGGAGCAGAGAAGCGCAGTCTGTTCCACGGCGCCATCCAGACCCTTTTAGACAAGAGGTTCTGAAACCAGTTCCAGTACTGTAAATGGGTTCGGGTTTTTACTCCAACCTGTTTGTAGTTTCCAAGAAGGACGGTGGCTGTCATCCAAGTTTGGACCTCAAGGACCTCAATTCCTTTGTGGTCAAGACTCACTATCCCCAGGAGTCCCTGAGGACAGTGATCACGGCCATGTCTCCTCGCTTCTCTGGATCTTCAGGATGCATACCTGCATATTGCTATTCATCCAGAGGGCTGGCAGTACCTCAGGTTTGCTTGCGTCCAAGGGCAATTTCAGTTTTCTGCTCTTCTCTTTGGTTTAACTACAGCTCCCCAGGTCTTCAATCGCGTCCTGGGTGCATTAGTCGCTGTTCTCCACCACGACAGCATTAGAGTCACTCCATACATGGATGACCTGCATCTGAAGGCCCCCTCTCCTTCATCAGCAGGTCAAGGGCTACATTCATGCACTCACCCATCATGCATGGATCATTAACATGGACAAGTCGGATCTTGTACCATCTCAGAAATTGGTCTTCCTGGGCTTTCTCTTCGACACCAAACAGGGCATGGTGTTTCTCACGGACGAGGTGGCTCACCAGATCACTCACAGAGTTTCTTTTGTTCTTGTTTATGGCCCAGTTCTGGCCAAGATATTGACTTCTCTAGTGGGGAAGTTCATTTCCACCATAGAAACGGTACCATTTTCCAAAGCTCACACCAGGGAACTCCAGAGGTTTGTGATCCAAGTGTGCAGGGAGCTGCCAGACCTACTGAAGATGTTGGTGTCTCTTCCTCTTCATGTGGAGCTGAGTCTGTCATGGTGGCTCAGCCTATCCAATCTGTTGAAAGGCAGACCCTTCCTGATATCCTTCTGGACTACTGTGACAATGGATGACAGCCTGTCTGGCTGGGGACTGGTCCTGGGTCATATGAATGCTCAGGGTCGGTGGTCTCCGGAGGAATCTCTCCTCCCCGTTAATGTGTTGGAGCTTCGGGCGCGTTAAGAATTGTGTCCATTCTAATAGAAAGTACCTTTGTGAAAACCTTGCAGACTACTTGCAATAACTTATTGGTTTTTAGATTTGCCGTATCACCTTTTTTGTGCAGTAGGATGACTTCTGCATTCTTCCATTTGACAGTCACTTCGCTGAGTAGTAGGCATTTTAATCTGGATGTTTTTGAAATTGCTATGGTGTGAGGCTTAGAAATGTGTTATAAACATGTTTTTTGTAGATTGCATGAATTTCAGAACATTACCATACACAAAATAAAAAACAATAATAAATAAAATTTATGGCAATGTTTTTTGAAAACAACATATAGCATAGTGTTTTTCCCATTGAATAAAACAAGAATATTCTCAGTGCTAGGAAATTCTTCATTAAACATTATTACAGCTCAAAGTTGCGATTTTTTAAAATTCACTTTATGAAAACACACTACTAAATGCTGATGTTGATTTAGATTTCAGTCGCAAATTATTGCCTGACTACAGCCAGAGAACAGAAGTTCTCCAAATACAGCACTTTGCTGTCTGGTTTAAGTTATAATAATGTTTGAATAAAGCATCATCCAGCAGCAGAATTACCTTAGTTTTACTCAGTAGGAAAACCCCTGCAATGTTTATTTTATTAATAATAAAACATAAACAACTAATATTTAAAAGAATGTTTTTCTTTCTTAAAGGGATATTAATGGTTAATTTTAAGTGGCTTTAATATTGAAGCATTAAAAAAAGGTTAACATCAATGTCAGTCTTATCTCTCAAACCTTTATGGTTTGAGAGATATAACTTGCTAAAATTGCCTTTTCCTGGCTGTTGCACTCAAGTCTGCCATCTAGTTGACAGCTGAAGATTCTGATCATTTGACCAGACAGATGGTTTTCAGCAGAGCCGGAATCACTCTATTTAGAAATAAATACTTCATTGGAACTGTCTACAGTGTGCCTGGTTTGCAAGCACAGTTTGTAGACCGTTCCAATTAAGTATTTATTTCTAAATAGCGTGATTTCAGCTCTGGCGAAGAGCCTCTGTTTGGTCAAATGACCAGAATCTGCAGCTGTCAGCTAGATGGCAGACTTGAGTGAAACAGCCAGGAAAAGGTAACTTTAGCAAGTTATATCTCTCAAACCATATAGGTTTGAGAGATAAGACTTACATCGATGTTAACCTTTTTTAATGCCTACAATATTAAATCAACTTGAAATTAACCATTACTATCCCTTTAAAGTCTACTAAATATGTCAATTTAAGCACTGAGTTGTATAAAAAATGGGGGGGGGGGTATTTGGAAGGGCATGATGCAACAATCACATTATGTAACATTTATATGTTGTACCATAAGCAGGAAAAGAAGATAAGGTAAATTAATTCCTCCAGAATTAAAAACAAAAAACACAAAAAAAAATATTCTGGTTAATGTGTCTTTAAATGGCAGTATACCATTATTATGAAAAATATGTAGAATAAACGAAGGGCACCACCTATGGCATTTTCTAATGTCTTATGTTCGCAATGTTTGGCAGCCAGGTGGTACTGATGCAGTTACAGCCTGTGCAAAGTAGAGTGTTGCAATAACAGGATTATAGTGGGCTCTATGGGGATATCCCATGAGTGCCAAAGCAACCTGTGACACCACCCTGCTTGAAGAAAAACATTGACTTTGGAAGAGTAAAGCTGCTAAAGTAATGAAGACAGAGTGATGGTTGACTCATTACTGTTGCTATCATGAACTATCCTTTCACCTAAAATTAACTTTTTGTAACCCTATACAGCCCCTTTAAAGCGGAACTGTCATGGGTAATCAAGTTAAGTCATGTTAATAGATAACAGTAATGTGCATAAGAAAGTATATGTATAAATTACAAAATGTATCCAAATCTGTAAAAATATACATTTGATTGGAGTGACACAAGCAGGGAGAGCGCAGCCATCTTGGCGATTGTGTTTGACTGTACCTTTCAGTCATCAATGGAAAGACACCCCTATTCCTCCTACTTTTTTCTATGGAGTGTACTCATGTAAAGCCGAATGCAAATAAAACTTGATTCAGTGCCACTCCTCTCCGGTAAGCTTGTAGAAGCAAACTTGCTTATATACAATATTTTCAGTAACATGTAATTTAGAAATCTACTACTTACATAAATGCACTCTCTATAACTAGATGACCTGGACATGCAGGAGGATTGGAGCGTGCAGGTCACGAGAATATGATGGACAAGTCAAAAGAGGGATTAGACAGAAAGGGGGCAGTGACAAAGGAACCATGCGGTACAGCTTGTACCGCACAGCTCAAGGAAATGATGTCATCAAGTACAATTTTGGTTAAAGATTTCTTCCATTACATAACATTTTTCTAAAAACCATATGAAATCTTCAATACATCTTAATCAAAGGAATGTATAAAGATGCAGTCATGTTGGGGTGAAAGTTCCCCTTTAAAGGAACATTAACATCTCATGATCATAAACTCACACTTCCCATAACCTGGGTAGAAATTGGAAAACCAACACAGACATTAAGAATCACTTGTGTGAGCAACGGTTCTTTCATAGTTAATCTTAATTATTACTGGATATCATGTCCATGGATGCAGACATGATTCTTCCTTCCTGATGCCAGGATTTACTTTGTACTCATGTTCAGAAGGGCTGAGCTGTTTTCACTGTTTTATTGTGGTTTTCTTTTCAAAGGTAATAACCTTCATCTCTCTTTATACAGAGCTATTGTCTTCTATAGTCAAAGGCTGGCATTCAACACATTAGATGATGTGAACAGGTTACTAAGTCAGTTGATGTTCTTCACTGCTAGCTGCTGTTCATCCCAACCAAAAACTGAGTGCTTCTATAAAAGTGTGAGTATCGGAGATCATTTTGTTTTAGCCAATTAATTAAATAAATTATTAACTGATGTAGACACATGATAAGGCTGATTCACTAAAAAGAACTGGAGTAATTCTAGAGTGAAACAACTGCACCACAAGAGACAAATGGACACTTCCAATAACTTACTGGGGGGTTTTATCACTTTTTACCACTTGAGGTCTCCAGTGCATTGCTTTCCAATATTTTGGAGATCTCTCAAGCCTCCAAGGGGTTAAAATTCCTATTTAAATCAATGGGGATTTTTATATGTTGCCTAGGGCGCAGTTGGTTTACCCCAGAATTACTCCAGTTCTTCTTAAAATCATTATGGGGTGATAAATATTATGAAATGCCATCACTGGCTTAACTTACATATTCCTATTGAAGTATTTTGGGGATCTGTAGAATCAAATTGGTGATAATGGAATCCATTCCTTTGTCTATAAGAGAAATAGACAATTCAAATCTATCGGGACACTGTTATTGTCTACTACCAGATGCAGCAGTATGTACTGACACTTGGGTACAAGGATTCAATTCCATAAAGGTTTCTAAAGGTCAGTAGGTAATAACTGGATGTCCTGCAGTTGGTTTTATGTAAATATATCATACACCTTCCCTGACCTCCCTATTTCATGTAGGATAAAGAGGGTGTAGGGGTTAAAATGCCCCATATATTAATTTTAACCCTTTGAGTGCCAGAGAGGCATCCAACGCATTGCCTTGTCAGGAATACAGGACACTGGCTACTGTCAAAACTGTATTAAAGGTGCCGGCCACAAAGCCAGGTATTTCACCTCATTTGAACCAAGGGCTGGATCAGAACAGGTGCACCAGTAGTCTGAGAAAAGCAGAGAGATTTCAGCAGGAGACTGAGGACTAGTAGAGGCAAGCCAACAAGCTGAGGCAGGTGGAGGTCAAGTCAGGGTATATGCTTTGGTTGAGACAGGCAAAGTTCAAGTGAAGTCAAGGTTCAAGTTGAGGTTAAACAGAGAATAAAACACAGAAAACATAAAACTGAGTCTTCACCATCAGTGCTAACAACTGAGTACTGGGATTTCAGGCAGGCTGGTTTAAATAGTTGCCCAGCAACTTATCAACTGACAGTGTTTATTGAGCTGTAGGGCAGTAGATTAATGAGTTACAAAGCCTGAATTCATAGGAATCTCATCACATTTTTGGATCTGCAAAGGATGAGTCTTAGGCATCAACTGTATTTGAAGAGAGGATGTCAGATGTAAGTCATTTAAATTGCAAGCAGCTCAAGAGTCAATAAGAGCTCTAAGTGGAACAACTTTTTACCCTAACTGCACAGAAAGGAAGCAGTAAGAAGTAGGAGTATAATGACTGCCAACTGAATAAGGAATGGTCTGCTAAGGAGCCTTGTTCATACCGTGCTGAGGACCAACAGGACAGGTACGGGGTAGGTGGCCACTTTTCCACAGTATAAACAGAGGTTTTAATTACACCTCTAGTGCCTCTCTTTTGTAGTTAGGGCAGAATGACCCATACCGGATAGCATCGTTTCACTGGAGGCATGTGGTGAGAAGTCACCTCTGTAAATGGCAGAGTCTGACACACAGGAGCCAGGCCATAAGTCCTAATGTTGTACTTGGAGTCATCTATCAATCTGAATGGATTCGGTGATCAAAGCCTCTTGAGTTTCAAGTACCACTACAAGGGCCAGCTCATCCTTCAAGGAATAGGATAACCCCAATCAGAACTGATCCTTCAGATCAGTTTCATTCCACTGAGTATCAGCAGCACAATGATGGGATTCACCAGCATATTCTTCTGATATCCTGCCATGCTTAAGGGAACAAATGGATGCTTCAGTGGTGGATGTTCTATAAGGATCATCATAAATAGCAGCCATGGATTTGTAAAAAAAGGATGTCAATGAGCAGGGGGCCATGTCCTCGTAGGAGATGGAGTGCCCAGGAATCCAGGTCACCGATCAGAAGTAGGTACATGGTTGCAAGCATAAGAGTAGCTCATATGCATTCCACATAACTAGTTTCTGTTCCCAGAAAACTTGTTTGGAAGGGGTAGTTGCAGTTCAGGAAAAAGAAACTTGTGAGATTAGACTAAGGGCAGCAGAACCCATTGGAACTGGAAGAGTGGGACCAGGTTAATGCAGATCTTGGACCTTAGCATATAATTGATTCATGCCACTCTGCTTAACCACAGCCTGGGATAAAGATTCCAACTTATGGGTCAAGCAACTTAGAGTCTGAGCTAGCACAGTGAGATCCATACTGGCACAGTTGTTCTGTCAGGAATACTGGAGACTGGATCCCCATGGCAAGACAAGCAGCTGATATGAAACCTAAGTCTTAAGCCCTTGACATGGAAGCTTAGCAGTGGGACACGAGAGTGAGGCTGGGGAGCAGTGCCAGAAGCCAGTGTACCCTTGCTGTGTTCGAAATTGTAGCTGCGAAGCCAGATATCCCCACAATTAAGACAGGGGTCAGACCAGGACAGGTACATTGCTAGACAGGGGAAATCAGAGAGGCTGGAGCAGAGACTAAGGAGTAGCCCAGGCAAGCCAATAAGTCAAGGCATGAAAGTCAAGTGAAGTCAGGATACAGGCTGAGGTCGAGACAGGCGGCATTCAAGTGAGGTCAAATGGACAATCTAATACAGGAAACCGAGTCTTCAAAACCAGGTATAACAACTGAGTACTGGGATCAAACCAGTTTTCACTGGAGGTCATCATTATCAATAAGTGCTTAGAGGAAGACCCAGAATGCAGGAAGAGTAAAAGGATAAAACTGTTACAGAACAGACTGCTGATGAATAGATCCTTTAGTGGCAGTGGTGAAATCCACAGAACCCACAACCTGAAGTTTGCTGGTTGGGAGAAGCAAGTCCAGAGGACTGACCAGGACACTTGATGTTGGAAGTCTTCTGTCCAAAAAAATAAGCATTAAAAAAACCAATACTATGCTGCTGCCTTTGCACAAAAAAAAATATCCCTTTAATCTTGCTGTTGCACGAACCAGAATGAGAAAAAAATGAACTGCAACTAATTTTTATATGGTGATGCCTGTTCAAATGAGTTCCCACACTCCCATTGGCTGGTTTTGCGGTGTTACACAGGAGATAGAATGTGCACTGATGTAACCTCACCTCCCAGCCAGTTAGCATCTAGCTGGAGATATCACGGATGCGTATGTCAACCCTCCAGCTCACCAATGATTGGATTGTTTTCTTTTTTGTAGAGGGGTGATGGTGATGTTAGTGGAGGGTTATTAGGTTGGAAGTACTCAGGGGATTACATACTTAAGAAGTCAGATTGAAAATGGCAGATATGCAGGGGAAATGCTGAGCGAAGCCCTCTGACTGCAATGAAATCATTCCTGCTTCAGGAATAACTGGAAGAAAACTTCAGTAGAAAAAAAGATTTCAAACAGTCAAAAAAAGCCATTTTTGAGTATAATGAAATTGCTTAAAATTTTGAAAATGGCTTTTCTTCCTGGAAAATTAACCCCATTGGTGGATATGTTCAGCAACTTTTCAGTAATAGGTACTCTGTGTATATACTGATATATTTATCTAATACAGTTAGTGCAAATTAGCATCAACTGCTTTACTTTAGATCTCTGAATGTGAAATGTTTTTTTTTGAAGAATCTCTCTGGATAAATAATAATTTAAAAATATGCTACGGTAAGGTGTATCCTAGTAAATGTGACTTGTGATTGCAGTTATTTCCTATTTTGGTGATCCAATTATAACACTAATTTCTATAGTGTTATTAAAGTCAGTCTTTCTTTTACTCCAGTTCCTATGGTAAACTTGAGATTCTAGTTCATGGGACTCCTTTTACCAAATTGTACAGAATCTTACTTTAGATAAACTAAGGTGTGCTAAAACGGTGATAAAGAGGAGATAACTTTTCCAGTGATTTTACATTTCCAATTCCTGTGTTATTCTGTGGAGCCTATGCACTAAGATCTCTACACATTTAAAATTTTAGTGCATTGGCCCCATAGAATAACACAGGAATTGGTGCATATATCCCATCACCTTCGTTTTTGGTATTCATACTATAGGTTATTCCATTTATTACTTATTACCAGATAGGAATCCAGCCAAGTAACACTTCCCTTCCCTTACAACCTGGCTATCAGTTAGGTTATCAGGTCTAAACAGCTTCTCTGCTCAAGCAGAATAAGGTCCACAATGCACTTGTACACTTTCTAATAATAAACTATTTTTATTATCCTTACAGAATATAATTTTCCATGACCGTATTTGTGAAGATGAAATTTCAAAGTCTAAAAACAAAAGGGCTTCTGTTTGTTGTAACCAAGATCTTCTGGAAAGAGAGAGGTGTTTCCGTTATCTACAAAATAATCCACCAATTATACTGCCTTCAATGGCAGACCATATTAGCTATGAGGAGGAATGTCTCACATTGGCAACAGACAAGCATGCCTTTATAGAAAGGTTAAGGCAAAACTTATATGGCTACCTATTATTTGTAATGTTCAGAGATAAGGCTGATGAGGGGACTTTTGCTAATAAATACTACTTAAAATTCCTCAGAGTAGAATAAAATGGAACAAATTATAGCAACAAATGTTATAAGGTTGATCACCTTGTGCCTCTCAAGCACAGGAGGGTTATAACTCCTGCTATCCTCAGTCATGAGAATGACAGAAGTAATAGTCCAAAAACAGATGAGGAGCTACGAGTTGTCAGGACCTATGTATGCTAAATAAACAAGCCTCTAGTATGTTAGTGTCTACACCTAAAAAAGTATTTTTGTATTTTGTGTTTTGTATTATATTTTAAAGGGATAGTAATACTTCATTTTAACTTTATTTTATTTTGTAGGCATTAAAAAAAACATGAAGAATGATATAAGTCTTATCTGTCAAACCTTTATGGTTTAAGAGATATTCACAAGCAAAGTATCCCCCCCGTTCAACCAGATCAGAAGGGAGGTGCCCAGATAGACTGCAGAGAGGGACAATCTTCAATTAAGATAAGGGAAAAAGCTGAAAATCTTGTAAAGGAGGGAAGGGCTTTCATTGTTTTCATACAAAGAAGATTGTCCCCTGCTGTTATTTGTCTGGCCTTACAACTAGATTCACATCTGAGAAGAGATGGCTTACACTAGGTAAAAGGGGCGGGAGGGAAACTTTGCTTGTGAATATCTCATAAACCATAAAGGTTTGAGAGATAAGACTTATATCATTCTTCATGTTTTTTTAATGCCTACAAAATAAAGTAAAGTTAAAATGAAGTATTACTATCCCTTTAAATTGTCATTGCTGAGCTTGCCCTCAAGCCAGTGGCGTAACTATAGGGGTTGCAGGGGTCGCACCTGTGACTGGGCCCGTCACTCCAGGGGCACAGCCGCACCCTGCAACCCCCTCGCCTGATGCCCGCAATTAAGAACTGAAGAACGTTGTGGCTCTGCATTACGAGAGTGCCGGTCTGCCGGAGGGAGATCAGTATTCCCTCCAGCAGACCAGCACTCTCGTAATGCAGAGCACTGGGAGATATCTTCTCCCAGCGCTCTGCATTACTGAAGAGGACCACCAGGGAGGTAGGAGATTTAGGGTCATTGTGGAGATTGGGGGGCAGTGTGGAGATGGGGGAAATGTGGAAGGGGAAATGTGGAGATTGCGGGACATAGTGGAAGGGGCAATGTGGAGATTTGGGGGCAATGTGGAGATGGGGGCAATGTGAAAGGTGCAATGTGGAGATTGTGGGGAATTGTGGAGATTGTGGGACATTGTGGAAGGGGCAATGTGGAGAAGGGGGGCAATGTTGAGGTGGCCAATGTGGTTAAGGGGGCCAATGTGGTCGGGGGGCCCATGGCAATTCTTGCACCAAGGCCCTGTGGTTTCTAGTTACGCCTCTGCCTCAAGCCCCACAGAAGTGCAGGTTTTAAGGCTCCTCCTCTCATGTTCACAGGAATATCAATCAGAGTCTTAATCATACAGACAGATCCTCCTGTACTGTTGATAGAAACATCTGTTTAATTGTGGATATCCTGAAAATATGCACTGTTTGAGAAGATTAATGTGGACCTGTCACCATCAAAACAATTTTAAAACATTTGCAATTGATCCAGGTTAGAGGGTTTCCCCAGAGCCACCTCTCCCTATGTCCACATGCGGCTCTGCCACTAATCCTCCGGGTAAAGAATCTGAAGATCTAAAAATATTCCTTTGTGTACCAATGACTAAGGATGAGCAAGTCTTTTTGTCTTAAAAGTGAAAAAGATGAAAAATGGCACTTCCTGCTATGTGGGAAATTTCCTGCGAAAAGTGCACATTTTTCAATTTTTCCATCTTGTATTGAAATCAGTGATACAACTTGCATGTCATTCTGTTTTTATGAGTGATAACTCCCCATATTTTAAGCTAGATAAGATTCTTATTTAACTCAGACATACTCAGATAATCCAAGATCCTTCTTGAGCTGACTGATCTTTGTGTTAGGGGAGTGTGTGTAAGCATAGTAAAGTCTGTTGTCATCTATACTGTAAAAAATATATATAAAGACTGTAGTGACACAGGGAAAGAGAAAAAGCAGCAGCTGAATTCCTCAAGACACTAGCTGTAGGCTAGGAGGGGAGGAAGCAATTGCACAGATAGTGTGTGTTTTTTATTTTTTTATTTTTTTGCAGCTAAAGATAGAAACAGTTAATTAAATGAATAAATATTAAAAACATAAAAAAATTATAAAATTAATTTGACTGATAGGCAACAGAGACAGGGACCCTGTACTTCACTGTTAATGTACACTAGTTTAATAATGTCCAGCACCCTTACCATAGTCAGGGGTAGGAGGAAAGGAATAGGAGCAGTACAGGCATGTGGTCATAAGTGGTAGTCCAAAAACTAGATGCAGTCAGGGTTGCTGAAGCATGTGTCAGAAATCAGCATCATCACCACTTCCAACTCCAACCGCCACCCTGCCACACACACACACACACACACACACAAGTGTTGAATAACCAGCAGCAACACATGTTATCAACATCCATAACCTTAGCTGTGATGAGTGCTTCTGCTGCTGTCAGAAGCGCAGCACCTTTGACATCTTCAATTTGTTTAATTGCAACATTTAGCCCAGTTAGTAGTAGTAGCCCCTCAGAAATCACTCACTACCCAAAAATCTAAACATTTTGCTATATGTTGTCTGTGTAAGCAGTATGTGAGCAGAGGGAAGATATGACCATTCCTGAGCACATCCTCAGTGAGATCTCACCTGAGGTACAACCACAGGTCTGAGTGGGAGACACACAATCATTATGTCAGAGGAGCCACCTATCAACATTTGAAGCATTCTTAATAGTTCACATGGCTCTGGGGCATATAATAGTAATACTGCAGATGTATCAGAGAATGTGCCAAGATTTCATTTATTGACACTAGTACATTGTGCTCCTGTTACTGTTCTGCAAATGTAAACTATAGAGGAGTATGACTGAGTTTAATGAAGGAGATGACAAGAGTCTTAGAGTGTCCACACCTACTGTTCTTGCCACCACCTCCACTGCCAAAAGTCATGTTGTTAAAGCAATAAAGTTACAGAGTTTTTCCCACACTTACTGAGTTCTTAGAAAGGAGTCAGGAGTCAGAAACCACACAAAAATAATAAAAACGTATGCCTGTGGAATAGTATGGGTAAAGTGTGGTACCATGTTAGCCACAGAAAAAGCAGGAGACTAATAGGGTAAAATGATGCATTTACTGGCTAACTGAGTGGATCTATGATGCAAGCTTTCAAGATGAGACCTAGTTGCCTTGAAAACTTACATCCTAAAGCCACTCAGCCAATGAATGTACCATTTTTACACTACTAGTCTCCTGTGGAATAGTAAAGTTGCCAGTATGTTTGCGGTTGACATGATGCCTTTTCTTTTGTTGAAAGCGGAGGGTTTAAAGAATTTATGTATTGTATTGCACCCTGCTGACATATCCCAAACTGCAGTTACTTTTCAAGGATGGTAGAACTAGAGTTACACAGGCAGGTAGTATCACGGTGCCCGTGCTTTGTGCAGCAGGCGGCGACATTCTGACTCCTAGTTTGCATTACTGTTTACTGATTGGCTAGTACCTTTTGTCGCCGCCCAGTGATGGCCTTTTTATTCCCTGTCATTTCCACGGTACGGTGCCCTTTCGTGGTGTATTTGTTCCTGCATGCTGATCCGTTATTGTTGACCATGTATGACTTGGCCTGACTGACGACGTTCCTGATTCTGCTGCTTTTGACTTCTCCTTTGCTGACCGTATCCAGCTGAGGACCCACTCCATTGCTGACCGTATCTGGCTGAGGACCCGTTCCCATTACCGACTGTATCCGGGTGAGAACCCGCTCCACTGCTGACCTGGCCTGGCTGAGAACCCGCTTCCGTTACCGACTGTATCTGGCTGAGAACCCATTCCGTTACTGACCTGGTCTGGCTGAGAACCAGTTTCCATTACAGAGTGTATCTGGCTAAGAACCCGATTCCGTTTACTCTGTGCTGGTCTGTGTACCGGTCCTGTGTCTGACTTCTCTGGCTGCCGGTTGCTCTGTGGGCTGCCTTGTATCAGAGTGCCGTGCATTTCCAGCATACCACTTGTGGCCTTGGTGTTGACTTCGTTATACTTGGTGGTTGCTGTACGTTAGTTGGTTGTGCCGTGTGGTGCTATATCTTGTCGACGGTTAGCTAGGCTTTCATGCCAAGCTTCTCTCCATACTGCTGTTGGCAGAGTGTACAAGTGGAGTACCAGTGCAGTGTTCTATCACTGACTGTGTTACTCTGATCTCTCTGTGTCCACCTCTCGTACTTCGCTGGGCTCACTCCCTTTGGGAGTTGCAGTATTCTGGGCATTCCCGATTGACCCCTTGCATACCTGGACGTTCCAGGTAGAGTGTTGCATATCTCCATCTGCAGGAGCCTCTAGCTCAAGAGCCAGCGTTACGTTGCACCATCCTCATAGAGGGGACACTAGTTGTCTACACCATTATACTTGCTGTGCTGCGATCCACCCCTAGCATTCTAGGGTTATTTCTGGGAGAGTTATCTCAGTGTGTTGCCATCCGGTGCCAGGGTCAGTGGTGCCTCGATCCTTGGGTTCTGTCCACCCAGGCATCTGGGTTGTGCCAGTGTGTTGCCTCACTCCTTGGGTTCTGTGCCTCCCAGGCGTCTGGGTTGTGCCAGCAGAGTTGCCTCGTTTCTCTGGGTTGTGCCAGTCACCTTCCTCTGGACCATATACCATCTAGGTCCCATGGGCCTATCTTTGTCTTATACCTTTGTCTAAAAAAGTTATTTTAACCTTACCCAAACTGTTCTGAGTCTTCATCAAAAACCGTGACAGGTAGTTAGTATTGTGGGCAAAGGACAAGGGACAGTCTGCTAACATTTTTTTCCAGGCATATGTTGGAGAAGTGATATCACTGAAGAAGTCATCTTGGATTTATCACCTCTTTATCATGCCTTAGTGCATTTCCCCTAATGTCTAACTTAATTGTTTTTTTTTTTTTGTAGGCAGTGGAAGAGAGCACAACTCTGCCCTCTGTTTAAAATGGCACAGTATAGCAGTTTCTCTCTGGGATCACTTCTTACCATATATTTCCAGGTTGCAACCCCTAAGTACCTTAAAAGGAGGGAGTCTGAGGAGCCTCTCCACTGTACCTTTTTTTTAAATGGAGAGCAGAGCGGGAGCGCTGCTCTCCTCCACTATCTACAGAAAAAATAAGGTAAAGGGGATGGGGCATCAGGCAATGTATTTGCGGATCTGTGGCTACTAGTGTGAAGGGAAACAAGGCTGGAGGCATCGCACAGTGTAAGTGGGAAATTTGTGGCTTCCAGTGGGCAGGGTCTAGGCAGGTTTTTGTTGTGTCTGTATACTGACAGTCATGCATTCATGCTACAACTTCCTGATGTTATCTTAGGAGATGCATTAGTGCAGGCTTGTACAACTGATGATGTAGCCACTGTGCAAGCCATTCATAAGTGATTTAATTATTGCAATGTTTATTGCAGCAATCCAGTCAATATCTGGCCCATAGCATATGGGTCTGAAAAGCCTCTATGGCTGTTTTCTAAGAAGATCTTCCCTCTCCCCTGCAGTACACCTCACCCCTAGTGGTATGTTCACAGTGGTAGTGCAGTGCACTGGTAGGTAAGATTTTTAAACCATTTTCATTGCATTTTGGTAAATTCTAGGAAAATGTCAGCCGTAATTATTTTATGAGCTATTATTGGGTATAAATGTACTTTGGTGATATGCTGAGTTTATATTTCATAATCTTATTTGTTATACTAAGCTTATGTCAGATATTATGCAATAAATTGTGATTTTAGTGTAAGTTTCTCATAGATTTCTGAAAACATGCATTTTTAATGAAATTGACTTGCTCCATCCTATATAATAATTTGCTAAGGATGTTTGTCAGAAGCCGTCATGAGCAGTACAGACTGCCTGCTCCGTGGCTAATATGGAGCGGGCCACTCTGCTCTGTATCAGCTGTTGCTCGTTTGGCCAGTCAGTAATGAGCATGACTGCAATGTGGCCATTGACAAGACAGGATCCGGCCGGTTGCTGGGTGACACTGTGGCCCGTGTAAACGGGCTTTTCAACTAGTTTTGTATAATAAGATACTTAAGCCTTTTCTGAATCTTTGCAATGTCTCCATTCAGGAAATATGGGCTTTCATATGATTACAGATACATTTTACTGTGGTTTTACCATGTAACCTCTGGAATGCTCATTTTGATTTAATAAAGTTGAAAATACCATCTTGCTATCTTGTTAATTTTGGGTTTGAACAAGCCATCCATGTAGGTAAAACAATTAATATTCGGTATTGCGAATCTATAGAGATGCAATAATTTTATTTAACCCTTTAAGGACCGGCCGATTGCGAATGTGGACGGCACTTAAGAACCACGGACCATTTTTTTTTCGCGCATCCATTTCCGGGCTCCCTGAATAGCGTGCATTCACGTGGGGAGCCCTGAATTCCATGACTGTCCTGGCATGTCATGGGTCCTTATGGCTCACTGACCCATGGCATGCCAGGACCCTCAAGGGTCCTTAATGGGTTAAACTTTTAGCTATAAACAAATTTGTTTGAGATATACAGGGCTGTATTTCCTATTAGGTAGAGTAAACAACTTCATAGAGTCCCACATTTTGAGGGGAGCCTCAGCTGTGCTGGTCACGCACATTCTGATTTGTGGATATGCAATCTCATTGTCCTTGCTCCAGTATATATATATATCAATAAATAAATATATATATATATATATATATATATATATATATATATATATATGCTTTTTCTGGCTATTCAACCCATTGGATGCTAGAGAGGTCATCAGTAAACTGCAAAACAACATTATAGGTAAAGGGTATTTCTCTGTGCCATGGATCAACAGACAGGGGAAGAGTTAAGTGAGGAGTGTTGTCATGGGTGGAGCTAAGGATGCTTATTGTGCCTTTATGTAAGGATGTAAGTCCTGCCCAAGAAATATAGTAGATAATATTAGAAAAATTAGCTTTTTTTTTTTTTTTTTGTGTATTACATGATATCTTCTTGGCACGCTATGCAAAATAAGTTCTGAGGCATCATAAAAAGGCTTAACTTGTCAGGAAGAAAACCCCAACAACTTGTAGTTTTCTATATAAGTATACTCATTGAAACCATAGTTAAACCGATGTATAGCAAAATGTTAAAAATGTGTCTGGCCTCCAAGATAATCAAAAGACCAAAACTTTTGGCACTGAAAAAGTTAAAATAATCAAAGAGTGCAACCTTAAAAAGATCATCTGACCTTGCTTTTAATCCATTTGAAGATGAAGACAACAAATCTGATATAATAAGAACTGGAGAAATTCTGGGGCAAAAAATGTCACCATATGGGACAAATTAACATTCCCATTTATTTAACCCTTTGAGTGCTAAGGGGTATGCAACTATTTGCGTTGCAATGCGATGCTTACTCCCTCAGGAGCTCAAAGGGTTAAAAACCCTATATCAATCAATGGCAATTTGGGGATTCTTTAGGTTTCAATTGGTTTTCTCCTGAATTGCGTGCAGCCAGCAGTTAAAGGGATAGTAATACTTAATTTAAAGTTTATTTAGTATTGCATGCATTAAAAAAATATTAAGAACTATGTAAGTCTTATCTCTCCAACCTTTATGGTTTGAGAGGTATTTGCAACTAATGTTCCCTGGCTTTTTTCAGTCAAGTCTGCCATCTAGTTGACAGACTTGGATTCTGGTCTGCAGACCAGCCGGTGGCTCTTCAGCAGAGCCGAGACTGTGATTTTTAAAAAGAACTACTTAATTGGAATGGTCTACGAAGTGTGCCTGGTTTGCAAGCACACTTTGTAGACTGTTCCAGTGAAGTAACTATTTTTAAAGATCGCTATCTTGGCTCTGCTGAAGAGCTGCCAGCCGGTCTGCAGACCAGAATCCAAATCTGTCAGCTAGAACACTGATGTCCTGGAGGTGGGAACTTTAGTAGTGAATATCTCTCAAACCATAAAGGTTTGAGAGATAAGACTTCCATAGTTCTTAATTTTTTTTAATGCCTAAAATATTACTATCCCTGTAAGGACCACTGGCATTTTTTTTTGGAAGCAACAGATCCAGGGGTCTCCAAGCGTTGTGCAGCCATGCTTGGACCCTTAAATTCCATGACGTGCCAGGACTGTAACTGGTCCTTATGTGCTGAACCTCCGTGATGGTCCTGGCATATCATTAGTCCTTAAAGTAGTATTATTTTATATTAATGAAGCCTTACTTACTTTCCCTTGATGTGTTCCTTTTAAGATACATTAAATAGGTTATGTTTAGTAAGTTCTGATGTTCATGATCTACAAGTCCTATGTACACGTGAGTAAAACAGAAGTGTTAGGTATTGTTTTACTATTATCCCTTTAGTAATTATGAAAAGGAGCTAAGTGCTGGTTGATAAAACATTAATGAATCTGGCCCTGCTTATTGCATCAAATATTCATTTGCACACGGTGTAAATTGTCATAATCTGATGGTAATATCTTACTTTTTTCCTTCTAGTTACCTCCATGGATTTGCCAGAAGACTAACAAAATTCAGTACTTCGCTAACTAGTAATATTTTTCATTCGTTCCTTCTCATTTATATGAAATGCTGCTGGAAATCAGATATACAATCATGCTTTTCTACTGAAGTAAGTGTACCTGTGGAAAAGAGAAAAAAAAAAGCTCTCAGCGCTAACTCATCATGAAATATCCATATAATAAATATAAATAAATTATTAATATAAAGATGAAAGCTATAGATAGCAGCAAGAAATGAGAGGGTTCTCCAGTCCCCCTAACATTGGGCCTAAACCCAAAAGTGAAAACACATACAAACAACCAAATCTGCGCTCCTCTATATGCTGTGAATAATGTGTGCCCTGTAATGGGCATATATAATAATCCTTAGTAAATCTAAGTAAAATAAGTGAGAATTTCGTCCCACGAATTGGCCAATCCATGTGTAAGCTTACCACCAACGTCAAGGTATCTCACTTTATGGTAAGTCCTACTCTAATACACTTACAAATACTATCTAAATTAAAAATCCCTGAAGAAAGATGTTATTTTGAAACGCGCCGGAGGGGACCTCTTAAATGTTATTTTGATGTTTTTATTCTTATTTGTAGGTCCCAGTGTAGTGCAATTAAAAACAACAGACATACAATAAAATAAAAAAGGTGTAGAGGAAGGACTTACCTGGTGCAGGAACCTTATGGGCCTGCACTAATAAAGTGATTACATAGAGAACTATGTTCCATTTGTAACCTTCCCCAAAAGTCATGTGAGGGATGGTTGATACCAAACTGACAGGGGATATACACAATGGAACAGGCCAAGCAGCCTGGTTCTTAAAGGCCAAGTGGGATAGAAAAGGAAAGGAATGGTGAAATAAAGTAAAGTAATAATGTGTTTTTATCTATGTGGTTTAAGTGGATAAAATGAGAAGCTGCTAAAGTGAGCTAAAGGAGAAATATGTGCAATAACAGAAAAAGAGAAAAAAAAGCTCTCAGCGCTAACTCATCATGAAATATCCATATAATAAATATAAATAAATTATTAATATAAAGATGAAAGCTATAGATAGCAGCAAGAAATGAGAGGGTTCT
The DNA here is from genome assembly GCA_037306005.1 of Rhinophrynus dorsalis. Lineage (NCBI taxonomy): Eukaryota > Metazoa > Chordata > Amphibia > Anura > Rhinophrynidae > Rhinophrynus > Rhinophrynus dorsalis. The sequence goes on along the minus strand of CM074718.1, from coordinate 233,065,297 downwards.
CCAGTCCCCCTAACATTGGGCCTAAACCCAAAAGTGAAAACACATACAAACAACCAAATCTGCGCTCCTCTATATGCTGTGAATAATGTGTGCCCTGTAATGGGCATATATAATAATCCTTAGTAAATCTAAGTAAAATAAGTGAGAATTTCGTCCCACGAATTGGCCAATCCATGTGTAAGCTTACCACCAACGTCAAGGTATCTCACTTTATGGTAAGTCCTACTCTAATACACTTACAAATACTATCTAAATTAAAAATCCCTGAAGAAAGATGTTATTTTGAAACGCGCCGGAGGGGACCTCTTAAATGTTATTTTGATGTTTTTATTCTTATTTGTAGGTCCCAGTGTAGTGCAATTAAAAACAACAGACATACAATAAAATAAAAAAGGTGTAGAGGAAGGACTTACCTGGTGCAGGAACCTTATGGGCCTGCACTAATAAAGTGATTACATAGAGAACTATGTTCCATTTGTAACCTTCCCCAAAAGTCATGTGAGGGATGGTTGATACCAAACTGACAGGGGATATACACAATGGAACAGGCCAAGCAGCCTGGTTCTTAAAGGCCAAGTGGGATAGAAAAGGAAAGGAATGGTGAAATAAAGTAAAGTAATAATGTGTTTTTATCTATGTGGTTTAAGTGGATAAAATGAGAAGCTGCTAAAGTGAGCTAAAGGAGAAATATGTGCAATAACAGAAAAAGAGAAAAAAAAGCTCTCAGCGCTAACTCATCATGAAATATCCATATAATAAATATAAATAAATTATTAATATAAAGATGAAAGCTATAGATAGCAGCAAGAAATGAGAGGGTTCTCCAGTCCCCCTAACATTGGGCCTAAACCCAAAAGTGAAAACACATACAAACAACCAAATCTGCGCTCCTCTATATGCTGTGAATAATGTGTGCCCTGTAATGGGCATATATAATAATCCTTAGTAAATCTAAGTAAAATAAGTGAGAATTTCGTCCCACGAATTGGCCAATCCATGTGTAAGCTTACCACCAACGTCAAGGTATCTCACTTTATGGTAAGTCCTACTCTAATACACTTACAAATACTATCTAAATTAAAAATCCCTGAAGAAAGATGTTATTTTGAAACGCGCCGGAGGGGACCTCTTAAATGTTATTTTGATGTTTTTATTCTTATTTGTAGGTCCCAGTGTAGTGCAATTAAAAACAACAGACATACAATAAAATAAAAAAGGTGTAGAGGAAGGACTTACCTGGTGCAGGAACCTTATGGGCCTGCACTAATAAAGTGATTACATAGAGAACTATGTTCCATTTGTAACCTTCCCCAAAAGTCATGTGAGGGATGGTTGATACCAAACTGACAGGGGATATACACAATGGAACAGGCCAAGCAGCCTGGTTCTTAAAGGCCAAGTGGGATAGAAAAGGAAAGGAATGGTGAAATAAAGTAAAGTAATAATGTGTTTTTATCTATGTGGTTTAAGTGGATAAAATGAGAAGCTGCTAAAGTGAGCTAAAGGAGAAATATGTGCAATAACAGAAAAAGAGAAAAAAAAAAGCTCTCAGCGCTAACTCATCATGAAATATCCATATAATAAATATAAATAAATTATTAATATAAAGATGAAAGCTATAGATAGCAGCAAGAAATGAGAGGGTTCTCCAGTCCCCCTAACATTGGGCCTAAACCCAAAAGTGAAAACACATACAAACAACCAAATCTGCGCTCCTCTATATGCTGTGAATAATGTGTGCCCTGTAATGGGCATATATAATAATCCTTAGTAAATCTAAGTAAAATAAGTGAGAATTTCGTCCCACGAATTGGCCAATCCATGTGTAAGCTTACCACCAACGTCAAGGTATCTCACTTTATGGTAAGTCCTACTCTAATACACTTACAAATACTATCTAAATTAAAAATCCCTGAAGAAAGATGTTATTTTGAAACGCGCCGGAGGGGACCTCTTAAATGTTATTTTGATGTTTTTATTCTTATTTGTAGGTCCCAGTGTAGTGCAATTAAAAACAACAGACATACAATAAAATAAAAAAGGTGTAGAGGAAGGACTTACCTGGTGCAGGAACCTTATGGGCCTGCACTAATAAAGTGATTACATAGAGAACTATGTTCCATTTGTAACCTTCCCCAAAAGTCATGTGAGGGATGGTTGATACCAAACTGACAGGGGATATACACAATGGAACAGGCCAAGCAGCCTGGTTCTTAAAGGCCAAGTGGGATAGAAAAGGAAAGGAATGGTGAAATAAAGTAAAGTAATAATGTGTTTTTATCTATGTGGTTTAAGTGGATAAAATGAGAAGCTGCTAAAGTGAGCTAAAGGAGAAATATGTGCAATAACAGAAAAAGAGAAAAAAAAGCTCTCAGCGCTAACTCATCATGAAATATCCATATAATAAATATAAATAAATTATTAATATAAAGATGAAAGCTATAGATAGCAGCAAGAAATGAGAGGGTTCTCCAGTCCCCCTAACATTGGGCCTAAACCCAAAAGTGAAAACACATACAAACAACCAAATCTGCGCTCCTCTATATGCTGTGAATAATGTGTGCCCTGTAATGGGCATATATAATAATCCTTAGTAAATCTAAGTAAAATAAGTGAGAATTTCGTCCCACGAATTGGCCAATCCATGTGTAAGCTTACCACCAACGTCAAGGTATCTCACTTTATGGTAAGTCCTACTCTAATACACTTACAAATACTATCTAAATTAAAAATCCCTGAAGAAAGATGTTATTTTGAAACGCGCCGGAGGGGACCTCTTAAATGTTATTTTGATGTTTTTATTCTTATTTGTAGGTCCCAGTGTAGTGCAATTAAAAACAACAGACATACAATAAAATAAAAAAGGTGTAGAGGAAGGACTTACCTGGTGCAGGAACCTTATGGGCCTGCACTAATAAAGTGATTACATAGAGAACTATGTTCCATTTGTAACCTTCCCCAAAAGTCATGTGAGGGATGGTTGATACCAAACTGACAGGGGATATACACAATGGAACAGGCCAAGCAGCCTGGTTCTTAAAGGCCAAGTGGGATAGAAAAGGAAAGGAATGGTGAAATAAAGTAAAGTAATAATGTGTTTTTATCTATGTGGTTTAAGTGGATAAAATGAGAAGCTGCTAAAGTGAGCTAAAGGAGAAATATGTGCAATAACAGAAAAAGAGAAAAAAAAGCTCTCAGCGCTAACTCATCATGAAATATCCATATAATAAATATAAATAAATTATTAATATAAAGATGAAAGCTATAGATAGCAGCAAGAAATGAGAGGGTTCTCCAGTCCCCCTAACATTGGGCCTAAACCCAAAAGTGAAAACACATACAAACAACCAAATCTGCGCTCCTCTATATGCTGTGAATAATGTGTGTTACAAATGGAACATAGTTCTCTATGTAATCACTTTATTAGTGCAGGCCCATAAGGTTCCTGCACCAGGTAAGTCCTTCCTCTACACCTTTTTTATTTTATTGTATGTCTGTTGTTTTTAATTGCACTACACTGGGACCTACAAATAAGAATAAAAACATCAAAATAACATTTAAGAGGTCCCCTCCGGCGCGTTTCAAAATAACATCTTTCTTCAGGGATTTTTAATTTAGATAGTATTTGTAAGTGTATTAGAGTAGGACTTACCATAAAGTGAGATACCTTGACGTTGGTGGTAAGCTTACACATGGATTGGCCAATTCGTGGGACGAAATTCTCACTTATTTTACTTAGATTTACTAAGGATTATTATATATGCCCATTACAGGGCACACATTATTCACAGCATATAGAGGAGCGCAGATTTGGTTGTTTGTATGTGTTTTCACTTTTGGGTTTAGGCCCAATGTTAGGGGGACTGGAGAACCCTCTCATTTCTTGCTGCTATCTATAGCTTTCATCTTTATATTAATAATTTATTTATATTTATTATATGGATATTTCATGATGAGTTAGCGCTGAGAGCTTTTTTTTCTCTTTTTCTGTTATTGCACATATTTCTCCTTTAGCTCACTTTAGCAGCTTCTCATTTTATCCACTTAAACCACATAGATAAAAACACATTATTACTTTACTTTATTTCACCATTCCTTTCCTTTTCTATCCCACTTGGCCTTTAAGAACCAGGCTGCTTGGCCTGTTCCATTGTGTATATCCCCTGTCAGTTTGGTATCAACCATCCCTCACATGACTTTTGGGGAAGGTTACAAATGGAACATAGTTCTCTATGTAATCACTTTATTAGTGCAGGCCCATAAGGTTCCTGCACCAGGTAAGTCCTTCCTCTACACCTTTTTTATTTTATTGTATGTCTGTTGTTTTTAATTGCACTACACTGGGACCTACAAATAAGAATAAAAACATCAAAATAACATTTAAGAGGTCCCCTCCGGCGCGTTTCAAAATAACATCTTTCTTCAGGGATTTTTAATTTAGATAGTATTTGTAAGTGTATTAGAGTAGGACTTACCATAAAGTGAGATACCTTGACGTTGGTGGTAAGCTTACACATGGATTGGCCAATTCGTGGGACGAAATTCTCACTTATTTTACTTAGATTTACTAAGGATTATTATATATGCCCATTACAGGGCACACATTATTCACAGCATATAGAGGAGCGCAGATTTGGTTGTTTGTATGTGTTTTCACTTTTGGGTTTAGGCCCAATGTTAGGGGGACTGGAGAACCCTCTCATTTCTTGCTGCTATCTATAGCTTTCATCTTTATATTAATAATTTATTTATATTTATTATATGGATATTTCATGATGAGTTAGCGCTGAGAGCTTTTTTTTCTCTTTTTCTGTTATTGCACATATTTCTCCTTTAGCTCACTTTAGCAGCTTCTCATTTTATCCACTTAAACCACATAGATAAAAACACATTATTACTTTACTTTATTTCACCATTCCTTTCCTTTTCTATCCCACTTGGCCTTTAAGAACCAGGCTGCTTGGCCTGTTCCATTGTGTATATCCCCTGTCAGTTTGGTATCAACCATCCCTCACATGACTTTTGGGGAAGGTTACAAATGGAACATAGTTCTCTATGTAATCACTTTATTAGTGCAGGCCCATAAGGTTCCTGCACCAGGTAAGTCCTTCCTCTACACCTTTTTTATTTTATTGTATGTCTGTTGTTTTTAATTGCACTACACTGGGACCTACAAATAAGAATAAAAACATCAAAATAACATTTAAGAGGTCCCCTCCGGCGCGTTTCAAAATAACATCTTTCTTCAGGGATTTTTAATTTAGATAGTATTTGTAAGTGTATTAGAGTAGGACTTACCATAAAGTGAGATACCTTGACGTTGGTGGTAAGCTTACACATGGATTGGCCAATTCGTGGGACGAAATTCTCACTTATTTTACTTAGATTTACTAAGGATTATTATATATGCCCATTACAGGGCACACATTATTCACAGCATATAGAGGAGCGCAGATTTGGTTGTTTGTATGTGTTTTCACTTTTGGGTTTAGGCCCAATGTTAGGGGGACTGGAGAACCCTCTCATTTCTTGCTGCTATCTATAGCTTTCATCTTTATATTAATAATTTATTTATATTTATTATATGGATATTTCATGATGAGTTAGCGCTGAGAGCTTTTTTTTCTCTTTTTCTGTTATTGCACATATTTCTCCTTTAGCTCACTTTAGCAGCTTCTCATTTTATCCACTTAAACCACATAGATAAAAACACATTATTACTTTACTTTATTTCACCATTCCTTTCCTTTTCTATCCCACTTGGCCTTTAAGAACCAGGCTGCTTGGCCTGTTCCATTGTGTATATCCCCTGTCAGTTTGGTATCAACCATCCCTCACATGACTTTTGGGGAAGGTTACAAATGGAACATAGTTCTCTATGTAATCACTTTATTAGTGCAGGCCCATAAGGTTCCTGCACCAGGTAAGTCCTTCCTCTACACCTTTTTTATTTTATTGTATGTCTGTTGTTTTTAATTGCACTACACTGGGACCTACAAATAAGAATAAAAACATCAAAATAACATTTAAGAGGTCCCCTCCGGCGCGTTTCAAAATAACATCTTTCTTCAGGGATTTTTAATTTAGATAGTATTTGTAAGTGTATTAGAGTAGGACTTACCATAAAGTGAGATACCTTGACGTTGGTGGTAAGCTTACACATGGATTGGCCAATTCGTGGGACGAAATTCTCACTTATTTTACTTAGATTTACTAAGGATTATTATATATGCCCATTACAGGGCACACATTATTCACAGCATATAGAGGAGCGCAGATTTGGTTGTTTGTATGTGTTTTCACTTTTGGGTTTAGGCCCAATGTTAGGGGGACTGGAGAACCCTCTCATTTCTTGCTGCTATCTATAGCTTTCATCTTTATATTAATAATTTATTTATATTTATTATATGGATATTTCATGATGAGTTAGCGCTGAGAGCTTTTTTTTTTCTCTTTTTCTGTTATTGCACATATTTCTCCTTTAGCTCACTTTAGCAGCTTCTCATTTTATCCACTTAAACCACATAGATAAAAACACATTATTACTTTACTTTATTTCACCATTCCTTTCCTTTTCTATCCCACTTGGCCTTTAAGAACCAGGCTGCTTGGCCTGTTCCATTGTGTATATCCCCTGTCAGTTTGGTATCAACCATCCCTCACATGACTTTTGGGGAAGGTTACAAATGGAACATAGTTCTCTATGTAATCACTTTATTAGTGCAGGCCCATAAGGTTCCTGCACCAGGTAAGTCCTTCCTCTACACCTTTTTTATTTTATTGTATGTCTGTTGTTTTTAATTGCACTACACTGGGACCTACAAATAAGAATAAAAACATCAAAATAACATTTAAGAGGTCCCCTCCGGCGCGTTTCAAAATAACATCTTTCTTCAGGGATTTTTAATTTAGATAGTATTTGTAAGTGTATTAGAGTAGGACTTACCATAAAGTGAGATACCTTGACGTTGGTGGTAAGCTTACACATGGATTGGCCAATTCGTGGGACGAAATTCTCACTTATTTTACTTAGATTTACTAAGGATTATTATATATGCCCATTACAGGGCACACATTATTCACAGCATATAGAGGAGCGCAGATTTGGTTGTTTGTATGTGTTTTCACTTTTGGGTTTAGGCCCAATGTTAGGGGGACTGGAGAACCCTCTCATTTCTTGCTGCTATCTATAGCTTTCATCTTTATATTAATAATTTATTTATATTTATTATATGGATATTTCATGATGAGTTAGCGCTGAGAGCTTTTTTTTCTCTTTTTCTGTTATTGCACATATTTCTCCTTTAGCTCACTTTAGCAGCTTCTCATTTTATCCACTTAAACCACATAGATAAAAACACATTATTACTTTACTTTATTTCACCATTCCTTTCCTTTTCTATCCCACTTGGCCTTTAAGAACCAGGCTGCTTGGCCTGTTCCATTGTGTATATCCCCTGTCAGTTTGGTATCAACCATCCCTCACATGACTTTTGGGGAAGGTTACAAATGGAACATAGTTCTCTATGTAATCACTTTATTAGTGCAGGCCCATAAGGTTCCTGCACCAGGTAAGTCCTTCCTCTACACCTTTTTTATTTTATTGTATGTCTGTTGTTTTTAATTGCACTACACTGGGACCTACAAATAAGAATAAAAACATCAAAATAACATTTAAGAGGTCCCCTCCGGCGCGTTTCAAAATAACATCTTTCTTCAGGGATTTTTAATTTAGATAGTATTTGTAAGTGTATTAGAGTAGGACTTACCATAAAGTGAGATACCTTGACGTTGGTGGTAAGCTTACACATGGATTGGCCAATTCGTGGGACGAAATTCTCACTTATTTTACTTAGATTTACTAAGGATTATTATATATGCCCATTACAGGGCACACATTATTCACAGCATATAGAGGAGCGCAGATTTGGTTGTTTGTATGTGTTTTCACTTTTGGGTTTAGGCCCAATGTTAGGGGGACTGGAGAACCCTCTCATTTCTTGCTGCTATCTATAGCTTTCATCTTTATATTAATAATTTATTTATATTTATTATATGGATATTTCATGATGAGTTAGCGCTGAGAGCTTTTTTTTCTCTTTTTCTGTTATTGCACATATTTCTCCTTTAGCTCACTTTAGCAGCTTCTCATTTTATCCACTTAAACCACATAGATAAAAACACATTATTACTTTACTTTATTTCACCATTCCTTTCCTTTTCTATCCCACTTGGCCTTTAAGAACCAGGCTGCTTGGCCTGTTCCATTGTGTATATCCCCTGTCAGTTTGGTATCAACCATCCCTCACATGACTTTTGGGGAAGGTTACAAATGGAACATAGTTCTCTATGTAATCACTTTATTAGTGCAGGCCCATAAGGTTCCTGCACCAGGTAAGTCCTTCCTCTACACCTTTTTTATTTTATTGTATGTCTGTTGTTTTTAATTGCACTACACTGGGACCTACAAATAAGAATAAAAACATCAAAATAACATTTAAGAGGTCCCCTCCGGCGCGTTTCAAAATAACATCTTTCTTCAGGGATTTTTAATTTAGATAGTATTTGTAAGTGTATTAGAGTAGGACTTACCATAAAGTGAGATACCTTGACGTTGGTGGTAAGCTTACACATGGATTGGCCAATTCGTGGGACGAAATTCTCACTTATTTTACTTAGATTTACTAAGGATTATTATATATGCCCATTACAGGGCACACATTATTCACAGCATATAGAGGAGCGCAGATTTGGTTGTTTGTAAGTGTACCTGTGGGTTATACTGGATGATTACGTATGATGATCTATTCTTAAACTGAATTTAAGCCTCTTAGAAAACAGTTCACCTTAACTAGCCTGCTAAATGTAAATTATCTAAAAGAATAATGTTTCTGGTGGGCAAGGGAATTGCTAGATTGCCATTAAGTTATTTTGTGCTTACCTAATCCATTAATAATGCACTAGTTTTAAAGCCCATGTACACAGGCCAGCACTGGCGGCACTGCAGTCACGCACAGTACTGACTGCCCACACAGTCTGTACTGCTCATGACTGCAGTGCGTGCAGCCGTCTCTACTGCTCAAGATGGCTTCTGACAAACATCCTTAGCGAATTATAATATAGGATAATACAGTCTGTTTGCACCATTACTAGCACCTTTACATGGCCCAAGCTGATAACAAACTCAGGCTATAAGAATGTAACCTGGGGCCATGGACAAATCTCCCAGTAGGCAGAGTAGGCAACTGCCTATAGCTCCAAATTTGAGGATCACTTGAGCTGTGTTGACTACACCCACATTCTGAATTGGGGGTGTGGCCTATGCAATCTCAGTGTCCATGCACCAGTTAATATACCCCTTTACAAGCTATTATTTAACCCCTTGAATAGTAGCAAGATCTCTGATGTATTGCAAAACAATCCATCAGGGAGCTCTGTAGCAAACAAGGGGTTAAACATTTAATTTTCTTTTGTCCTTGCTTGTTATAGACCAGAGGTATTTTCTATGCAAGGAAACAGTGGTTGGTATTGGTAGTGATGTCATGTGAGAATGGGGGTGTGGACATCGGCAAAGCTAAGAGCACCCAGAGTGCCTTGCCTATGTCAAAGTGAGAAGACATCTAAGGAAATTGATATGTGGGTGCTTTTTGTGACATGGGAACATCTGGAAATTTTACTTTGGGTAAAGCACCACCACATTTTAGTGTATGAGTAGGGATGGGCAAAAGTTTTTGCCTCAAAAGGGAAGTAGGAAAAAAAATGGTACTTTTTGCCAAGAGGGAAAAATGTGCCGTTTTTTTAGCTTGCCTAGATCATTGCAATGAAATCAGTCGAAAGACAGAATTTCTCCCCGTGGCAGACTTCTCTTTTTTTCCCACAAGCATGTAAATAAGAGTGTCAGGTTCTCACAGCATGCAATTCTGTGTCTGTGAGAGGAAGAGAAGACAGACTAATAAAGTGGAGATGAAGCTTAGTTCAGGGAGTCTTGAAGGCAGGAAATCTGTTCACTGTATTAGGCGAGTCTGGGAGCCTCTGGCGGATAGGAAGGGAGAAAGGAGGTTGACCCCAAATACCCCAAAATTCAGTGTTATTGACAGGGAATTCACAGGCAGAGGTGACACAAGTTTCTTCCTAATCTGGTTGTTATCTCTGTGCTAAGGAAGCCTGTTGATATGAGAAGGAAAAAAGGAGTTTATCCCAGATACCCCCAAATTTTGTATTACTTAGCAGATACATATAGCTGTGATCTAAGTTCCTGTCTGATCTGGCAGTTATCTCTGTGTCAGGGGAGTTCGGGGGGGGGGGAGTGTGTGAGAAGGGATCAAGGGAGTATTACTCTAAAATTCTGTCTGACTGACTGGGAACACACTGGTGATCCAGTTTTCTTCCACATTTGTACTAGGGGAGCCTGGGGGTGTGAGAAGGGAGCAAATTAATTTTTCCTCAAGTACCCCAAAATTTTTCTTTATGACCGAGTAGACACAGGCAGCTGAGATCCAAGATTCTTCCTGATATGGCTATTATCTATGTGCTAGGAGAGTCTAGGGAAAGAAGAAGTTGAACATACAGTGTGTTTTTTTTTTAAATTATGTGTTGACAGTGATAGGGATAGAAGGGACAGTTAATTAAATAAAATAAAAAAATTATAGGTGACAGAGGCAAGGACCATGATGTGAGCTGTGACTGAAGGAGACTGATACTAGATGAGATAAAGTATTTTTTAGAGTGCCAAGGCAAAACATCACACACAATCTGTTCTGTTGTGTGCTTCACTGTTAACATCAGGGACATGCACAGACATTTTGAGGGGCAGGGGCTCAAATGAAAAAAAGGGCACGTCTCATAATTATTATTATTTTTTTTTGTTAAAAGGGTACTAGGGCACTTTGGACAAAAAGGGCAGGTGCTCAAGCCCCCCTTGGTGTCTATGTGTGCACGTGCCTGGTTAACATACACGCTAGTTTAATAGTTTCCAGCAAATTTACTATTGCCAGGTGTAGGGGGAAAGGAGTAGGAGCGGTGCAGGGGCCTGGTATTAATGAGTTAGTCCAAAAACTGACTGCAGCCATAGTTGCTGCAGAGTGTGTAGTAAATGATGGTGATCCCTCTCCTCCCAAGGAAGATGCAGTTTGTCAAAGTCCCACCAAACGTTCCATCACCACCAGCACCAGTGCTATTAATAAACCACCTAAAAACACTAGAGATGACAGTGACTTGCACTTCAATGTTGATGCATAGTGCAAGAAGATGTAGCAGTTCATCCAACTGCTGCATCTGACAGTGAGACAAACAAGCACAAAAACACCTGTCCTGGAAGTAGTAGTGAGAATTGTGAAAATCCCTCAAAGGCAAAAAGTAAAAATAAATTATATGAGACCTCTAAATGCCTAGAAGAATATATACGTAGTGGCAAAGAAGTGGCAGGCGATGCTGAGGTTGACCTAATTACTAATGATAATGATGATGGTGATGTAGAGCTAGAATATATCCCTTCAGCATCTTCCTCTTCTTCAGATACAGATGAAGTTGAGTGAGAGAGAATTGATGACATGGCCAGAAAGTTAGCTGAAAGGCAAATGCTCAGTCTTCTACCACTGAAAAGGAACACTGTGCCTGTCTATAAACTGAGAAAACAATTATAATGTCTGACCCTGGGTAAGCAAAGATGCCAAAAAATCCACAGTCATCCTGTCAGTCATTATCAGCATCATCAAGTCTCAAGCAGTCTCACACACTACTAGTGTTGAGTAACCAGTAACAACATCCACAACGTTGGCTATTATGAATGCCTCTGCTGCTGTTGGAAGTGCAGTACCTGTGACACCTATTAGTAGTACAATTACAACAACATCTAGCCCCAGAAGTAGTAGCAGTCCATCAGGAAGCCTGCAGTCTATGAAGTCTACAGTATGTAGATACTTCATCACAATCCAAAAGCTAAGCATGTTGCTATCAGTTGTCTGTGTAAGAAGCGTGGAAAAAAGCAGACTCACAACTAGGCACCTCCTCAATGAGATCCCACCTGGAGTACAACCACAGGTCTGACTGGAAAACAGGTCAGAGCAGCCACAACTAGCATCAGCAGCAGCAGAAGTATTCCAAAACTTTCCCAGGGCTCTGGTGTACATAATAGAAATGCTGTTGATGTGTCAGAGAGTGTGCCAAGATTTTCTGTTCCTGCTGCAGTGTTGTATGACTGTGAGTTTGTTTTTGGAGATGACAAGAGTCATAGAGTGCCTATACATGCTGCCACCACTCTCCAGTTCTAGATTTTCCTTTTTCAGGTCTGGTACGTAAAACTGCACTGTGGCACTGTATCAAATGCCTTTGCAAAATCTAAATGTACTACATTCATTGCTTTGCCATTATCTAGGTTGCTGCTTCTTCATAGAAGCTCAAAAGATTTGTTTTTAAGATCTATTCATCCTAAACCTTACTGATTCCTGCTAAGAATTTTTTTTCTTCTCAGTGTAATCCTGAATATAATCCCTTATTATCCCTTTCAGCAGTTTTCGCACTACTTATGTCTAACTCACAGGCCTATAATTCCCAGGTTCTGTTTTAGTTTCCCTCATAAATAAAGGTACTACATTGGCTTTAAGTCAATTCTTTGGCACTGAGCATGTGGAGAGAGTGTCTTTAAAGATTAAAAAGCGTGGTCTTGCTAATACTGCACTGAATTCCTGAAGATGAAAAACCTTTGGATGTATATCATCAGGCTTAGGTTGATTGTTAGTCTTAATTTTGTCCATTCTTCCCTCAACCTCTTCTTGAGTTAACTCTATATCTGATAATGGTATGGTTGTAATTTTTAGTTGCTGAAGTTTCTGCCATTTCTTGTTCCCTGGTGATGAAAAGAACATGTTCAAAACATCTGCCTTTTCATTATCCTCCCTAATTAACTCACCCTTGTAATTTCTGAAAGGTCCAAAACACTCTCTTTTAAGTTATATGTCATCTATGTAATTGAAAAAAGTATTTGTATTAGTCTTTCTCTTCTTTTGTATTTGTTACCGGGGTTATTACTGTTGAATATATTTTACAACCTAAATTTGAATTCTGATTTAAATTTTTCCTCAGTATTTTTTGCCTTTAATAATTCATCCCAGTCTATTTGTTGTATTGATGCTATTAACATTTTGAGTTTAACCTTTTTAAAATCAAGAGTTTTGATTGTACGTATACCAGGGCTCAAAATTTCAAGTCCTGAGCTACTAGCCAGGCCTGAAAAGTTACTCGCCACCAATTTCCAGGCCTAGCCCCACCCATATCCTCTCCTTTAACCCCACCCATGTCCCCACCTTTAACCCCACCCATCTTAAGTTCTCTACTGTTGTTCTATGTTTTATTCAGAACATTCACCTTGCTCACCTCCACACTGCCCACATTGTCCACCTCAACACTGCCCCCCACACACTGTCCACCCCCACATTGTCCAACTACACTCTGCCCACCTCAACACACTGTCCACCCCCACACATTGTCCACCACCATATTGTCTGTCTCTACATTGACCACACTGCCCCTTCCACATTGTCCACACCCTCCACAAACTGTCCACCCTGCCCTCCTCCACAAACTGTCTACCCTACCCTCCTCCACAAACTGTCCACCTATCCTACCTACTCCTCAGACTGTCACTGGTGCTCATGTGGAGTTGAGCAAGTGGTGGGACAGAAAAAATCTAAACCTGACTGAATCCTTCTCCCCATAGTTCAGGTCACCAATTCCCTCCTTGGCAGTGTCAAGTACTGCCATTCCTCACCAGATAGCATATAGACCTGAGCATATAGACTTTTGCATAGCCCAGCACAAGCTGTAAGTTATTTAAGTCACAGATTCCACCCCAGGTATTTGCCAGGGCACGGTAAGGGAAGGGAGGTTGAGGGGCTATTTTCTGCACCCCAGTTCCTGTGTTTTTGTGCATAGTTGAATTGCTTGGCCTTGTTTCCACATCGGAGGTATGGCTTTTGGCCGCAAGTCTTCCATGAAGACCACTTCTGACCAGACTTCTCTGGACAGTAGATTGTGTACCAAGATCCCACTGTTTTCTGTCAATTCTGAGCTGATGGCACTGCTGGACATCTTCTGATTACAAGGGGAAGGAAGCAGGATGTGTCTTTAATCTGCTGCATTAAGTTTCCTTGGCCAACCATTTCGTCTACGGTCCTCAATGTTGCCTGTTTCTTTGTGCTTCTTCAAAAGAGCTTGGACAGCACATCTGGAAACCTCTGTCTGCCTTGAAATTCTTTCCTGTGATAGGCTTTGCTGATACAGTATAATTACATTGTATCTTGTTGCTGTGCAGAGTCTTACCATGGTATATGCCTTTTGACATTGAGCTTTCTTCAGCAACCTCACCTTTTTAGCTGAGTTCGGCTGTTCCTCACCCAGTTTTAATACTCCACACAGCTGTTTCTGTTTCAGTTAATGATTGTGTTTCAACCTACATATTAAATTGATGATCATTTTGGGATAATTGTTTAATCATACACCTGACTATATGCCTACAAAATGCCTTAATTTGTTGAAGTGTACCTAGAAGAATCCATGCTGTTTTGAAGGCAAAGGGTTGTCACACCAAATTATTGATTTGATTTAGATTTTTCTTCTGTTCACTTACTATGCATTTTGTTAATTGATAAAATAAACTATTAACATGTCTATTTTTGAAAGCATTCTTACTTTAAAGCATTATTTCACACCTGCCGAAGATTTTTGCAAAGTACTGTAGATATTCCATCCACCAGCGGCATACTCTCTATTTACCTCACAGGTTCCTGCTTACACATCTGTGTGTTCACCGAGTCCCTCCAGCTATAGTTGGGTCTAGAGGACGCTATTATTTCCATCATCTCTAGTTCTCCTTTTTATATATATATATATATATATACAATATTATTGGATGAATAAACATATTTTTCTTATTTTGTATTATCCATAGTATTTTTTGATATTAGTTGTTCTTGATATTATTATTTTATACCGCTGGTATTATTGAATATCTGTATATTTTTACATATATTTTAGTCTTTAGTTACCCCACTCATTTCACCACAGTACGTGGTGTATTTCTTTGATATTATTACTTTGTCTTTTTATATTTGTACTCAAATTAAACTGTACACTTAGATCTCTTGTGTGCTGTCTTTTTTTTTCTTTAAAAATCCCTGTCTCCACATTTTGCTGTCTTTGGTTCAAATGACAGTGTCTGTTTCATAGCTGTTATGCTTCAGTTTGATATTAGCAGCCCTGAGTGCAGTACTGGTGCAGTACTGAGACACCAATGTTTTAAGATGAGTTTAACCCCTTAAGGACCGGCCACGCACGCACGGTCCGGGCACTTAAGGACCAGGGACCATTTTTTTTTTTTTGGAATTGGATTCCGGACTCCCTGAACGGCGTGCAGCCTCTCTGGGAGCCCGGAATTCCATGACGGTCCATGACCGTCATGGGTCCTTAAGGGTATAACAACTCATAACGGTCCAGGCCCATCATGGGTCCTTAAGGGGTTAAAGTAAAGATACCAAATCATCAATTACTCTCATTATAGGCAACCTAACACAGTAGTGAGGCAGACCACTGACAGTTCTGCAGGGACTGGCTCTTGTCTATCCTGCACATAGGGCCATGCAATTTTATGAATGTCTTAATTACTGTATTGATATTTTTTATATCCACAGAAAGATGCCTTCCCTGACATCATGAGATCTAAAATGCAATTAGAAAACACCATGTGTCATATAAACAAATACTGGGAAGATGGACTTAGGTAATGATATTTTGAAATTTTATCTTTCTGTTCAGTTGACTGAACTCTTGAAATTGTATAAACAGTTTGTAGAATGTTTGTCCTACTTTTGTGAGGAAGGCCAACAAAGCCTTGCCAATCTGTTAAAGGAAAATATAATGAAAACTGTTAGAGGAAACATGGGTCCACATTTGGTGTTTATAGTATATACAGTAACGTGCAAAAGTTTTAGGCTGATGTGAAAAATTGCTGTATATTAAGAATGCTTTGAAAAATAGACATGTTAATAGTTTATTGTTATCACTTCTGAGTGAACAGAAGAAAAATCTAAATCAAATCAATATGTGGTGTGAACACCCTTTGCCTTCAAAACAGCATCAATTCTTCTAGGTACACTTGCACACAGTTATTTAAGCATACCTCCCAAGTGTCCCTCTTTAGGAGGGACAGTCCCTCTTTAAGACCCAAATCCCTCTGTCCCTCTTTCCCACCCTGATGTCCCTCTTTTTAGAAGATCAGATTGTTGGGTGTATATATAACTGTATCACATTGCTCTACAGCAATAAACCTCTCATTATTGTTTGTTTAAATGTCAGTATATGTGTTTATAAATTAGTCTGTGTAAATAAAATACTTTGGTCTTGTTATAATTTATTTATTAGGTTACACAAGGAGGTGACAATAGTTCATGAAATAGCCTAAAATTCCAGGTAATGCCCCACCCATCAGCCACACCCCCAGCAACACCCCCTAAAACACAAGTGTCCCTCTTTGACAAATTGAAATGTTGGGAGGTATGATTTAAGGAAATTGGTAGGTAGGTTGTTCCAAAGCTTGGAGAACTAACCACAGTTCTTCTGTGGATTTAGACGGATTCTAAGACAAGTGAAAGAATATTTCTATGCAGGAGAAAATATTAAAGCTTTGCTGATAATGTAGCCTGTTGGTACAACACTAGCAGCTATTAAATACAGACAAAGAAGGGTTTGGCAACTTATGAAACTTAAAGGGATAGTATCGTTTCATAATAAAAGCAGCTCTAATTAATCTTCATAGTATTTGGGCCATGGAGAGTATTATTTCAATTCTGTCAGAGTTGTAGTTCAAGAGTAATTGGATTATAAAGTGTCCCCCTCCCGCCCCTTCTACTGATGTAACACTGCTCAACTTAGGGCAGCAGGGAGTGTCCAGGTAGATTACAGAGAGGGACAATCTTCAGTTAAGATAAGGGAAAAAGCTGAAAAAAATGTCAAGGAGGGCAGGGTTTTCATTGTTCTCACTGTAAGAATATTGACCCTTGATGTGAGCTGTCTGATCTATGGACTGGATTCCACATCTGAGGAGTGGGGTCTTACACTAGGTAAAAGGGGCGGGAGGGGGAAACTTTATCATTCAATTACTCTTGAACTACAACGCTCACAGTAATGAAATAACACTCTCTATGGCTCAAATACTATGAAGATTCATTGGAGCTGCTGTTTTTGTGAAACATTACTAACACTTTAAGGCTTAAGCAGTTGTGGTCCTTGAAAATAGGTGAAGAACAGTGTAGGGGCAAGGATAACATTAACCCGTTAGTGACTGGCTGCGCGTGCACGAGGCCGGCACTTAACGACAGGGTTTTTTTTTTTACATCATTCTAGCAAATGACTTCTGGGAGTTACCAGGTACGTCCTCTGTCACTAAGTGACAGTTTTTGCGCGAAGTCAGATGTCGTGATGGGGTTAACCCCTTAGCGACCCTTGACGTACCAGGACCGTCAAGGGTAAATGTGATCCAACGACCCTTGACGGTCCTGGTACGTCAAGGGTTAAACTCTTCCATCGCGGCCGCACGGAGCGATGGAAGAGTTCAAGCCGCTTGTTACTATGTGTCCCGGTATCGGAACACTTAGTAACAAGCGGCAGAAACATTGTTGCAACATGCGATTCGCTTCAAAAGCGAATCACATGTTGCAAAACCTGAATGACAGGGACAGTATTTGTAAATACTGTCCCTGTCAGATCTCTCTGCCTCCCTCCACCTTGCATACTGCTGAGGTGGAGAGAGACAGATAGACATGCTGTTACTGCCTTACTGTAAAAAAAAAAAAAAGTAAAAAAAAAGTTTAAATAAAGAAATTTAACCCTTTGATCACTGTTCTGCAGTGATCAATAAGTGCCCCCCCATCTGATCACTCTTGGAGTGATCAATTTGCTGCAGATCAGTGTTTTCTGATCTGTGGGACACCCCCCATCCCCCTTGAATTTTTTTAGATTTTTTTAAAATTTTTTAAATTTGTTTTAAATTTTTTTTTTTTTTTTTAAGTAGTAAATATAGTTTAGGTATTTTGGTAGGTAGTTGGGTAGGTTTAGTGTAGATGTGTGTTAGGGAAAGTTTTAGGGATAGATTTAGGTTTAGGGAAAAAAAAAAAAAAAAACCCAACCCCCCCCCCAAAAAAAAAAAAATATATAATAAGCGCCGTTTAGATAGGTAGTTCAATTGGGTTAGGTAGGTTCAGGATATACGTAGGTTAGGGTAAGTTTTTGGGTTAGATTTAGGTTTAGGGATAGCGTAAGAAAAAACCCCCCCAAAAAACCCCAAACCCCCCCCCAAAAAAAAAAAAAAAATATAATAAGTGCAGTTTAGATAGGTAGTTCACTTGGGTTAGGTAGGTTCAGGATATACGTAGGTTAGGGTAAGTTTTAGGGTTAGATTTAGGTTTAGGGATAGCGTAAGAAAAAAAAAACAAAAAAAAAACCCCAACCCCCCCCCCAAAAAAAAAAAAGAATAAAAAAAAAATATATATATATATATAATAAGTGCAGTTTAGATAGGTAGTTCATTTGGGTTAGGTAGGTTCAGGATATACATAGGCTAGGGTAAGTTTTAGGGTTAGATTTAGGTTTAGGGATAGCGTTAGAAAATAAAAAAAAAAAAGTTTTTTTAGTGGGCAAAATGCAGCGCAGGTACAGCGTTGAAGAGGCATATGCCTTTTTGGCGTCTGACTCTGAGGCAACAGACACTGCGTCAGATTTTGACATAGCGCAGTTTTCAGAAAGTGAGAGCAGCTCTAGCGATGACGCTGGGCCTTCTGTCAAGAAAAGACGCACTGCCCCAAGAGCTGCTCTGGCAACTGCCCCAGCACCTGCCAAAAGAACTGCCCAAAGACCTACCAAAATACCTACCCAAAGAAATGCCCCAAGTGCTGCCCCAAGAGCTGCCCTGGCAACTGCCCCAGCACCTGCCAAAAGATCTGCCCAAAGACCTACCAAAGAAATGCCCCAAGTGCTGCCCCAAGAGCTGCCCTGGCAACTGCCCCAGCACCTGCCAAAAGATCTGCCCAAAGACCTGCCCAAAGAAATGCCCCAACACCTGCCACTCCGGATCCTAATGAATGGGTATCAATTTATGCCCACAAATCTCAGAATTCACAGGCAACCCAGGGATTCAAATTGATGTGGAAGGATTTACCCATGATCATTTTTTTGATTTGTTTTTGGGGGAAGACATTTTAGGTGAAATTGTTTCCCAAACCAATTTGTATGCAGCCCAGTATACTGCCGCCAACCCTAAGTGTGAAAAACGCTGTTTTTTTTTTTTTTTTTACTTAAGTCATGGTTTACGAGGGATTGGTGGTAAAATGGCTGTGTATAAAATTGGAAAACACACCTAAAACGAGAGTCTGGGGTGTCTACTTTCCAAAAATATACACTTTTGGGGGGAAATCTTAAAAAAGAGCACTGTTACACAGCCCCAAATGAGACATGGCACCAGTAACGCAAGCTGTGAAAATTCAAAGTGTGAACCTGGAAACGCGCATGTTCCAATTTGGCCCCCGTAGCTCCCCCAAACCATGAGAAAGCTATGCATATGGGGTATTGCCGTACTCAGAAGAAGGAGCTGAACACTAATCAATTCAGTTTATAAAATCTTCACCTATTCTGTGCTTGAAATTCACATCAACATTGAAGGCAAAGTGTGAAAAATGCTGAATTTTTTTTACTTACGTCAAATTTTCACAGGATTGGTGGTAAAATGGCTGTGTATAAAATTGGAAAACACACCTAAAACGAGAGCCTGGGGTGTCTACTTTCCAAAAATATACACTTTTGGGGGGAAATCTTAAAAAAAGAGCACTGTTACACAGCCCCAAATGAGACATGGCACCAGTAACGCAAGCTGTGAAGATTCAAAGTGTGAACCTGGAAACGCGCATGTTCCAATTTGGCCCCCGTAGCTCCCCCAAACCATGAGAAAGCTATGCATATGGGGTATTGCCGTACTCAGAAGAAGGAGCTGAACACTAATCAATTCAGTTTATAAAATCTTCACCTATTCTGTGCTTGAAATTCACATCAACATTGAAGTGCAAGTGTGAAAAACGCTGTTTTTTTAACTTACGTCAAGATTTACGAGCGATTGGTGGTAAAATGGCTGTGTAAAAAAATTGAAAACATACATAAAATGAAAGCCTGGGATGTCTACTTTCCAAAAATATATACTTTTGGGGGGAAATCTTAGAGTGGAGCACTGTTACACAGCCCCAAATGAGACATGGCACCAGTGATGCAAGCTGTGAAAATTCAAAGTGTGAAACTGGAAACGCGCATGTTCCAATTTGGGCCCCGTAGCTCTCCCAAACCTTAAGAAACCTATGCATATGGGGTATTGCCATACTCAGAAGAAGGAGCTGAACACTAAACAATGCATTTTTAAAAATCTTCACCTATCATGTGCTTGATATCAACAGTAGTATTGAAATGTAAGTGTGAAAACTGCAAAAAAACAAAATATTACCACAATTTTGAAATTTTTTTCTGGAAAAATAGCTGCATGAAAAACTCCAAAATTCTCCTGATTATTTACCTTATGTTGTCTAGTTTTCAGAAACATATACCTTTGTGGGACATTTTTGGTTCTGGCACCGTCAGCTAAGCTATGATGCTCACATGCCAATTGTTGAGAAATCACAAGTTGGAAATAACGGCAGCCATCTTGTAATATTTACCTTGTAAATGTGAGTAAAGGACTAAAATACTATGCATATGGGGTATTCTTAAATTCAGGAGAAGCAAATGAATATATTTAGGGGTATTTTTTTTTCATTAACTAATAGTATGCGAATCCTGACAGAAAAATTTAAGCAAAATGTTGTTTTTTTCAATTTTTTTCCTCTTTTTTCTATTTTAATCAAATTAAACAATGAGGTATTCATATAATTGTGGCATCAAAAGAAAGCCCTACTTGTGCTTAAAAAAACAGTATATAATTTATGTGGGTGCACAAAAGGAATTAAAGAGAAAATATGGTTGAACAAAGACATAGTCAAAAAAGTCAAAATTGCTCCGGTCCTTAAGTCAAATCAAACTCAGATTTTCCCGGTCCTTAAGGGGTTAAAAAGGAAGTTTATTGGAGCTGTTTTTTTTACTGATAAGGGGGCATAATAAATATTATGAGGTTGATAAAACCTCAGGATTAATAACATTGTCCCATAAATGTTGAATGGCATCTCCCTATGAGTATTCTTGCTAAGAAGACCAACACTGGGAAACACAATACTGTACTGATTTTTATATATATATATATATATATATATATATATATATATATATATATATATATATAAATATATATATATAGCTGTGCCATTATTTTCTTCTACATGTATTTGTGTTAATTTAAATGTCAAGAAGGAACACAGAGGTGTTTAAAAGTCAGAAAAAATCTTGATCATACAATTTAGTTATAAACCTATTTCTCTTCTGCTAGATTTCATGTTAATTTAATCTTTGTTTGTTTTTCTAAGGGCCTTAATTTATTATGCCAAGATGAAGCCGGGTGACTCACTGGAAAAAGCCATAGATTTTGAAACAAAGTATATGACATTTGCTTCTCAGTGCTGTAAACCAGAAACCATGACTTCTGAATGTTTTGAGACATGGGTAATTATGCAAGACTAATTTATTACAACATAATGAATCAGATTAATCAAAGGCATGAAACTTCACTATAAACATATTTTTTTAATATATGCTATACAGGCATACTATTATGATCAGCAAGGATAATACAGTGATACAGTTTATACATGGAAGTTCATAACATATGGAAATTAATTCCACTAAGGGAAGTGGCAAACTAATTATGCAAGGGGAAAAAATAAAGATTAAGTAAGCCCGTCAAAAAACTAAAATTATTTGGGCTGCGCATAGAGTATCCAGATAAAGGTGAGCCCATAAAGGTGGAAGCACATGAATAATAGACAAAATGTGCTAATTCCTTAAAAAGGTTAATCAATAAGGTTTAAAGTGAGTAAGGATGGGGAAACTTTTCACCTCAAAAGTGAAATGAGCAACAAATAGCACTTCCTACCAAGCTGGAAATGTTACGAGAAAAGTTCAGATTTTCCACTTTTTCCTGCCTAACTCATTGCATTGAAATGAATAGTAAGACTGAATTTTCCCCACTACGAGGCAAGTTTCCCTTCTTTTCCCACAAGCACAGTATAAAAGGGGTGTCATGTTCCTGCAACATGTCATTTCTGTATTTGTGAGAGATTGGGAGAGCAGCACAATTTTGCAGCTAGCTACGATAGGCAAATAAAGTAAAACTGGAGTGTAGTTTAGGGAGTCTTGTAGGCAGAAAATGTGTTCTCTGTATTTGTGGAGTCAGGGGGCACGCTAGGCAAAGGAAGGGAGAACGGATATTTACCCCAAATACCGCCAAATCTAGTTTGACTGAGACAAGCAGCTGTGATCCAAGTTCCTTCCTGATCTGGCTGTTATCTATGTATTAGGGATGTTTGGGGTGAGAGAAAGTAGCAAAGGAGAATTACCCCAAATACTCCCAAATCTAGTTTGACTGAGACAGGCAGCTGTGATCCAAGTTACTTCTTATCTGGCTGTTATATCTGTGTTAGGAGTGTCTGGGGAAAGAAGCAGTTGAATAGGGAATGTAGTTTTTGTTAACAGTGATAGTGATAGGGACAGTTAATATAAAAGAAATAAAAAAATTAAATAGTTTGACTGATAGGTGAATGACATGAGCTATGACTGAGGCAGACAGACATAAAGAGCAAGACATCACACACACAAAATCAGTTCAGTTGTATACTTCATGGTTAAATAATGTCCAGAATCGTACTATTGGCAGGATAGGACGAAACGAATACTAGCAGTGCAGGGAAGTGTTTGTAAAGAGGTAGTCCTAGAACTGTCTGCAGCCATGGTTGCTGCAACATGTGCAATAAATGATGATGATGATCCATTTCCTCCTCAGGAGGAAGTTTGTAAATGTCCCATAAAAAGTTTCACCACTACCAGAAATATAAAAACAAACATGTAAGAACACTGAAGACTACAATGTTGATGGCTTGATGGATGAAGGTGTAGCAGTTCATCCAACTGACGCATCTTACAACGATAGTAAAAACACCAGCCCTCAAAGTTGCAGAACTGAGGAGGAAGAGGGAGAGTTGTTATTGTATACCACTGACGGGACCACTGCTAAGACCACTGATTAATGTTTATGAATAATATAGTAATAATGGAAGGATAAATAGTCTGTTAATTTGCAGGTAAATATCCAACTAGTGTTTGGAGTCCGGGAAGGAATTTTTTGGCTAAATCGGGCTTAATGGAAACGGATTTGTTTTTTTTTTGTTCCTCTAAATCAACAGGGGTGATATGGCATTTGGATTTATGTGCCATTTGTAAACAACGGTTTTATTTGTCTCTTCATATTTTTTATTTTCATACATCAATTACTTATATTATGTCATGCCATATAAAATTGATGGGCACTTAAAGCATATTGATATGTACCTGTTTTACTATATTTCTTTTGTTGATAGGAATAGGAGGGTGCAAGAAAGATGAGTGTTTTATAATGCTTGACTCACAGTAGCCAAAAATGCACTACTAAAATTAGGGCTAGAAATATGTTTTGTTTATATAATAGCCAACCCAATGGTATGCAAAGAAACATTATTTGAAGATGGGAAACTTAAAGTAATATAAATATATAAACACTGAAAATATGACTCACTCTCCCTGAAAACAGGCACTCATATTCTGCTGGGTGAATGATTCTTTGGTACTCTGTTATGCTTTGCATCCAGTTTGCCTCCATAACATTAAAGTGTGTAGTCATTGTGCCACATAGGGTGCAATGTGTGGACACAAATTGCCATATTCTTGCATGCACAGAATTGCTGTCTGGAGGAGGTAATGACATTAATGGATGGATTTGTGACTGAGTAGGAACACTTTGGATGGGTGTTGAAGTTGGGAGGGGTGGAGCCACTGGTGGTGGTGGTAGCTGCAAAGGTTGATTGGGAATTGCTGCTGACCAATGGGGAGGGTGTGGGGGGGGGTTCTGTAGCCAATTTGGTCTTCTTTGTGGAGGTATTGCTGTGGCCGGGTTTTTGAAGCATTTTGAATTGTGTCCACAATTTGAATGACCATTCCTGACTGCCCTAACACCAACTTACACAAGTTGAATGTCCCTCACTGCTCTAATGCTAAATCTTACATGACTGACCTTCATTAACCTAACCCTAAGTTACACATAGTTCACAAATCACTAATTTCCTTTTAACCAGATATCCTCTCCTAAATCACCTCTACTTCTTTCTCCCAACTAACAAAACCATATTAAGGTGTGGGAAATTCTTGGATTTTACAGCAGAAGCCAGCTGGGAATTAGAGGGGAGGTTCTATGAAGTTGGATAATTCCTGCCTCCAAAATTCAATAGTATTGGGATGCTCAGAATTGTGATTACAGTAAATTTTCACCTGAAACAAAAGATAGAGCGGAAATTCGCCTGCAAAGGTTTCCATGAGAACAAGAAAGCCCATTTCAAGCAAAGAATCTATAGCTTTGAATTTCTCCATTACATTCACAGAAATCCACACAGCAAAAAATAAATGAAAGCACATAGGGCAGTCACTTTTTAGATTCTGCATGTATATAATTATGGATCCCTTAGCTTATGCTTGCTGATTCACATCTTATACAGCAAAGAACGGGTTGGAAATGCATAACCCTCTAAAACTGCTCACATACAGCTGTTTTTGACTTACCTTATTTTGTATGAAGCAGTGCATGGAGACCTCTCCATTGTAAACCCCTTGAGCAAAACATTGGACGCCCGTTTGGCAATCACATGGTTAAAGTCCCATTTAAATCAATGAGAAACTGGGAATTTTGTACTTGTCCCTTATGGTGCTTTTAGTTTGTTCCAGAAGTTATTCAGTTCTTCGTATAAAAAATATCACACAGCGGGGGGCTCTAGTGTCTATTAATAATAACAACATCCCAATGAATTCATAAATTGAAGAGTGCAAAAACATACATGGGTACCATGTCACCTCACTACCAATCAGATTCAGAAGTGTGTCCCAAAATAACCAACCTCCAATAGGAAAATACAGCATAAGAACTCTTACAACTTTTAATCACTTTGCAGCTTTTATCAATGGTGTATTATTTCTTTCAGGAGAGGAGCTGCTAATGAATACAGTAGGGAATTCCATGGTGTTCGAAGATGTCAACTCCTTTGAAGGGGTAGACGTGTAAAAATAATGCATATAATTCCAAATTCTGGAAATATTTGGCACTTTAGGAGTCAGGGATACAGGAGGTGCACAGAGAGGACTCTGGCCTGAAGTTGGAGAGCCCTGCATGAATGCATGAATGCAGCGTGCGCAGCCGTCTCTACTGTGCATGACGGCTTATGACAAACAACCTTAGCGAATTGTAATATAGGATATCTGACAATGTTTTGAACAGGGCCGGATTTGCCATTATGCAAAGTAGGCACCTGCCTACAGTCGCACGCCACAGAGGGGCGCCTGCCATTCGGATTTTTAAAAAAAAAATATATATATATATTTTTTTTAAAAAACTAGCCACCTCGCTGGCTGCGCCGGCAGCACCCACTCACATTGCCCCCCCCCGTTGTCTATTTCCTACCTCCCCAGCAGGACAGGTCTGTGCCTCCTTTGACACAGTCCTGTAGGTGCTGAGCTCCTTCGTTGCCTCTTTAGGAATGCAGAGCGCTGGGAGATAACATCATCTCCCAGTGCTCTGCATTCCTGAATAGGAGACCGTGCGGGAGCTCAATCAGGTACAAGACTGTGCCAAAGGAGGCACATATGACACATCTCCTACCGGGGAGGTAGGAAACGGACAATGTGTGTGTGGGGGGGCAATGTAAGGGCAACATGGAGATGGTAGGGGCAAGCTGGAGCTGAAGGGGGGCAATGTGAGGGCAACATGGAGATGGTGGGGGCAATGTGGAGCTAAAGGGGGGCAAGTTGGAGCCGATGGAGTGCAATATGTAGATGGTGGGGGCAAGTTGTAGCTGATGGGGTGGGGGCAATGTGAGGGCAATATGGAGCTGATGGGGGCAATGTGAGGGCAATGTGGAGCTGATGGGGGCAATACGGAGCTGATGGGGGGCATTGTGAGGGCAATATGGAGCTGATGGGGGGCAATGTAGTGATGATGGGGGCAATGTGAGGGCAATATGGAGACGATGGGGGGCAACGTGGAGATTAGGAGCACTGTGGAGGTATCCAGTGCAGATGGCCCACGGGGGGGGGGGGGGCGCTTCAAATTTCTGTGCCTACAGGCTCCTGAGATGTAAATCCAGCCCTGGTTTTGAAGGTAGGGTTGGCTAATCTAGGAGGGTGCCTCCTAAATATAGGGATATTGCCTGGCTATAATTTCATGGGAAACTCTTTTTTAAGGGGAATCCCAAGTTTAAAAATTATTTTGGTCATGAATGTCTGTGGGTGGAATGTTCTGATAAAAAGAACTTGTGGACGATTTCCTCTTGAGTTGTTTCTTTTATGTACAAATTTACAAAGTGGTGTTTTCCCCCCTTAGTTATTCTTCTCTCAAGTCCCAGTTACTCTGAGTAGGTCTATGGACCATACAGTAGTGATTGGGATTTTGATTTGGGCATGATTTTTCTCGTAAAAAGCTGTAGTACAATATTTTGCGTGGATGGCACTGTGTCAGCTTTCTGTTTGGTAAAAACTACTCCCTTGTCAGGTCGTGGTGCACAATGTGGTGAATAAGGTTGGAAGAGTTTGAGCTCTTGCAAAGTGTTTAGTGAGGAACTCTGATTGGTATTTCACGTGGAGCTATATCAAAAATGCCCCCCCATGAATTGCCTCACATTGTGCGCTCTTCCTTGGGATGGGCTTTTTTTCTGTCACTCCCTTAGATTTTTGGATCAAGTCAGTGATTTTTATACAAAGGCTTCATATAATTTCCTTTGCGTTTCTTGGTGCACTGTAAATGGTTACTTTTTGGTGTTTGTTTATGGTTGATATATGTAAATGAGACTTGGAATATATAGATATATATATATATATATATATATATATATATATATATATATATATTTTTTTTTTTTTTTTTTTTTTTTTTTAAAGAAACATTTTAAATCTATAGACAAAATGAACAATGCAAAGAGGAGGTATCTAACTGTAGCAGATAATGTATAGTAAAAATGTATTTTAAATAAATCTAAACAAATTATAATTATAATATAGGATATATTGAAGAAATAACGATTATGACAATATTACAAATAAAAAAAAACAGAAGGGATTTACTGTAGGTGGATGAGAGGGAGAATGGAGGAAAGCCAAAGAAAGCAGCAGGAAAGAATGGACCTGACCAGCAGTTTTTCTTCATGTTTAACACTGATGGGTTATACAGAAACAAGAAAAATCAAGTAAAAATATACCCAATGGGATTTCTGAAATGGAATCTGTGCGAAAAAAATATGCACATATGGCTTACATGAATTAACAGTCTACATCTGATAAGACTGCACTTTGATGGTCCCAAAAGTGAAATGCTCTGTTGTAAGCACATATTAGAATAGTACAGCTAACATCAAATTGCTCATTTATTCATTTACTTATTCTTGTCCATTGAACTGATGATCTATACATTTTCCTCTTAGCCCCAGTATATGCAGCATTACCACTGTTTGTCCTCTCTTCTCATCTGTTTATGCGTTATATAGTGGATTTGGGCATGTTCATGGTTAAGAGTTTTGTAACCCTTGCACATACAGAATCCATTTTAGGTGAGATAGAAGGAACTAATATATGGATCTGTGTATTATTGGGGCTATTCATCTACAGAGTAGTTGTTTTAAACACTTACAGATCAGTACCAGTATTTGATTATTTTATGTATTTTGTATTTGTAATATTATTGTTTACAGTAGCCCTAAAAATCCTACCCAGAGTCAAACGCTGTTTATTTCGTGGCAAATAATCCGTTATTACCTTTACTTCAGTTTTAAAATAAAAACAAAATACCCTGAATAACACACCCCTGTCTATCATTCTATCATCTGAGGGGAGGCGGCATATACTAGGTAAAAGGGGCAGGAGGGGGATACTTTATCATTCAATTACTCTTGAACTACAACTCTTATAGTATTGAAATAACACTATTCATGGCCCAAATACTATGAACATTAATTGGAGCTGATTTTTTTGTGGAACATTACTGTCTCTTTAAATATTTTCAAGTCATGGCATACATGAGTATATGTAAAAGCATAACAGTTCGTTTCTTATACCCACTGAACACCAAAACTGAAATTCGGTGGTCATGTAGTAGAAATGATATCATGAAGAGCAAGAAAACAAGTTACTGCAACTTTTAAATAACATATTGTGCACATGATTTATATTGCAAAATAATACATTCATAAAAGGAATATGAAAACTATTTTTTTAAAATTTGTTTTCAGTCTGATTCTCTCCTAGCCCGTATCTGCGTATTAATGGAAAATAGTTTGCAGAAGGCCTGCTGCTTTAAAAGTAGTTCTGAATGTGAAAGATGCCTCACTGAGTTAGCAGTCCAAGATTCCAAGACTTTGCCCAATGTATCTATGAAACAGGAACAAATATGTCAACTTAATAGAAGTTCCCAGTTATCGACTTGGTACGTTTTATTTATTTATTCATTCATTCATTCATTCAATCATTAACTGCCATAAGGAATTTTCACTTGATTTTCGACAACATTGGAAATATTAGAATTTATGCAAAACCCACAATTTTTATACACATTGTGCTGGCTTTTTCTGATGTTAGGTAGAGATGAGGGGAACCTCTTAATTGGTTAATTTCACATTTGCATTTGGTAGATATGGCAGATCTGGAAAACAATCAGGTTTGTCTGAATCCATTTGTAATGAATAATGGAGGTGAGAGAGGGACGGGGTAGTGGGAGAGAGAGAAGATGCCAGGATTGCCAGAAGAGGTGTGAGCAACAATCGTGTGGAAAAGTAAGGGTGTAGGATTGTGGGAAAGAGATGAAATGGCTGTAGGAAACACTGCAGAAAAGAGCTGGCAGCTGGGAGCAAGGAGATGGTATAGGGAAGCATGGCAAGAGTGGAGGCACCAGTAACGAGCCAAGGAAGTGGCAGGGTGTAATCCAGCGGGGAAAGATAAGGTAGTATGGTAAAGAGACATATGGTGAATTAAGGGTATGCAGCATTGGGAAAAGTAGAGAACTACGATAAGTTACTAAGTGACCTTAGTATCATATGCAGTGCTATGCTATAAATCACAGAACATTGTCATACTACCTGGTCATTTACTTGTACTGCATGCACAGCATTGTATCGAGACAAATCAAAAACGGCTTTTTTGGGAATCCAGATTTAAAATACAACATCACAGCTTATTTGCTGCTGTAACAAATAGAGCTAAAATATGAAGCACCTGTATGTATGCTTAGTCATACCCATGCACACAACTCTACCAGTGCAGGGTTTCATGTGTAAAAGCTCTTAAAGGGATAGCAATATCACCATATAAAGTTATATTCGATTAGTCATTATAATTTTATATAATACATAGTACCATTTTCCGTGTCCTTGAGTTGAATGTTTCCCCCTCCCACCACTTTTCACTATGTCAGTCATAGTTCCCTCAGATCTGAAAGCAGGTTGCTTGACCGGACGGCTCGCAATGAGGGACAATATTGTGTGTGTCTGTATAAGGGAAACCCTGTTCCGCCTTGATGAAGAGGAGCAGGGTTTTCCTTATACTGACACAATAATGTCCCTCGTTCCGATCCGTCCGGACCAACTTTCTGATCTGAGGAAACTATAAGTAACGTAGTACTATATATTATATAAAATTATAATGAAGAATAGAATATAACTTTATATGGTGACATTAATATCACTTTAAAGCCACCTTTATAGAAGGTGAAATGAAAAAGAATAATTTTGTGCTGATTTTCTCTGCAGCCTGTTAATACATGGAGTTAACCTTGGTGTAGAGGAATGGTTCAACCCCAAACCCCCATATTCTCTAACACTGTACATGTTCACTCACAAAGCTTACTACATAGGTGTTAGACAAGTACAGCTCACAAAAACTGTCAATAGCACTTTAGGGAGAATTAATATTTGTACATATTCCTAACTGACTCCTTTGAACATTGCTGCATATAATGACAGAAGTTTGGAGCAAATGTAATTGCCAGCTCAGCAGAGCTGCAATCCTACTGCCAAATTCTAGTGATCAGTCATCCCACATATTGTACATGTATTTAAAAATAAAATAAAACATTTTATTGATATGTTCCTATAAAGGAGCAGTAAACGGTTTAAATGAAAATTATATTGTATATCACTTTTCCTAATGGGTAAAACCTGGGTACCCCCCACTGCTGGGAGATATTTCATTCAAAACATATTACAGCTCAAGAATCTTTTTTACGTTAAACTGCAATTTTCAATTGTGTTACCAGATGGTGCTGTTCCTATCACTTTCTAGGGAGAACCATAGTCTATGACTCTAGCTCTCACAGAGAGTGCATTATATAAGAAACAAATTGCACTTTGAACATAGTTTGATTAAAAATATGGTTGAATGCTTGTAATGTTTAAATGAAGCATCTCAAACCTTTTGGCACAAGGGTTATGTAAAGTAATATTTTGCATATCCAGTAATGTTTTCCATATCCCCCTGGCACTCAAAGGGTTTTTAAGCAGAGGGATGATCCTTGTTTTACTCAGCTTAATACATATATATTCTTATAAGCACATATACGTTTAAGCCAAATAATCTTTCTCCCTCTATAAATATTAAAACACACACACACTAACACAGTCTCACAAACATAGTCACACACATATACACACATGCATACATACATACATACATACAAACACACACACACATACACATGCATACATAAACACACACAAATACATGGATACATAAAAGCACACATGCATACATATACACACAAATACATCACTGTTTGGTAAATGTAATAATGAGTTAAATGGATAGTAATGTTTCACAAAAACAGCAGCTCCAATTAATCTTCATAGTATTTGGACTTTGGTGAGTGTTATTTCAGTAGTGTCAGAGTTGTAGTTCAAGAGTCATTGAATGATAAAGTATGCACCTCCCGCCCCTTTTACCTAGTGTAAGCCACCTCCCTTCGGATGTGGAATCTGGTCCCTTGACCAGACAGGTCGCAGCAAGGGACAATCTTCTTACTGTGAGAACAATGAAAACCCTGCCCCCACTGACAGGTTTTTCAGGTGTTTCCCTTATGTTAATTGAAGATTGTCCCTCTCTGTGATCCATCTGGACACTACCTTGCTGCTCTGAGCTGAGCAGTGTTACATCAGTAAAAGGGGTGGGAGTGGAATACTTTATCATTCAATTACTCTTGAACTGTAACTAGGACAGTATTGAAATAACACTCTCCATGGCCCAAATACTATGAAGATTAATTGGAGCTGCTTTTACTGTGAAACATTACTATTCCTTTAATTGAAATAATTAGTTAATTGACTGAATCCCCCACACAGTTTTTACGTTATTTCAATGAACTTTTAATACTAATAAACTCATCTTTTTTCATAATTGTTCCTATTCATTCTTTTTTTTATGTCTACATACTCACAAGTCTGTGTGTTTTCTATGAACTCCCTTGCTTTTTGGCAATTTGTATTACAAACACATACAGGACCAGATTTAAAGGCAAGAGGGCCTAGGCAGGGCACTCTAGGTGCCTTTATCTCCACCCATGACCACACCGCCACTCTTCACATGATCCCAGCCCATTCCTAGCATAGAAAATACCCTTGGGCTATAACAAGCAAGAATGAAAAAAAAGCTTCAATCCTTTATTTGCTAGAGAAAGCTCTAACTCATTGTTCCACAAAATGTTGGAGATCTCTATAACATCCAAGGAATTAAATAATGGCCTGTAAATGCCCTTTAAAGGAGTATAACATTAGTACAGCGACATTGAGATTGCTGTGGCTATACACATAATTCAGAGTGTGGGTGTGGCCAGCACAGCTGAGGAGCCCTCAACATTTTTAGCTATGGGCAGTAGCCTAATCTGACTATTGGGAAATCCAGACCTGTGGATTATACACAGAAGGAAACAAGATCAATTCTGGAACTGCACTATACGCGACAAATAAACATTCACAAAATTCACAGATTTCATTGGGGCTTTTAACCGGTGGAATACTAGAGAGATCTCCAATGCATTGCATCATAATGCAACAGAGTTTTCTTTAGCATTGGGGTTTTAAATCAATGGAATGTTCATTTGAACCCTATAGTTCAGTTGTTTTGCATCAGAATTACCACACATGTATTTGCACAAGGCTCTAATGTTCCTGTATTCTCACTATGTAATACACAAAACCTTATATAAGGCAAAGCATGGAACTGGCGCAATCTAGCAAGAAAGTGAATTTAAAAATATTGCTCTATCTTACTCTTTTACAGGATTGCTTATGAATATTCCAGAAGAAACCCACGAGAGTCCATGAAATCTCATCTCAGTTTTGCCACCAATCTAAATGGACTGATCACTAGTTGCTGTTCTTTAAATGATACAGCTGCGTGTCTCTCCAGCTTCTATAAATATTTCCCTGCATAAACTGCTATTTCTTATATAGCTTTGAATCTAATGTAATGAAAATGAGTATGTCTACTCATTAGTTACCATTATTTTAAACTATTTTACTTCTTAATTAAAGGGCAACTATCATCCTATAATTTCTCACTGGCAGATCTCCCATTGGAGCAGATCTGTTGATGAAATCCCGTGCTGGACTATTAAAGGGACAGTAATGCCCCATAAAAATGCTTAGAGTTTTGTAGAGGTTAAAAAAATTAACAATATAACACAAATGTTATTAAAAATAAATACTTCTTTGGAACAGTCTAAAATATGTGCTTGTAAACCAAGCACACTTTGTAGACCATTCCAAATAAGTATTGCGCTATTGCGGCTCTGCTGAAGAGCCGCTTGTCAGTCCCCAGACCAGGAAGTCCTGCTGTCAGCTTACAGCTGATGTCAGGAAAAGGGGAGGGAGAGGGGAACTTTAATGGAGGATATCACTCAAACCATAGCTGTTTGACAGATAGGATTTGTGTCATATTGTTTATTTTTTTAAACTCTACAAAACTCTAAGCATTTTTTATGGGACATTACTGTCCCTTTAAGTGAGGTCTGCATTCTGAAAAGAGACACCAGATGCTTCCTCAACAAAGATGCTGTATCGCTCAGGACACTTTGAAAATGTGAAAGCTTGAAACAGCAGGTCTATGGAGACTGCGCATTCAATACAGGAGATTATGGTTCAGAGTCACTTAATTCCTGGTTAAGTTCCAGCTGAGGAGGTCAGTCCCAAGAGGATGCACTTAAGGGTATTCACTACACATACGACTGTTCTAGCGCATAATGCTGTTATAGCACATAATGGGGGACATACTTAGACTTTAAAGCCAGCTAGCCCCATATACTTGCCAAATAGCAGGTACATGTCAAAACATCGTATAGATCTTGGTACTGACTAAAGGAACATGACAAAATTCCTACAGACTGTCTTATTGCCCTTGGCATGAGAAACAATAAAGGGAGGCTTTTTTGGTATACTTAGCTTAGTAAATTAGTCAGTTATAGGGACTTAACAGAGATTCGTTCTACTGGTTTAGTGTGAAATCTTTTTCATACATTCCACCCCATGCCCATTACCCTGCACCAAAGTTGCTACTAATAGGAAACAGAGAAACCAGAGGCTGCAATGATGATTTCTTTAATTAAATAAATAATTCCTGTATCACAAGTAACACAAGTTATGTCAAATGAATTTACAAAAAAAAAATTATAAAATTGCAATAAGATAATAGTAAATTAAAAATCAATGTAAAAGAGTTGTATGCACAAAACTAAAGAATTTTGGAGCAAACCAATTGTACCATTGGGGAAAATGAAAATTACCATTCAATTAAATGGTGCTTTTAACTCCTAAAGTGCTAAAGCGAGATAAAGAGGTGATAAAGTGGAGATGACTTCTCCAGTGATATCACTTCTTCAGTTCCTATGTTATTCTGTAAAGCCTATGCACCAACATCTCCAAAGTAGGTAGAATCCTAGTGCATTTGCTCCATAGAATAGCATAGGAATTGGAGAAGTGATAAACTGGAGAAGTTATCTCCACTTTATCACCACTTTATCACGCCTTAGTGCATAATCCTCTTGAATGCTAGAAAGGTCTCCTTCACAGTGCATTGGAGACCTGTCTGGTATTCAGGTCGTTAAAGGGATAGTAATGTTTCATAATAAAAGCAACTCTAATTAATCATTATAGTATTTGGACTTTGGAGTGTGTTATTTCAATTAGTTGTAGTTGTAGAGTAATTCAATGACAAAGTATCTCCCTCCTGCCCCTTTTTACTGATGTAACACTGCTCAGCCAGATCAGAAGGGAGGTGCCCAGGTAGACTGCAGAGAGGGACAATCTTCAATTAAGATAAGGGAAAAAGCTGAAAAAGCTTGTCAAGGGGGGCAGGGCTTTCATTATTCTAATAGGAAGAATATTGTCCCCTTCTGTTATCTGTCTGGTCTATGGACTGCATTCCACATCTGAGAAGAGATGGCTTACACTAGGTAAAAGGGACAAAGAGGGAGAAACTTTGCTTGTGAATATCTCTCGAACCATAAAGGTTTCAGAGATAAGACTTATATCGTTCTTCATGTTTTTTTTAATGCCTACAAAATAAAATAAAGATAAAACGAAGTATTACTATCCCTTTAAAAGGCCTGTAACCACTATAACAGGAACAGCCAGAATGTGGCTCTTAGACACAAATATCTTGCGTGTGCAATCTCCATAGACCCACTGTGTTGTGCTTTCAAGCAGGACAAGAAACTATTTTGTGTGATGAAGTTCAGTTTCTTTCTGGGGAGCATCGGCGGTCCCTTTTCACACCTCTTTTGTGCTCTCCCATTGGTCTGTCTGGGCTCACAATGCAGCACCACCTTCATCAGCAGATCTGCCCATTGGCCACTATCCAAGGAAAAGTTGCACTTTAAAGGGCTAGTAATACTTCAAATTAACTTTATTTAATTGTGTAGCCCTTAAAAATCCAAATTCAATGAGCCCAGCAGCATCTCTCAAACCTGTATGGTTAGAGAGATAGCTGCTTTCAAAGTTGCTACTCCCCTGACATCAGCATTCTAGGTGACTGCAGGGGAATCCAGTCCCGGGATCGGCGGTGGCTCTACAGCAAAGCCGAGATCACGTTATAGAAACAAAAATCCTTCACTGAAACGGTCTTCTACGTGTGCTTGCAAACCAAGCACACGTAGAAGACCAGAAGGATTTCTGTTTCTATAACGCTATCTCGGCTCTGCTGTAGAGCCACCGCCGATCCCGGGACTGGATTCCCCTGCAGTCACCTAGAATGCTGACGTTAGGGGAGTAGAAACTTTGAAAGCAGCTATCTCTCTAACCATACAGGTTTGAGAGATGCCGCAAGGCTCATTGAATTTGGATTTTTTATGGCTACATGATTAAATAAAGTTCATTTGCAAATATTACTATCCCTTTAAATACAGTTCATTTGAAGTATTGCTATCCCTTTAAAACAATGAGCATTTTGTAATTATTTATTCATTCCTTAAGCTGCACTCTGTTTGCTCTAGAATTGCTCCACTTTTGTTTTGTGCATATGTCCTATGAATTGTGCTATAATGGAATCCTTGGAATAGCTCTTATAAGGATTTTTGAGATAGTAATTTTCACTGCTTGTGGTATATTAAAAGGAAAATATCATGTGTTTTTGCATTTTGTAATTGTCCATTGTATATTTTTATAAGCATTGCAATAATCAATTCATACAGTATCTTGAGTTAAAATGTACATTTTCCTGTTAATTTTTTTCACATTATATATATCTAATAAACTTACGGTGCAAACTGACTTCACGTTGAAGATGTTTGTAAGTTGGATCACTTTATGGCATTTCTTATGTTGCAGCAGTGACCTCTCGCCATGAGAGCACCTCTCCCTCCTTGCTCCATTTCTTTGTTTATACTAACAGTTCAGTTGTGCACAGATGTGTGTGGATATATCTCTGAATGTGTGTGCAACTTTGCTCTTTCAAATGTGTATGCACTCTCAAATTTGTATGCATGCAAACAGGTGTACATGCTGATATGTGTGTATGCACAGATATGCTGTGTGTGTATCATTTGCAACTGCATATGCCCCAACATGTGTGTACGAATGTGCATGCGGACACTTGTGTGAATGAGTGCATGTAAATCATATGAATGCAAGAGGTAGGCTTGTATACAAATTAGTTCAAATTTGTGCTTATGTGAAGACATTTGCATGTGTACATTAATGTCTGCACATGGAACTGTGTTCACAAATGTGCATTCCTATACCTGTGAGAATGTATATGCAACAGTATGTACAAATGTATATGCATGTGTAAGTGAATGCATGCATGTGCAAATGCATGTAAATGCTATGTATGCAGTTGTGTTCATGGACACATTTTTCCATGAGGAAAGAGTAATGAAAACAAAGTTTATGGAACTCCTTAAACCATAGACATACAGAAGCTTCACTACTCACTTGCCACAATATGCTACTCCTAAGATTCCGAGGTATACCAGTGGTACAACTCTCCTCCACATTGCACCTGTTTTTTACATGATTCCTGGATTGGCTGTTTTCACAGCTCATGCAATGGGAGGAGGTATAACATAATAGTATCTGGGCTTAGCTTAATAAAATAAAGAATCTCTTTACTGGCAACATATAAAATAAATGAAAAAGGAGCAACAGGCTCTAGACCAGAGGTTCTCAACCCATGCCCTCAGTGGCCACTAACAGGCCAGGACATAGGTATTTCCCTGCTAGAACACAAGTGTGTTGATCAGAGGCTCAGTTGTATTGTTTAACTTACCTGTGCTCTTAAAAGGAAATTCTCAAATCCTGGCCTGTTAGTAGCCACTGAGGGCACGGCTTGAGAACCACTGCTCTAGACATTTTGTTATTTCCTCAGGGGTATTAAATAAATAGTCTTCCCAACAGCTTTAAATGCACAGCATTGGAGATCACCTATCCAATCATATATCTGGTATTTTTACAAAATTGCACAGCTGTTAGGATATCATACTTAGTTTGTCTGTCAATTTCCTTCCTTGTCTTGGTGGAAAGTAAAAGTGCCCCTCCAGACTCCCCATATCGATCTCTCCCCATGAGTGCTCCAGTTCCGGAATCAGAATGGGGCAAAATGAAATGCAAATGTGCTTCAACTGCCATGCTATCTAGAAGCAACTCTTCCATAGAAAAGACACAGTGTAGTGGAACACCAAATGCATTCCACCATAGAGTGAAAATACACTCCAAAGGGGAAGTTTAACACAAGTACCCCCTACCACCACCATAGAGGTAACTAGTCTGAGATACCAAAATGTGAGGATACATTATAATAATAATAATCAGAAGAAGAAGAAATTCAAGCATATATATCAAGCTACTCCTTTGCAGTGGCTAGATTTGGAAAGGAGAAAAAAGCTATGGAAATAGTACCAATCATACAATAATAAAAAAGATAAATACATAATTCTTAAAGGTGCCATATAGGGTCAGTATCCTGACATATAATCATGAATCAAGAGCCACTGAACCTAAAAACAATTGATTTAACACCATCCTAAAAAATACTAAAAATACATATTAGAATTATAGCTCTTAGTCACCCCATCCTTTATTCTCCTTCTCTGGCCCTCCCCCATAACTTTCCTTTTATTTTCCTTATTTCTTCCACTCTTTTACTCTCTGGCTTTCATAGCGCATTTTCCCTGTCTTCTGCACTCAGACTATATTAAAGTGATAGTAATGTATCATAATAAAAGCAGCTCTAATTAATCATCATAGTATTTGGACTTTGGAGAGTGTTATTTCAATTCTGTCAGAGTTGTAGTTCAAGAGTAATTCAATGACAAAGTGTCCCCCTCCCGCCCCTTTTACTGATGTAACATTGCTCAGCCAGATCAGAAGGGAGGTGCCCAGGTAGACTGCAGAGAGGGACAATCTTCAATTAAGATAAGGAAAAAACCTGAAAAACTTGTCAAGGGGGCAGGGCTTTCATTGTTCTCATAGGAAGAAGATTGTCTCCTGCTGTTATCTGTCTGGTCTATGGACTGCATTCCACATCTGAGAAGATATGGCTTACACTAGGTAAAAGGGACAGGAGGGGAAACTTTGCTTGTGAATATCTCTCAAACCTTTATAAGACTTATATCGTTCTTCATGTTTTTTTAATGCCTACAAAATAAAATAAAGATAAAACTAAGTATTACTATCCCTTTAAATTATTTTCTAGGAATCTAAATATACATTTTGCTAATCTGCATAATTTCCCTTGTTGTTAAAGGTAATCATTTTACTGCTCAGATCTGGCGAAGGTGCATATGTTATCTTGCTTTATAGACATGTTTTACCTGCATTGTTCCACTTCCTAATTCTTAAAAAAATAACACATAGCAAACAGCCTACAATACATGGTGTCCAAGAAGTATCAGGAGCATTTTAAGCCATTATGGTACTTAGTCAGTGATAGCACCATCTACAAACCAGTCACCATTTCTCATGTTGGCTAAAACAGGTGAAAAAATTATGTCAAACCTATGACAAGTCACTTGAAATGGGAATGAAAGGTAATGTGGCAACAAGGTAAACAAAGACACATATAGAAACTAAAAATATACATGTAATGTTTGAAATAAAGTGAGAACAAAATGAACCACTTCAGTATATAACACTATCATTCACAAGGTCGCCATTTACCAACTAATCTGTGCTAGAGACTGAGAGCACCAGAAAAGAAGAAGAGGGGAGGGGTGACAAAGCATAAAGACTAGGAAATACAACTAGACGATAAGGATTATTTTTCACTTAAAGTTTAAAGGGATAGTAATGTTTCATAATAAAAGCAGCTCTAATTAATCATCATAGTATTTGGACTTTGGAGAGTGTTATTTCAATTCGGTCAGAGTTGTAGTTTAGGAGTAATTCAATGATAAAGTATACCCCTCCCGCCCCTTTTACTGATGTAGCACCACTCAGCCAGATCAGAAGGGAGGTGCCCAGGTAGATTGCAGAGAGGGACAATCTTCAATTAAGATAAGGGAAAAACCTTAAAAACTTGTCAAGGGGGGCAGGGCTTTCATTGTTCTCATAGGAAGAAGATTGTCCCCTTCTGTTATCTGTCTGGTCTATGGATTGCATTCCACATCTGAAGAGAGATGGCTTACACTAGGTAAAAGGGGAGGGAGGGGAAACTTTGCTTGTGAATATCTCTCAAACCATAAAGGTTTGAGAAATAAGACTTAAATTGTTCTTCATGTTTTTTAATGCCTATAAAATAAAGATAAAACAAAGTATTACTATCCCTTTAAATCAGTGGATTTTCAAGTTTGGAGTTGCCAAATCCAGTGTACGTCTCTTATAATGTAGTGAGAATCAATGTCCTGTATTGGATACCTGACTGTTTCTATACAAACAAATTTCAAGATATTAATATTATCAACATTCTGCAAATGCCTAGTCTCTGCCCTTATTGGTCACCTTACTGAGATTCTCCCTCAATCTAGATTCATTACATTAAAAATACTTGCACACACATTCACATACACACAAACACACTCACCCACACACACATTCACTGATCCATACACATACAAACAAGCACACAATCAGCCACACAGACACAAACACACACATTCACTCTCCCATTCACACTCAACCACACACATTCACCATTTTTTCTCCACCATTCTTTCACCCCTTCAAGCTCCCTTAGTTTTCAACCCGCTCTCTCCTTCTCTCCTCCAGTCTTTTGCCATTTTTTCCCCTCTTTCCCACACACAAGCTCTGTCTTTCAACCCCCATTCTATCCCTCCTCCAAATTTTTCCCGTTTTTCTCCTTTCCACTTCTCTTTCACCCCCTCAAGCTCCCCTTGTTTTTCAACCCCCTTTCTCTCCCTTCACAAGTCGTTTTCCCTTTTTTCCCTATTCTCTCTCTCACTCAAGCTTTGTCATTCAACCCTGTTTCTCTCCCTACTCCAGTCTATTCTCCTATTTTTTTCTCCTCTTCCCCCACTCCTTTACCCCCTTTAGCTTCCACTGTCTTTTAACCCCCTCTCTCCTTCTCTCCGCAATCTACCTAATAATACAGAACTCATCTATATGATGTCATATCCCAGCGTTCTGCATTATTTTAACATGCTGAAGCTGGCTATCTAGAGGTTTGTTCCAGAGGTTACACATACCTCTATGGCACTGTTGGAGAGATGAGCCTTATCTCCCCAACATGAACTCTGTTAGTGTGGCCAGTGAAAATGCGGAGCCAGATGCACTGCACCTGTGGCACCAGCCTAAAACCAGACCTATACATGGATCAGGTGGGTTTTGAGTAGGTTTGCGACCTGGAAAATGGTGTCCATACACAGTAACTTGGTTGGACCAGGAGGGAGTGGATATGCACCTAGCACTGGGATGCTGATTCTGTCAGGGATGTGCATGGACTAGGAGAGGTGGTTTATGTCTGTTTTGAGTGGTTTTGCTAACAGGGAAATGGAGTGCATAATGAATGTAGACCCAATGCAATACCTGGTTGGACTAGGAGGGAGTGGATACGCATCTAGTCAGGAGATACCCATTCTGTCAGGGGATGTGTATGGGCCAGTGAAGGTGGTTGGTTGGTTTTTCTACATGGGTCATATGTGTTTGGAGTGGGTTGTACAGAAGGGGGTACTGTCAATAATATAAGTAGGAGTGGACCCCTTTCAGACTGCGTTGGCCAAGAGGGTTGTTATCTTATCTCAGCCCATTCACAGATAATCCTGGTCAATTGATGGGAGTCATGTAGCCCTGGAAAAGACAGGAATGTCTACTGCCTTAGAACATATGGAAGACTAGAATTGAGGCCTCAGAAATCAAACTGAAAAATGTTACAGCTGTTGCATGTACGGGGGTTTAAACAGATAGTAATGTCTGCATACAATGTTATGTCGATTATTCATTATATTTTTTTATAATGAACTGTACCTTTGTAAGTGTCCATAATGTTGTATTATTTTATTTGAAAGTTCTCCCCCACTTTTCTCCATGTCACACAGAGTATCCTCAGAGAAGAAAGCTGGTCCAGACGGACCTCTACGAGGGACAATCTTGTTTCAGTATAAGGAAAAACCTGCCTTCCTTCGTCAAGGGAAGTAGGGTTTTCCTTACACTGGCAGACACAATATTGTCCTTCATTACGATCTGTCTGGTCAAGTGACCGGCTTTCAGATCTGAGGGAGGCCAGTGTGTCGTAGGAAAAAGGGGACGGGAGGGGGAAACTTTATAATAAAATAACACAAAGAATACAAAGTTATGGACACTTAGAAATATACAGTTCATTAGGAAAAAGTGTAATGAATAATCAACAATAACTTCATACGAACACTTTACTCTCTCTTTAAGTGTACATAACCCAGTCCCTTGTTAGGTGTTTGTGTTCCATTAAATGAGTGGTTCACAACCATGGTGCTGTAGTCCTTTGGTGTAAAGCAGACTCCCTTATTTTCTAAGTGTACAGAAAAAATGTGAACAATTAGTTGGAAATGTATATTTATCGAAACTGATCTGTGTTAAATGCCCTTTATTCTCATTTTGTGTGTTGGATATAGGAATAATATTTTTTCTCCTTCAATATGCCCTTGAAAATTACCTATAAAATGGTAGGGATGCTTAATATTTCAAGGGTGTTGGGGTGCACTGAACAAAAAATACTGAGAACCACTGTATCAACCTCTGAATAAAATCAGCTGTAAAACTCGATTTCTAGAGCAATGGCTCCACCTGGTGTCTATATAATGTATACCCGTATAGTGTGCTATAGTCCTTTGGAAAAAAATAATAATTATAAAATTTTCCAGAAACTTACAAATGAAAACAATCAGTATGGGCAGAGGTGCCAACAAGTGGCCAAGGCTGAAGTTGACACTTTAATGAGTTTGGGTCACAGAGGATGAGGCACGTAATGCAGCAATTCAGGGAGAAACTGACTAGAAGAAAGGAAACTTCTCACTGATTTAAATGTGAATTTTAAGCCCTTAAATGCTAGAGAGATCAACAGCGGGGGAAGGGGGGCAATTGCCACTTGGACTGGTCATGTGTCTGGGCTGGTGGGCCACTGCCTTGCTCAATCTCCCACTTGCTGCTGTAAATGGAGCTACAGTAGTGATAACGCAGAGCTTACAATTGAAATGCATGTATATACAAATGTAACAACCCAAATAGAGCTACACTAGTAGCATACCACATTTCCCTTGTAAGCTCTATGGTATCACTAGTGTAGCCCTATTTCAAATGTATGCTCTGTGGCATCACTTGCCTTACTTCATAACATTAAGGACAATTTTAAAATTAACAAAAGGGGTTGGCTGGGACAGTGGGCTCAGGCTATTGTAGAAAAGGGCCACTTGATTGAATTTGTTCCCTGGGCCATATGTTGCCAGCCCTCCCTGGAGACCTCTCTAGGATTCAAGGTGTTATAATGTTTCTTTACTCAGAAAGTATTGTAAGAGGAAGAATATACTGAGGTCTCTCGCTTTCAAGTACTGAGCAGTTGATTTGCACCAGAATTGGACCACTTGTCTTTGAACAGAGATTCTCACCGCCTCTCCACAGGGCACACAAACAGGTCAGGTTTTCAGGATGTTCCCAGTTAAGCACAAGCAGCCGGTTCATACTGACTGTACTACTGATTACCAACCTGTGAAGAGGCAGGGAGATTTGGAAAAGCTGATCTGTTGGTGTACCCTGAGGATAAACGTTAAAACACACACGCTAT
This sequence comes from Rhinophrynus dorsalis, assembly GCA_037306005.1. Classification (NCBI taxonomy): domain Eukaryota; kingdom Metazoa; phylum Chordata; class Amphibia; order Anura; family Rhinophrynidae; genus Rhinophrynus; species Rhinophrynus dorsalis. The sequence continues at coordinate 233,022,319 of CM074718.1, read as the reverse complement.
TTCAGTATTAATGAATCTGAACTGTAAAAGTACAATTGAAAACAAAATGACATACACGTAAACATACACACACAGTTTCAGAGATTTATAGATACAAATACACTCATACACTTTAAAGTAGAGAGAGAGAGAGAGATACACATATACAGACACACAATTTCAGAGCTATACCAATACACACACTTTCATTGACAGAAACACTCTTTCAGAGAGAAAGAAAGAGAGAGAGAGAGAGAGAGACAGACACACACATTTACAGACACACAATTTCATCGATATACAGATACACGCACACACCTTCACTGACAGATTAACGCACACACTTTCATGGCGTTACACATACACACATTTACACTTTCATAGGGATACAGATAGACACATGCACACACATGCTTTCATTTACACAAATACACATATACACATAAACATACATACACGCAATTTAAATGACAAATAAACATGCAGACATTCATTCATAGATAACATACACTCAGTCACAAAGATGCACAAAAACACACACACACTTTCAGAGAGTGGTGCAAACACCACCCTATTATTTAAAAAATATATATATAATTATGGTATATAAAGACACCAGCGCCCTCTAGTGACTTCAATAAAGATTATTAATATACAACGGTACTTAGATTGGGGGGAAAGAATACTTTAACCTTTTGGATGCAACAGATGCCCCCAAAGCATCACTTTAGAATTCTCTGTAAACATCTCTAGCATCGAAGGGTTTAACCCTTTGCGATCCAGAGAGGTATCCAACACATTGCAATGTGTTGGATACCTCTCTGGTAGTCAAAAGGTTAAAGGTTCAAGCTCTCAGTGCATCACAGACCTTAGTATAATGACATACCACCCAAGTGTCCCTATTTAGGAGATATTAGGGTCCACACCTCCCAGGTGTCCCTCTTTAGGCGATATTAGGGGCTATGGCTCCCTACAGCACCTCTTTAGGAGATATTAGGGTCCATAGATATTAGGGCTCCATACCTCTCAGGTGTCTCTCCTTAGGAGATATTAGGGGTCTGTACCTCCCAAGTGTTCCTCGGATGTCCCTCCTTAAGGGATATAGGGTCTGTATTTCCCAAATGTCCCCTTTTAAGACATATTAGGGCCATACCTCCCAAGTGTTCTTCTTTAGGAGATATAGGGGTCCATGCCTCCCAAGTTTCCCTCTTTAGGAAATAGTAGGTGTTTTTACCTCCCACACACCTCTCTTTAGGAGATATTAGGGGTCCATACTTACCAAGTGTCCCTCTTTAGTAGATATTAGGGGACCATACCTCTCAAATGTCCCTCATAAGGAGATATTAGGATACATACCTCCCAAGTGTCCCTCTTTATGGGATATTATTGGTTTGTACCTCCCAAGTTCCCCTCTTTAGGAAATATTAGGGGTTCGTCCCTCCCAAGTGTCCCTTTCCGAAAATATTAGGTGTTTTTACATCCCACGCTCCTCTGTTTAGGAGATATTAGGGGTCCATACTTACCAAGTGTCCCTCTTTAGGATATATTAGGGGTCCATGCCTCCCAAGTGTCCCTCTTTAGGAAATAGTAGGTGTTTTTACCTCCCACACACCTCTCTTTAGGAGATATTAGGGGTCCATACTTACCAAGTGTCCCTCTTTAGGAGATATTAGGGGACCGTACCTCTCATGTGTCCCTCTTTAGGAGATATTAGGATCCATACCTCCCAAGTGTCCTTGTTTATGAGATATTATTGGTTCATACCTCCCAAGTGTCCCTCTTTAGGAGATATTAGGGGACCATACCTCTCAAGTGTCCCTTTTTAGGAGATATTAGGATCCGTATCTCCCAAGAGTCCCTCTTTAGGATATATTAGGGCTCTGTACCCCCAAGTGTCCCTTTTTAGGAGATATTATTGGTTCATACCTCCCAAGTGTCCCTCTTTATGAGATATTAGGGGTTTGTACCTTCCAAACGTCCCTCTTTAGGAGATATTAGGGCCCCACACCTCCCAAGTGACCCTCTTTCATCAGGAAAATACCTCCAAGTCATTCTTTCCCTCATTCCTACCCTGGTGGGAATATATGTGTATCACATTGCTCCACAGCAATAAAACTCACATTAGTGTAAACTTAAGTATATGTGTTTATAAATTAGTCTGTGTAAATAGAATACTTTGGTCTTAGGCCATGAAATAACCTAAAAATTCATCTACCAGTCATGCCCACTGCAACATCACCTAAAACATGTGTCCCTCTTTGGTTATTTGAAATGGGGGCATATGGTGCTGTACTATAAGATACTTTCACGCCTCAGATATGATGAATCAAGCTCTCATAGTCTAGGTATCTGCTCGCCTTCTGCTTAACTTGATGCATAGGAAGGTTAACTTAATACAAGGATCCATATTCAAGAAGATGAGCAATTCTTGTGAAATCCAGCTGCACCACAGAGGACAAATTAAAGTTCTGACTGATTTGAATAAGGCTTTTAAACTCCTTCAAAACAAGGACCATGATACTAGTAAAACAGAAAGAGCATTAATGAAAGCTGACCAGTAGAAGGTGGTGTAGCATGATAAATGGCAATACTTTTAAACATGCAAATATGTATTTTGTCAGATTTCACAGTATATTTGAAAGGAGCACTAATATCTCATAATAATAACCCACTCATACCTTACTATGGCCACAAAACCCTAATGCCCGCTATGAATTCTGTCCTTTTGCATTTTGTAAGACATAATATCTTCAATCGGTCCTTGATGCTGGCAGTTTTTCAAACTGGAGTGGGTGAAGTGCATGAGCTTACTTAAAAGAGCTGTAAACTTTTCTGTGAAAACATATATGTTATAGAGCTTTTCCTGCTGAGTAAAACAAATGCACTCCCACAGCTGTCAGTTGTTTTATTCAAAATGTATAACAGTTCAAATAATCAGTAAGTGAATTTACAGTGTGATTACTTCCTAAAAGTTCTAACTGACAGGAAGTGACTCAGCATTTTCTATCACATTATATGGAGAATTGTTTGTCAGTGACTTTCCTCTCAAATAGAATGTAACAGAATAACTAATTGGAATTTGACCACTAGAGGGCACTATTAATGTAAAAAAAACCATAAATGTAAACTATAATAACTGTGGATATATGCATCTCTCAGCAGTAGGAGTATCCTTATTTTACTCAACAGGGAAAATATATATTTTTTCATAACAAAAGTGCCAGAGGTATGTGCAAAGGCATTGTTCCGCAGTTAGCTGCACACTCAAAGGGTTAAACAATATCTTGCACAACAATCTGTTTGTTAAAGGGTTAAAATGGTGGTTGTCTGCCAGGGTGCTGTGGCACTTTGGTCGGCTCTGGGCACCAGCTTGGGATGCCCCTGATTTTTGTATACAGATGTAGATAAAAATTGGAATCTTGAGTTTTAAATGTACATTTGTAAATGTGTAATATGAAATGATTACTGATCTGATTGTGAGATATAGGAATAATTATATTTTATGCACCTGTATGTTAGATTCTTGATGAATGACGTATAAGAATCTAGTGTTGCCTGGGAATTCCAGCCTGTGTTTTAGGGGTGCCTTCAACTAAAAAAAAAAAAAAAATACTGAGAACAACTAGGTTAAGCTTACCATGTGCAGTGGGAGGAGTTTGTGTCATATGATCCTGTTGGCAACTGTCATGTCCGCCTCCACCTAACACCCAGATCTGATTGGTCATGTTATATATTCAACAAATACACAAGGTAAACATTCATAGGGGTCATTAGAATTTATAGGCCATAGTAAAGAAAGTGTGTGGGGGGGATTATTATTAAGAGTTGTTAGTGCTCCTTTAAGGTAAATGGGAGATGTACTATGAGTGTCTTTTTACCCTTTGAGTGCCAGAGACATATCCAGTGCATTGCAATGCAATGCGTTGGATACCTCTCTTGCACTCATAAGGTTAATAACCAAATAAAGCTCGCAGGTTAAATAAATGTATATATTTTACTATAAAATAAATAATTGCCATTCCTTTCAGATTACCTTAATTTGGGCTATTCCTGTCTATAAACCCTTTGAATGCTAGAGGGATGGGCAATGCATTGATGTGTCGCATACCCCTCCAGCACTCAGAGGGTTAACCCCCTTGGATGCTTCACAGTGTGTTGGAGAGGTCTATAATACAGAAGTGGGTTACATATGACAGTGTCTCTATTTATACTGCAAACATTAATCTTTTAAAAATAAATACAGTTTGTTTCCTCGTTGTGTAAAAGTTGCAACAATACTTTCTAAGCCTCCATCACAGACAATCCCTTTCATTGTCTTTTGTTTAAGTACTGGGAGATTTTTCTGCATTAAAATATATAAACAAGGCATCTCTGTTCCAGCATTAACCCCTCAGGCCATTATCAAATTATGCAAGGTCTGTTAGTAACCCCTCGGTTAGGGAGGGGGGTAGGAGGAGGAGGCTGATTTGCATTCTTAGTGTTGACTAATGTATCCTCTGCTTATCAGGAAAGTGACATGGAATTTGGTGACACTGAAAATATACAAGTGACACATCCTTTGAGGACCAGATGAGTGCATACTCATACCTGGGAACTTTCCGGATCTGCCCCGTAGACTCCAATAATTGTAGCAGATTATGTGGTCTCCGGGGACAGACATTCTCAGGTGTGGGGGGGTTTGGCGGGGAGTTTCATAAGAAACTCTGCCCACTTATGCTCCTTCCCATCCTGTTACTCCTATTTCCCGCCCTCTTTTCCTCCTTCCTCACCCAGTCCCTCCCACTTCCTGCCCACTTTTGTGACATGTCCAATAAGCCTTGCCCCCTCTTGTGAGTAAGCCCCACTCCTTTTGACATAAATTGCATCATATATATCCCCCAGCAGCACCACAGGAATCCCAAAGACAAACTTCCCAGGTATGGTGCATACCGCTCTGGTCCTTAACACTTTGATTGCCAAAACAGTATCCAACACATTGCTTTGCCCATATGATAGAAGGAACAATAATATATTTTAATTGAAAACTTGACTGTTATATAGACTTTTCTAATAAATAAAACAAGTTTACCTCCACTACTGGAAGATGTTTTATTCAAATGTTATAACAGTTCAAATTGCCCGGAAGTGAATTATATTGTGATTACTTCCTGACAGTTCATATTAACGGGAAGTGACTCAGCAGTTTCTTTCACAATCTATGGATAACTGTTTTTCATTGGCTCACATCTCCTAGAGAATGCAACAGAATAACTAAGTGGAATCTGACCATTAGAGGGCACTTTTAATGTAAAAATAAATTAAATAACATGGAAATATGCATCTCACAGCAATGTGAGAGGAATTGTTTTTCAACAGTCCTAAAATATTTTTATTTTTTCATTAAAATGTTAACTGCTCCTTTAAGAGTGTAACCTGTCAATGCCAGAGAAGATGTCACTGCACTCTGTGGGTTCTTAAATTCTTTGTTTGCTTGTGGACTCTGCAACAAATTGCTTCACTTGGAGTATGGAGTTTCAGTTTCATCCCTTAAAGAGATAATTTTCCTAAGGAAGGGGTCAAATGGTCCTCCTTTTACTCCCCAAACCATTCCAAAAGGTGTAGGGTGAGTTACAAAATAGGTAATGGGCCTAGAGCTCCTTTTTATCATTTGCATTAGGATGGCGGGAAATAGGACATGATGGGATCCATGTCTCACTTTGATTTCTCAAATGTCTCAGCTGAAGTACCTCAACTCATATGGTTTTTGTTGGGAGAATATTTCATTTTTCTTATTTGTCCTTAAAGTGTCATTTTGTTTCCACATTTTCAGCTCTGTGACAGGATTTACATGACTGTTAGCTGGTTAGTTTGGGCAAATGAGCTTGTATTGGCTGGTAGGGAGAGGTAGTGGGAGGGGGACAGTGCAGAATGTTAGTATCTGACTGACAGGGAATGGCAAGTAGAGGGGAAAGTAGTGTGGAATGTTAGTATCTGACTGGCAGAGAGTGGCAGGCGGGATGAAGAGCAGTGTGTCATGGTAGTATCTCCCTGGTAGGGAGTGACAGGTGGGAGTTAGAGCAGCTTGGAATGTTAGTATCTCCCTTGTAGGGAGTAGAAGGTGGGAAGGAGAGCAATGAGGAATGTTAGTACCTCCCTGTTAGGGAGTGGCAGGTGGGAAGGATAGTAGTGTGGAATGTTAGGATCTGGTGAGTAGGGAGTGGCAGGTGGGAGGGAGAGGAGTGTGGCATGTTGGTATTTAGCTGACAAGGGATGGCAAGATTTAATGAGAGCAGTGTGGAATGTAAGTATCTTCATGGTAGGGAGTGCTAGGTGGGAAGGAGAACAATGTGGATTGTTAGTATCTTCCTGGTAGGGAATGATATGTGGGAGTTAGAGCAGCTTGGAATGTTAGTTACTCCCTTGTAGGGAGTGGAAGGTGAGAAGGAGAGCAATGCAGAATATTAGTATCTCCTTGGTAGGGAGTGGCAGGTGGGAAGGAGAGTAGTGTGGAATGTTAGTATCTTCCTGGTAGAGAGTGGCATGTGGGAAGGAGAGCAGTGTGGAATGTTAGTATCTTCCTGGTAGGGAATGGCAGGTGGGAAGGAGAGCAGTTTGAAATGTTAGTATCTTCTTGGTAGGGAGTGGCAGGTGGAATTTAGAGCAGTGTGGAATGTTAGTGTCTGGCAGGCAGGGAATAGAAGGTAAGAGGGAGAGTAGTATGGAATGTTAGTATCTTCCTGGTAGGGAGTGGCAGGTAGGAAGGTGTGCAGTGTGGAATGTTAGTATCTGATTGACAGGGAATGGCAAGTGGGAGGGAGAGCAGTGTGGAATGTTAATATCTGGTGAGCAGGGAGTGGCAGGTGAGAGGAAGAGGAGTGTGGCATGTTAGTATTTGACTTACAGGGAATGGCAAGTGGGAGGGAGTGCAGTGTGGACTGTTAGTATCTGGTTGGCAGGGATTGGCAGGGGGATGGAGAGCAGTGTGGAACGTTAGTATATTTCTGGTAGGGAGTGGCAGATGGGAAGCAAAACAGTGTGGAATTTTAGTATCTTCATGGTAGGGAGTGCAAGGTGGAAAGGAGAGTAGTGTGGAATGTTAGTATCTTCTTGGTTGTAAGGACTAGTAGCCCAAATCTGAAGACTAGCAGCCCTATCTAAGGGACGGGAGTACCAAGGTGAGTGGAAAGGGATAACTGAGCAAGTCGCTGGAGAGAGAAGCTTGCGTACAGTGCTTGGGAGTGGGGGGAAGGAGAGCAGTGTGGAATGTTAGTAGGTCCCTGGTAGTGAGTGGCAGGTGGGAGGAAGAACAGTGTGGAATGTTAGTATCTGGCAGGCAGAAAATGGAAGGTATGAGAGATAGAAGTGTACGATGTTAGTAGCGTGCTGGTTGGGAGTGGCAGGTAAGAAGGAGAGCAAAGTGGAAAGTTAGTATCTCCCTGATAGGGAGTGGCAGGTGGGAAGGAGAGCAGTTTACAATGTTAGTATCTGGCAGACAGGGAATGGAAGGTAGAGGAGAGAGTAATGTACAATTCTAGTATCTTTCTGGTTGGGAGTGCCAGGTGGGAAGGAATAAGGAATAAGCTTGTTTTACTTAATAGGAAAAGTCATACAAAATACATATATTTCAGAACTAAGTTTTTCTGACCCTTTGATGAGGTTTAAAAAAAAAAAAGTATCAGTCTCAGTATAGAAGGGAACTTCTAACATCACTGAGTGAAACATAATCTGATTTTTTGGTGATCCCCCAATACGAATGTGTTAGTTCCCCCTGCAGCATCTGGCCTCCCCCATTGGTATTCAAGTTTTGGTACCATGATGATTGCCGAGTTAGATATAATGTCCACTCCTCCAGCAGTAACCTCCCCCATTGTTCACAGATCTGTCCTACAGCCTCATGATTAATTTCTGCCCACAAACCTGCGAGAAGTCGTGTGTCTGTGACAGGCAATCCTCATGGATGACCAGGGTGCTTAACACCCCGCCGGACATCAGACTTACAGGTAAGTGTTTATTTTCAGGATGGTGTTTTAGTCGTATTAACCCTGTGAGTAACAATACAATGTGAAATTCAACCACTTTACACTGTTTACAATGTGTGCAAATTTTGACCCCGTAGTGCATTTTTTACGTGTCATTAGATTGTCACAGCACAGGTAGTAGAATACTGCACTGTGACTTAAAACTACCTTCAACAATTTTTTTTTAATACCAGTGGTAATAGTATCGAGCCCGAGAATAGCTCACAAATCAAATTTCTCAATTTGCTCCCCAATCCATCAGCCTCTCATTATAATCTCTGGGACAGCACTGTGAACAGAACTCTGAGTCCATTCATCGTGCCCCTTTGTCAGTTTCCATAACACTTCCTCGTTTGCGCTTTGTGATCCGCCTCCATTACCTGGGGGAGATATACTAAAGGAGGTAAAGGTGAGATAACTTCTGCAGTGAGGTAAACTCTCTAGTTCCTATGTTATTCTAAGGAGAGCTTTAGTTGGTATCCTTTTAAAATGTCGCACGCATAAGAGCGTGCGATATGAAGGTGCAATAACCAGGTATCCGGCTTGAAAAGCGCCACATCAGAATCTTGCTCAAATCAAAAGGGCGAGATCCTTATGCTGCAGCCTAAAACATTGCCTCCGTCCACTACCTGCACTGGCCGCATACCTTAAGCTCTACTCCTTTGTGTGCCTCTGCATGGATAACCAATGTCATCTCTCCCCTGCCTGCCATCGCGTCCCAGCAGCTTCCACCAACAATGTTTAATGCAGTTTGTGACATTGCTGGTAAACTGCATTAAACTTTGTTGATGGAAGTTGATGTCACAAAGGGGTGAGGCATAGGCAGAATGGGGTGGAGCTTGGGCTCTTCATCTAGTGTTAACATAAATAATTAAATACCGCATAGTAACGTAAAGTGATTGTAATGTCTGTTGATGCCCAAGTCTTCTGTATATTAAAAGGAACAGATTGCGCTACGTCTAAGGGCTTAATTCTTTGTAGTTCAAAAATGATGAAGCACTGAAGATACACCTCCCCCCACTTCTGGCTGCCTCCCACGGAATCTGAGATCGGGTTATGCAACTTGACGGCTGCATTGAGTGACAAACTTCAGTAAGTATAAGGGAAATCCAGAGGAGTAACTAGAAGCCACGGGGCCCTGGTGCAAGAATTGCCATGGGCCCCCCTACCACATTGGGCCCCTTCAACCACATTGGCCACCTCCACATTGCCCCCAATCTCCACATTGCCCCTTCCACAATGTCCCTCAATCTCCACATTGCCCCTTCCACAATGTCCCTCAATCTCCACAGTGCCCCTTTCACATTGCCCCCCAATCTCCACATTGCCCCTTCCACAATGCCCCACAATCTCCACATTCCCCTTTCCACATTACCCCCAATCTCCACAATGGCCCTAATCGCCTATCTCCCTGGTGGCCCAGTGGCAGAGGACAGGTCTGTGCCTCCTTCTGCACAGACCTTTTTTCCTGCACGGTCCTCTTCAGTAATGCAGAGCACTGGGAGATGATGTCATCTCCCAGCGCTCTGTATTACGAGAGTGCCGGTCTGCTGGAGGGAATACTGATCTCCCTCCTGCAGACCAGCACTTTCGTAATGCAGAGCCACAGTGCTCTGCATTTCTTAATTGCGGGCATCAGGCGAGGGGGTCGCAGGGCGCTGCCGGGCCCCTGGAGTGACGGACCCGGTCACAGGTGCGACCCCTGCGACTTCTATAGTTACGCCACTGGGGAAATCCTTCCCCCCTTGACGAAAGAGGGCAGGATTTCCCTTTGCTTATTGAAACTTGTCCCTCGCTGCAGCCATCCTGACCAGCCTGCAGTTTCAGAGTGATGTGGGGAGAAGGGGTGGGTGGTGGATCTTCAGTGCTTCATAACTTTTGAACTACAAAGAAGTGGGTGCTTAGACATAGCACAATCTGTTCCTTTTAATATACAGAAGACTTGGGCAACGGATTTTCAATAGACATTGCTAACACTTTAAATATGCATAATAAACAAAATATATGTCAACCAAGTTTATACACATATTTTGTATATTAAGTATACTGAATGAATTAGAGGAAAAACATGGTTGAACAAAGGAATATTATTATTATTCTTTATATAACGCCAACTTATTCTGCACCTCTGGAATACGCAAAAGGCCAAAATTGCTCTTGTCCTTTTGTGTAAAAAAGGCCTGGTCCTTAAGGGGTTAAGAGAGCAAGTCAGTAAGTTGAAGAGCCAGAGGTGTAATTCTGGAGCAAACAGTTGAGCAGTAGAAAAGAAATTAAAATACCTGTTTATTTAAATAGTTTTTTTTTTAACATTTGAATTATAGAGAGGTCTCCAACACATTGCATGTCTCTTTCTAGCACTCCAGGGGTTAAAAGTCTCAATTAAATCAATGGGAACTTGGGGAATCTATATTTGTTGAATAGCATCATAATTTCACCTCTTTAGCTTACTGAATTGTATAAGGGTAGGTTTAACTCTTTGAGTATCAGAGCTTTGCTTTGTGATGTGCACTCCAGTGGCACCAAAACTGTTAAATTAAGAATATGATTATGGTTTTTACAGTATGTATGTAGGGTTAACACATGGGATGCTCAGAAATACAAAAAGGATGGGGAAGCTGAGACATAGAGATGGGAGTGAGGTGATTGGCCTGAAAGGAGGATGAGGTTATACATTAGGTGGCAATACTAAGAGAAGGAGACAGGCAGGTGAAAAAGGATGGGTGTGTAAAAGCAGACTTCCCAAAAGCATATAAAGAGCAGCATGTTTAGGATCACTACCTGCAAACACCCTCGTATGCCCCTATAGTATAGCGGTGGGTGGGATACTTCTTCACTGGGTACGAGATGAGTTGGCTAAGCCTTTCTTTTGTGGAAGAAAGAAGTGATTCAATTTTAATACTGTGTTGGACTGGTGAAAAGGAAGGTGTTAGGTAAAATAGAGGCAAGTGCTAACCCTGCACTGAGTGGGAGCTAGGGAGGGATGAGACAGACTTGTCCAATATTGCAGGGCTAACCCCACGCTGAGTGGGAGATAGGGAGGGATGAGACTTGGCCAATATTGCAAGGCTAACCCCACGCTGAGTGGGAGATAGGGAGGGATGAGACTTGGCCAATATCGCAGGGCTAACCCCACACTGAGTGGGAGCTAGGGAGGGATGAGACTTGGCCAATATCGCAGGGCTAACCCCACACTGAGTGGGAGATAGGGAGGGATGAGACAGACTTGGCCAATATTGCAGGGCTAACCCCACACTGAGTGGGAGATAGGGAGGGATGAGACAGACTTGGCCAATATTGCAGGGCTAAATCTGCACTGAGGGGAGATAGGGAGGGATGAGACAGACCTGGCCAATATTGCTAGGCTAACCCCGCACTGAGTGGGAGATAGGGAGGGATGAGACTTGGCCAATATCGCAGGGCTAACCCCACACTGAGTGGGAGATAGGGAGGGATGAGACAGACTTGGCCAATATTGCTAGGCTAACCCCACACTGAGTGGGAGATAGGGAGGGATGAGACAGACTTGGCCAATATTGCAGGGCTAACCCCACACTGAGTGGGAGATAGGGAGGGATGAGACAGACTTGGCCAATATCGCAGGGCTAACCCCACACTGAGTGGGAGATAGGGAGGGATGAGACAGACTTGGCCAATATTGCAGGGCTAACCCCACACTGAGTGGGAGATAGGGGGGGATGAGACAGACTTGGCCAATATTGCAGGGCTAACCCCACACTGAGTGGGAGCTAGGGAGGGCTGAGACAGACTTGGCCAATATTGCAGGGCTAATCCTGCACTGAGCAGGAGCTAGGGAGGAATGAGACACACTTGGCCAATATTGCAGGGCTAAATCTGCACTGAGGGGAGCTAAGGAGGGATGAGACAGACTTGACCAACATTGCAAGGCTAATCCTGCACTGAGTGGGAGATAGGGAGGGATGAGACAGACCTGGCCAATACTGCAGGGCTAAACCTCACTGAGTGGGAGCTAGGGAGAGATGAGACAGACTTGGCCAATATGCAGGGCTAACCCCACACTGAGTGGAGACTAGGGAAGAATGAGACAGACTTGTCCAATATTGCAGGGCTAATCTTACACTGAGTAGGAGCTAGGGAGAAATGAGACAGACTTGGCCAATATTGAAGAGCTAACCTTGCACTGAGTGGAAGCTGGGGGGATGATATTTGGCTATTATTGTACTGGGTAAGCAAACCATTGTGGGCCATTCAAAAGGAGATTCTCTGATCTCCCCTCAGGGCCGGATTTACATCTCAGGAGCCCCTACGCACAATACCCTCTGGCACCCCTAGCCTGCCTTTGCTCCACCCATAACCACTCCCATACTTAGCCACACCCCTCAGTGGCAAAACCCATTTTTCGACTTATTCTTCACAATATTGTGGCAATTTTCCTGGACAGGAACATGCTTTTAGTCTTGATACCTTCTTCCTCCTCCTGCATCTCATGGCAGGGGCTTCCCACTCTCCTTCGAATGTCCCCCAAGTGAATGACCAGCTTCTCTTCCTCATGGGGGAGGCGAGCACTAAACAAGATGAACCACAGCTGCCCATGAAAAATTCAGCTTGGGCGGGTGGGGGTGTCTGAGCGGGGTTTACTATTGAAATGTTGCATTGTAAATAGCGACAGTCAAAACTGTGACATCAAAATGCTGCCTGTTTAAAAATAGTGACCTTATGTCAACAGGTTAAATGTCGTGGGTGGGCCTGGGAGCTTCTGAATCAGTTTCAACACATATGGGAATATATTTTGCACATGTTATAGAATTATTCATGAAAAAACAAAACATTAACATAAGACAAAAGTATATATAAAGCTGCACTAAGATGACTTGGATTAGGTGTCCAAAAAACAGAGTCTGTTTAGATGCATCAGTAGGAAAAGCAAATATTATATTACAGCAGATATATCAGTATCAAACAAGAACTATACGTTAGGTACACAAAAAATATTGGAAAGCAAAGTCTTCGTTAAGTCTGAATGGACTCACAATACTTAAACTCCACATTCAAAAACTTTCCCTTTGTAATAGTTTAATGGTAGGATCTAAGGGTTTATATGCACTTTTTCCAAATATTTTCACCTTAAATTGTCAGACATTATGGTGACAGTCAAAGTTTTAGCATTTGGAATTTTCCAGCATTTTCTATGATAATTATAGTTACTGATGTCAGCCTTGTGCTCATTCAGTATGTAACGGGCGAGTCCCCATAATCAGCTATAGGAGAGGTAAGCAGGGAAAGTCTTGTTCACTTCCTCTCACATAATTCACTAGCATGGCTTCACTGGCAACACATTTGTTTCAAGAGAAAAAATTAGCTCTAATTTGCCTTTAGTAGATCTTTGCCATCATTACACTTCTTTAATGTTCCTTATGACTGCAAAACATCTTGTAGAAGTTAGCTACATACATTCAGGTGAATCACAAGATGAATTTGCTTAAAGTGGACGTATCATCTTCAAATAAGTTGACTTTAAATAAAATATAACTAGCTACATGTTGTACTTAGTACAATGTACTAGACTTCTTTTTGTTTATTTTCTTAATATTGGAGATATGCACATTTAAAGAAAAAAAAACAGGAAATCGGCCACATAGCACTTAACTTCTTCTCCAATGTGCTTCACACACCAGAACTAAGATCGTCGGTCACCTGCTTCTTATAGTTATCTTCTGCCCCAATGTGCTCACACAAGGAGCTGAAATCCCTGGTTGCCTTTAAATCCACCGTGCACCATTTTGACAGGGGGTGACGTCACATCCCGCACAAGCAACATTTGCAATTAGCCCATTTGACACACACACGAGCGATAGGGTGGGGGCTACTTTTTATGCCACGCCGCCCACTCTAAAGTGCCGGCCTTAGGCCAAGATACAATGCTGAGGGAAAAGGGCCATTTTCAATTTCCAGAAAATTACAATATACTGTTTGGTTTTCCACACAACAATTTGTTTAGAGAATTTAGGAGGCAAAACATACATGACTGGCTCGCTGTTGGTTGGTGGGGCTACTGCTGCGGCCACTGCCTCTGCCCGCCAATAACTATTTTCTGGAGATTGGAGTTCTCTTGTTGCTGACTTGCTCATCCGTGCGAAGTGATGTCATGAGGGTCACGTCGCAGGCTCATTTGGAAGAGGTCAGATCCATCAGCTCAATGGAGGCTGGGGAGCTCTAGCAGTGAGTCACAGCGGGTGGCCCAGACAGGCACCAGCAGCGCAGAATTCATTAAGATACCTCCAACATGTCAAATGGCCAAAGAGGGACACTAGTCCATCAACACCTGGAGAGCCAAATATTGACCAACGCTATCCCTGTAAGTTTCTTAAACCCTTTAATTGCCAGGGTGTGCAAAACCTCTGATACTCCTGCTTGAAGTTGCAGGGAGTTATAATGGAAGTGACACAGGGACAGCAATGTATGTATTTACCTGAACCTCTGGCTTTATCCCACGCCAGTAACTGCTGCAGTTTGCTAGCCAGTCTCTGCCTCAGGAGATGAGCACACAGGCTCCAAGCCTAGCACCCACGATGAGCATCCTGCTGGCCATGGCTGTAAGAGGACATGGTGCCTGTGTGCACTGATCGGCTGGCCTATGCACAATGTGACAGCTGTGGGACAAACACAAGCTAACCCTGGGATACTGGAGGCAGCAGCAACTAGGAAGGAGGTACTGCCACACAATCGGAGGATGGTAACACTGCTCAGTAGCATTTGATGGGGGCAGGAAAGTTACTATCTATTTAATACCAGATAATAGGAACACGGAGTGCATTAATCCCAGTCACATAATAACTGCACAGTAAGGATCTGCCATCCTGTGATGAATGCTGTGTGTTCCAGCTCTCCACAATCAGGACGATTGGCAGCTATGCATTAATTTAGAAACTAAGAGCCCTAAGCGAGTGACACAGCTGAACATTTGTATTCAAATGTTATGGCATTTGGGAATCTAAAGTGGGCGGGCTGGTGGGCGTGATTGGGGATTGCCAGACACCCCTGAAAATTGGGTGCCCTAGGCAAGTGCCTCATCTGCCTATTCACAAATCCAGGCCTGTCTCCCCTACTGGCCCATGACTGCATGGCTCACTGGGTGATAACCGATGCCTAGATATGGCAATCTGCTCAGGGCTTTTTCTGGCAGTTCTCCACTTGCCAGTGTCTTTAATTAGGGCTACTATCAGAAATCATAGGGCCTGGGACAACTGCCAGTAGTAGGGATGCCAAAATAGGTACAATGCCTTCACTCTCCCTGTATTTTAATGGGACTTTTGGTATCCTTTTAAAATGTGGCACTGAAAAGTACATGATACAAAACAGCTTATTCATCAGGTTGTTGTGTTTAAAAGGGCAACATGAGAATCTCACTGTGCATCACACGTGCAAAATTTTCATGTCGCTGGTTCGAACCTCGCTTCAGCCCCCATCTCAAATTGTAGTGGCCGCAACTATTTTTTCCCTTCTCCTCTCAGATACCAGTAATATGTGCCACTGATTTGATAGCAGCAGTGATTTCTGTTGCAACTTCATTCTCTTAGTGTAAATATTTTTTTAACCCTCTTGATGCCGGAGAGGTTACCACAACAACACCAATATATTGCATAAACATATTAAAGCGGAACTGCAACAGACTTGCTCATGGCAGCTGCCACCTTTACTGGATTTGTCAGAGTTCAAAGCAATACGTCTCCAGCGCTGAAAGTGTTAAAAAATATTTACACTGAGAGAGTGAAGTTGCTACAGAAATCACTGCTTCTGTCACATCAATGGCAAATATTACTGGTATCTGAGAGGAGGAGGGGAAAAAAGTTGCGGCCACTGCAATTTCAGATGCAGGTTGAAGTGAGGCTTAAGCCAGTGACATGAGAATCTTGCACTTTAGAAGCAGGGTGAGATTCTCATGTTGTCCTTTTAAACATTGCGACCTGATGACTGCGACGTTTCGTATCATGCACTTTTCAGTGTGACGTTTTAAAAGTGAACCGGGACTTTTAACCGATTGAATGCTAAACCCGTCTCCAATGCTTTGTGTAGTTAAGTGTTGGATACTTTGCTAGCATTCTAGGTGTTAAACACCTTATTTAAATCACTGTGTATTTTGTATTTATTTTCCCTATTGTAGTTGGTTTGTTCCAAAACTGATCCACTCAATGGCCCTTGTGTATAAAGACAAAGTGGATGAATTATAGGTAAAACTAACTGTACAGTAGGGGAAAAATAAAAAGACCTCCCTAGCATTCTAGGGGTTAAAAGCCAAATTTACATAAATGCGAATATTGGAAATATTAATTCCCCCCCCCCCACAGTGCAGATGATTTGCTCCAGAATTCCATGACTTTAACCCTTTGAGTGCCAGAGAGGAGCAAAATGCATAGTAGGAATTTGTTTGAATAATTTTCAGTGACACTTCAGCCAGTCTCACAGTTCTATAGGCAGGCCTGGTACCTCATTGTGTCCGCAAGGGAAAGTCACCTTTGTTCGTGTGTAAAATATTAAAAGTAATATTAGGAATTTGTTTGAATAATTTTCAGAGTGACACTTCAGCCAGTCTCACAGTTATACAGGCAGGCCTAGTACCTTATTACCACAGCAAGGGAAAGTCACCTTTGTTCGTGTGTAAAATATTAAAAGTAATAATAGGGATTTGTTTGAATAATTTTCAGTGACACTTCAGCCAGTCTCACAGTTCTATAGGCAGGCCTAGTACCCTATTACCACAGCAAGGGAAAGTCACCTTTGTCCGTGTGTAAAATATTAAAAGTAATAATAGGGATTTGTTTGAATAATTTTCAGTGACACTTCAGCCAGTCTCACAGTTATACAGGCAGGCCTAGTACCTTATTACCACAGCAAGGGAAAGTCACCTCTGTTTCTGTGTTAAATATTAAAATTAATATTAGGGATTTGTTTGAATAATATTGAGAGTTACACATCAGCCAGTCTCACAATTCTGTAGGCAGGCCTAGTACCTTCTTACCACTGCAAGGGAGTGACCTGTATTCCTGTGTAAAATATTAAAAGTAATATTAGGGCTTTGTCTGAATAATTGACACTTCAGCCAGTTTCACAGTTCTATAGGCAGGCCTGGTATCTTATTAATACCCCAAGGGAAAGTCACCTTATATAAATAGACACATATACACAAATAGAAAATCAGTAAAATGTATTTGTATAAGTTTCAAATCAGATCACTTGTTCAGTGTCACTTAAATAAGACATTACAATTAACCATGAAAAATAAAATTTCCTAATTTCACAACTGTATTGGTCTTTTTCCAAACGTGTGTGAAAGCAATTGCTGATGCTGGAGAACTCAGCTGGTAAAACATAGACTTTCGATCTGAGGCTCCAGGGTTCAAGTCCCTCTATAAGCAATACTATTTTAACAATAAGTTATTTATAATAAGTGTGGAGTGCATTTGTTCTTCACGTAACGGTCTATGAGGAAGAAATATTTGAGAATGAAAGATTGTAATCTGTACTTTAATAATATCTGTAATTTCATTTGATTACCAGAAATTACTAGAAAACTTAGATATCATGACACGTTATGAACACTAGAAAATGTGATTCAAAATGCTCATTGAATAATCTGGGAATATATACATGCTATATATAAATTTCCCACAATCAAATGTGATAGAACCTAATTCATCCATAGCATACTAAATGACATGATTTTTTGGTCTTTTCGTAAGACAAATTTGTCTCTTTCAAACTCATTGACACACCAGCTTTAGTATATTGATTATTTAATATCATACTGATTGAAGTGACTGCATCACATACTTTTAAAATGATATGTAAATATGTACGCTAATGTATTTGTATAAGTTTGAAATCAGAACACTTGTCATCGTCATTGAAATATGATATTACAATTAACCATGAAAAAGAAAATTTCCTAATTTTCACCACTGTATTGGCCATTTTCCAAAGACATTATCACTTGCCTGATGACCCTGGATAGCTCAGTCGGTAGACCATCAGACTTTTAATCTGAGGGTCCAGGGTTTAAGTCCCTGTTCAGGCGAAGCGTTTTTAACGATAAGTTATTTATAAGAAGTGTTGAGTGCATTTGTTCTTCATGTAATTGTCTATGAGGAAAAAATATTTGAGAATTAAATGAAAGATTGTAATCTGTACTTTAATACTATCTGTAATTTGATTACTAGAAATTAGGAGAAAACTTAGAAATCGTGACATATTATGAACACTATAAAATGTGATTCAAAATGCTCATTGAATAACCTTGAAATATATACATGCTATCTATAAATTTAACCACAATCAAATGTGATAGAACCTAATTCATCCATAGCATACTAAATAACATGATTTTTTGGTCTTTTCTTAAGACATATTTATCTCTTTCAATCTCATTGACACACCAGCTTTAGTATACTGATATATTCAATATCATACAGATTGAAGTGACTACATCACCTACTTTTAAAATGATATGTAAATATTTCTTTTTAATGAAACAGAATGAAAGTTCTGTTAATTCCGAACAATTATAACAAATAGAATATCAGTAAAATGGATAGTGGAATAGTATTGTGTATAAGAAGTTCTATGATGCTGTACGCTAATGTATTTGTATAAGTTTGAAATCAGAACACTTGTCATCGTCATTGAAATATGATATTACAATTTACCATGAAAAAGAAAATTTCCTAATTTTCACCACTGTATTGGCCATTTTCCAAAGACATTATCCGTTGGCCGACGAGCCTGGATAGCTCAGTCGGTAGAGCATCAGACTTTTAATCTGAGGGTCCAGGGTTCAAGTCCCTGTTCAGGCGAAGTGTTTTTAACGATAAGTTATTTATAAGAAGTGTTGAGTGCATTTGTTCTTCATGTAATTGTCTATGAGGAAGAAATATTTGAAAATTAAATGAAAGATTGTAATCTGTACTTTAATAGTATCTGTAATTTGATTGCTAGAAATTAGGAGAAAACTTAGAAATCGTGACATATTATGAACACTAGAAAATGTAATTCAAAATGCTCCTTGAATAACTTGGGACTATGTACATGCTATATATAAATTTTCAACAATCAAATCTGATAAAACCTAATTCATCCATAGCATACTAAATGACATTTTCTTTTGGTCTTTTTGAAAGACATATTTGTCTCTTTCAATCTCATTGACACACCAGCTTTAGTATATTGATACCTTCAAAATCATACTGATTGAAGTGACTGTATCACCTACTTTTAAAATGAAATTTAATTTTTATTTTTTTTAATAGAACAGAATGAAAGTTCTGTCAATTCGGATCAATTGTAACAAAAACAAAATCAGTAAAATGGATTGTGGAATAATATTGTCTATATGAAGTTTTGAGATGCTGTACACTTATGACTTTGTGTAAGTTTCAAATAAGGTCACTGTTTCAATTAGAAGTTTGGAATTTCAGAATAAAGACAAACACTGAAGTGAAATGCAGTTTATTTAAACATGCAATAATTAAACAGGTTATGGCCAGAGTTCACAGGAATATGGGAGACATACCCGACCCTGGGATCTAAACAGACACAAACATAAGAGAGACATACAAAACAAACATACAATAAGTAAACAAGTTACTTATATGGCCAGAGTTCACAGGAATATGGGAGATATACCCGACCCTGGGATCTAAACAGACACAAACATAAGAGATACATACAAAACAAACATACAATAAGTAAACAAGTTACTTATATGGCCAGAGTTCACAGGAATATGGGAGACATACCCGACCCTGGGATCTAAACAGACACAAACATAAGATAGACATACAAAACAAACATACAATAAGTAAACAAGTTACTTATCTATCCCCTGGAGCAAAACAGCAGTGTGTGAGACCCTTCCACACTAGCTCCGTAGGATCACATACAGGTGAATAGCCCGACAGACCTGACGTCCCAAATGGCTAAACAGCAACACACAAGTTTGGATGAGGTACAGTCTACAGAGGTGAATAGCCCGACAGACCAGACGTCCCAAATGGCTAGACAGCAACACTGTACCTCTCCTACGTGAGACCAGGTACACTCTTTCCTAGTCTCCACAAAATGGCTCTGACCACTGTTGTCTTGATTACAGGTTAAAATACAGGCTACGCCCTAAGATGTCTAAAACTACGCATGCGTATGTGCTTGGTTATATAACACTGAATATAGAGACATCTCTAACTGATACTCATAAACACTACGTCTTACAGTGCGTGCCCCTCTGCTGTTGTGAAACCTAATGCAGAGCATTAACCCCCAACTGACCGTGAGGAGAACACCAAAAACCATCCCTTACAGTCACTTGTTCAGTGTCATTTAAATAGGACATTACAATTTACCACGAAAAAGAAA
Source organism: Rhinophrynus dorsalis (assembly GCA_037306005.1). Classification (NCBI taxonomy): domain Eukaryota; kingdom Metazoa; phylum Chordata; class Amphibia; order Anura; family Rhinophrynidae; genus Rhinophrynus; species Rhinophrynus dorsalis. The sequence continues at coordinate 233,001,962 of CM074718.1, read as the reverse complement.
ATTTCCTAATTTCACCACTTTATTGACAATTTTGCAAATACATGTCTACCTGAATATTGAGTCTGTGTTTCTCAGTCAGTAAGAGATCAGACGTTTAATTTCAGGGTTCAAGTCCCTGTTTGGGAATGTCATTTTAACGATAAGTTATTTATAATATCAGTGTTGAGTGCATTTGTTCTTTACGGAACTGTCTATGAGGAAGAAATATTTGATAATGAAATTAAAGATTGTAATCTGTACTTTAATAGTATGTGTAATTTCATTTGATTACCAGAAATTACAGAAAACTTAGATATCATGACATGTTATGAACACTAGAAAATGTGATTCAAAATGCTCATTGAATAACCTGGGAATATATACATGCTATCTATAAATTTAACCACAATCAAATGTGATAGAACCTAATTCATCCATAGCATACTAAATGACATGATTTTTTGGTCTTTTCGTAAGACATATTTGTCTCTTTCAATCTCATTGACACACCAGCTTTAGTATATTGATATATTCAATATCTTACTGATTGAAGTGATTACATCACCTGCTTTTAAAATGATATGTAAATATTTCTTTTTAATGAAACAGAATTAAAGTTCTGTCAATTCCGAACAATTATAACAAAAAGAAAATCAGTAAAATGGATAATGGAATAGTATTGTGTGTAAGAAGTTTTGTAATGCTGTACGCTAATGTATTTGTATAAGTTTGAAATAAAAACACTTGTCAGTGTCATTGAAATAAGATATTACAATTAACCATGAAAAAGAAAATTTCCTAATTTTCACCACTGTATTGGCCATTTTCCAAAGACATTATCACCTGTCTTTTGAACCTGGATAGCTCAGTCGGTAGAGCATCAGACTTTTAATCTGAGGGTCCAGGGTTCAAGTCCCTGATCAGGCGAAGTGTTTTTAACGATAAGTTAATTATAAGAAGTGCTGAGTGCGTTTGTTCTTCATGTAATTGTCTATGAGGAAGAAATATTTGAAAATTAAATGAAAGATTGTAATCTGTACTTTAATAGTATCTGTAATTTGATTGCTAGAAATTAGGAGAAAACTTAGAAATTGTGACATATTATGAACACTAGAAAATGTCATTCAAAATGCTCCTTGAATAACTTGGGACTATATACATGCTATATATAAATTTTCAACAATTAAATCTGATAAAACCTAATTCATCCATGGCATACTAAATTACATTTTTTTTTCTCTTTTCAAAGACATATTTGTCTTTGAAAAAGACATATTTGACTTTTCAAAGATATTTTTGTCTCTTTCAATCTCATTGACACACCAGCTTTAGTATATTGATACATTCAAAATCATTGAAGTGACTGCATCACCTACTTTTAAAATGATATATAATTTTTATTTTTTTTAATAGAACAGAATGAAAGTTCTGTCAATTCCGATCAATTGTAACAAAAAGATAATCAGCAAAATGGATTGTGGAATAGTATTGTCTATATGAAGTTTTGTGATGCTGTACACTTATGAGTTTGTACAACATTCAAATAAGGTCACTTGTTCAGTGTCATTTAAATAGGACATTACAATTTACCACAAAAAAGAAAATTTCCTAATTTCACCACTGTATTGACAATTTTCCAAACACATGTCTCTCCGAATATTGAGCCTGGGTTTCTCAGTCAGTAATACATCAGACATTTTTTCTGAGGGTCCATGATTCCAGTCCCTGTTTTGGCAATGCCATTTATCGATAAGATATTTATAATATAAGTGTTGAGTGCATTTGTTCTTCATGGAACTGTCTATGAGGAAGAAATATTTGAGAATGATATGTAAGATTGTAATCTGTACTTTAACAGTATCTGTAATTTCATTTGATTACCAGAAATTACCATAAAACTTAGATATCATGACATGGTATGAACAGTAGAAAATGTGATTCAAAATGCTCATTGAATAACCTTGAAATATATACATGCTATCTATAAATTTAACCACAATCAAATGTGATAGAACCTAATTCATCCATAGCATACTAAATAACATGATTTTTTGGTCTTTTCTTAAGACATATTTATCTCTTTCAATCTCATTGACACACCAGCTTTAGTATACTGATATATTCAATATCATACTGATTGAAGTGACTGCATCACCTACTTTTAAAATGATATGTAAATATTTCTTTTTAATGAAACAGAATGAAAGTTCTGTTAATTCCGAACAATTATAACAAATAGAATATCAGTAAAATGGATAGTGGAATAGTATTGTGTATAAGAAGTTCTATAATGCTGTACGCTAATGTATTTGTATAAGTTTGAAATCAGAACACTTGTCATCGTCATTGAAATATGATATTACAATTAACCATGAAAAAGAAAATTTCCTAATTTTCACCACTGTATTGGCCATTTTCCAAAGACATTATCCCTGGGCCAATGAGCCTGGATAGCTCAGTCGGTAGAGCATCAGACTTTTAATCTGAGGGTCCAGGGTTCAAGTCCCTGTTCAGGCGAAGTGTTTTTAACAATAAGTTATTTATAAGAAGTGTTGAGTGCATTTGTTCTTCATGTATTTGTCTATGAGGAAGAAATATTTGAAAATTAAATGAAAGATTGTAATCTGTACTTTAATAGTATCTGTAATTTGATTGCTAGAAATTAGGAGAAAACTTAGAAATCGTGACATATTATGAACACTAGAAAATGTAATTCAAAATGCTCCTTGAATAACTTGGGACTATATACATGCTATATATAAATTTTCAACAATCAAATCTGATAAAACCTAATTCATCCATGGCATACTAAATTACATTTTTTTTTCTCTTTTCAAAGACATATTTGTCTTTGAAAAAGACATATTTGACTTTTCAAAGATATTTTTGTCTCTTTCAATCTCATTGACACACCAGCTTTAGTATATTGATACATTCAAAATCATTGAATTGACTGCATCACCTACTTTAAAAATGATATATAATTTTTATTTTTTTTAATAGAACAGAATGAAAGTTCTGTCAATTCCGATCAATTGTAACAAAAAGATAATCAGCAAAATGGATTGTGGAATAGTATTGTCTATATGAAGTTTTGTGATGCTGTACACTTATGAGTTTGTACAAGTTTCAAATAAGGTCACTTGTTCAGTGTCATTTAAATAGGACATTACAATTTACCACAAAAAAGAACATTTCCTAATTTCACCACTGTATTGACAATTTTCCAAACACATGTCTCTCCGAATATTGAGCCTGGGTTTCTCAGTCAGTAGTACATCAGACATTTATTCTGAGGGTCCATGATTCCAGTCCCTGTTTTGGCAATGCCATTTATCGATAAGATATTTATAATATAAGTGTTGAGTGCATTTGTTCTTCATGGAACTGTCTATGAGGAAGAAATATTTGAGAATGATATGTAAGATTGTAATCTGTACTTTAACAGTATCTGTAATTTCATTTGATTACCAGAAATTACCAGAAAACTTAGATATCATGACATGTTATGAACAGTAGAAAATGTGATTCAAAATGCTCATTGAATAACCTTGAAATATATACATGCTATCTATAAATTTAACCACAATCAAATGTGATAGAACCTAATTCATCCATAGCATACTAAATAACATGATTTTTTGGTCTTTTCTTAAGACATATTTATCTCTTTCAATCTCATTGACACACCAGCTTTAGTATACTGATATATTCAATATCATACTGATTGAAGTGACTGCATCACCTACTTTTAAAATGATATGTAAATATTTCTTTTTAATGAAACAGAATGAAAGTTCTGTTAATTCCGAACAATTATAACAAATAGAATATCAGTAAAATGGATAGTGGAATAGTATTGTGTATAAGAAGTTCTATAATGCTGTACGCTAATGTATTTGTATAAGTTTGAAATCAGAACACTTGTCATCGTCATTGAAATATGATATTACAATTAACCATGAAAAAGAAAATTTCCTAATTTTCACCACTGTATTGGCCATTTTCCAAAGACATTATCCCTTGGCCAACGAGCCTGGATAGCTCAGTCGGTAGAGCATCAGACTTTTAATCTGAGGGTCCAGGGTTCAAGTCCCTGTTCAGGCGAAGTGTTTTTAACGATAAGTTATTTATAAGAAGTGTTGAGTGCATTTGTTCTTCATGTAATTGTCTATGAGGAAGAAATATTTGAAAATTAAATGAAAGATTGTAATCTGTACTTTAATAGTATCTGTAATTTGATTGCTAGAAATTAGGAGAAAACTTAGAAATCGTGACATATTATGAACACTAGAAAATGTAATTCAAAATGCTCCTTGAATAACTTGGGACTATATACATGCTATATATAAATTTTCAACAATCAAATCTGATAAAACCTAATTCATTCATAGCATACTAAATTACATTTTTTTTGGTCTTTTCAAAGACATAATTGTCTTTGAAAAAAACATATTTGACTTTTCAAAGATATATTTGTCTCTTTCATCTCATTGACACACCAGCTTTAGTATATTGATACATTCAAAATCATTGAAGTGACAGCATCACCTACTTTTAAAATGATATGTAATTTTTATTTTTTTTAATAGAACAGAATGAAAGTTCTGTCAATTCCGATCAATTGTAAAAAAAAAAAATCAGCAAAATGGATTGTGGAATAGTATTGTCTATATGAAGTTTTGTGATGCTGTACACTTATGAGTTTGTACAAGTTTCAAATAAGGTCACTTGTTCAGAGTCATTTAAATAGGACATTACAATTTACCACAAAAAAGAAAATTTCCTAATTTCACCACTGTATTGACAATTTTCCAAACACATGTCTCTCCGAATATTGAGCCTGGGTTTCTCAGTCAGTAATACATCAGACATTTATTCTGAGGGTCCATGATTCAAGTCCCTGTTTTGGCAATGCCATTTATCGATAAGATATTTATAATATAAGTGTTGAGTGCATTTGTTCTTCATGGAACTGTCTATGAGGAAGAAATATTTGAAAATGATATGAAAGATTGTAATCTGTACTTTAACAGTATCTGTAATTTCATTTGATTACCAGAAATTACCAGAAAACTTAGATATCATGACATGTTATGAACAGTAGAAAATGTGATTCAAAATGCTCATTGAAGAACCTTGGAATATATACATGCTATCTATAAATTTAACCACAATCAAATGTGATAGAACCTAATTCATCCATAGCATACTAAATAACATGATTTTTTGGTCTTTTCTTAAGACATATTTATCTCTTTCAATCTCATTGACACACCAGCTTTAGTATACTGATATATTCAATATCATACTGATTGAAGTGACTGCATCACCTACTTTTAAAATGATATGTAAATATTTCTTTTTAATGAAACAGAATGAAAGTTCTGCTGATTCCGAACAATTATAACAAATAGAATATCAGTAAAATGGATAGTGGAATAGTATTGTGTATAAGAAGTTCTATGATGCTGTACGCTAATGTATTTGTATAAGTTTGAAATCAGAACACTTGTCATCGTCATTGAAATATGATATTACAATTTACCATGAAAAAGAAAATTTCCTAATTTTCACCACTGTATTGGCCATTTTCCAAAGACATTATCCGTTGGCCGACGAGCCTGGATAGCTCAGTCGGTAGAGCATCAGACTTTTAATCTGAGGGTCCAGGGTTCAAGTCCCTGTTCAGGCGAAGTGTTTTTAACGATAAGTTATTTATAAGAAGTGTTGAGTGCATTTGTTCTTCATGTAATTGTCTATGAGGAAGAAATATTTGAAAATTAAATGAAAGATTGTAATCTGTACTTTAATAGTATCTGTAATTCGATTGCTAGAAATTAGGAGAAAACTTAGAAATCATGACATATTATGAACAATAGAAAATGTAATTCAAAATGCTCCTTGAATAACTTGGGACTATATACATGCTATATATAAATTTTCAACAATCAAATCTGATAAAACCTAATTCATCCATAGCATACTAAATGACATTTTCTTATGGTCTTTTCGAAAGACATATTTGTCTCTTTCAATCTCATTGACACACCAGCTTTAGTATATTGATACGTTCAAAATCATACTGATTGAAGTGACTGTATCACCTACTTTTAAAATGAAATTTAATTTTTATTTTTTTTAATAGAACAGAATGAAAGTTCTGTCAATTCGGATCAATTGTAACAAAAACAAAATCAGTAAAATGGATTGTGGAATAATATTGTCTATATGAAGTTTTGAGATGCTGTACACTTATGACTTTGTGTAAGTTTCAAATAAGGTCACTGTTTCAATTAGAAGTTTGGAATTTCAGAATAAAGACAAACACTGAAGTGAAATGCAGTTTATTTAAACATGCAATAATTAAACAGGTTATGGCCAGAGTTCACAGGAATATGGGAGACATACCCGACCCTAGGATCTAAACAGACACAAACATAAGAGAGACATACAAAACAAACATACAATAAGTAAACAAGTTACTTATATGGCCAGAGTTCACAGGAATATGGGAGATATACCCGACCCTGGGATCTAAACAGACACAAACATAAGAGAGACATACAAAACAAACATACAATAAGTAAACAAGTTACTTATATGGCCAGAGTTCACAGGAATATGGGAGACATACCCGACCCTGGGATCTAAACAGACACAAACATAAGAGAGACATACAAAACAAACATACAATAAGTAAACAAGTTACTTATCTATCCCCTGGAGCAAAACAGCAGTGTGTGAGAGCCTTCCACACTAGCTCCGTAGGATCACATACAGGTGAATAGCCCGACAGACCTGACATCCCAAATGGCTAAACAGCAACACACAAGTTTGGATGAGGTACAGTCTACAGAGGTGAATAGCCCGACAGACCAGACGTCCCAAATGGCTAGACAGCAACACTGTACCTCTCCTACGTGAGACCAGGTACACTCTTTCCTAGTCTCCACAAAATGGCTCTGACCACTGTTGTCTTGATTACAGGTTAAAATACAGGCTACGCCCTAAGATGTCTAAAACTACGCATGCGTATGTGCTTGGTTATATAACAGTGAATATAGAGACATCTCTAACTGATACTCATAAACACTACGTCTTACAGTGCGTGCCCCTCTGCTGTTGCGAAACCTAATGCAGAGCATTAACCCCCAACTGACCGTGAGGAGAACACCAAAAACCATCCCTTACAGTCACTTGTTCAGTGTCATTTAAATAGGACATTACAATTTACCACGAAAAAGAAAATTTCCTAATTTCACCACTTTATTGACAATTTTGCAAACACATGTCTACCTGGATATTGAGTCTGTGTTTCTCAGTCAGTAAGAGATCAGATGTTTAATTCCAGGGTTCAAGTCCCTGTTTGGGAATGTCATTTTAACGATAAGTTATTTATAATATCAGTGTTGAGTGCATTTGTTCTTTATGGAACTGTCTATGAGGAAGAAATATTTGATAATGAAATTAAAGATTGTAATCTGTACTTTAATAGTATGTGTAATTTCATTTGATTACCAGAAATTACAGAAAACTTAGATATCATGACATGTTATGAACACTAGAAAATGTGATTCAAAATGCTCATTGAATAACTTGGGAATATATACATGCTATCTATAAATTTAACCACAATCAAATGTGATAGAACCTAATTCATCCATAGCATACTAAATGACATGATTTTTTGGTCTTTTCGTAAGACATATTTGTCTCTTTCAATCTCATTGACACACCAGCTTTAGTATATTGATATATTCAATATCTTACTGATTGAAGTGACTACATCACCTGCTTTTAAAATGATATGTAAATATTTCTTTTTAATGAAACAGAATTAAAGTTCTGTCAATTCCGAACAATTATAACAAAAAGAAAATCAGTAAAATGGATAATGGAATAGTATTGTGTGTAAGAAGTTTTGTAATGCTGTACGCTAATGTATTTGTATAAGTTTGAAATAAAAACACTTGTCAGTGTCATTGAAATAAGATATTACAATTAACCATGAAAAAGAAAATTTCCTAATTTTCACCACTGTATTGGCCATTTTCCAAAGACATTACCACCTGTCTGTTGAGCCTGGATAGCTCAGTCGGTAGAGCATCAGACTTTTAATCTGAGGGTCCAGGGTTCAAGTCCCTGTTCAGGCAAAGTGTTTTTAACGATAAGTTAATTATAAGAAGTGTTGAGTGCGTTTGTTCTTCATGTAATTGTCTATGAGGAAGAAATATTTGAAAATTAAATGAAAGATTGTAATCTGTACTTTAATAGTATCTGTAATTTGATTGCTAGAAATTAGGAGAAAACTTAGAAATTGTGACATATTATGAACACTAGAAAATGTCATTCAAAATGCTCCTTGAATAACTTGGGACTATATACATGCTATATATAAATTTTCAACAATTAAATCTGATAAAACCTAATTCATCCATGGCATACTAAATTACATTTTTTTTTCTCTTTTCAAAGACATATTTGTCTTTGAAAAAGACATAATTGACTTTTCAAAGATATTTTTGTCTCTTTCAATCTCATTGACACACCAGCTTTAGTATATTGATACATTCAAAATCATTGAAGTGACTGCATCACCTACTTTTAAAATGATATATAATTTTTATTTTTTTTAATAGAACAGAATGAAAGTTCTGTCAATTCCGATCAATTGTAACAAAAAGATAATCAGCAAAATGGATTGTGGAATAGTATTGTCTATATGAAGTTTTGTGATGCTGTACACTTATGAGTTTGTACAACATTCAAATAAGGTCACTTGTTCAGTGTCATTTAAATAGGACATTACAATTTACCACAAAAAAGAAAATTTCCTAATTTCACCACTGTATTGACAATTTTCCAAACACATGTCTCTCCGAATATTGAGCCTGGGTTTCTCAGTCAGTAATACATCAAACATTTATTCTGAGGGTCCATGATTCCAGTCCCTGTTTTGGCAATGCCATTTATCGATAAGATATTTATAATATAAGTGTTGAGTGCATTTGTTCTTCATGGAACTGTCTATGAGGAAGAAATATTTGAGAATGATATGTAAGATTGTAATCTGTACTTTAACAGTATCTGTAATTTCATTTGATTACCAGAAATTACCAGAAAACTTAGATATCATGACATGTTATGAACAGTAGAAAATGTGATTCAAAATGCTCATTGAATAACCTTGAAATATATACATGCTATCTATAAATTTAACCACAATCAAATGTGATAGAACCTAATTCATCCATAGCATACTAAATAACATGATTTTTTGGTCTTTTCTTAAGACATATTTATCTCTTTCAATCTCATTGACACACCAGCTTTAGTATACTGATATATTCAATATCATACTGATTGAAGTGACTGCATCACCTACTTTTAAAATGATATGTAAATATTTCTTTTTAATGAAACAGAATGAAAGTTCTGTTAATTCCGAACAATTATAACAAATAGAATATCAGTAAAATGGATAGTGGAATAGTATTGTGTATAAGAAGTTCTATAATGCTGTACGCTAATGTATTTGTATAAGTTTGAAATCAGAACACTTGTCATCGTCATTGAAATATGATATTACAATTAACCATGAAAAAGAAAATTTCCTAATTTTCACCACTGTATTGGCCATTTTCCAAAGACATTATCCCTTGGCCAACGAGCCTGGATAGCTCAGTCGGTAGAGCATCAGACTTTTAATCTGAGGGTCCAGGGTTCAAGTCCCTGTTCAGGCGAAGTGTTTTTAACGATAAGTTATTTATAAGAAGTGTTGAGTGCATTTGTTCTTCATGTAATTGTCTATGAGGAAGAAATATTTGAAAATTAAATGAAAGATTGTAATCTGTACTTTAATAGTATCTGTAATTTGATTGCTAGAAATTAGGAGAAAACTTAGAAATCGTGACATATTATGAACACTAGAAAATGTAATTCAAAATGCTCCTTGAATAACTTGGGACTATATACATGCTATATATAAATTTTCAACAATCAAATCTGATAAAACCTAATTCATTCATAGCATACTAAATTACATTTTTTTTGGTCTTTTCAAAGACATAATTGTCTTTGAAAAAAACATATTTGACTTTTCAAAGATATATTTGTCTCTTTCATCTCATTGACACACCAGCTTTAGTATATTGATACATTCAAAATCATTGAAGTGACAGCATCACCTACTTTTAAAATGATATGTAATTTTTATTTTTTTTAATAGAACAGAATGAAAGTTCTGTCAATTCCGATCAATTGTAAAAAAAAAAAATCAGCAAAATGGATTGTGGAATAGTATTGTCTATATGAAGTTTTGTGATGCTGTACACTTATGAGTTTGTACAAGTTTCAAATAAGGTCACTTGTTCAGAGTCATTTAAATAGGACATTACAATTTACCACAAAAAAGAAAATTTCCTAATTTCACCACTGTATTGACAATTTTCCAAACACATGTCTCTCCGAATATTGAGCCTGGGTTTCTCAGTCAGTAATACATCAGACATTTATTCTGAGGGTCCATGATTCAAGTCCCTGTTTTGGCAATGCCATTTATCGATAAGATATTTATAATATAAGTGTTGAGTGCATTTGTTCTTCATGGAACTGTCTATGAGGAAGAAATATTTGAAAATGATATGAAAGATTGTAATCTGTACTTTAACAGTATCTGTAATTTCATTTGATTACCAGAAATTACCAGAAAACTTAGATATCATGACATGTTATGAACAGTAGAAAATGTGATTCAAAATGCTCATTGAAGAACCTTGGAATATATACATGCTATCTATAAATTTAACCACAATCAAATGTGATAGAACCTAATTCATCCATAGCATACTAAATAACATGATTTTTTGGTCTTTTCTTAAGACATATTTATCTCTTTCAATCTCATTGACACACCAGCTTTAGTATACTGATATATTCAATATCATACTGATTGAAGTGACTGCATCACCTACTTTTAAAATGATATGTAAATATTTCTTTTTAATGAAACAGAATGAAAGTTCTGCTGATTCCGAACAATTATAACAAATAGAATATCAGTAAAATGGATAGTGGAATAGTATTGTGTATAAGAAGTTCTATGATGCTGTACGCTAATGTATTTGTATAAGTTTGAAATCAGAACACTTGTCATCGTCATTGAAATATGATATTACAATTTACCATGAAAAAGAAAATTTCCTAATTTTCACCACTGTATTGGCCATTTTCCAAAGACATTATCCGTTGGCCGACGAGCCTGGATAGCTCAGTCGGTAGAGCATCAGACTTTTAATCTGAGGGTCCAGGGTTCAAGTCCCTGTTCAGGCGAAGTGTTTTTAACGATAAGTTATTTATAAGAAGTGTTGAGTGCATTTGTTCTTCATGTAATTGTCTATGAGGAAGAAATATTTGAAAATTAAATGAAAGATTGTAATCTGTACTTTAATAGTATCTGTAATTCGATTGCTAGAAATTAGGAGAAAACTTAGAAATCATGACATATTATGAACAATAGAAAATGTAATTCAAAATGCTCCTTGAATAACTTGGGACTATATACATGCTATATATAAATTTTCAACAATCAAATCTGATAAAACCTAATTCATCCATAGCATACTAAATGACATTTTCTTATGGTCTTTTCGAAAGACATATTTGTCTCTTTCAATCTCATTGACACACCAGCTTTAGTATATTGATACGTTCAAAATCATACTGATTGAAGTGACTGTATCACCTACTTTTAAAATGAAATTTAATTTTTATTTTTTTTAATAGAACAGAATGAAAGTTCTGTCAATTCGGATCAATTGTAACAAAAACAAAATCAGTAAAATGGATTGTGGAATAATATTGTCTATATGAAGTTTTGAGATGCTGTACACTTATGACTTTGTGTAAGTTTCAAATAAGGTCACTGTTTCAATTAGAAGTTTGGAATTTCAGAATAAAGACAAACACTGAAGTGAAATGCAGTTTATTTAAACATGCAATAATTAAACAGGTTATGGCCAGAGTTCACAGGAATATGGGAGACATACCCGACCCTAGGATCTAAACAGACACAAACATAAGAGAGACATACAAAACAAACATACAATAAGTAAACAAGTTACTTATATGGCCAGAGTTCACAGGAATATGGGAGATATACCCGACCCTGGGATCTAAACAGACACAAACATAAGAGAGACATACAAAACAAACATACAATAAGTAAACAAGTTACTTATATGGCCAGAGTTCACAGGAATATGGGAGACATACCCGACCCTGGGATCTAAACAGACACAAACATAAGAGAGACATACAAAACAAACATACAATAAGTAAACAAGTTACTTATCTATCCCCTGGAGCAAAACAGCAGTGTGTGAGAGCCTTCCACACTAGCTCCGTAGGATCACATACAGGTGAATAGCCCGACAGACCTGACATCCCAAATGGCTAAACAGCAACACACAAGTTTGGATGAGGTACAGTCTACAGAGGTGAATAGCCCGACAGACCAGACGTCCCAAATGGCTAGACAGCAACACTGTACCTCTCCTACGTGAGACCAGGTACACTCTTTCCTAGTCTCCACAAAATGGCTCTGACCACTGTTGTCTTGATTACAGGTTAAAATACAGGCTACGCCCTAAGATGTCTAAAACTACGCATGCGTATGTGCTTGGTTATATAACAGTGAATATAGAGACATCTCTAACTGATACTCATAAACACTACGTCTTACAGTGCGTGCCCCTCTGCTGTTGCGAAACCTAATGCAGAGCATTAACCCCCAACTGACCGTGAGGAGAACACCAAAAACCATCCCTTACAGTCACTTGTTCAGTGTCATTTAAATAGGACATTACAATTTACCACGAAAAAGAAAATTTCCTAATTTCACCACTTTATTGACAATTTTGCAAACACATGTCTACCTGGATATTGAGTCTGTGTTTCTCAGTCAGTAAGAGATCAGATGTTTAATTCCAGGGTTCAAGTCCCTGTTTGGGAATGTCATTTTAACGATAAGTTATTTATAATATCAGTGTTGAGTGCATTTGTTCTTTATGGAACTGTCTATGAGGAAGAAATATTTGATAATGAAATTAAAGATTGTAATCTGTACTTTAATAGTATGTGTAATTTCATTTGATTACCAGAAATTACAGAAAACTTAGATATCATGACATGTTATGAACACTAGAAAATGTGATTCAAAATGCTCATTGAATAACTTGGGAATATATACATGCTATCTATAAATTTAACCACAATCAAATGTGATAGAACCTAATTCATCCATAGCATACTAAATGACATGATTTTTTGGTCTTTTCGTAAGACATATTTGTCTCTTTCAATCTCATTGACACACCAGCTTTAGTATATTGATATATTCAATATCTTACTGATTGAAGTGACTACATCACCTGCTTTTAAAATGATATGTAAATATTTCTTTTTAATGAAACAGAATTAAAGTTCTGTCAATTCCGAACAATTATAACAAAAAGAAAATCAGTAAAATGGATAATGGAATAGTATTGTGTGTAAGAAGTTTTGTAATGCTGTACGCTAATGTATTTGTATAAGTTTGAAATAAAAACACTTGTCAGTGTCATTGAAATAAGATATTACAATTAACCATGAAAAAGAAAATTTCCTAATTTTCACCACTGTATTGGCCATTTTCCAAAGACATTACCACCTGTCTGTTGAGCCTGGATAGCTCAGTCGGTAGAGCATCAGACTTTTAATCTGAGGGTCCAGGGTTCAAGTCCCTGTTCAGGCAAAGTGTTTTTAACGATAAGTTAATTATAAGAAGTGTTGAGTGCGTTTGTTCTTCATGTAATTGTCTATGAGGAAGAAATATTTGAAAATTAAATGAAAGATTGTAATCTGTACTTTAATAGTATCTGTAATTTGATTGCTAGAAATTAGGAGAAAACTTAGAAATTGTGACATATTATGAACACTAGAAAATGTCATTCAAAATGCTCCTTGAATAACTTGGGACTATATACATGCTATATATAAATTTTCAACAATTAAATCTGATAAAACCTAATTCATCCATGGCATACTAAATTACATTTTTTTTTCTCTTTTCAAAGACATATTTGTCTTTGAAAAAGACATAATTGACTTTTCAAAGATATTTTTGTCTCTTTCAATCTCATTGACACACCAGCTTTAGTATATTGATACATTCAAAATCATTGAAGTGACTGCATCACCTACTTTTAAAATGATATATAATTTTTATTTTTTTTAATAGAACAGAATGAAAGTTCTGTCAATTCCGATCAATTGTAACAAAAAGATAATCAGCAAAATGGATTGTGGAATAGTATTGTCTATATGAAGTTTTGTGATGCTGTACACTTATGAGTTTGTACAACATTCAAATAAGGTCACTTGTTCAGTGTCATTTAAATAGGACATTACAATTTACCACAAAAAAGAAAATTTCCTAATTTCACCACTGTATTGACAATTTTCCAAACACATGTCTCTCCGAATATTGAGCCTGGGTTTCTCAGTCAGTAATACATCAAACATTTATTCTGAGGGTCCATGATTCCAGTCCCTGTTTTGGCAATGCCATTTATCGATAAGATATTTATAATATAAGTGTTGAGTGCATTTGTTCTTCATGGAACTGTCTATGAGGAAGAAATATTTGAGAATGATATGTAAGATTGTAATCTGTACTTTAACAGTATCTGTAATTTCATTTGATTACCAGAAATTACCAGAAAACTTAGATATCATGACATGTTATGAACAGTAGAAAATGTGATTCAAAATGCTCATTGAATAACCTTGAAATGTATACATGCTATCTATAAATTTAACCACAATCAAATGTGATAGAACCTAATTCATCCATAGCATACTAAATAACATGATTTTTTGGTCTTTTCTTAAGACATATTTATCTCTTTCAATCTCATTGACACACCAGCTTTAGTATACTGATATATTCAATATCATACTGATTGAAGTGACTGCATCACCTACTTTTAAAATGATATGTAAATATTTCTTTTTAATGAAACAGAATGAAAGTTCTGTTAATTCCGAACAATTATAACAAATAGAATATCAGTAAAATGGATAGTGGAATAGTATTGTGTATAAGAAGTTCTATAATGCTGTACGCTAATGTATTTGTATAAGTTTGAAATCAGAACACTTGTCATCGTCATTGAAATATGATATTACAATTAACCATGAAAAAGAAAATTTCCTAATTTTCACCACTGTATTGGCCATTTTCCAAAGACATTATCCCTGGGCCAATGAGCCTGGATAGCTAAGTCGGTAGAGCATCAGACTTTTAATCTGAGGGTCCAGGGTTCAAGTCCCTGTTCAGGCGAAGTGTTTTTAACGATAAGTTATTTATAAGAAGTGTTGAGTGCATTTGTTCTTCATGTATTTGTCTATGAGGAAGAAATATTTGAAAATTAAATGAAAGATTGTAATCTGTACTTTAATAGTATCTGTAATTTGATTGCTAGAAATTAGGAGAAAACTTCGAAATCGTGACATATTATGAACACTAGAAAATGTAATTCAAAATGCTCCTTGAATAACTTGGGACTATATACATGCTATATATAAATTTTCAACAATCAAATCTGATAAAACCTAATTCATCCATAGCATACTAAATTACATTTTTTATGGTCTTTTCAAAGACATATTTGTCTTTGAAAAAAACATATTTGACTTTTCAAAGATATATTTGTCTCTTTCATCTCATTGACACACCAGCTTTAGTATATTGATACATTCAAAATCATTGAAGTGACAGCATCACCTACTTTTAAAATGATATGTAATTTTTATTTTTTTTAATAGAACAGAATGAAAGTTCTGTCAATTCTGATCAATTGTAAAAAAAAAAAAATCAGCAAAATGGATTGTGGAATAGTATTGTCTATATGAAGTTTTGTGATGCTGTACACGTATGAGTTTGTACAAGTTTCAAATAATGTCACTTGTTCAGAGTCATTTAAATAGGACATTACAATTTACCACAAAAAAGAAAATTTCCTAATTTCACCACTGTATTGACAATTTTCCAAACACATGTCTCTCCGAATATTGAGCCTGGGTTTCTCAGTCAGTAATACATCAGACATTTATTCTGAGGGTCCATGATTCAAGTCCCTGTTTTGGCAATGCCATTTATCGATAAGATATTTATAATATAAGTGTTGAGTGCATTTGTTCTTCATGGAACTGTCTATGAGGAAGAAATATTTGAGAATGATATGAAAGATTGTAATCTGTACTTTAACAGTATCTGTAATTTCATTTGATTACCAGAAATTACCAGAAAACTTAGATATCATGACATGTTATGAACAGTAGAAAATGTGATTCAAAATGCTCATTGAATAACCTTGGAATATATACATGCTATCTATAAATTTAACCACAATCAAATGTGATAGAACCTAATTCATCCATAGCATAGTAAATAACATGATTTTTTGGTCTTTTCTTAAGACATATTTATCTCTTTCAATCTCATTGACACACCAGCTTTAGTATACTGATATATTCAATATCATACTGATTGAAGTGACTGCATCAC
Source organism: Rhinophrynus dorsalis (assembly GCA_037306005.1). Classification (NCBI taxonomy): domain Eukaryota; kingdom Metazoa; phylum Chordata; class Amphibia; order Anura; family Rhinophrynidae; genus Rhinophrynus; species Rhinophrynus dorsalis. The sequence continues at coordinate 232,985,371 of CM074718.1, read as the reverse complement.
CTACTTTTAAAATGATATGTAAATATTTCTTTTTAATGAAACAGAATGAAAGTTCTGTTAATTCCGAACAATTATAACAAATAGAATATCAGTAAAATGGATAGTGAAATAGTATTGTGTATAAGAAGTTCTATGATGCTGTACGCTAATGTATTTGTATAAGTTTGAAATCAGAACACTTGTCATTGTCATTGAAATATGATATTACAATTAACCATGAAAAAGAAAATTTCCTAATTTTCACCACTGTATTGGCCTTTTTCCAAAGACATTATCCTTTGGCTGATGAGCCTGGATAGCTCAGTCGGTAGAGCATCAGGCTTTTTATCTGAGGTTCCAGGGTTCAAGTCCCTGTTCAGGCGAAGTGTTTTTAACGATAAGTTATTTATAAGAAGTGTTGAGTGCATTTGTTCTTCATGTAATTGTCTATGAGGAAGAAATATTTGAAAATTAAATGAAAGATTGTAATCTGTACTTTAATAGTATCTGTAATTTGATTGCTAGAAATTAGGAGAAAACTTAGAAATCGTGACATATTATGAACACTAGAAAATGTAATTCAAAATGCTCCTTGAATAACTTGGGACTATATACATGCTATATATAAATTTTCAACAATCAAATCTGATAAAACCTAATTCATCCATAGCATACTAAATGACATTTTCTTTTGGTCTTTTCGAAAGACATATTTGTCTCTTTCAATCTCATTGACACACCAGCTTTAGTATATTGATACGTTCAAAATCATACTGATTGAAGTGACTGTATCACCTACTTTTAAAATGAAATTTAATTTTTATTTTTTTTAATAGAACAGAATGAAAGTTCTGTCAATTCGGATCAATTGTAACAAAAACAAAATCAGTAAAATGGATTGTGGAATAATATTGTCTATATGAAGTTTTGAGATGCTGTACACTTATGACTTTGTGTAAGTTTCAAATAAGGTCACTGTTTCAATTAGAAGTTTGGAATTTCAGAATAAAGACAAACACTGAAGTGAAATGCAGTTTATTTAAACATGCAATAAATAAACAGGTTATGGCCAGAGTTCACAGGAATATGGGAGACATACCCGACCCTGGGATCTAAACAGACACAAACATAAGAGAGACATACAAAACAAACATACAATAAGTAAACAAGTTACTTATATGGCCAGAGTTCACAGGAATATGGGAGATATACCCGACCCTGGGATCTAAACAGACACAAACATAAGAGAGACATACAAAACAAACATGCAATAAGTAAACAAGTTACTTATATGGCCAGAGTTCACAGGAATATGGGAGACATACCCGACCCTGGAATCTAAACAGACACAAACATAAGAGAGACATACAAAACAAACATACAATAAGTAAACAAGTTACTTATCTATCCCCTGGAGCAAAACAGCAGTGTGTGAGAGCCTTCCACACTAGCTCCGTAGGATCACATACAGGTGAATAGCCCGACAGACGTGACGTCCCAAATGGCTAAACAGCAACACACAAGTTTGGATGAGGTACAGTCTACAGAGGTGAATAGCCCGACAGACCAGACGTCCCAAATGGCTAGACAGCAACATTGTACCTCTCCTACGTGAGACCAGGTACACTCTTTCCTAGTCTCCACAAAATGGCTCTGACCACTGTTGTCTTGATTACAGGTTAAAATACAGGCTACGCCCTAAGATGTTTAAAACTACGCATGCGTATGTGCTTCGTTATATAACACTGAATATAGAAACATCTCTAACTGATACTCATAAACACTACGTCTTACAGTGCCTGCCCCTCTGCTGTTGCGAAACCTAATGCAGAGCATTAACCCCCAACTGACCGTGAGGAGAACACCAAAAACCATCCCTTACAGTCACTTGTTCAGTGTCATTTAAATAGGACATTACAATTTACCCCGAAAAAGAAAATTTCCTAATTTCACCACTTTATTGACAATTTTGCAAACACATGTCTACCTGAATATTGAGTCTGTGTTTCTCAGTCAGAAAGAGATCAGACGTTTAATTTCAGGGTTCAAGTCCCTGTTTGGGAATGTCATTTTAACGATAAGTTATTTATAATATCAGTGTTCAGTGCATTTGTTCTTTACGGAACTGTCTATGAGGAAGAAATATTTGATAATGAAATTAAAGATTGTAATCTGTACTTTAATAGTATGTGTAATTTCATTTGATTACCAGAAATTACAGAAAACTTAGATATCATGACATGTTATGAACACTAGAAAATGTGATTCAAAATGCTCATTGAATAACCTGGGAATATATACATGCTATCTATAAATTTAACCACAATCAAATGTGATAGAACCTAATTCATCCATAGCATACTAAATGACATGATTTTTTGGTCTTTTCGTAAGACATATTTGTCTCTTTCAATCTCATTGACACACCAGCTTTAGTATATTGATATATTCAATATCTTACTGATTGAAGTGACTACATCACCTGCTTTTAAAATGATATGTAAATATTTCTTTTTAATGAAACAGAATTAAAGTTCTGTCAATTCCGAACAATTATAACAAAAAGAAAATCAGTAAAATGGATAATGGAATAGTATTGTGTGTAAGAAGTTTTGTAATGCTGTACGCTAATGTATTTGTATAAGTTTGAAATAAAAACACTTGTCAGTGTCATTGAAATAAGATATTACAATTAACCATGAAAAAGAAAATTTCCTAATTTTCACCACTGTATTGGCCATTTTCCAAAGACATTACCACCTGTCTGTTGAGCCTGGATAGCTCAGTCGGTAGAGCATCAGACTTTTAATCTGAGGGTCCAGGGTTCAAGTCCCTGTTCAGGCGAAGTGTTTTTAACGATAAGTTAATTATAAGAAGTGTTGAGTGCGTTTGTTCTTCATGTAATTGTCTATGAGGATGAAATATTTGAAAATTAAATGAAAGATTGTAATCTGTACTTTAATAGTATCTGTAATTTGATTGGTAGAAATTACGAGAAAACTTAGAAATTGTGACATATTATGAACACTAGAAAATGTAATTCAAAATGCTCCTTGAATAACTTGGGACTATATACATGCTATATATAAATTTTCAACAATTAAATCTGATAAAACCTAATTCATCCATGGCATACTAAATTACATTTTTTTTTCTCTTTTCAAAGACATATTTGTCTTCGAAAAAGACATAATTGACTTTTCAAAGATATTTTTGTCTCTTTCAATCTCATTGACACACCAGCTTTAGTATATTGATACATTCAAAATCATTGAAGTGACTGCATCACCTACTTTTAAAATGATATATAATTTTTATTTTTTTTAATAGAACAGAATGAAAGTTCTGTCAATTCCGATCAATTGTAACAAAATGATAATCAGCAAAATGGATTGTGGAATAGTATTGTCTATATGAAGTTTTGTGATGCTGTACACTTATGAGTTTGTACAAGTTTCAAATAAGGTCACTTGTTCAGTGTCATTTAAATAGGACATTACAATTTACCACAAAAAAGAAAATTTCCTAATTTCACCACTGTATTGACAATATTCCAAACACATGTCTCTCCGAATATTGAGCCTGGGTTTCTCAGTCAGTAATACATCAGACATTTATTCTGAGGGTCCATGATTCCAGTCCCTGTTTTGGCAATGCCATTTATTGATAAGATATTTATAATATAAGTGTTGAGTGCATTTGTTCTTCATGGAACTGTCTATGAGGAAGAAATATTTGAGAATGATATGAAAGATTGTAATCTGTACTTTAACAGTATCTGTAATTTCATTTGATTACCAGAAATTACCAGAAAACTTAGATATCATGACATGTTATGAACAGCAGAAAATGTGATTCAAAATGCTCATTGAATAACCTTGAAATATATACATGCTATCTATAAATTTAACCACAATCAAATGTGATAGAACCTAATTCATCCATAGCATACTAAATAACATGATTTTTTGGTCTTTTCTTAAGACATATTTATCTCTTTCAATATCATTGACACACCAGCTTTAGTATACTGATATATTCAATATCATACTGATTGAAGTGACTGCATCACCTACTTTTAAAATGATATGTAAATATTTCTTTTTAATGAAACAGAATGAAAGTTCTGTTAATTCCGAACAATTATAACAAATAGAATATCAGTAAAATGGATAGTGGAATAGTATTGTGTATAAGAAGTTCTATGATGCTGTACGCTAATGTATTTGTATAAGTTTGAAATCAGAACACTTGTCATCGTCATTGAAATATGATATTACAATTAACCATGAAAAAGAAAATTTCCTAATTTTCACCACTGTATTGGCCATTTTCCAAAGACATTATCCTTTGGCCGACGAGCCTGGATAGCTCAGTCGGTAGAGCATCAGACTTTTAATCTGAGGGTCCAGGGTTCAAGTCCCTGTTCAGGCGAAGTGTTTTTAACGATAAGTTATTTATAAGAAGTGTTGAGTGCATTTGTTCTTCATGTAATTGTCTATGAGGAAGAAATATTTGAAAATTAAATGAAAGATTGTAATCTGTACTTTAATAGTATCTGTAATTTGATTGCTAGAAATTAGGAGAAAACTTAGAAATCGTGACATATTATGAACACTAGAAAATGTAATTCAAAATGCTCCTTGAATAACTTGGGACTATATACATGCTATATATAAATTTTCAACAATCAAATCTGATAAAACCTAATTCATCCATAGCATACTAAATTACATTTTTTTTGGTCTTTTCAAAGACATATTTGTCTTTGAAAAAAACATATTTGACTTTTCAAAGATATATTTGTCTCTTTCATCTCATTGACACACCAGCTTTAGTATATTGATACATTCAAAATCATTGAAGTGACAGCATCACCTACTTTTAAAATGATATGTAATTTTTATTTTTTTTAATAGAACAGAATGAAAGTTCTGTCAATTCCGATCAATTGTAAAAAAAAAAAAAATCAGCAAAATGGATTGTGGAATAGTATTGTCTATATGAAGTTTTGTGATGCTGTACACTTATGAGTTTGTACAAGTTTCAAATAAGGTCACTTGTTCAGAGTCATTTAAATAGGACATTACAATTTACCACAAAAAAGAAAATTTCCTAATTTCACCACTGTATTGACAATTTTCCAAACACATGTCTCTCCGAATATTGAGCCTGGGTTTCTCAGTCAGTAATACATCAGACATTTATTCTGAGGGTCCATGATTCAAGTCCCTGTTTTGGCAATGCCATTTATCGATAAGATATTTATAATATAAGTGTTGAGTGCATTTGTTCTTCATGGAACTGTCTATGAGGAAGAAATATTTGAGAATGATATGAAAGATTGTAATCTGTACTTTAACAGTATCTGTAATTTCATTTGATTACTAGAAATTACCAGAAAACTTAGATATCATGACTAGTGATGAGCGAGCACCCCAATGCTCGGGTGTTCGGGTGCTCTGACCGAGCACCCCCTGAGGCTCGAGTGCTCGGCCGAGCACCCGAGCCCCATTGAAGTCAATGGGAGGACTCGAGCATTACACCAGGCACCCCCTGCTCTGATGAGGGGAGGGTGCCTGGTCCATAGGAAAAGGGCAGAAAAGGATGGAAACACCACAGAAATGGTTCAGGGACAGCATAGGGAGGATGTCTGGATGCATCTTGGACTCCAACATCGCTGCTGGGAACGATCTTTCGCCCGTAGTACGCCATTTTTACAGACTGACCGTAAAACATACAAAAAGGAAGATAAAAACGACTTTAGGCGAAAAATTGTTACCAAACAGTATTTGCTGTATATTTACTTGTATATCATCTGCAAATTCTCCCAAAAATTTCCTTGATTTTCTGAAGTGAGGCCATGATTAAGAGGGAAACGTGCGCAGAGGCAAATTCTCCCAAAAATTTCCTTGATTTTCAGAACTGAGGCCATGATTAAGAGGGAAACGTGCGCAGAGGCAAATTCTCCCAAAAATTTCCTTGATTTTCAGAACTGAGGCCATGATTAAGAGGGAAACGTGCGCAGAGGCAAATTCTCCCAAAAATTTCCTTGATTTTCAGAACTGAGGCCATGATTAAGAGGGAAACGTGCGCAGAGGCAAATTCTCCCAAAAATTTCCTTGATTTTCAGAACTGAGGCCATGATTAAGATGGAAACGTGCGCTGAGCTGACCATCTAAAACATTATGGGTGAGGGTCTGCTGCAGAGCTGACCATCCTAAACATTATATGCGAAGGCCCGCTAGTGAGCTGACGCTATAAAACATTATATGAGAGGGCCCGCTAGAGAGCTGACCCAATAAAACATTATATGCGAAGGCCCGGTAGTGAGCTGACGCTATAAAACATTATATGAGAGGGCCCGCTAGAGAGCTGACCCAATAAAACATTATATGAGAAGGCCCGCTGGTGAGCTGACCTATATAAAAATTGTCAAACAGGGCCCGCTGGTGAGCTGGCCCTATATAAAAATTATATCACAGGGCCCGCTGGTGAGCTGGCCCTATATAAAAATTATAGCACAGGGCATATGGAAGAGGAGGAGGAGGATGAGAAGATTAAGAGTCAACCATATACCCGTTTTTTGGGTGGAAGGGGTGAATGGGAATACAGAGTATTCACATCATTGTAAATAACATATATAAAGTGAGTTTATGTTCCCCCGCGGCTTTCCTCCAGTGGAGTGGAGAAGTCAGGGGAAATCCAGGCCTTGTTCATTTTTATAAGTGTCAACCTATCAGCATTGTCGGTGGAAAGGCGGATACGCTTATCTGTTATGATGCCACCAGCAGCACTAAATACCCGCTCAGACAGAACGCTGGCGGCAGGGCAGGCCAGCACCTCCAAGGCGTAGAGTGCCAGTTCATACCACGTGTCCAGCTTGGACACCCAGTAGTTGTAAGGCACAGAGGGATCATTGAGGACGCTGACACGGTCTGCTACGTACTCCTTCACCATCTTCCAAAACTTTTCCCTCCTTGTGACACTAGGCTGCGCATCAGGGTGAGGGTGCTGGCGGGGTGTCATGAAGGTGTCCCACGCCTTGGAGAGTGTTGCCCTGCCTTTGTCGGAACTGCTGTGTGCTCCCCTTTTCTCCCCTTCTCTGTTGGCCAAGGTAGCACGTACTCTGCCGCCAGCGTTGTCAGATGGAAAATTTTGGAGCAATTTTTCAACAAGAACCTTCTGGTATTGCACCATTTTGCTTGTCCTCTCCACCGGAGGAATGAGAGATGAGAAATTCTCTTTGTAGCGGGGGTCCAGAAGGGTGAACACCCAGTAATCCGTGTTGTCTAAAATGCGTATAACCCGTGGGCCACGGGAAAGGCAGCCTAACATAAAGTCAGCCATGTGTGCCAGAGTACCAACAGGCAAGATTTTGCTGTCCTCACCAGGAGGATGACTCTCAATATCCTCATCCTCTTCCTCCTCTTCTGCCCACCCACGCTGAAGAGATGGAACTAAAGTTCCATGGCTACCCTCTGTAGCGGAGGCAACCGTGTCTTCCTCCTCCTCCTCCTCCTCCTCCTCCTCAGCCTCCTCCAATTGTCGCTGAGAAGACGAAGTGAGGGTGCTCTGGCTATCACCTTGTGTAAGCTCTTCCTCCCCCATTTCCACCTCTTCCACATGCAAAGCGTCGGTTTTAATTGTGAGCAGCGAGCGTTTCAGTAGACACAGAAGTGGGATGGTTACACTGATAATAGCGTTATCGCCGCTCACCATCTGTGTCGATTCCTCAAAATTGCGTAAAACCTCGCAGAGGTCTGACATCCATTCCCACTCCTCACTTCTGATTACAGGAAGTTGAACGGAGAGGCGACGACCGTGTAACAGCTGGTACTCCACTACTGCCCTCTGCTGCTCACAAAGCCGGGCCAACATGTGGAAGGTGGAGTTCCAGCGCGTGCTCATGTCACACAGCAGCCGGTGAGCTGGCAATTGTAAGCGCTGCTGCAGCTTCAACAGGCCGGCCGAAGCTGTAGATGACTTACGGAAATGTGCACACACGCGGCGCACCTTGGTCAAGAGATCATGCACATTGGGGTAGGTTTTTAGAAATCGCTGAACCACTAAATTAAATACATGCGCTAGGCATGGTACGTGTGTGAGCTTCCCGAGCTCCAAAGCCGCCACCAAGTTACGCCCATTATCACACACAACCATGCCTGGTTGCAGGTTGAGTGGCGAGAGCCACTGCTCGGTCTGGTGACTAATCCCCTGCAACAGCTCTGAGGCCGTGTGCTGTTTGTCCCCAAGGCAGATCAGCTTCAGCACGGCCTGTTGACGCTTCCCCACTGCAGTGCTACACTGCTTCCAGCTACTGGCTGATGGGGGAGTGGCGCTGCGTGTAGAGAATTCGGAGGTGGAAACGGAGGAGGAGGAGCCAATAACGTAGGTGCTGGCGGAAACCCTGATGGAGGTAGGGCCCGCAATCCTCGGCGTGGGTAGCACCCGTGCCATCCCAGGGTCCGAGTCGCTCCCAGCCTCCACGACATTCACCCAGTGTGCCGTCAGGGAAATGTAGCGTCCCTGGCCACAAGCACTTGTCCATGTGTCAGTCGTTAAGTGGACCTTCCCAGTAACTGCGTTGTTCAGGGCACGGGTGATGTTACAGGACACATGGTGGTGTAATGCGGGGATGGCACACCGGGAAAAGTAGTGGCGGCTGGGGACCGCGTACCGAGGGACAGCTGCTGCCATCAGGCTGCGGAAGGACTCAGTGTCCACAAGCCTAAATGGCAGCATTTCGATGGCCAGTCATTTGGAAAGGTGTGAGGTTAGTGCTATGGCCTGTGGGTGGGTGGCTGGGTACTTTCTCTTGCGCTCAAATGCCTGGGGTAACGACATTTGGACGCTGTGCTGGGACAGGGAAGTGGATGTGGTCGCTGATGGTGCTTCAGATGGTACAGGTGCAGGGCGGGAGGTATGCGGGCCTGCGCCTTCGACAGGCGATTGGCCGGCACCGAAAACAGGGGAAGAGGAGGCAGTGGTGTGGCCTGCAGACACAGATGGGCGATCCAGGCGTTCCTCCCACTTACTACGGTGCTTGGATGCCATGTGTCGGATCATGCTGGTGGTGGTGAGGTTTCTAGTGTTCATGCCTCGGCTCATTCTGGTGTGGCACAGGTTGCAAACTACAATTCTTTTGTCGTCCGCATTTTCCTTAAAAAAACGCCATACCGCGGAACACCTACCCTTTGGCAATGGAGATTTACGCAAGGGGGTGCTCCGTGGAACATTTGCGGGCCGGTTTGGTGCGGTCCGCCTTCTTTCTGTAGCCACACCACTGCCTCTTCCAGCCTGTTGCGGTGCTGCAGATGGCTCACCCTCAGGACTGCTGTCATCGCTCGGCTCTACACCTTCCCAGGTGGGGTCAGTCACCTCATCGTCCACCAAGTCCTCCTCCACTTCCTCACTCTGATCATCCTCCTCAAGTCTTGATCCCACCACATACTCAGTCATTGACAACTGTATAACATTCTCCTCAACAAGGTCTTGAGAAGGAAATAGTGGTTGATTTAATGGCAACTGTGTCTCATCATCATCATCATCATCCACTACTTCCTTTGACCTTAAATGCCGTTCACATCTGTCATCTTCTTGTGATTGGGTAGCCTCTAGAGGTTGTGAATCAGGGCACAAGATGTCATGTTCCTCTGCAAGCGTGCTTGGAGAGAGGGTCAAATGAAGGATTGGTGATGAGACGAGCTCCTCACTATATCCCAGTGTGGGATCACTTCTTTGACCAGACCGTGTATGGTGGGAGGAAGGATGATCAGAGTGAGGATTATTTTGACCAGACTCTTGGCTACTGAGAGTGGACTTGGTGGAAGACAGGGTGGTGCTTAACCGACTGGAAGCAGTATCAGCTGTCATCCAACCGACCACCTGTTCGCAGTGGTCGGACCTCGAGAGTGATGTCCTGCGACGCCCTGTAAAATTACACATGAAGCTAGGTATGGTGGATGTCTTTCTTTCTTGTGCTCTGGCACCAGGCACAGTTTCTCCGCGTCCTGACCCGCGCCCTGAACTATCAGGATCACGTCCACTTCCCCGTCCCTTTTTACCCGCCTTCTTCATCTTACACAGAATATGTGACTTTAATATTTGAGTTTGAAAACTTAACAGTATTTCTTACTATTCTGCAACTGTGCAGAGTACACAGAATAGGCTGCTAAACGGCGGTGAAACACACTGAATGGAATATGTGACTTTAATATTTGAGTTTGAAAACTTAACAGTATTTCTTACTATTCTGCAACTCTGCAGAGTACACAGAATAGGCTGCTAAACGGCGGTGACACACACTGAATGGAATATGTGACTTTAATATTTGAGTTTGAAAACTTAACAGTATTTCTTACTATTCTGCAACTGTGCAGAGTACACAGAATAGGCTGCTAAACGGCGGTGAAACACACTGAATGGAATATGTGACTTTAATATTTGAGTTTGAAAACTTAACAGTATTTCTTACTATTCTGCAACTGTGCAGAGTACACAGAATAGGCTGCTAAATGGCGGTGACACACACTGAATGGAATATGTGACTTTAATATTTGAGTTTGAAAACTTAACAGTATTTCTTACTATTCTGCAACTGTGCAGAGTACACAGAATAGGCTGCTAAACGGCGGTGAAACACACTGAATGGAATATGTGACTTTAATATTTGAGTTTGAAAACTTAACAGTATTTCTTACTATTCTGCAACTGTGCAGAGTACACAGAATAGGCTGCTAAACGGCGGTGACACACACTGAATGGAATATGTGACTTTAATATTTGAGTTTGAAAACTTAACAGTATTTCTTACTATTCTGCAACTGTGCAGAGTACACAGAATAGGCTGCTAAACGGCGGTGAAACACACTGAATGGAATATGTGACTTTAATATTTGAGTTTGAAAACTTAACAGTATTTCTTACTATTCTGCAACTGTGCAGAGTACACAGAATAGGCTGCTAAACGGCGGTGACACACACTGAATGGAATATGTGACTTTAATATTTGAGTTTGAAAACTTAACAGTATTTCTTACTATTCTGCAACTGTGCAGAGTACACAGAATAGGCTGCTAAACGGCGGTGACACACACTGAATGGAATATGTGACTTTAATATTTGAGTTTGAAAACTTAACAGTATTTCTTACTATTCTGCAACTGTGCAGAGTACACAGAATAGGCTGCTAAACGGCGGTGAAACACACTGAATGGAATATGTGACTTTAATATTTGAGTTTAAAAACTTAACAGTATTTCTTACTATTCTGCAACTGTGCAAAGTACACAGAATAGGCTGCTAAACGGCGGTGAAACACACTGAATGGAATATGTGACTTTAATATTTGAGTTTGAAAACTTAACAGTATTTCTTACTATTCTGCAACTCTGCAGAGTACACAGAATAGGCTGCTAAACGGCGGTGACACACACTGAATGGAATATGTGACTTTAATATTTGAGTTTGAAAACTTAACAGTATTTCTTACTATTCTGCAACTGTGCAGAGTACACAGAATAGGCTGCTAAACGGCGGTGAAACACACTGAATGGAATATGTGACTTTAATATTTGAGTTTGAAAACTTAACAGTATTTCTTACTATTCTGCAACTGTGCAGAGTACACAGAATAGGCTGCTAAACGGCGGTGACACACACTGAATGGAATATGTGACTTTAATATTTGAGTTTGAAAACTTAACAGTATTTCTTACTATTCTGCAGCTGTGCAGAGTACACAGAATAGGCTGCTAAACGGCGGTGAAACACACTGAATGGAATATGTGACTTTAATATTTGAGTTTGAAAACTTAACAGTATTTCTTACTATTCTGCAACTGTGCAGAGTACACAGAATAGGCTGCTAAACGGCGGTGAAACACACTGAATGGAATATGTGACTTTAATATTTGAGTTTGAAAACTTAACAGTATTTCTTACTATTCTGCAACTGTGCAGAGTACACAGAATAGGCTGCTAAACGGCGGTGAAACACACTGAATGGAATATGTGACTTTAATATTTGAGTTTGAAAACTTAACAGTATTTCTTACTATTCTGCAACTGTGCAGAGTACACAGAATAGGCTGCTAAACGGCGGTGAAACACACTGAATGGAATATGTGACTTTAATATTTGAGTTTGAAAACTTAACAGTATTTCTTACTATTCTGCAACTGTGCAGAGTACACAGAATAGGCTGCTAAACGGCGGTGACACACACTGAATGGAATATGTGACTTTAATATTTGAGTTTGAAAACTTAACAGTATTTCTTACTATTCTGCAACTGTGCAGAGTACACAGAATAGGCTGCTAAACGCCGGTGAAACACACTGAATGGAATATGTGACTTTAATATTTGAGTTTGAAAACTTAACAGTATTTCTTACTATTCTGCAACTCTGCAGAGTACACAGAATAGGCTGCTAAACGGCGGTGACACACACTGAATGGAATATGTGACTTTAATATTTGAGTTTGAAAACTTAACAGTATTTCTTACTATTCTGCAACTGTGCAGAGTACACAGAATAGGCTGCTAAACGGCGGTGACACACACTGAATGGAATATGTGACTTTAATATTTGAGTTTGAAAACTTAACAGTATTTCTTACTATTCTGCAACTGTGCAGAGTACACAGAATAGGCTGCTAAACGGCGGTGAAACACACTGAATGGAATATGTGACTTTAATATTTGAGTTTGAAAACTTAACAGTATTTCTTACTATTCTGCAACTCTGCAGAGTACACAGAATAGGCTGCTAAACGGCGGTGACACACACTGAATGGAATATGTGACTTTAATATTTGAGTTTGAAAACTTAACAGTATTTCTTCCTATTCTGCAACTCTGCACACTACACAGAATGTGCTGCTAAACTGCGGCGAAGCACACTGAATGGAATATGTGACTTTGATATTTTAGTTTGAAGACTTAACAGTATTTCTTCCTATTCTGCAACTCTGCACAGTACACAGAATGTGCTGCTAAACTGCGGCGAAGCACACTGAATGGAATTTGTGACTTTGATATTTTAGTTTGAAGACTTAACAGTATTTCTTCCTATTCTGCAACTCTGCACAGTACACAGAATGTGCTGCTAAACTGCGGCGAAGCACACTGAATGGAATATGTGACTTTGATATTTTAGTTTGAAGACTTAACAGTATTTCTTCCTATTCTGCAACTCTGCACAGTACACAGAATGTGCTGCTAAACTGCGGCGAAGCACACTGAATGGAATATGTGACTTTGATATTTTAGTTTGAAGACTTTACAGTATTTCTTCCTATTCTGCAACTTTGCACACTAAACAGAATGTGCTCTAATCTGCAACTTTGCACACTAAACAGAATGTGCTCTAATCTGCAACTTTGCACACTAAACAGAATGTGCTCTAATCTGCAACTGTGCACACTAAACAGAATGTGCTCTAATCTGCAACTTTGCACACTAAACAGAATATTTTTTTTTTTTTTTTTTTTGTTTTTTTCCCCCCACACAAAATAACCTGCTGCCCCCACACACAGTAGTCCTAAAAAGGACTTTTGGTTCTTTTTTTTCACAATTTTGGTTTTTTTCCTCCCTACACTGCCTTTCCCTTCCTATCCTCAGCTCTCCCTGGCTAAGACTGAGCCGAACTCGATGGTCAGGTGCTATACAGCACCTGACCACGGGTTCTGGCCAGCCAATCAGTGTAATGCCAGCAGCCAACATGGCTGCTGGCATTACACCGATGTCAGAGCCTCCCTGCACGTTTATTGGCTGCGCAGCAGCCGCAAAACGTGCGGGGAGGAGACCCGAACATGGCGGGCGAGCACATGCGGTACTCGTACGAGTACCGCCATGTGCCGAGCAGAGCGATGCTCGAGCCGATCCGAGCATCGGCCGAGCATGCTCGCTCAACACTAATCATGACATGTTATGAACAGTAGAAAATGTGATTCAAAATGCTCATTGAATAACCTTGGAATATATACATGCTATCTATAAAGTTAACCACAATCAAATGTGATAGAACCTAATTCATCCATAGCATACTAAATGACATGATTTTTTGGTCTTTTCGTAAGACATATTTGTCTCTATCAATCTCATTGACACACCAGCTTTAGTATACTGATCTATTCAATATCATACTGATTGAAGTGACTGCATCACCTACTTTTAAAATGATATGTAAATATTTCTTTTTAATGAAACAGAATGAAGGTTCTGTTAATTCCGAACAATTATAACAAATAGAATATCAGTAAAATGGATAGTGTAATAGTATTGTGTATAAGAAGTTTCATGATGCTGTACGCTAATGTATTTGTATAAGTTTGAAATCAGAACACTTGTCATCGTCATTGAAATATGATATTACAATTAACCATGAAAAAGAAAATTTCCTAATTTAACAGTATCTGTAATTTCATTTGATTACCAGAAATTACCAGAAAACTTAGATATCATGACATGTTATGAACAGTAGAAAATGTGATTCAAAATGCTCATTGAATAACCTTGGAATATATACATGCTATCTATAAAGTTAACCACAATCAAATGTGATAGAACCTAATTCATGCATAGCATACTAAATGACATGATTTTTTGGTCTTTTCGTACGACATATTTGTCTCTATCAATCTCATTGACACACCAGCTTTAGTATACTGATCTATTCAATATCATACTGATTGAAGTGACTGCATCACCTACTTTTAAAATGATATGTAATTTTTATTTTTTTTAATAGAACAGAATGAAAGTTCTGTCAATTCGGATCAATTGTAACAAAAAGAAAATCAGTAAAATGGATTGTGGAATAATATTGTCTATATGAAGTTTTGAGATTCTGTACACTTATGACTTTGTGTAAGTTTCAAATAAGGTCACTTGTTCAGTGTCATTTAAATAGGACATTACAATTTACCACGAAAAAGAAAATTTCCTAATTTCACCACTTTATTGACAATTTTGCAAACACATGTCTACCTGAATATTCAGTCTGTGTTTCTCAGTCAGTAAGAGATCAGACGTTTAATTTCAGGGTTCAAGTTCCTCTTTGGGAATGTCATTTTAACAATAAGTTATTTATAATATCAGTGTTGAGTGCATTTGTTCTTTACGGAACTGTCTATGAGGAAGAAATATTTGATAATGAAATTAAAGATTGTAATCTGTACTTTAATAGTATGTGTAATTTCATTTGATTACCAGAAATTACAGAAAACTTAGATATCATGACATGTTACGAACACTAGAAAATGTGATTCAAAATGCTCATTGAATAACCTGGGAATATATACATGCTATCTATAAATTTAACCACAATCAAATGTGATAGAACCTAATTCATCCATAGCATACTAAATGACCTGATTTTTTGGTCTTTTCTTAAGACATATTTATCTCTTTCAAGCTCATTGACACACCTGCTTTAGTATACTGATATATTCAATATCATACTGATTGAAGTGACTGCATCACCTACTTTTAAAATTATATGTAAATATTTCTTTTTAATAAAACAGAATGAAAGTTCTGTTAATTCCGAATAATTATAACAATTAGAATATATCAGTAAAATGGATAGTGGAATAGTATTGTGTATAAGTTTTGCGATGCTGTACGCTAATGTATTTGTATAAGTTTGAAATCAGAACACTTGTCATCGTCATTGAAATATGATATTGCAATTAACCATGAAAAAGAAAATTTCCTAATTTTCACCAGTGTATTGGCCATTTCCAAAGACATTATCACTTGAGTTTTGAGCCTGGATAGCTCTGTCGGTAGAGCTTCCGACTTTTAATCTGAGGGTCCAGGGTTTAAGTCTCTGTTCAGGCAAAGTGTTTTTTACAATAAGTTATTTATAAGAAGTGTTGAGTGCATTTGTTCTTCATGTAATTGTCTATGAGGAAGAAATATTTGAGAATTAAATGAAAGATTGTAATCTGTACTTTAATAGTATCTGTAGTTTGATTACTAGAAATTAGGAGAAAACTTAGAAATCGTGACGTATTATGAACACTAGAAAAGGTAATTCAAAATGCTCCTTGAATAACTTGGGACTATATACATGCTATATATAAATTTTCAACAATCAAATCTGATAAAACCTAATTCATCCATAGCATACTAAATTACATTTTTTTTGGTCCAATGTCAATGTACCAGTGCAGTCATGGAGGCAACACTTGCATCTGGTTATACAGAATGGAGGACTAGGCCAGAGGCGCTTCGTAGAGCCAAAATGGGACAACACTAGGCAAGCCTGCGGGTGCAGAGGTGCCAGCCAAACAAGGCACCAGAAATCAGAACGTCGCCGAGGTGACCAGGACCCGAACGGAGATCTGCAGAGTCGGAGCACAGGAACAGGAACGTCAGCCAGGTCGGATCAGAACATAGGAGCAGGAACGTCATCCAGTCTGGGTCGGTACACAGGAGCAGGAACGTCAGCCAGGCCGAGTCGATACACAGGAATGGACACTGAAGAATAGTCATGCAATCCGGGTCAGTACACAGGGGCAGGAACTGGAGAGTAGTCAGGCAAGCCAAGTCGGTACACTGGAAACTTATTGAGCAAACGTAGCACTGGCACAGGAACACCACGAAAGGGCAATGTGTTGGTGCAGGAGCCCAGTATATAAAGGCCATACTGGGCGGGCCTAACACAGGGCAAACAATGAGAACCTCACACCGGATAACTGACAGAAAAATATAAACAATATAAACCCTAAAACAGTTGAATAGCTGTTTATTTCTGGAAAGCAGATATCTTATTGCATCAAATGAAGGGTCACTTGCCTTCATACCCCAAGGCTGGGGTGCAAAAATGTTTCCAGAAAGTGGGCGCCCTTTCAGATTTATTGAAATCTGTGAAAACTATGAAATTACCAACTGTATTCATTAGCTAGTGCTCTTAGGAGAGAAATGGCACACCATTCGTATAAGTTGACATACCTTAGGGGGTGCTAGGAGCACGAAACTACACCTACTTCAACCTTTTTCTGAAACATGACATGCCTGTACAAAAATGGTTATAACAGCTACAGAAGCGACAAAAAGGTAGACAAACCATACCATTTTGGAAAGAAGATACCTGATGCATCAAAAGAGGAGTCACTTGTCTTTCTACCCCTAAGTTATTGTGCACAACTATTTCCAGAATGTGGTGCTACAGGAAAAAAATATACATTTTTTTTACATATCAGTCACTTCAAAGTTAATAAAATTGTTCAACACCATAGGAATTCCTAGGAGGACCTCCTGCCAGCCTAAGAAAAATGGTACTGCACTGGTATGGGTTAACATATCATATTGGGTAACAGGAGCATGGCTACCAGTGGAACAAGGATGCAGAAGCATACTGTGTATGTGTGATTCTATAGCTAACAGTTGAAATAAACCTAGGGTGTCAGCCAGTGTATGCGGACCTATGATTGCCAGTGTGTGTGTGTGTGTGTGTGTGTGTGCGGAGGCAAGTGCGGTCAAGCAGTATATTTAGTTATGTCTACCAGTGAGCAGTGAAGCAAGGATGGTGATGGGAGGTCAGAGAGTGAATAAGGGAGATCTGTGGCTACGAGTGTGCACTGTATGTCCCCCACATACACAGTTTGATTTCCAGCCTGAATCCAGTACATACTGGTACTTTGAGTCTATCAGTAGGCAGTGGAACCGGGCTGGGGGGGGGGGGGGTCAGGCTGGGGGAATGGGACTGCCAGTGGGCGGTGAAACCATAATGGGGTGGGTTTAGGGTAACGGGGGGGGATTGGAGGCATTGGATCCCCAGTTGAACACAGGGTTTTTTTTTTAGTTATTTTTTATTCACACCTCATGGGGGGGGACATCAGGACCACTCCTGATGCCCCCCAACAAGGTCTAAATAAACAATAATGAAAAAAAAGCATGTGTGTGTACCACAGGTAGTCCAATGCATTGCAAAGCACTGCATTGCACCCACATGCCGGTTTTTTGGTGTTTTTTACCCCAATATTTTCGTGTAGACCTGAGGTCTGAATAAATAATAATGAAGAAAAAAATAATCATTAGTGTGCCACAAGGGTGTCTAGCACATTGCAAAGCAATGCATTGTACCCCTCTGGCACACAGAGGGTTCGTTTCTATTATTATTACTTATTCATACCTTGTTGGAGGGCATCAGAACCACTCCTGATGCCACAAACAAGGGCTGAATAAAAAAATAAATATGTGTGTGTGTGTGTGGGGCATCTATCGCTGAATAAAAAGCAATGCAAAAGAATCATGTGTGAGCCACGGTGTGTGTGTGTGGGGGGGTATCTGCAGGACTCCCTCTGCCTGTGGCACATACAAAGTTAACTTTATTTTTCTTCTTCTTCTTCTTTTTTTTTTTCCATTGGGGATGGGGGCCCAGGACCCCTCCTGTTTCCCCCAGTGAGGTCTATAATAAGAGATGACCAGCAAAAGAAAAAAAATTATCCTGTGAGTTTCACAGGGGTCTCCAGCACTTTGCAAATCAATGCGCTGGATGTCCCTGTGGCACTCACAGGGTTATTTTTTTAAATTATTTCTATATACGACCTCGTGGGGGGGGCATCAGGACCCCTCCCAATGCCCCCCCCAGCCAATGGTGTTGGGAGATGAATATGGTGACTGCAGAAGAGCAAAAAACTCTCCTGTCCTTCACTCCACTAGTAGGAGTTAATGGGATTGGGCAAAGCTTGCTAATGTCATCGATGACCACCCACTCCTACCTGGCAGTTTGGGTAGGAGAAGTTGCTCTTCTCCTTCTTAAATAGTGATCTCCCAGCATGATTGGCTGGGAGATCAATAACTGGGGGAAATCAGGAAAAGTCCTGATGCCCCCACCCCCCAAGCGTGCTGGTGACATTTTTTGGTGAAATGCGTCCACTGCATGCCGGTTATACCGGCTTATGCAGTGACCACATTTCATTTCTTCTCTATTCGAGCTTGGCACAGCAGATACAGCTGTCCAAGCTTGTACTGTACCCACCTGGCACTGAAGGGGTTAAGGGGCTAATGAGCAATTTTTTTTTATGTAAAAACATTGTTTATTGGCTAATTTGTGTAGAAGTGTTTATAGGATATTTCTAACTTTACCTCCCAAGACCAGAGAGGTGTGCAATGTATTGTTTTGCGCTCTACACAAAATTCTGTTCTTTAACTCTGAGTGCCAGAGAGGAATTTATCATATTGCTTTGCAATATGTTACACACACACCTGAAGCTCCTAGTTTCAGTTTGGAAAAAAAAACCTGCCAGCAACTGTCATGTCTGCTTCCAAAAACTTAAAATCCAGGACTGACTGAAGATATTATCTCTTGAAAGAAGGCACAAGGGCAAAATTCATAGAGGCCATAAGGATTTTCTTGCTGTAGTAAGGCAAGTGGAAAGTTATTATTAGAAGGTATTAATGTGATATTTGGGTGATTGTATAAATATGTCAGTGTAACTCCACTGGTATTAGACTTCAATGTCAGTGGCTGAGCTTCAGGGTATGCATTACAGTGTAGAGCATACTGGAGGACACACTGCACCATTGTTAGGACTTTGATGTCAGCAAGCCCCATACTCCTGCTTATGTTAGTGTGGAATCATATGTGTACATTCATCTTATGTTATAGCAGTCACCATAACATTTGTATTACAATGCAACTCACCGGGAGGTCCACCCCATATGACATCATCAATGTGGTAACATTGCATTTATTGTTGAGTTCTCATAGGGATTAAGGGCTCGATCCAAATGTTGGAGCCGGATGTTTTTTCTGCCGACGGCATTTTTTCCAGCACGGTAAGCTATGTAAATGCCTGTGCTGTGGAAAAATACCAGCAAACAAAGAGCCGTCATGTGATAAAGTTAAGAGGTGTTTTCATCCATTGAAAATAATGAAAACACTGTAAATAGCAATTCAAATGTCTGCGTTAGCCAAGAAATGCTGATAAGGGACTCAAGTTATAGCAGGAAAGTTAAGACCTGTTTTTTTTTTTAACCTGAATGAAAAAAAAAAAAAAAAAGCTGAGTCCTCAGTGGATGTATTGATATGGGGCTCTAAGCCCCATATCAATACATCCAAAGGGGGGGGGTGCATTATTTCCATAAGTAGAAATGCCAAAATGATACTTAGCATTAAGTAGCTGTAGTAGCTGTTTCCAGTGCTGTGTGAGGCCGCTGAGACAGCAGCAGAGACAGCTACTACAGCTACTTAGTGTCAAGTATCATTTTGGCATTTCTACTTATGGAAATACGATTTTCTTGGCATAACTTCAAAACATTTAATATGCATGGGGGCATTTATATTTTAACATCCGGCACACTACTGCATAATTTATCCCTTTGAGCCCCAGAGAGGTATGCATACCCCTCTGGCACTCAAGGGGTTAAACTACGTATTAGTGTTTTGCACATGTATGCTTTCTTCTACAAGAGAAGAAAGAAGACAGAAGAAAGAATGGAGATAGAAGGAGACAGACAGTGGATGACATAAGTGTAACACAGATTAGGTAACGATTGGTGAGTGACAGTATGTCAGGCACCGATCATTAGTTTTTTTTCCTTTGAAGTTCCCAAAACTGCCAGTATTTAGTGGCATTTTGGGAACTTAATGCACAAAATGGACGTTTGGACACAACACCAGTTTTGTGTCCTAACATCCGTTGTGCTTAATGCCGGAGGACATTTGAATACCGACTTAGACATTTTGTTTTGTCGGTCGGTATTCATTTTGTCCTACCGGCATTGTTTACTTCAACATTTGGATCGAGCCCTAAATCCTTTAATTTAGAAAGACAAAGTCTGTGAGGAGAAACCATTGCAGTAGTGTTGTGCTGTGCTCATCCTCTGAACTTTGGAATAACCTTGGTGTGATAACTGATACAGAATGTTTTAATTTTCTGTGGATTCACCCTCTCCATTTGTTTGTTTCTGACATCAAGTAACAAATTACACATTCATGTGCATGTAACAGTAAACAAATATTGTATTTCCACTGAGGCTCATGTACTACGGAAAGTGGTGAAACATCTGTGTTAAGCCAACAGCAGCACAGTTTTTTTTCCTTTGAAGTTCCCAAAACTGCTGGTATTTAGCGGCATTTTGGGAACTTAATGCGCAAAATGGACGTTTGGACACAACACCGGTTTTGTGTCCTAACGTCCGTTGTGCTTAATGCCGGTAGGACATTTGAATACCGACGTAGACATTTTCTTTTGTCAATCAGTATCCATTTTGTCCTACCGGCATTTTTTACTCCAACATTTGGATCGAGCCCTAAATCCTTTCATTTAGAAAGACAAGGTCTATGAGGAAAGACCGTTGCAGTAGTGTTGTGCTGTGCTCATCATCTGAACTTTGGAATAACTTTGGTGTGATAACTGATGCAGAATGTTTTGCATTTTCTGTGAACTCACCCTCACCATTTGTTTGTTTATGACTAGTGATGAGCGAGCATGCTCGGCCGAAGCTCGGTTCGGCTCGAGCATCGCTCTGCTCGGCACATGGCGGTACTCGTACGAGTACCGCATGTGCTCGCCCGCCATGTTCGGGTCTCCTCCCCGCACGTTTCGCGGCTGCTGTGCAGCCAATAAACGTGCGGGGAGGCTCTGACATCAGTGTAATGCCAGCAGCCATGTTGGCTGCTGGCATTACACTGATTGGCTGGCCAGAACCCGTGATCGGGTGCTGTATAGCACCTGACCAGCGAGTTCGGCTCAGTCTTAGCCAGGGAGAGATGAGGATAGGAAGGGAAAGTCAGTGTAGGGAGAAGAAAAGTGTTTTTGAACTCTTTAAAGACCCAAAAGTCCTTTTTAGGACTGTTGTGTGTGGGGGCAGCAGTTATATTTTGTTTGGGGGGGCACAAATTAAAAAAAAAAACGTCACATATTCCGTTCACTGTGCCTAGCCGCAGATTAGCAGCACATTCTGTTTAGTGTGCAACGTTTAAAAAATAAACGTCACATATTCCGTTCACTGTGCCTAGCCGCAGATTAGCAGCACATTCTGTTTAGTGTGCAAAGTTGCAGATTAGCAGCACATTCTGTTTAGTGTGCAAAGTTTAAAAAATAAACGTCACATATTCCGTTCACTGTGCCTAGCCGCAGATTAGCAGCACATTCTGTTTAGTGTGCAAAGTTTAAAAAATAAACGTCACATATTCCGTTCACTGTGCCTAGCCGCAGATTAGCAGCACATTCTGTTTAGTGTGCAAAGTTGCAGATTAGCAGCACATTCTGTTTAGTGTGCAAAGTTGCAGATTAGCAGCACATTCTGTTTAGTGTGCAAAGTTTAAAAAATAAACGTCACATATTCCGTTCACTGTGCCTAGCCGCAGATTAGCAGCACATTCTGTTTAGTGTGCAAAGTTTAAAAAATAAACGTCACATATTCCGTTCACTGTGCCTAGCCGCAGATTAGCAGCACATTCTGTTTAGTGTGCAAAGTTGCAGATAGCAGCACATTCTGTTTAGTGTGCAAAGTTTAAAAAATAAACGTCACATATTCCGTTCACTGTGCCTAGCCGCAGATTAGCAGCACATTCTGTTTAGTGTGCAAAGTTTAAAAAATAAACGTCACATATTCCGTTCACTGTGCCTAGCCGCAGATTAGCAGCACATTCTGTTTAGTGTGCAAAGCCGCAGATTAGCAGCACATTCTGTTTAGTGTGCAAAGTTTAAAAAATAAACGTCACATATTCCGTTCACTGTGCCTAGCCGCAGATTAGCAGCACATTCTGTTTAGTGTGCAAAGTTTAAAAAATAAACGTCACATATTCCGTTCACTGTGCCTAGCCGCAGATTAGCAGCACATTCTGTTTAGTGTGCAAAATTGCAGATTAGCAGCACATTCTGTTTAGAGTGCAAAGTTGCAGATTAGCAGCACATTCTGTTTAGTGTGCAAAGTTTAAAAAATAAACGTCACATATTCCGTTCACTTTGCCTAGCCGCAGATTAGCAGCACATTCTGTTTAGTGTGAAAAGTTGCAGATTAGCAGCACATTCTGTTTAGTGTGCAAAGTTTAAAAAATAAACGTCACATATTCCGTTCACTTTGCCTAGCCGCAGATTAGCAGCACATTCTGTTTAGTGTGCAAAGTTGCAGATTAGCAGCACATTCTGTTTAGTGTGCAAAGTTTAAAAAATAAACGTCACATATTCCGTTCACTGTGCCTAGCCGCAGATTAGCAGCACATATTCCGTGTAATATGAAGAAGGCGGGTAAAAAGGGAAGGGGAAGTGGATGTGATCCTGATAGTTCAGGGCGCGGGTCAGGACGTGTAGAAACTGTGCCTGGTGCCAGAGCACAAGAAAGAAAGACATCCACCATACCTAGCTTCATGTCTCAGTTTACAGGGCGTCGCAGGACATCACTCTCGAGGTCAGACCACTGCGAACAGGTGGTCGGTTGGATTTCAGCTGATACTGCTTCCAGTCGGTTAAGCACCACCCTGTCTTCCACCAAGTCCACTCTCAGTAGCCAAGAGTCTGGTCAACACAATCCTCACCCTGATCATCCTTCCTCCCACCATAGAGGGTCTGGCCAAAGAAGTGATCCCACACTGGGATATAGTGAGGAGCTCGTCTCATCACCAATCCTTCATTTGAACCTCTCTCCAAGCACGCTTGCAGAGGAACATGAGATCTTGTGCCCTGATTCACAACCTCTAGAGGGTACCCAATCACAAGAAGATGACAGAGGGGAACGGCATTTAAGGTCAAAGGAAGTGGATGATGATGATGAGACACAGTTGCCATCAAATCAACCACTATTACTGTCTCAAGACCTTGATGAGGAGGATGATACACAGTTGTCAATGACTGAGTATGTGGTGGGATCAAGAAATGAGGAGGATGATCAGAGTGAGGAAGTGGAGGAGGACTTGGTGGACGATGAGGTGACTGACCCCACCTGGGAAGGTGGAGAGCCGAGCGATGACAGCAGTCCTGAGGGTGAGCCATCTGCAGCACCGCAACAGGCTGGAAGAGGCAGTGGTGTGGCTAAAGAAAGAAGGCGGACCGCACCAAACCGGCCCGCAAATGTTCCACGGAGCACCCCCTTGCGTAAATCTCCCTTGCCAAGGTCTAGGTGTTCCGCGGTATGGCGTTTTTTTAAGGAAAGTGCGGACGACAAAAGAATTGTAGTTTGCAACCTGTGCCACACCAGAATGAGCCGAGGCATGAACACTAGCAACCTCACCACCACCAGCATGATCCGACACATGGCATCCAAGCACCGTAATAAGTGGGAGGAACGCCCGGATCGCCAATCTGTGTCTGCAGGCCACACCACTGCCTCCTCTTCCCCTGTTTTCCGTGCCGGCCAATCACCTGTCGAAGGCGCAGGCCCGCATACCTCCCGCCCTGCACCTGTACCATCTGAAGCACCATCAGCGACCACATCCACTTCCCTGTCCCAGCGCAGCGTCCAAATGTCGTTACCCCAGGCATTTGAGCGCAAGCGAAAATACCCAGCCACCCACCCACAGGCCATAGCACTAACCTCACACCTTTCCAAATTACTGGCCATCGAAATGCTGCCATTTAGGCTTGTGGAGACTGAGTCCTTCCGCAGCCTGATGGCAGCAGCTGTCCCTCGGTACGCAGTCCCCAGCCGCCACTACTTTTCCCGGTGTGCCGTCCCCGCCTTACACCACCATGTGTCCCGTAACATCACCCGTGCCCTGACCAACGCAGTTACTGGGAAGGTCCACTTAACGACTGACACATGGACAAGTGCTTGTGGCCATGGACGCTACATTTCCCTGACGGCACACTGGGTGAATGTCGTGGAGGCTGGGAGCGACTCGGACCCTGGGATGGCACAGGTGCTACCCACGCCGAGGATTGCGGGCCCTACCTCCATCAGGGTTTCCGCCAGCACCTACGTTATTGGCTCCTCCTCCTCCGTTTCCACCTCTGAATTCTCTGTGCGCAGCGCCACTCACCCATCAGCCGGTAGCTGGAAGCAGTGTAGCACTGCAGTGGGGAAGAGTCAACAGGCCGTGCTGAAGCTGATCTGCCTTGGGGACAAACAGCACACGGCCTCAGAGCTGTTGCAGGGGATTAGTCACCAGACCGAGCAGTGGCTCTCGCCACTCAACCTGCAACCAGGCATGGTTGTGTGTGATAATGGGCGTAACTTGGTGGCGGCTTTGGAGCTCGGCAAGCTCACACACGTACCATGCCTAGCGCATGTATTTAATTTAGTGGTTCAGCGATTTCTAAAAACCTACCCCAATTTGCATGATCTCTTGACCAAGGTGCGCCGCGTGTGTGCACATTTCCGTAAGTCATCAACAGCTTCAGCCGGCCTGTTGAAGCTGCAGCAGCGCTTACAATTGCCAGCTCACCGGCTGCTGTGTGACGTGAGCACGCGCTGGAACTCCACCTTCCACATGTTGGCCCGGCTTTGTGAGCAGCAGAGGGCAGTAGTGGAGTACCAGCTGTTACACGGTCGTCGCCTCTCCGTTCAACTTCCTCTAATCAGAAGTGAGGAGTGGGAATGGATGTCAGACCTCTGTGAGGTTTTACGCAATTTTGAGGAATCGACACAGATGGTGAGCGGCGATAATGCTATTATCAGTGTAACCATCCCACTTCTGTGTCTACTGAAACGCTCGCTGCTCACAATTAAAACCGACGCTTTGCATGTGGAAGAGGTGGAAATGGGGGAGGAAGAGCTTACACAAGGTGATAGCCAGAGCACCCTCACTTCGTCTTCTCAGTGACAATTGGAGGAGGCGGAGGAGGAGGAGGAGGAGGAGGAGGAGGAAGACACGGTTGCCTCCGCTACAGAGGGTAGCCATGGAACTTTAGTTCCATCTCTTCAGCGTGGGTGGGCAGAAGAGGAGGAAGAGGATGAGGAGATTGAGAGTCATCCTCCTGGTGAGGACAGCGAAATCTTGCCTGTTGGTACTCTGGCACACATGGCTGACTTTACGTTAGGCTGCCTTTCCCGTGACCCACGCGTTATATGCATTTTAGACAACACGGATTACTGGGTGTTCACCCTTCTGGACCCCCGCTACAAAGAGAATTTCTCATCTCTCATTCCTCCGGTGGAGAGGACAAGCAAAATGGTGCAATACCAGAAGGTTCTTGTCGAAAAATTGCTCCAAAATTTTCCATCTGACAACGTTGGCGGCAGAGTACGTGCTACCTTGGCCAACCGAGAAGGGGAGAAAAGGGGAGCACACAGCAGTTCCGACAAAGGCAGGGCAACACTCTCCAAGGCGTGGGACACCATCATGACACCCCGCCAGCACCCTCACCCTGATGCGCAGCCTAGTGTCACAAGGAGGGAAAAGTTTTGGAAGATGGTGAAGGAGTACGTAGCAGACCGTGTCAGCGTCCTCAATGATCCCTCTGTGCCTTACAACTACTGGGTGTCCAAGCTGGACACGTGGTATGAACTGGCACTCTACGCCTTGGAGGTGCTGGCCTGCCCTGCCGCCAGCGTTCTGTCTGAGCGGGTATTTAGTGCTGCTGGTGGCATCATAACAGATAAGCGTATCCGCCTTTCCACCGAAAATGCTGATAGGTTGACACTTATAAAAATGAACAAGGCCTGGATTTCCCCTGACTTCTCCACTCCACTGGAGGAAAGCCCCGGGTGAACATAAAGTCACTTTAGATATGTTATTTACAATGATGGGAATACTCTGTATTCCCATTCACCCCTTCCACCCAAAAAACGGGTATATGGTTGACTCTTAATTTTCTCATCGTCCTCCTCCTCTTCCATATGCCCTCTGATACAATTTTTATATAGGGCCAGCTCACCAGCGGGCCCTGTGATACAATTTTTATATAGGGCCAGCTCACCAGCGGGCCCTGTGATACAATTTTTATATAGGGCCAGCTCACCAGCGGGCCCTGTGATACAATTTTTATATAGGGCCAGCTCACCAGCGGGCCCTGTGATATAATTTTTATATAGGGCCAGCTCACCAGCGGGCCCTGTTTGACAATTTTTGTATAGGTCAGCTCACCAGCGGGCCTTATCATATAGTGTTTTATTGGGTCAGCTCTCTAGCGGGCCCTCTCATATAATGTTTTATTGGGTCAGCTCTCTAGCGGGCCCTCTCATATAATGTTTTATAGCGTCAGCTCACTAGCGGGCCTTCGCATATAATGTTTAGGATGGTCAGCTCCGCAGCAGACCCTCACCCATAATGTTTTAGAGGGTCACCAGCAGGCCATTAATCCTAATTTTTCAAGGGTGTGTATGATGCCCTCCTTTATGTGTAATAAAGGGTGTATTGGAGTGACATTGCAGTCTAATTTTTGGCAGCCCTTTCACTTAGTGCATAGGCTTTATGAGTGTTGGACCACTACCTGAACTATTGTACCACAATGTGAATGAGGCCCTCCATTTTGTGATTTACAGGTTGTATCGGAGTGCCTCAGGTCCTCCCATTGAATTAAATAGGTCTGGGGTGTTCGACAGAGCAGAAGGTAGTTCTTGGCTTCATCCACTAAGTCACTTCGTCACTTTTACTCAATGGATCAGACCCCACTGTTCCGACTATAAATTTTGGACTTAACAAGGGCAAACGGACATGTTGTAAAACCTGTGGTAGCTGCGGCCTCCGTTCCTGAATGCTGTACCTTACCCGGGCCATAACCACGTTGAACACCTGCTTTACGCTGCGCACGTTTCCCTCTTAATCATGGCCCCAGTTCCGAAAAATCGATGAAATTTTTTGCAGAATTTGCAGATGATATACAAGTAAATATACAGCAAATACTGTTTGGTAACAATTTTTCGCCTAAAATCGTTTTTATCTTCCTTTTTGTGTGTTTTACGGTCAGTCTGTAAAAATGGCGTACTACGGGCGAAACATCGTTCCCAGCAGCGACGTTGGAGTCCAAGATGCATCCAGACATCCTCCCTATGCTGTCCCTGAACCATTTCTGTGGTGTTTCCATCATTTTCTGCCCTTTTCCTATGGACCAGGCACCCTCCCCTCATCAGAGCAGGGGGTGCCTGGTGTAATGCTCGAGTCCTCCCATTGACTTCAATGGGGCTCGGGTGCTCGGCCGAGCACTCGAGCCTCCGGGGGCGCTCGGTCAGAGCACCCGAACACCCGAGCATTGGGGTGCTCGATCATCACTATTTATGACATCAGGTAACAAATTAAACATTCATTTGCATGTAACAGTAAACAAATATTGTATTTCCAGTGAGACTCATGTACTACTGAAAGTGGTGCAAATCTGTGGTAAGCCAACTGCAGCGCAGGTAACAATTAAAACTTCCCATTGATTAAAGGGATAGCAATACTTCATTTTATCTTTATTTTATTTTGTAGGCATTAACAAAACATGAAGAACGAAATAAGTCTTGTTTCTCAAACCTTTATGGTTTGAGAGATATTCACAAGCAAAGTTTCTCCTCAATGACCAAAACTGTCAGGACTGCCATCTAGCTGTCAGATTTGGAATCTGGTCCATGGACCTGGCCATGGCTCTACAGCAGAGCTGAGATCGCGAGATATAAGAAGAACTACTTCATTCGAATAGTCTTCAAAGTGTGCCTGGTTTGCAAGCACACTTTTTAGACCCTTCCAATGAAATAGTTATTTTTATATCTTGCAATCTTGGCTCTGCCACCGGTTGATCTGCGGACCAGATTCCAAATCTGACAGCTAGATGGCAGACTTGACCGTTTTGGTCAGTGAGGGGAAGCTTTGCTTGTGAATATCACTCAAACCATAACGGTTTGAGAGATAAGACTTATATCGTTCTTCATGTTTTTTTAATGCCTACAAAATAAAATAAAGATACAATGAAGTATTACTATCCCTTTAAGTGTGACTTTGCAATGCATTGGAGACCTCTCTAGCAATCAAGGTGTTAAAAGTTACATTTAAAATCAATGGTATTTTTTGGAATTTCTATTTAACTATAATGCACTTGGTTTGAACCCAGAAATGCACCACTTCCTCTTAGTACCTGAACCTCTGTGACTAATTAGTGCCACTTTTCTGTATGTATACATGGAAGTGGGTGTGTCTTGAACTTCTCACTCGGTAGTCATTGTTACAGGACTCCAGAACCCCAAACTACTCCCACTAAAGAATCTCAGGAATTAATGGGGGTGGGGGTTGATCTCCTGGAGTCCTCCTAAAGGTATCATATCTGCCTCAAAGGATATGATATCCATAAGTAGTTACACCTATACACAAACAAGTGATTCATAATGGACATTAGGATTATCTGCCCAGATTAATGCAAGTGGGGGTGTATCAGGTCTGTGGGCTGTATATACACATGCTGTAGTGCAATCACATGGTGTTAGTCTCTAGCATTCAAGAGGATAAAAGCCTCATTTAAAGAAATGTGAATTTCTTCCCTATCCTCCAGAATTGAACATCTTTACCATGAAAATAAGGCCATGTGGATGGGATTTCACTTTGTGCCTATAGACAATTTTTTTAAAGGCATTTCATTTGAAGCACCACAATCTTTTTTTCAAGCTTAATCTAGTTGTAATATTTTTAATGTTTAGCTTTCTGTAAGCCCACAAGACATTGCTCAGGCTTTTCTTTCTGTAAGCCTACTATTATGCTTGCTAAAAAGTTTAAAAAAAAAAATGGTTACAACTTACACTGAATGTGGTAGATGTATATGGTGGACTGATGCATATATATATATATATATATATATATATATATATATTTAATTGTGACTCATAGGGTTAAAAGCTAGATCAATTATTTGCATTGTCATCTCTAATTTAAGCTTGCATTACTCCTAGATTATTGTCAAACATATAGCAGTGGTCCCAACAGTGGTATATGATAGCAACCCTTCATGGTACGTGTCATGACTTTTCCTGATGTGTGGTTTTGTCCACTTCTGCTACATGATACTCAGGTGGTATTAGATGTTGGTTAATTTTTAGAATTTTTAACTACACTTAAAATCTGCTTAGACTCAACACTTGCTGGGAGCCATCAAAGGGTTTCCATGGCAGTATGCATTAGTGCTGGCCACACGCACTGTTTTGTTTGCATGTAATCAATGGGGTCATCTTTTATGTCTAGAACATAGCTATCCTGCAAGTATGTTGTAACCATCTGACATGCAGTGTTAACCACACAAACCACTGGCTTGTACAATTCTGTTACGGCCATCCTGGAAAAATAAGTATGGCTTGGGATATGCCAGCAAGGGGCTACATATAACATCAGTTCTCTAAATCCTTGGTTTTCAACAAAAGTATATGGCAGCATGTCCACTGCCAACATCTTAACAACCTTGCCATTCCACAAGAGTACTTTGCGATTGTTTTTGTGAAGTTTTTGATTCCTTCCCAAGAACTCAGTAAGCGTGAGCAGTACCTGTCAGAAGAACCTTTAACTTGATTGCTTTAACAACATAATGATTAGAGGTGGAGGCAGCATGTGTGGGCAGCATATGACTCTTGTCATCTCCTACAACAAGCTCTGTCATATTCCTCTGCAACAGAGGCCATAGATGTTATATCAAATAAACTCCTGGTACTACCTACATCTGCCTCTATATCACTACTTCTCTTATGCACCCTGTATGTGCTACTTGTCTGTAGGATGATGTGTAGAATATAGACACCATGTTTTATATTTTTTTAAATACATTTTACTTCCAAGAGATCAGCTGGAGCATTTTTTCTTTCTGTTTTGCATATATTTCTGTCCCCTGTGGCTGCAGGAACTCTGTGTATAGGAAAGAGATCTGTTGGAGTTAATATACAAGAACATCGATAAACCTGACTGAGAGGGAACCGTGGAACCCAGGAGACACTGAGCAGAGATGGTGGTAAGATCTCTGCAAGTGTTTTGAGCTGTGGATGTATATATGTATATGCACAGCAATTTGAAAATGCGAGTGTATTACTTTTGGAAATTGCTACTATTGTGTATATACTAGTGTGATACAGGCAATATTGATGCCTCCTTGTTGTTTTTGCTTTTTATAATGATCTATATCAATCAATTTAATGTGTATATTATATATAAGTTTTATTATTACAGATAGAGAGAGATCACCAGCAAACTAAAAAGCAATGTGTACAGAGCTCTCCATCATCTGATGGGTTAATGATAATATGAGGCAAACTTCATGCAAATTTTTATCCCCTGGTCTCCGATGTTCTAACATCCAAGGGATTAAACTGAAATTAAGTAGATCCAATTTAAAAAGGCTAGTGAAAAGTGTCTTTAACCCTTTGGGTGTCAGCGAGGTATCCAACTCAGTGCAACGCAATGCGTTATATACTTTTCTGGCACTCAAAGGGTTAACTATTGGTACATTTAAAAACAAACAATGTTATAAAGATCACTTTGAATAAAATCCCTCCATTCAATCAGAGTGCCACAAAAAGATTCCCATCAAGCATTTGGGGACCAAACTGGTGACTAACACATCATTTTGCTATGCTTTACACAACCCCACGAGTGCTCAAAAGGTTACACTGACTCTTCCCACCCTATATAGTCATAGCTGTAATGACAGACATAATAAAAATATCACTCAACTTGAGTCTGATATCTGATGGTGAGCAATGGTAGCATAAACGGGTTATAACTCCAGCACGTCTCATTTCTAAACACACAAAAAATCTAAAGTACATGGAAAATCATATCTATCTCCCAATGAGAAACAAGGTGACGTAGTTGAGGAGTTTGAAAAAAATGACATCCACCAAGTCCATCCTTTGCCAGGTCTCATTTTGATCAAGAGGAAGGTAGTTTTATTTTATGGATGTATTACATTTTGTAATAAGTCAGACATAAAAAATAAGGCTTGAGAATGTATAACCATTTGAGTGCCAGAGTGGTATCCAATGCATTACCTCTCTGGCACCCAAATGGTTAAGGAACCTGAAAACACAATGTATTACAGTGGTGGCCACCCCCAAAGCCTTCCTGCATTTGTAGCGTACAACACCCAACATATTTATTTGCTGTAAAGTAAAAACACAGGCAGCTAAAGGAACACTATTTTACTATTGTCCATGACCAACTTAATGTTGAAGCACTGTTTAAGGATGTGACATGAGAATCTCGCGCTGTTATGCAAGGTGAGATTCTCATGTCGCCCTTTTCATCACAGCAATATGCTGAATGTGGCTTGTAGCTGCACGCTGTTTTCAATGCGACATTTTAAAAGGATACCTTCAGACTTTAGCATTACAAAAGGCATCCCTCGTGTAATCATTTCAGCGTCATAGGGTATGCATTACATACCCTTGTGACACTGAAAGGGATAAAAGCTGCACTGTTAGCAACAATCTTTTTATTTTTAATATTTCTGTAATTTAATGAAGGTTAAAAATGGAATCACAGGCTTAGAACCCTCCGTTCAGGGTATGTGAACCCAGCACCTTAACCACAAGGCTACAGACAATAAATGTCAATAAACACTCCCCTTTACCTTTTTTTCTACTTGCAGCCAAAGTTTAAATAGAAGCTCTTTTCAGCATTTAAGGTGCAGAGAAGTTGCAAAGGATTGTTGGATTAAGACATTTCTTGTGCTACTTTTTCAGCAGAGCATGGGAAGTCATTTTCCCTGTACTTGTCTCTTTGAAGTGTTTTAGAGGAGTTCAACCTCTAGGTACTTTGACCATTTATCTCTTAATCATTGCCCCCAACCTTTGTGCTGTTTCTATAGGTGATCAAATTTCTTAAAAGAAAACAGTTTACAGAAGACTGTATTGTACTGTACCCTAGATAGAGCAAGGAGAGGCTGTCAAGGAAAACTGTGCTGTGCCTGTGTTCATCACATCAGGCACCCAGCTTGGTGAAACATCCACTGCTTCACCAAGCATGGGGTTTCCTCTGGCAGAGGATGCTTCGCCAAGCAGACACCCAGCAAAGGGAGCTGCTAATGGAGTTTAGTGCATCTGTCGAAAAGCCATATTAACATATGAACACACCAACATGAATATAATAATATATCATTATCCTGCATTTCCATATGAGCTATTGTCGATATGTTTAGTACAAAATCATAAACCTGGTGAAGGTGTAGCAGATCGATGGCTATAAGGGCAGATAAGTAGGGGATGAAAGGAATGTGATGGTGAAGACATTTTAGTGCATTTTGGCAATGTGCCTTCAACACAGATCCGACACAACAACACCATCCCAAGTCCTTATCGAACCTTAGTACATCTCAGTCCTGGTGTCACAGGGTTTAGCATTAGAAAAGATTAGGAGGGAGATGCACTAAGGATTGATAAAGAGGTGATAGAGTAGAGATGTGTTCTGTAGTGATATCACTTCTCCAGTTCCTATGTTATTCTGTGAACTAAAATCTCCATAGCTGGAGAAATCTTAGTGCATTGGCTCCGTAGAATGATAAAGGAATTGGAGAAGTGAAATCACTGGAGCAGTCAACTCCACTTTATCACCTATTTATCACACCTTAGTGCATCTTCCCTCTCAAGTGGGGATGATTTTAGTGTATAGGCTCGATACAATCATACAGGAATGGGAGAACTAATATTTTTGGAGAAGGCATCAATGCTTTATCACATCTTTAATACACCTTAGTGCATCGCCCCCCAGAAGATCATTGAATGGTTACCTCAAAACCAACAGCGGAGATGTATAGTACAATTCACCATTCCAATGATACCAGCAAAGCATTACACATGAGAGAAAGGGAGAAGGAATGGGAGGGGGAACATACTTGGTCATATGCATAAAGTCAAAGTGGAGCAATTATGTGGCAAAATAATTATATCATTGTATGACAAATAAAATTCACATTGATTTAAAGGGGGCTTTTAAACCAATGAATGCTAGAAAATTCACCAATCATGGGGTTAAAATCCCCTAATCCTATTTAATACTGTAGAGCCTATGCACTAAGAACTCTCATGTTGGTGAAATCATAGTATTAATAGTATTAAATTGGATTAGGAGACATTATATCCAGGGCCGGATTTATAATAAGGCAGAGTAGGCATCTGCCTACAGGTGCACCCCACAGAGGGGCGCCTGTCATCGGGATCGTTTTGGTTTTTTTACACTTTTTTTTTTTGTGCCGCCCAGCAGCCCAGCAGCCGCCGGATACTGCTGTCTTCCTGCACTGATGACAGCCGGAGCGCAACCACTCCAAACGTGGAGACGCCGCGTGGAGCGTGCAGGTATTTTCTTCCTCTGTTCTGAGGCCAGTTTAAAACTGGCGCCCAGAGGAAGAAAACCCCTTCACGCTCCATGCGGCGCCTCCGCGTTTGGAGTGGTTGCGCTCCGGCTGTCATCAGTGCAGGAAAGTGAAAAAGAGGTACGGGGGAGAGATAGAGGCACAAGGGGGAGAGAAAGAGAAGTACATGGGGGAGAGAGGCACAAGGGGGAGCGAAAGAGAGAAGTACATGGGGGAGAGAGGCACAAGGGGGAGCGAAAGAGAAGTACATGGGGGAGAGAGGCACAAGGGGGAGCGAAAGAGAGAAGTACATGGGGGAGAGAGGCACAAGGGGGAGCGAAAGAGAGAAGTACATGGGGGAGAGAGGCACAAGGGGGAGAGAAAGAGAGAAGTATATGGGGGTGAAAGAGGCACAAGGGGGAGAGAGAGAAGTATATGGGGTGAAAGAGGCACAAGGGGGAGAGAGAGAAGTATATGGGGGTGAAAGAGGCACAAGGGGGAGAGAGAAGTACATGGGGGAGAAAGAGGTACATGGGGGAGAGAGGCACAAGGGGGGTAGAGAAGTACAAGGGGGGAGAAAGAGGTGCATAGACCCCATAGTAAAATAATAACAATGACACATGTTAATGTGTTAAGTTTTTTATTCTGCTGTTTGTTTTTAACACTGTTCATTAAATCAGTTTAAGTAATGAAAAATTAGCATTTTTTTTATCCGATTAATCGATTAATCGAAAAATATTTCAGTCAAAACTTTTTGAACTTTTTTTTTTTTTTTGGCGGGGGGGGGGGGGGCGCTTCAGCTTTCTGTGCCTACAGGCTCCTGAGATGTAAATCCGGCCCTGATTATATCACTGGATATGTTATATCAGCTTTTTCCATATGGATAGGTTTTAAGTGCATATGTACCTGGTGTACTTGCCTTTCTTTGCGCCTGTGTTAAATACTTTGAATGAACTTCACAGAGCTTCATCTCTCTTGATTTATAATTGTACAATATAAATTCATGTCTTAGGTTGCCATTTCCTGCTTTATGTAATAATGAATGTAAATACTATGAACTCCATTTAGAGCAGAGACAACCTGCACTACAATGTTTTGTTACTTACAATATTGGAGAAAAATGGCACACACAAACATGAGGAGTAATTCTGGGAGACCCAACTGTATATTAAGGGACTAATAAATGTCTCAAAATTTCCATTGATATAAATGGGGCTCTTAATCACCTGCTTGCTAGATAGGTCTGTAATGCTTTGCAACTTTAAACTGATGGGAATTTCTTTTGTTCCCTACAATACAACTGACTTACCTTACAGTGTCTTCTCCTTTGTGCATATGGTTCAATACTGCTAGCATTATCAATGCATGCAATTTCAATGTGGGACCATAATCTGCATGACTGTACATTTAATGTTAAATAACGTTATGCAAAGTAACAATGGTATTGATGGTAGTGAAAGCTTGAAAATGTGATTTAACTCTTTGAATGCTAGACAGTTTTTCTTAAATTGCTTTGCAAATAGCTGACTGTTTTATAAGTAACCTCTTGAAAAAAGCCTTTGCAGTAGACTCAGGAAAAAAACAGGTCATTACAAGGCAAATCTACACAATCTGTGCTCCACATGAACGGTTCACAGTGACAGCCAAAGGTAATTAATTACACCTCTACCTGGCTCCCTCCTCCTGTCCAATCCCAGTTTCAGATGGACTACCACTGCTACCCATTTTGCAGGTGAGTGGTCTCATTATCCAGTCTCTGCCTGAAATGGGTGGGTCTTTCACACAGTCTGGACAGTGTTCCTGTCCTCATCAGGGTACCACTGACTATATTGCAAATGATGCTCCTGGGGATTCTGCTGCTGCAACATGGGAGGTAATCTACACATGAGCCCTCCTCCCCCTCCTACATGCCCTCATTCTCAGTGTGTTCTGCTATCAAACACACACAGTGGTCATGGCTTCCACAATTACTGGTATATGTCACCTACTGAGGACACAGAGTGGAGCTGCGAAATCTGGTGCAGTCACCTGGAGAAGAGGGTGCAATGTGCATGCAGTGCGGATCAGGTGAGAGCAGAATATCGGTGTCTGAATAGTGATTCTGCGAGGCTGAGGAATCAAGATCTGGAGCAATTTTGGGACAAGCCAACTGCAATCTTGCTCATTGATTTAAACAGGACTTTTACACCTTTCATGGGGATGCATTGGGGACCTCCCTAACAATCAAGGGATTAACCCTCTGAGTGCCACCCCCTGTGGTGCAGTTGGTATGTCCTAGTATTTCTCCATCTGAATGTTCAGTATATAGGGTAGTGTCTTAAGAGGTCAAGGAAAGGGGTAGATAAACTTTGCCTTTCTAACTACAGCTCCCATCATCCTTAATTGGTTGACAACTGGAGAGCCAAATGTTACCCACCCATCACTGTGTGTACAGCACAGAGGTCACCATGGGACTGAGGGCAATATGCACAAAACAGAGACAGAGATTATTCTGCAGGGAAGAAATAAAAACATTGTTGCAATGTGTTGGGGACCTTTCTTGCATTTAAAGCAATAGGAATTTTATGGAATCTTGCAGTTTTTTTATTCTAGAATTGCACCACTTGTCCTTAGTACATCAGTCTCATATAGTATATGAAAAGTCAGAACTGAAATGTGGATAAGGCTATGAGGCTGATTTAACCCTCTGAGTGCCAGATTAGTTTTGCTCACCCTTCTGGCACTCAACCAGTTAATAAAATGAACAGAATCAAGTAATCTGTAAATCTGTAAATCCCAGAATCTACATTAATTTCAACAGTGATCTACAATGCATTGATTCAATATATGTTGAAGGCTCTCTAGGGTTCAGGGGGTTAAAAGACACATTGAAGTCAATGGGAATCTGTATTAGTCCTCTGTGGTTCAGATGGTTTGCTCCAATATTTCTCCAGGTTTATTAAATCAGCTTCTTAGTGTTTCCATGTGTTATTTTGTGTGTATGTGTGTGTTCAATAGGTGCTGCTATGTAGTGAATGGGTGACTTACATTTCTTTGTTTCCACATTGTTACAGTTTAGTGGTCTCTTTGTCTTTCACATACACAGATTACAGATCATAATGGTTTAACATCTGAGTTAAATGAATCTGCAGTTTCCCCTTCACACTTCAGTAGTTTTAACAGATGACTGCAGTCCTAGAGACCTATACTAGGCAGAGCATCTCCAAATGGTTGTACTATTAACATTATTCCTTTCATTCTGATCTTTTTCCCCTTTCATGTTTCATTTTTATTTCAAATATATATGGTCATATTCACAAAGATATGTGCACCAAATATACATTCTCAAAATTGCCATTGATTTAAACAAGTCTTGTCCCAATTCAGAAAACAAGCTGCTCCTTGCTTCAAATATTCCCCCCATTGTGTACTTTTTGTCTGATAATCTTTACGATGTGACAATCATAAATAACAATTCCCAGAATCCTTTTTGATTTAAATGAGGCTTTTAAAGGAATGGTAACAGAATGCTCTATGTGCTGTTTTGTTTACAATGTATCTTTTTTTAATTTGATTACTAGATCTGGTTTTATGTTCCCTGAAAGGTTTAGCTATATAATTAGCTATATATTTTTTTATTTGAATTTGCTTTCAGTCTACAGATAAATATTTCAGTGTACAGTCCGGTGTAGGATTGTGTCCCTTACAAGTCATTCAGATTTATTGAAGCCTTTGTTATTAGGAGGTGTGATCCAATGATAGCTTGATCGTTAGGTCAATAGATAGATAGACAGACAGACCGACATAACTGCCCACCTACCTAAATTAATCTGTTAAAAAAAACCAAAATAGCCACTTATTACTATTTCCCATTAAACTGATGCTAAACCAATGTTTACAGTCATTAATAAATTTTGCTTCCAGTGTTGTTACATTTTACAGTAATGTAACTACCTCTGTTACATCCGATTATTTCATCAAATGATTATTCAGAAAAATGATCTGTAATTGTAAACGTAAATAAAAGAAAACAGAAAAGCTGACGTATAAAAGAAAACGTTCTGGAATAAACCAGTTGCAACATAGGACACTAAGAAACATTTGTGCAAATCCCATTGACTTAAAAGGGGAATTTAGTCCCTTGAATGCTAGACAAGTCTCCAACTCATGGGGGAGAGGCACAAAGGTTCAATGTAGACAAACATTGCCATATGCCATAAGAATTAAGCATGCAAGGGGAGGGGGTAGAAGCTCACATTAGTCTGCAAGGTTGTTGAACTGCTGGTGATATGGAAGGGATGGCCTCCCAAACTCATCGCCAGAAGTCAGACAGCACTGAAGTCTGAAAATATCCTCTCTGCTTCTCCACTTGCTCAGTGGGGGAGTGGAGAGGATGCTTTCAGCACCACAAACAGCATCACTCCCTTGACCCTATGAGTTCTAAGGGGTGCACATTGCGCACCCTTGTGATGCTCAAAGGGATAGAAAAGTTCAGTGTCCTACTATACAAACATCCCCTCAGCTCCCCATATTGCCTTAAAAATAAGGGAGAATATAATTCTAATTCAGTACAAAACATGATTTAACTTTGCAGAGATATTCAGCCTCTAGTTGTGATATAACTTTTAGTTTAATGCTGTGATTGATATACTTTGCGATTTCTTGTTTTCCAGCATCCCCCCCATCTCTGTCCCATTTGCCACTCTGCCTTTCCCCCTCTGCACATTTGCCCCTATCACCCCTTCTCTGTCCCATTCGCCCCTCTGTCCTCCCTTTCCTGCACGTTCTCCAGTGCCACCCCTCCGCTGTCCTATTTGCCACCCCTCCTCACCTTCTTGCCTCTTTGCTCTACACCCTGTAATTCCAGCATTGTCCTCTCTCCACTCTGTCTCCATTATCTCTGCTTTTTATGCTATCCTCTATTCTCTCTCACATCATCTCCACTTCTCTTAATATGCTTTACTCATTGTTTCTGCAGTAATTATGATAGGGACATCAAAGAGGCATGACGGCAATTATAACAGAAGCACAGGTGATGTAAGGGAGAATAAAGGACATCATAAAAAGCAGAGATTATGTGAGACAGAGTGGAGAGAGGGAACTTTTGCAATTATGGGGCTGAGAGCTAAGAGGCAAGAAGGTGATGATAATCCTCTAGACTGTAAGCTCTCACAAGCAGGGCCCTCTGATCCTCCTGTTCTCCACATCTGATTGTACTGTTTAATACCTCTGTATGTCTATTCCCAATTGTACAGCGCTGCGGAATTAGTTGGCGCTATATAAATAAAGAATAATAATAATAATAGGTAAGTTGAAGATGGGAGAAAGGCACAATCATAGCACTAACGGCAGTACACAAGGAAGGCATGATACGCAGAGCTGAGCAGAGTTCGACTGGATAGGGGAGAATGTTAGGCAGTGAAAGGGATGGAGAAGAGGTGGCGAATAGGACAGGTAAAGGGTGACATTGGTGAACGTGCAGGGAGGGAAGACAGAAAGCAACAAATGGGACAGAGAAGGGGTGACAGTGGTGAATGTGCAGAGAAGGAAAGGCAAATGGGACAGGGAGGGGTTCCCTATGGCACTCAAAGGATTAAGAGAGTGATGCTGTTTGTGTTGATTAAAAAATC
This sequence comes from Rhinophrynus dorsalis, assembly GCA_037306005.1. Taxonomy (NCBI): domain Eukaryota; kingdom Metazoa; phylum Chordata; class Amphibia; order Anura; family Rhinophrynidae; genus Rhinophrynus; species Rhinophrynus dorsalis. Next base: position 232,945,646 of record CM074718.1, on the reverse strand, counting down.
CTCTCAGCTTCCACAAGCAAGTGGAGGTGCAGAGAGGATATTCTTAGACTTCAGGGTTGTCTGCTGATGGCGATGTGTAAGGGAGGTCATCCAGCAGAATGTTCATCCCAGAACTGCACCACTGTATTAGTACATGGTCATAGTACGTCATGGGTTGATCTGAGTTAACGACCCATGACGTACTATGACCGTCATGGAATTCCGGGTTTCCACCGCAGCTGCACGTTGTTCGGGGAGTCCGAAATCGGGAAAAAAAAAAAGCTCAATGGTCCTTTAGTGACCACCGCGTGCCTGCGCGGTCGGTCGTTAAGGGGTTAAATACCCATACTTCATTTTTACTTCTAAAAATGTCTGTATTTGTTTTATGTGGCCATAAAACCTAATATGTTCTGACAGAGAAGACACTCCTACATTTTACAGCGTTCTGAGGCCTAATGCTTTATATATTTTGAGGAGGGAAGACATTTCTACCTTTTTCCAGCATTCAAAGTTCCATAGCCACTCTGAGGTGACTGTCCAAGATTTTCTGCATTTTAAAATACAGGTGCAGAGGGCACTAATCATAATAAATTAACGACTTTAACTCTCATCTTTCATGGAAAGAAAACAAATGTTCTTGGAATAAGACAGTTTACATATGCAATAAAAAAGCAACATTTAAATTTATATTTTAACCCCTTAACGACCCTTGATGGTCATAGCATGTCATGGGTTGTCTTGACTTAATGACCCATGATGTGATATGACCGTCATGGAATTCCGGGCTCCCCCTGCGGCTGAACGCCGTTCAGGGAGTCCAGTATCCGAATCGAAAAAAAAAAAAATGCTCCTGGTCTTTTAGTGACCGCAACGTGCCTGCGCAGCCGGTAGTTAAGGGGTTACGAAAGGACCATATGAAACATTTATTTGTACATATGCTAGCTGTCAGTACATGATTTGTAACGTTATATGAACCCATTTCATTTTTATATGTTAGTCTTCTTTAAGCTAAATTGTGGTTTATTATTAGGATGTGTTAGTGTTCCCTTAAACAGTAAAATATGGGCTGCACCTTGCCTGGTTCAATTAATCACTCTTACTGCTTTTTTGCTGCCTTTTCTTATCTTGTCTACAATCCTCCAGCTGCTCATACTGATAAGCTTATATATTGTATGGTTAGACTATTTCTTACTTTCTATCTGTTATCAAGTGGGTAGCAAGAAGTATGTACGCTGTTGTATAATTTATCAATTTCACATTCCCCTTTCTTCTGGAAAAATGCATTTCGGGCTGAACTTCTGTGAATATGTTTTTAATGTGGATAGATTAATGAGGTTGCACTTGTATTTGCACAAGGACAGAAGATTGCATTTCTACTTAGATTTTCAGTATGCATCTCTAAGCAGAACAACAAAGCACTTTATGGTTCTGTATGTGTCCTGAATTCTGTTCCAAATGGAGATTGTAGACTATCCAGCTTCTCTACAAGTGAATGGGGAACCACATGTAAGACTAAACTGGTGAAGATCATTCTGCTACCTCTCCTCTGATGGTTGCAATATTCTGGATGGTTTCTTTTATTATACATCTACACTGGTATATTGACATATACCATAGTTAGGAAATCCTATAGAACATGGCAACATGGCTCAGAACTCTCTCTGGAATATAGCTTCTTAGGGGCAGCACCATAGATATATTGGCAGTATGTAGTTTGATGATATTATTAATGGATCAGAGAGAGGTACACATTTCAATTACACAGAATATTAACAGAGAGCCCTTGGGTGGCTTGATGAACACAACAGCATTGTCAAATAGGTAGACAAGAAACAAAGTTTTGGCATGTCCAATGAATACTATAAGGAGTAATCATTGTATCACTTAAATGCTGGCTATACATATAAGACATTGAAGTATAGTCCAATAACTGTGTGTACATTAAAACTATGTAACCTGCTGTGTTGTGGGGTCTATGGAGGATCTTTCAATAATGAACTGGTGACCAGAATTTCCTACTATAAATTTGGTATTTCCTCCCAAAGGATCATAAGAATTGCAAAAAAAAAAAAAACCCAGACAGACCTACCATCTCAGGGGAGGGCTCACTTTTTGAGCCCTTCTATCAATACTTTAATATGAATCTCTGGGAATATATTAGATCAATTCTTTCCTCTTTTTGAAGACAGTATAGATGCCCTGAAGGCAGTTTGTTGCAGCTTACCTATATCCAGCGCCGCCGCTTCAGCAGGTGCTGGAGTTGTATCGTGAAAAATGACACTTCCACATCATCCTGCACTGTGCTTCTGGGACTGGGTCTGGGTGCACTTGGCATTAGTAGCGGACGCTCGTGTCCTCTGGCTAGGAGTATTGGAAGCTTTACTTGACGCAGAGGTGGCTCAGTATTACGACGCATCTCAGTTAGATGCTTCAATTCTGGCACAAGTAGGCGTGTTTAACGCAGGCCACCTTCTTATCTTTGGGTTCTGGTCTGGCTCCTCCTATCTTCTTCCTGGCGCCTTGTATTTAAAGGGAACTGGATTTCCATACAGTTACCCATACGGTGATGTTTAGTGCAGTTCGTTGTCTTTGCTCCTGTTCCGTTTATGACCCTGGCTTTTCTGACCATCCATCCTGATGCTGACCTGTAGCTCTGTCTGACTACTCTATTGTGGTACCTCTTGTAGTGGACACCCAATATGGTGCAGACCTGTGTCTCTGGCTGACTACCAGCTCCGTGTATGACCTAGGCTTGTCTGACCATCTATCCTGGTGCTGACCTGTGGCTCTGTCTGACTACTCTCTTGCGTTACCCATTGTAGTGGACACCCAATCTGGTGCAGACCTGTGGCTCTGGCTGACGACCTACTCCCTGTATGACCTGGCTTGTCTGATTATCTGACCTGGTGCTGATCTGGGGCTCTGCCCAGCTATCTTCTGAGTTACCGCCTGTTTAGTGGACTTCTTAACTGGTGCAGACCTGTGGCTCCGGCAGACTCTGATCTTACTGACTGCAGGTGTGAGTCAGTAGTTTCTCCTGTTGCCTTTCCGTCAGTACACGACCTTCTCCTGACTGACTGCAGGCGTGAGTCGGTCGTCTTCCTGGTTACCATCCTTAGGGGAGATCTTTCTGGCCTACTCTTTCTATCTGGCGTGTGAGACTACCATTGGCTTCTGCTTAGTCTCTGCAGACTGGGAATTTGGATACATACTCCTATTGCTGATAGAGTCCCTGTTTCTTTAGTTACCCTCCGCTCCATCCTGAGTATTGCTATATTTATTTACTCTTATTTAATAAAGGTGAATTTTACTTTACAGTCTGACTCTTGTCTTTGCTTGAAAACCATGACACAGTTGTTAATTTTCATTGGGAGCCAGGTTGTTGAGGAATATGCAAGGAAACTGTATGCTTGCCTCTATCAGCAATATAGACATCATGTATGGGTGTGTGTGTTTCTTTCTGTGTATGTATATATGTCTGAATTTACAGTATGTTTATGTACAGTATGTCTATATATATATGTATGTATTTACATTATGTTTATGTACAGTATGTCTATATATATGTGTGTGTGTATTTCTGTTTTACACCTTTCAGTCCCACATTGCTATCCAATGCATTGGATGCCCCTTTGGAAATCTCAGTTAACCCTTTTACTGCCACAGAGCTATCCAATCCATTCATTATATCATTGTCACTCACAGGACACACAAACAGTTAACCCTTTTGGTTCTAATGAACTATCCAATGCATTGGATATCACCTCTTCATGCAGTGTTAACCATTTCAGTGCCACTGAACTATCCAAGGCATTGGAAATAACTTTGCCATGCAGTGCTAACCATTTCAGTGCCACTGAACTATCCAAGGCATTGGATACCACTTTGCCACTCAAAGGGCAATAAAACAGTTAATTATTTCAGTGGCAAACAGCTATCCAATGCATTGGATACCTCACAGGCCACTGAAACGGTTAACCCTTTCTGTACCACAAAACGTTTGGATACCACTTTGACATTCAAAGGAGTAACCTTTTTAGCACCACAATAATATCCAAAGCATTGGATAACTCTTTGCCACTCAAATGGAAATCAAACAGTTAACCCTTTCATCTCCACATACCTATTCAATGCATTGTATATCTCATTTGCGTCACACTCCATTACTCATCAGAAAACATGAAAAACCACGAAAATGTAATTTACCCAAACCTTTACCTACTCCCCAGCCACCCACAAGCACCCTAATTGATACTGTGTGTGTGTGTGTGTGTTGTTGTTTGTTTTTTGTTTTTTTCATTTTTTTGTGTGCTTTTTTTCCCATTTGTACCACTTTCATTGCCACATTCCTATCCAGTGCATTGGATACCGCTTTGCAACTCAAAGGGCAATTAAGCAGTTAACCCATTCAGTGCCACATTGATATTAAATGCATTGAATACCTCATCATCACTGAAAGGACAGCCAAGCGCTTAACCCTTTCAGTGGCACACAGCTAGCCAATGCATTGCATACCTCTTGGGCACTCATATTAGTGCCATCTAGTGCATTTGATATGTCTTTGACACTCAAACACTAGTCACACAGTTAACCACTTGCTTGCTAGAGGGTTTGCCAATGCACTGCATACATCTTTACCACTCAAAGATTAAATGTTTTACTGGCAGAGGCCTCCCATCACTTACTTTCCAATGCAGTGAATATGTCTTTACCTCTCAGTTAACCCTTTCAGTACCTACTACCATAACTGCATTGCTCAACATGATTTGGATCCCACCAGTCTGCTTCTCAAAGGGTAAAACTGCACGGGCAATGCTGTGCCTCTATTGCTAGTTATAAATAAAATGTGTGTGGTGGACATTAGTCTGCAAGGTTGAGTAAGGGATAATAACGTATTTTATGTTTACAATTGACCCTTAAGTAATTTTGTAGACCTAGATTTAGCAAGCAATTGGGGAAAAATCATTACAATTCCAACACAATTCTACAGGTTCTATTAAGCACTTGTATAACCAGGTTTTCATAAATGTTGGAGAGCATCATTTAATTGTAATTTTTTTCCTGGTTTTTAACCCTTTGAGTGTCACAAGGTTGTGCAACTCATTACAGAGCAAAGAGTTGCACATCCCTATGGCAATCAAAGGGTTAAATCAGGAAGAAACCACTCATCAAAAAAACGATTGATTGTATTTCAAGGAAACTGACACCTAAAATTATGTCAGTTGATATAAATTACACCAAGCATATGTAAAAATTATTTATTCTGTTACATCCCTGAAGCTTGAATTTTAACCCCATAGCGACAAATGACTTACCAGGTACGTCCCGCAAAAACTGTCACTAGTGACAGAGGACGTACCTGGTAAGTCACGGAAGTCCGGGTCTCCGTGCGGCTGCACGTTGTTTGGAGACTCTGGAATCAGTTTAAAAAAAAAAATGTTCTGCGGGCGTTAAGGTGACAGCCGCGTACGAAGGCGGCTGTCACTAAGGAGTTAAAGCATGTGAAAACGTTATTATTCCATACATCCCAAGTGTCCCTCTTTAGGAGGTACAGCCCCTTTTTGAGATCCAAATCCCTCTGTCCCTCTTTCCCACCCAGGTGTCCCTCTTTTTAGGAGATCAGACTGCGTGATGTGTATATTGATGATGTTGTATTGTTCCACAGCAATAAAACTCACACTAATGTTTGTAGAAACTTCAGTATATATGTTTATAAATTAGTGTAAATAAAACACATTGGTCTTGCTCTAAATAATTTATTCAGTTACACAAAGAGGTATCAATAGCTCATGAAATAACCAAAAAATTATTGGTAATACCCTGCCCTCTAGCCATGCCCCCAGCAACACCCCCTAAAACAACAGTGTTATTCTTTGGCCATTTGAAATGTTGGGAGGTATGTTATTCGGAGATTATTTATTGTTTGTGTTATTTGTAATGAGATACAGGCCTCGATTCAATTGAGACCGATGCCAAAAAAAACACCCAACTGTGTTTTTTCGAGCACGGTAAGCAATTAAATTACTTATGCTATGAAGAAATGCCACTAGAAAAAAAAACACATTGGGTGCTAAATGTGCACCCACTGAAACAAAGGAAAACTAGTCTCCCATTCAGTAAGGGTGGGATAGGTTCCTTCATGGATGCAGCCTCAGTGGAATCTCTGCTGCAGTTTCATCATAGTCTGAGACAGGAGTGTGGTTGCCTGAGCCAACCTCACGAACTCCATAGTGTGGCTCAGCCATTATGTAGTGATTTACCTGAGGGCTGGTCTTATTCAGGAGCTGGAGTATTTGTACAGGGAGGCACAACCATACAAAACCACACTAACTGAGGGCCGAAGTAAATGTATGAAAAGGAACAGGTCTTTTTCTCCAGGTACCATTCACAGAAACTGGAATGCAGGTGAAAATGCTTCAGGATAGAAGCAAGGACAGGGTCAGGTAATCTGAATTAGCCTTGGCAGTGGCAAACAATCCATAGTCAGGGCAGGCAGCAAACAAGTAGGGTCCAGGAACTAGGAAAAGTCAAAATAAGAATCTCTCTCACAAATAGGAATTGGGAAACAGGCAGGTTTCGTGAAAAGGTCAAAGTCAAAACCAGAATATATCTCACAATCAGGAAACAGCAAACAAGAAGGGTTCAAGATCAAGCCATGATCAAAACTAGAATATCGCTCCTGAGCAGGAATCAGGAACACTGAGTACCTGAAACGGCAAAACAGCTGAACACTGAATGCTCTGGGAGGCTGGGTAAAATACCTGATAATCAGAAATCATCTGACATGCTTGTCTAATCAGGACAGATGGAATCATGCAGCTGAATTAAGAACCAGGCTATCATAGAATCCTGCTGCATCGAGTCCCTCTACTGGCTCAGATGAAGAATGCGGGACCCACAGCTGCAAGTCCACAGGCTCAGTCCTGACAATTCCAGACGTAGTGATGCAGCAGTGATGCAGCAGAGACCAAATTCCTCTTCTGGTGGTGTGACCTGGAGAGGTGTCTCATTCTTTTAAAGAAACAGCTATAGTTATGGAGTGGAAAGCTGAAGCTGGGGGATTACTGTTTGTAGAATGGAATTGACCTTTTAAAACAGTACCAGGAAGGGCAAATTTTGCATTTCAATGGTAACCTTGTCTCAGCCTTCTGCCCAGCCATATGTGACAATGTCTGCATAGAAGTGGAGAGATATCATATCGCATGACAGCCTCCATCTCTCTGAGGAAAGTGTATGGGGAGAGGCATTTGAGAGGTCCAATGAAATAGCAGACCTTTCCACTTGTACATCAGAAATACTTTATATTTCTTTGCTATAGGAATTGAGTGGAAGACATCCTTGAATCAGTTAGGCAATATATTGGTTTCCTTCCATCCTGAATCTCTTGGGTCTGAAGTATTAATTGAGGTCCTTGACATTTAAAACTGGCCTCCATGACCCATCTGACTTTGCAATTGGTAATACGTTTTTTTTTATTACTAATAAGTTATTATTACGATACGTTCTTCTGTTAAATCACTTATTCATGTATGTATAGTTTTCTTTGATAATGGTAACAAAACATGGGCAATTTTAATTCTGAGCTGTTTCTTATATATTTTCATAATGTTCTACAGATGGAAAGCAACAATAATTTCAGGAACCAAGCTTGCCAAAGAAATACATAAAGAAGTACAGAAGGATGTGGAATCCTGGTTGTCTCTGGGCAACAAACGACCTCATCTTAGTGTAATCCTAGTAGGAGATAACCCTGCCAGCCATACTTATGTAAAGAATAAAATAAAAGCTGCAACTTCTGTAGGTAAGTCCTCATGGCAAGATTTACCACAAGGGAGAGTAGGTTAATTCGGTACAGCTGTACTAAGTAGTGGCCACCACCATCCTCTGAATTGAGAGAATGGTCAGAGCATTCCCATCCCAATATCACAGCACCCCACATCTGCTAAAGTTTTATGGAGATTTAAGAAGTATTATGCACCTTTTAGAATTGCTCTGTTGTTTTGTGCGCATGACCATTGATTACAAGTATAGTTTCATTTGCTGCAATACACATAGAATTTCTGGCAAACCCTTTACGTAAAGAACTACACATATAAGCTACATTAATTCAGAAAGAGAAAATATGCTTTTTACTTCAACAAAGACAAGGATTCTTTTACAGTATGGACAGTAAAGATATGTAATTATTTGCCTTAGGAGGTTGTGTTGGCAGATACTATGCAACTTTAAAAATACTATTGGAAAGCATGGATACATTTCTAGCTAAGAATAATATAGAGACTTACTACAACTGTTTTCAACACAAGAAGGCTGTTGATCTAGAGAGAAATCCAACTGCATTTTTTTAGATTTTTATATGCCTTTTTCTGAATCAACAGTTGATGTATGTCCAAAATTAGACTTGGTGGACTTATGTCTTCTATCAATCTCATTGACTGTTTAACTGTAAATTACCTGATCTTCTCAAACAGAGCCTTCTATATTTCAGGAATTTCAACAGAAGTGATTGTGAGACCAAGTAATATTTCTCAGGAAGAACTCTTGGAGGTTATAACTAATTTAAGCAATGATTCCAGTGTTAGCGGCCTGCTAGTACAGTTACCTTTGCCAGGTAGGTCCTTACACTCATGTCAAGTAATAGGACTGAAATGACTGATGTAAACTATGAGACACAAAGCTATTGCTGAATTGACAGCTTTGTTGTGCAATGCCGTTTTATCAATATCTTCATAATAAATATCTAGAAAAAAGTGCAAGAGTTCAAAAATGTCTTAACCCATTGAATGCTAGCGGCTTTCTCCAAACCACTGGCAAGCAAATTAGTCAGATATGTGTCATCTAAGGGGTTAAACTTATGAACTGGAATAATTGTTAGGCAGCCCAACAGCCCTGTAGAGGGAACTAAAAAACTGCCATGATGTTAAATGGGTTTTTAACCCCTTAATTGCTAGAAAGGTTTCCAATGCATTGCACTGGTGTTCTCTCTAAAATTCAAGGGGCTAAAAAACCTGTTTAACCTTTTGAGGGCCAGAGGGGTACCCAGCGCATTGCTCTGCAGTGCATTGGGCACCCCATCTGTCACTCAAGGGGTTAAATGACAGGGAATTTGGAGAATGTGGATTTATCATCTATGGTGGACTTGGTTTGCTTCAGGGTTACTCCTGCTTTTTTTTTTTTTTTTTTTAAATAAACGTCTTAAAGTTAAAGCAAATAATGGCTTGGATTCCATTGCAGTTGATAATTTTATCAGTGGTTTAAGCTGCAAAATGATCCATAGACTTTAATGGGAATCTATTAGATATGACCAGTGTTAATCACTTGTCACCTGCAATATGTTCTAGGCCAACATTTGTAATCACTGGTATAAACTACATTTTTAAATAGAAAATATATGCTATCTTGGATGAATTGTTGCTCCCCTGTTCAGTTTACTACAGGTTATCACTTTTTCTATAATCTGAAATGACCACGGTTTTGGTGATAAAACAAGTAAGTGTATATCTGTGGGTATTCACTGAAGACTTTATAAATGTCATGTTACTCGGCAAGTGAAGAAAATGTAGTGTAAAACTGGGAGGAAGGGATGGTACTTGAGGTTCAGTCTTGAACCAAACCAGCTGCAACATAGGGGATAAATATTCATATCATTCCCACTTATTTACATTGAGATTTCTACCTCTGTAATGCTAGAAAGGTCTCCCAGACATTGCAATGTCAATGGAAATTTGATTTCTCCTGTATAGTGCAGTTGGTTTGCATCAGAATTGCACCTGTTTACCTTCCAGAATTGCACATTTGGTGTGATTAACCACTTAAGGTTCAGCGATCACGGAGTGTCTAGTCCTTTAAAGACCAGATAGACGAGTTCGACGTGCCATCCCACGTGACTGATCACGTGGGGCGGCACGTCGAAAGAAGGACTGAAAGAGATCGCTCCGGTCTTGGAGCGATCAACTTCAGTCCACGGTATTACTCACCGCGCTCCTGCAGGAGCACAGTGGGTAATAGTACGTGACGTACCAGGACCGTCACTGGTCCTTAAGTGCTGGACCAGCGTGACGGTCCGGGTACGTCACAGGACGTGAAGGGGTTAAGGAAACCATATAAGGAGAGATAGTGGGGCGGCACCTCTACTTTTTTGATAAGGAAACTAAGAAAAATCTGTTTACTAATAACATATTTATCATTGTTTATGTATTTTATTATCCTTATAATACATTTGAATAATGTGTTAAAAAAGTTTATATTTACTATTTGATAGGCTATCCTACACTGCTTATATTGGTATTGGCTTAAAGGGATAGTAATACTTCATTTTATCTTTATTTTATTTTGTAGGCATTAAAAAAACATGAGGAACGATATAAATCTTATCTCTCAAACCTTTATGGCTTGAGAGATATTCACAAGCAAAGTTCCCCTCCCGTCCCTTTTACCTAGTGTAAGCCATCTCTTTTCAGATGTGGAATCCAGTCCATAGACCAGACAGATAACAGCAGGGGACAATCTTCTTTCTATGAGAACAATGAAAGCCCTGCCCCCCTAGACAAGTTTTTCAGGTTTTTCCCTTATCTTAATTGAAGATTGTCCCTCTCTGCAGTCTACCTGGGCACCTCCCTTCTGATCTGGCTGAACAGTGTTACATCAGTAAAAGGGGTGGGAGGGGATACTTTGTCACTTAATTACTCTTGAACTACAGCTCTGACAGAATTGCAATAACACTCTCTAAAGTCCAAATACTATGATGATTAATTAGAGCTGCTTTTATTATGAAACATTACTATCCCTTTAAGTGCAGTTGCATCAGGGTTATCTCTGTACTTTTATCTTTGATCATGACCTAGGTTCCATACCACGCAAAAACATCTACCAGTTAGGGATGGGAAAATTTTTTCGAGAGGGACATTTTTAATGAAAGTGGTGATTTTCTGCTTTTTTCCATCTTTTTCATTGCATTGAAATCAATGGTAAGAATGCTTTTCCCCATCATGGAAAGATCCACTTTTTTTCCCACAGGGATAGTATAAAGGGGGTATCAGGTTCCCTCAACATGTCATTCTGTGTTTTCTAGACAAAGCAAAAGCAGCTCAATATTTAAGCTAGAGAAGATGGACAAATAAAGTGGAGTTGGAGTTCTGTTTAGGGAGTCTGTTGGGCAGGCAATTTGAGCTTTGTGTTTGATTGAGAATAGATGACTGAGCCTCTGTAACTGACAGACTTTACAGATTGACACCCAAGAGACAGTCAAATACAGCTGACACTGACTCCTACAACAGCCGCAAGAAGCATACCAAGCATATTATTGACTAAGGCCAATCCTCATCCTGTACTGTAAAAAAATAAGACTGCAGTGACTTTGGGAGAGAGAAAAAGCAGCAGCTGAAATCCTCTCGACACAAATTACAGACAAAGTGGGACAGAAGCAGTTGTACTTGCAGTAGGTGTGATTTCTTTGTTTTTTTTCTTCTTTTGTAGGCAGAGAAAGATGGGGATAATTAATGAAAAAATATATATAGATTTACTGGTAGGTGACAGAGACAGGGACCTGATGTGAGATGTGACTGAGGCTGACCGTATCAGATTCTAGAGCCAGGGAAAGGACACACTTATAGTAATAATAGTATAGTGATGTATCTCACCACAAGAGTGTTCCCCATCACTATACCCCCAGTCTAAACTGCAACATAATTACTACTTTGTAACCAAGTACTTAATGAGTCCTGTTAAGTGAGCTCTGTCGGGTGTTTGACACACAGGTTGCGGGATGGCACATATGTAAGAGGAGATCTATGAGTGGCTGCCAGTGCCTGCTGCTAAAAAATGTAAGCGATGATAGTGATGATGAGAATCATAATGACATTAGCAATAATACTATGCTTTTCACTTCTTCCAACATAACATCTAGCCATTCAGTCAGTAATTGTGGTGGCCTACCAAAGCCAGTAGTGAAGAAGACAATTATAGAAGGACAAAAGTGTGAAGGTGATGGAAAGTTATTGATAGAAGATGATGGTGTGGCTTTTTTAGAGTCTGGCATAAAAGCAAATTAGCAAATATTAGAAAACAGAGTGCAAAAACAGCCTGAACATCCTAGTAAAGATATGCTTGGTTGAAACTTAATTCATCATCATTTTCACCACCAGCATCATCAGCCTCATTTGTTTTAGCCCTACCAGAGTCTGAAAGTGGGGATGTTGATGAGGATGACCCTGAGTCTTTAGTATTGGATGATGCCACTGCCACTAGCATTGATAATGATGATGTCACAAATACAGGAGACTGGCTCTCGATAACAGGACAAAGGGCTAATAAGAAGTCTAAGTCTCATGGTATCTGCAGAAGAAGCTAGGGAGAGAAGCTTGAATGTGAATGCAGAGCATAGCTGGAAACTAGTGTACCCTTGCTAATGTTAAAATCATATTAAAGGTGCTGGCCATGAAGCCAGATATCCCACCCCCTGATTGAGCCTCGGTCTGGACCAGGATAGGTAAACTGGTTGTCAGGGGAAAGAGAAGTGGGACTGGGGGACTAAAGAGTAGTTGATGCAAGCCAATAAGTCGAGGCAGGAAGATGTCAAGTGCAGTTAGAGTACAGGCCGAGGTCAAGACAGGCAGAGTTCGAGCAAGGAAGAAAAAAACAGAAAAAAGGTTGTTGACCAATGTACAATATCAGAACAAAAATTGAAAAAATGTCAAGTTGCATATAAGCAAACACTTACTGGAATGGTCGGTTCTGGTGATGAGCTCCAATACCAGAAATAGCAAGCAGGGATATAGTAACCAACCTCTCTGGCACTCAAAGGGTTAAATACCCATTTTAACCCAGTACATAAGGAAAAAAATCTGCAAAAAAAGTGTTAACAATAAAAAAATTCAAACTAAAGTCACTTCACCAAAGTATATAAATCCTTATCAAAGCCTCTTAGGAAAAAATAAAGACAAAGCAAATTAGTTCATAAAACTTCTAAAAGTAATTAGTGAAACAGTCAGCATTTGGAAAGTGCCCATATTTATGTATCACAAATAGGGCAGCCATGTAACACCCCTCTAGTTTACATATGTAAATGTAACTTGTTCATTTCATAATCTGAAGTGTGTTACATTTGCATATGTATTTTGTTGGGGTGTTACATGGCAACACCTCTTCAACATTCAGACTCAGATGGTTAAAGAGACTGAAACTGTGAGACGGACAGAAAAATGTAATTAAATCTGGTCTTCACACATTCATTGGTGACAGTTGGTGTCATTTCATGACAAAAAAGCAAAAAATGCTATGTGGGATTAAATTATATTTAAAAGAATATTAACTTTAGTTGATATTGTCCCTTTAATTCTTCAGCATACAATGCAAAGTTATGGCCAGTAGATGGCACCCTCAGATTAGTCAAAGTAAAACATAATTCCTGCAATAGATAATGTACTAATGTATGAAAGTTGGAATCTGTCTTAGATGAATTTCCAACCAAGCAATTAGTATGTTTGAACATGCAAACAAACTATATATATATATATATATATATATATATATATATATATATATATATATATATATATATATATTTGTCTAGTTCATTTTCCTAAAGGAACCCTATTGACAAAGATGGGAAATTAATAATGAATAAAGTTGGGTTAACTCCGTAATGACCAGTGAAGTACTCGGACTGTCACCGTTTTTTCCCTAAAGGGCCGTTGACAGTCCTGGCACGTCACAAACGGGTACTAAAATTGACCGTTCCAGTCCATTGTCAGCGTGCCAACAATTATCCAAGCAGTTTTTAAGGGAAGGTAATTTCTCCAGACCGCTGGTTGTTAATGAGTTAATGTTTTTTAATGTTGTGATAATTGCATTAGTCTTCTATTTTTGACTTCCCCATTTTTTCTGTACACTTCCTGACTCTTAACTTCTCCTCCAAAATAATAATACACTATCCTATATTATAATTCGCTATGTTTGTCAGAAGCCGTCACGCGCAAAAGTAGAGACAGCTGGGCATGCTGCAATCATGCACAGTACAGCTTGCCTGTGCCGCGGCTGATATGGAGTGGGGTGCTCCAATTCAGACCGGAGTCCGCAGAGAGAACTATGGTCTGAATTCGGAGCACCCCGCTCCATATCAGCCACGGTGCGTTTGGGTATTCAGTGCTGCTCATGACTGCAGAGCCGCCAGTGTTGGCCCGTGTTTACGGGCTTTAAAACTAGTAAATAATAAAGAACTAGAATGAATACAAATTAAATTGGATTGTAGAAATCTTATACTTTTACTGAGGCTGATATACTAAGCAGAGTAATTTTCAGGGCACATCAACTGCACAAGAGATGGAAAAAAATGTGAAACTTACTAATACTTTAAATGAAGTCATTCACAATTTCAGGGGCAAAAGTAGAATCATCTAGGCCCTGTGACAAAATCAGAAGTAGGAACTCTAACTTAGCTGTTCATAAGGCTAAGTAATTGCTGGTTCAGGGTAATTATATTCTAAAGTACTTAGGCCAGTGGTTCTCAAGCTTTTTTTACTCGAGGCACACCTATTATGCAAAACTGGGTCTAGAAACACTTACAGCACAGTGCACATGACAAAAAAGAGAAGAGATAAAATAATCTAAGTGTAGTAATTTAATAATGAACAATTAAAAGCAAGGTAATAAGTTATACTCCCAATAGCCCTTCTTTGGCTTTATGCACATCAAGCGGGTCTCTCTCCCGTATTAGCCAGCGAACTGCATCCTCCGATCAAGCTGAATCCAGGTCCAGATAGTTACTGCTATCTGTATAGTTGTTCTTCCAATGTGATGTGCCAGATGTTTAGAGGATGTCTACTCCACTTGATAACATATCAGTGGGAATTAAAGACGTGTGAAAAGGAATAACACTATACAATGTACAGTTTTGCTCATTACCGGCTTGAGATGGTAACCTCATGGTGAGGTGCATTCGAAATGCTAAGCGGGGCGGTGTGTGGTCCTGTCAGGGGCAGAGGAAACTCGCAGGGGGGGTGGAGGAGACCCGATAATCTTCGGCAATTGGCCTTAGTGAGTCCCAAACGTTTTCGCAGACACAGTTTGCTTCTTCAGGGAAAGGATCAAAGACTTCATTATTAAATTACTACACTTAGATTATTATTTTATCTCTTCTCTCTTTTTGTCATGTGTGCTGTGATGTAAGTGTTTCAAGACCCAGTTTTTCAATCAGTGGTCAAGGCCACTATACACCGACTCCTGCTGCACTGACTGAGAGGATTGTAATTTTCATCAATTTCATCATATCATTTAACATCCATTGACTGATCATTTCATCTATCTCCATTCTCATTTTCATTCCATGTTTTCCTGGTAAAACTGACTATTCCATTGTGACTGTTATCATATTCTTATTATTTTTATTAATTTTAATTATTTTCTATTTTATTTTTTATTATCCTATTCAACTTGGGCTATAAGTTGTGTTGCTTTAAGAGCGCTCCAGTTTTGGGATAATTTATTTTCTTTTGTTACACCTATTATGCAATCTGGCATTTTTGGAGCACCCCTATCATTTTATGTCACTTTTCAAGGGTGCAATTAAAGTGACAGTAATGTCCCATAAAAAATGGCTCTAGTTTTGTAGATTTTTAAAAAATATACTGTATGCCACAAATCCTATCTCTCAAACCACTATGGTTTGAGAGAGATTCGCTTTCAAAGTTCCCCCTCCCTCCCCTTCTCCTGACATCAGCTGTAAAGCTGACAGCAGGAGATTTGAGTTGTGCAACTCGAGGAGGCTCTCCAGCAGAGCCGAAATTGCGTTATTTAAAAAGAACTACTTCACTGGAACAGTCTACAAAGTGTGCTTGCAAACCAGGCACACTTTGTAGACCTTTCCAATAAGGTAATTCTTTTCCTATAAAGCAACTTCGGCTCTGCTGCAGAACGACTGGCTGGTCCCCAGACCGGAATCTCCTGCTGTCAGCACAGCGCTGACATCAAGAGAAGGGGGAGGGAGAGGGGGAACTTTGAAAGCGGTTTGATAGGATTTGTAGCATATAGTTTAATTTTTAATCTCTACAAAACTATAACAATTTTTTTATGGGCCATTACTGACCCTTTAAGGTTACAAATACATAAATATAGCATTATTGTTAGACCTCACTACTAAAATAAACAAATTGTGCATAATAGTAATATCCTTAACCCCTTAAGGACGGCCGATTGTGTATGCGGCCGTCACTTAAGGACCATGGACCCTTTTTCCTTTTTTTTTTCTTATTTTTTGTCGCTTACGGTTCAGAGCTTCCAGAACAGTGTGCAGCCACGCGGGAAGCCCTGAATTCCACGACATGCCAGGACTATCAAGGGTCGTTAAAGGTTAAATATACATTTTGAATTCTACATTCACATTTTTGTCAAAACCATATAGATAAAATGTGGTACCCTAAGTGGATGTCTGTGGCACACCAAAGTGGCACGACACCCTGGTTGAGAAACACTAACTTAGGCAATAAATGTAGGGATCCATTATATGCTACAGTATATGAAGTCCTGATCTTGAATAGGTTAAACACCAGTGCACGCTAAGAGTAATAAGCACTATATGACCAAAAATATGTGTACACCCCTCCTAATTATTGAGTTTAGGTGTTTCAGCCTCACTCATTTCTAACAGTTGTGTAAAATCAAGCACATAGGAATGCCATCTCCAAACATTGGCAGTAGAATGGGTCATACTGAAGAGCTCAGTGACTGTCATTGGATGCCGCCTTTGCTATAAGTCAGTTCATGCTAGGTCTGCCCTGGTCCACTGTAAGTGCTATTACTGTGAAGTGGAAGCATCTAGGAGTGACAACAGCTCAGCCATGAAGCAGTAGACAACACACATACACACAATCACAGAGCGGGGCCGCATGTAGCACATCATAATCACCTGTTGTCTGTAGCATCACTCACTACAGAGTTCCAACATCAGCACAAGCACTGTGCATTGGGAGCTTCATGAAATGCGTTTTCATGGATGAGCAGTTGCACACAAGCCTAAGTTCACTATGCGCAATGCCAAGCACCAACTGGAGTGATGTAAAGCACAACACCACTGGACTCTGGAGCAGTGAAAACATGTTCTATGGAGTGATTAATCACTCTTCACTTTCTTGCAGTCTGATGGATGAATCTGGGCTTGGCGGATGCAAGGATAATGCTACCTACCGGAATGATAGTGCCTACTGTAAAGTTTGGTGGGGGAAGGATAATGGTTTGGGGCTGTTTTTTAGGGTTTGGTCTAGGACCCTTATTTCCAGTGAAGTGTAATGTTAATGCTACAGAATGCAAAGATTTTTTAGAAAATTGTATGCTTCAAATTTTGTGACAAATGTTTGGATAAGGCTCTTTCCAGTTCCAGCATTAATGTACCCCTATGCACAAAGCAAGGTCTGGTTTGATGAGTTTGATGTGCACAGTGCCCTGACCTTACCCCCACTGAACACCTTAGGCAAGAATTGGAACGCCAACTGTGAGCCAGGCCTTTTAATCCAACATCAGTGCCTGACCTCACAAATGCTCTTTTGGCTGAATGGGCAAAAACTTGTGGAAAGTCTTCCCAGTACAGTGGAGGCTGTTATAGCCACAAATGGGGGCCTGCTCCATATTAATGCCTATGGTTTTGGAAAGGGATGTCCAACAAGCTCATAGGTGTAATGGTCAGGTGTCCACATAATTTTGATCATATAGTATAATTGCTGGCATTTCAACATATGGCCATGAGATAGGGCTCATAAGCCCTCTGCGCTTGGCTGAGGTGTTGGCTTTTAGTCTTGACACTGCAAGAGTAGGGGCCATTGCACATTTAACCTATTCAGGACTACATATATTGAAACCTTTAACTGAGCCCTACATTTAGTTTAATTAGAATGTCATTATCTTAAACCAATGATTAATTAGCCTTATGAACATGGCTAAATTAGAGTTCAATCACATCACTTACTTGTATAGGACATTATTTTGAAAACTTGATTTGATTGCTATGATTTTTCATGGTTCCCCTTGACCCACTTGCAGATGGAATAAGAATATGGATAGGCGTTACAATGTTATGGCCTCCCACATCACTTATAAATTAGATAGGCAGAGAGATGTTGTTGCCTCCTGCATCGTTCACACATTTAATTATAATAACGGTTTGCTGAGATCAAAGGGGTTAATCAGCTTCATATGATCCCTGTGTCACGGTAATCAGGCAAAGAAGGACAGAGACAAAGATAAAATATAACCACTTTTATTTATTATTACAGCAGTAATGGTAGAGCCCACATAGAACCTCAGACATATACAAATAGGACCCAAGGTCCCTCCAGAGCTGCACACTGTGCTGTGCACTGCACTACCCAAGATCTCGAGAATAGGGAGGTGGCTCAAGTGGGACAACAGAAGAATGGTAGAATATGTGTAAGTCACCACTTGGTCTGCGAACGGAGGCAACAGAGAGCGAGAGCAGACCAGAGCCAGGAGACACTGAGACTACAGGTCAGACAAGCAGGTAGTGTATGGAGCAAGTAGGCATCCAACGTCACAGGTCAGACAAGCCGGGGACTACACGGAGCGAGAGTAACCAGGCCACTGGTCAGGCAACCACAGACTATGCTGAGAAAGTAGGAGCCAGGGCCACTGGTCAGAGAAACCTAGGACTACAAGGAGCGAACGTAACCAGGCCCACAGAAAAGGCAACCGGAGGCTACATTGAGTGGGTAGTAGCCAGGACCATTGGTCAGGCAAGCCGGGGTCATACACAGAGCGAGTAGTCAGGCAGAGCCACAGGTCAGAACCGATGCGGGTAGTCAGACAAGACAGGGTCATACAGAGAGCAAGCAGTCAGCCAGAGCCACAGGTCAGATACAATGTGAGTAGTCACACAAGCCAAGGTCATACACGGAGTGAGATTCTCAGGCAAACACTGGTCACAATGGAGAGCAAGAGTGACGAGCAGGAACACCATGTAAGGGCAATGACTCCCAGGCCCAAGGAGGTTTATAAAGGAGCAGAAGGAGGCAGGACTCAATTAGGCCACCCAGAACAGGCCCATGCTAGTGCCTGTTACCTGATGTCAGCAATGAGGAAGTGGCCAGAGGCCATGCTGGCCGGCGGCCATACAGAGGTAGGAAGCACAGGAAAACTTCTCTAAGGGAGACTGTGATACCTTGTACTGCGATACTATTCGCATCAGCGAGTATTATTACTTATACCTTGGGGTGATCAGTAGACATGGAATGTAATATTTATTTATCATGCTCACATGTGGAGGTTCATTGCTGTGTTATGGATCATATTTAAATCATTTGCAGGCCCCCATTAATTCATTTGATGTGGGGAATTATAATTTATTATATATATGGCTATTGTCGCTACAAGGGACTTTTTACTATCATTCTGTCTATGAAATGATTAATTTCAGAGCTAGAATGATTAATTTTCTGAGCTTTGATATGGGCTATTGATTATAAGCTGGGTGAATGAAACCCCAGACAGCCTGTTTTTACACGAGCTATAATTTATAGACAGGAATATTTGCCAACCAGCTTGATTCCATGTATTTTGGATACAGAATTGCTTATAACCTGACCTCTATTCACAATTGTGATTCATAGTCAGAAAATTTAACCTTATAGCCCCATATCAGAAATGTTACAATACAATTTAACAATTTTTTTGTTATAATTTCACTCAGGATCTGAGAAATGTTAAATATATTTGAAGTGTTATTACTTAATTTGTATTTATTGTATAATAAAATATAATTTTTAATTAAAAAAATAATTTAAAAGAATTAACTGTTTGAGTGGCAGAGGTGATATGTAACACATTGGTTGGAAATGTGTTGCATAAGTCTGTGGCATTCAAAGGGTTAACTGTAGAACACTAATTTGTTTATATGCATGTATATTGTGATTTGTTATCTTTTGTTTTATTTTTTGTCTTTAGCTCCAGCTATGCTGATACGACTTTATACTACTTAGCTGAACAGACAAACACACTTGAGGTGTTATGAGTGAGTGTGTGTGTGTTGGTGAAGCAGATTTCAGTAGGCGTTCCGATGTGCTATTGTCCCTCTAGGTGCACTGACACACCAGCCTTGGACAAGTAGTGCAGATGGGGCTGTGATTTAATGTGCTTTCAGTGTTGTGTTGTGTTGGCATTGTTTCTCAGACGGATAATGTGTGTGTTGCTGGAACAGTTTGTTGCTGTGCCATAGGATGTGCCATAGGTCTTGAGCAATGTTGTTAAGCCTTTCAGAGTGAGAAGGGTAGGCAATGCATGGCAATGCGTTCGGTAGCCCTCTGACACTCAAAGAGTTAAAAAAAAACAATAGTTGCATTATTTCAACATGCTCACATACACACCTCAGCTGTTGTGAGTCTGTGTACGTGTTGTTGGAGCAGAAACAATCGGAGGTGGAAAAGACTGTAATCAGAAGCTGGTAGCCAAGGTATTTGAGAGCAATGCGTGTGATGGGCACAAGTGAGAGCAAATGGATGCGTGTTGGTAAGGGAAGGTGGTGAAAGGCAGAGGGGAAGGTTTTACAGTGGCAAGGTCAGCAGCATTGATGAGGAATCCCATGTACGGATCGATTAAGTGAATACCGGCTGGGTCCTTTCTTTAAAGGGATAGTAATATTTCAAAACAACTGCAGCTCCAATTAATCGTCACAGTATTTGGGCCATGGAGAGTGTTATTTCAAAACTGTCAGAGTTGTGGTTCACAAATAATTGAATGATAAAGTATACCCCTCCCGCCCCTCTTACCTAGTGTAAGCCACCTCCCCTCAGATGTGGAATCTGGTCCCCAGACCAGACAGCTCACAGCAGGGGAAAGGAAAACCTTGCCTCCTTGACAGGTTTTTCAGCTTTTTTCCTTATGCTCATTGTCCTTTTCTGCAATCCTTCTGGACAGTCTTGCTGCTCTGAAGTATGAGCAGTGTTATATCAGTAAAAGGGGTGGGAGGGGGATATTTTATCATTCAATTACTCTTGAACTACAACTCTGACAGAATTGAAATAACACTCTCCATGGCTCAAATTCTATGAAGATTAATTGCAGCTGCTTTTATTGTAAAACATTACTATCCCTTTAAAGAGAAGGTTTATTGCACTACCGAGCACTTAGAGAATTAATTTCATCCAGTAGTGCAGGGGCGCTATATTAACCAGTTGAACGGTAGCACCCCTGCACTACTGGATGGAAAATCATTCCGTAAGTTCTTATGGTGCAATAAACCTTCTCATTCTAGTATATATATATTCTTTTAACCTGCAACACTAATAAAATTAGCATATTTACTAAGAGAACCGATATGAAATCGCTGTGGGTCACTTTCTGTTCAACAATACACCGCTGCTAGCCAACCTGTCACCCGGCGTGTCCCCGCCAGGATGTCAGTTGTGGTCTCGTTAGGTCACTCCGTTTCCCCTCTAGGCTTTCATAGTGAAATCAGCTATATTGGCGGAAAGGAAAAGAAGCACCATATAGAGAAGAGATAGCACAGAGTCACCCAGAGGGATGGGGGTGTTCTATTGTAACGTTTTGAGCACCAGAGAGATATACAAATGCATTGGTCTGTAATGCATTGCGTAGGCCTGTAGCACTGAAAGGGTTAATGTGAGGCTGAGAGGTTGGTGTTAGTGGAGTAGATGGAATAATGGTTACAATATGTAGAGTAAAATGCAGGTTTCAATTTGTAGCTTAAAATGCAAGTGCAGGCCTATTTTAAGAAAACAAAGTTCCATAGCTGGTAACCCCCTGAATGGAAGAGGGGTATGCTGCGTAGCCCTGAAAGGGTTAATAGCTGGGGACATAGTGTTCTGACACAAGCCTTGTCAGTGTGCAGCATTTGTTTGCCCCGTGTACCACCATGTTGTGACATACAGAATGCCAAAGTGTAAATTTAATCTGATCACTGCCTCCAGACATGTGTGCCGATTGCAAGGGCCTTCCACAGTTACCTCCACAATGTTGGCTGCCCTGTCCCAGAACTGGCAGAAGCGGAGGCAGAGGGAGCAGCTGTGTCCATACTAGTTTGTGTGGGTGTAACTATGTGGCAGTGAAAGGGTTAAGTGTGAAAGTAGAATGAAAGCGCTGAATGTGATTTAAGCCTTTGAAAATATTGTATGTAATGTGAGAGACATCTCTGTGCTGTGTGTGAGGGGAAAATGGGCAAAGTTCAGAAGGTGTGCAGTAGGGAGGGCGGGTGTTTGAGAGCAATATGACTTACTGCGTGAGTGTATAGGACGAGTGCCGGTAGTTGAGAGAGTTGTTTGTTGGTGCAGGGTGTAGGTCAGCCATGTTTTTTTTCCATTGTAAAGACAAAATTGTGAGGAGGGGCAAAGCCCTTGGCACTGTGTATGTTAGCTTCAGGCAGTCTGGAGGAGATATGCAGATCTCCTAACTGCTCCCCTGGGTGTGTAGGTCAGGCTCAGGCCTTGTGAAAAATCTGCATATCTCCTCTTAGCTACTGACTGGGGGTGTGTGCAAGGCTTGATGACTGTGAATGTCAGTCTGAGGCAGTGTGTAGGAGATATGCAGATCTCCTCCTAGCTGCCACCCGGGGGTGTGTGTGGCACGGATGTAGAATTTGTGGTCACCTGACCACTTCTTCTTTTATAGTATAGATTTAACTTAAACCGTACAAAAGGCATGCCTTTTTCAATGATTTGACTTAAATTATATATATATTTTCAAAATCTGTGAGTGCAGTATCCTTTTAAAATGTCACACACCGCACTGCGTGTGTAAAATGTAGCATTTATTTTGTTGTCAGCTTACAAATGACGCATTAACAATATCGCTTGCCAAACAATGACACATTCATTATATTGCTTTGCACACAATGTCACCTTCAGTATGTCGCCTGTGTCAAAATGTCACTCACATGTTCAATATGTTGCACATCTTTATGTCGCACACATATTAAGAGCATACATCTTTATGTCGCACACTTATTTAGAGAGTGAACCTGTGAGTGCTCCAGTCCTTTGTTTGGTATATTGCATGGTCTGAACTATTGGACTATTTAATTATTTGTGATGTTACTATTGCCAACAATTATTGCCTTTATAGCTCCTGAAGAAAAAGCTGTAGCTTTGAAAAGCATCAAGCGTAAGGCTTCATATATTATTGGTAATACTGAATTTGAATAAAATTAGAGATTTTTAATACACTTAAGTGGATCCAGATTTATTATATTCTACTACTGGAGGTACATCTCCGTAGCAGGACAAATTTTAATATCCTACTTCAGGGCTTAAAATATGAAGTCCTTTGCTACTAGCCAGACCTGAAAAGTTACTCGCCACTGCAAGCCATAACATACCCACCAGGGCTGAATTTATACTCGCCAGGGCTAAATTTTCACTCGCCATTGGCAAGTGGCAAGTGGAAATTTTGAGCCCTGTCCTACTTGCTTGAAAGCGGTTGTCTTACCAGTTGGTTATCATAGGTCTATGTGAGTACATGGTTGGTATTTTTATATTTATATTTTGGTTCAAACTGGTGGTTTGCGCTCCTTCTGGTTGTTGTTCTCTGTTGCTAAAACTGAATGCTAGTCCAATAAAAAAAGGTATTATTACATACTGTGATACTTAATCATTTGTCATCTACACCACTGGACTAATACTCCTACATTATATTTTATGTACATATAAATTGACTGACCAATTTAAAGGGCAATTAATCACACTTTACTATGTTTCTATCAGAGTAGACTTAATAAAAAGCTTGGAGTGCCACTGTGAAGGCCCAAAATGTCTAACTTCAATGTTTTTGAAAACTGACTCCTAAGATTGACAGCAGGCTGGAACCCTATGGCCCTGGAGTCAGGTTTCATAGCCCTTTTTCCTATATTCTATGGGTACTGTATGTGTAGCCCAGTGATATTAAACTGCAAGATTTCAAATTTCACACTTCAGTCTCTCTTGCAAGACCACTGGGGGAGCACCAGATGTCTGAAAAGGGTCTGCAGGGATTGCAAATTAGCTTTGGCTTTATCTGCAGTTCCGCTAGCAGGATAGCCAATGTGCACATAGTTATAGTCTCCATTTAAGGAGTGTAAATGGGAGTATAATAATGTTCCCTAGGATTTGTGGTCCTACAATTCAAGGCATTGCTATCATTTGTGACTGGAGTTGCACTTAAAACTAAAAGTCCCACTACAAGTGAAATGTGATTTCTGCCACATGTCTATATGCCTGGAACTATGTATCAATATAATATAAACTTATGAGATGTTTAAGATTGTTAGAAGAAAACTTGCATCTATAATATGCATGGACTAAAACAGAGCTAAGCAAAATGTGGCTTTCCGGATTTTATTGGAATTCAACTCAATTCATCCATAGACTTAGAGAAGCAGACAGACATGAGGTGCTAATAAGAACTAGCAGGAGACTGGTACAAGGAAAGTGATACCTTTATTGGCTGTGTGGCTTTAGTATTCAAGCTTTCCAGACAATAGGGGGCTTGATCTAATTCCCACCGGTAAAAAAAAATAGCCGATTGTAGTTTTGTAAGCACATTAAGCCATCCAATAATCCGTGCTGTGAACCGCTAACGTACAATATAAAAATGGCAATGGCCGGTACTATGTCACCCATTGAGATCAATGGAACAGCTCTACCCATTAGAAATAAATTTCTGTGTGGTGAGTGCCAACGCATCCCGAACAGTGACATTAACTCACGGTCATCACTCCCCTACAGTTTTTGATGAACAGCACACAACGAAGGTTAAAAACCCCTGTCGAAGAACACCAAGCAGGGAACAAACAGTTCACACATCACATAGTGCAATGACAGAAAAGGCTAAATTAACCCCTATAATGCCAAGGAACCACCAGGCAAATGTGCATGCCCTACACATAAGTGCTGGACAAACAACATCAAACTATCAATTCACAAAGAAATAACGGCTTTGCAAAACAACCTCAAACAATCTGTGACATGAGACCCTGGCACAGCTGGGGTTAACACATACCAACAGATATGTAGAAACAACACAATGTGCACACCTGTCAATTGCTAAGCAACCCAAGCCTGCCTGGGCAAGATCACGCAGTGAACTATAAGGTGCACTGAACAATGTCACACATGCCCCTGACAGGTAAACATCAATTACACCAAACACATTCAAAGACCAAGAGCCACACCGGCATACCCTTACCTGGACAACACCCACGTTACCATTGTCCCCTCCGTACCTAATGACTGTGCCTGGACAACAACCCTCTACTGTCTTAAAGGGACATCTCAGTGTCATGGAAAGTGGCATGTTTACAGTGAGACCATTCAGAGAGCTTTATGTTTCCATTGAAATACCTGGGAAGACATCAGACAAGGGGGCATGCAAGGGCTACAGAGACCCAGGGACCCCCCAAGTACACCTGCACATCTTCCAGCTGTTGCAACTGCTGATGCCCCAACTAGCAAGCCAGCCAGTAAACCACCTCCACCTGTAGGACCAGGCCAGGCTGCAGCACCTGAGCTGCTGCAACTGTATCTCCCACAGTCATAGCTGCCACAGGAACCTGTTGAGCAGAACAGGGAGGACTGATGACCACCAAGACCCAGGATATACCGAACAAGAGTCACACTTTTCAGAATGATGGACGCTGAAGTGATAAACCTCCACAGATTGATGTCACACAGCATCATCAACCTATATGAGATGATCAAAGATGATGTTGACCCCATAGCCAGCAACAACAGTGCACTATCTGGTATGCAGAAGCTGCTGTGTTCCATCCATTTTATGGCAAGTGGATCCTTCCAGTCCACAGAGGGATATGTATCTGGGATGTCCCAGACTTCATGTTGCACTATGTTGGCTCAGTTGTTGGCAGCCCTGAAGAGGAAGGCCAGGAGGTACATTCACTACCCTTCCACCCAGAGTGTCACACGTCAGGAGTTCTACACAAGAGGAGGCACACCCAGGGTCATGGGGGTCATAGACTGCACACTTGTGTGCCTAAGAGCTCCAGGGCATGAGGGACATCTCTACATCAATCAAAAGCATTTCCACTCCATCAACATATAAATGGTATGTGATTATAACATGAGGATCTCCCATGTATGTGCTTCCTATCCTGGCAGTTGTCACAACTCCTACAGTCTGCAGTTTGTCTAGTGCTTATTGATTGAGTCAGTGGTGCGCTTACACCTGGACACAACATTGACTGCCTTCTGGACCTGACACCAGGCGAGCTTCTTCCTAGCACCAATCCATCTGGCTCTTTTGGTGGTGAACATTATGTGCTCCCTGTTGAATATGCTCTTCACTAGGGCCATGCTCTCCTCATGGAGGTACATAGGGTCCCACAGTTTGTCCTCCTCAATCCAGTCTGGGACTGTATGAGGCAGTTTGGTGGTCAGGCCCTGCCTGCATTGTCCCTGGAGGTGTATGTCCCTATTGCACATCCCCTCCAGTTCGCACTGGCATGTTGGTCCCTAGCCACTGTGCGCCTGACTGTTGCTGGGTATTCCTCTACCAGGGCTAAACATTTCAAGTCCTGAGCCACCAGTTTCCACACCTAGCCCCACCCATACCCCTGCCTTTAACCCCACCCATATCTCCGCCTCTAACCCCACCCATTTCAAGTGAAATTGAGCTACAGTAGTGATATCACAGAACGTACAACTGAATATGCCCCGTTTGGAGGCCAGGTCTACATACTGAATTGCATGCTACTAAATTGATGAGCGGTACAAGCTTAACCCTTTGAGTGCCAGAGAGCTACGGAACTCACTACAAAACAATGCGTTCCATACCTCTCTGGCATTTAAGGGAGTAAACAGGAGAGAGAATGACCGACACCCTGCAACCTCAACCTCCGGCAGCTCACTTATGCAGGAGCTCACTGTTGGAGGAAAGGACAGTGAGACATTTCAACACGGTGACAGTGACATGTTTAATGCGCCCATTTCAAGGCTGCAACATTTTTGACTCGCCTTTTTCAACATGGAGACATGTATAATAAGTTGTTTGGTTGGTCGTCCAGTAGGGGGCGACATTTCAAAAGGATACCGCTTTGGTTGACTTTCCAAGTAAAATAAAATGTGCGGAGACTCGCCTGAGCTTTTTTTTTTACCCGCTGTTTCTATTGAACAAGGCAGAAAGAGTGGGGCAGCGCAAAGCCTGGAATGGAGACACTCGTGCCTGCAGCTGCTACCCTCTCCTGAACTCCGGCAGGGAATGAACTGCAGCACCCAGCTCAGGCAAAACTGAATTATAGATCCAGCTGCAAATCATGGCACAGTCTAACACTGTCTAACACAGACTACATAGATACCTGACAGCCTGAATAAAATATCCTTGGTCTCAGTAGCATGCTTGTGCATATAGTGGTGGTGATCGGATAAAGTACTGATGGCCTGTTTGGAAAAATTTACTTTAATTCTAATTTTTTCTATATCATGATTGATTTCCGTGGCGTTCGCATTATGCGTTGCTTTAAGTACTTTAAGTTGGACTCCTGTATGACTAGCATTCAAGGGGTTAACCCTTTGAGTGCCACTCTTGCACTCAAAGGATTAACCCCTTAAACTCTAGTCAGAGTTAACCCCTTGAATACAGGTGTCCAACTTAAAGTACTTAAAGCAACGCAGAATGCGACGCCACAGAACTGATCACTCCAAAACTATGGGGAACATTTGCAGTGCATTAGAGCTGCACACAATCACGATATAGAAAAAAATCAGAATTACAGTACATATTTCCAAACAGGCCATCAACACTGCATCCTCTCACCATGAGAGGATCCTTTGACTGCCATCTGCTGTCGGTTCCAATCAACGTTTAAGGTATACGGCACTAAAGGAGACATTTTCATACAGGGCCTCAATTTCCACTCTCCCTCACTCAATTTCTCCTCGCCAAATACGAGGAGGCAAGTGGAAATTTTGAGCCCTGCCTCCACCCCCTGTTCTCCCTCTCCTTCCCTGAGAGAGAATCCCCTGCTCTTTTTCCTCCTCTTCTGCTCCTCTCCCCATCCCTCCAGCCTCCTTTCCCTGCCATCTGACTACCACTCTCCTAGCTCACACACTCACTCACAATCAGTCAGTCAAAGAGGCACTTGGTCAGACTCTCTAGCACTCCCTTGCACTCACTGAATCACACTGTTTGAAATACAAATAAATATGTGTTGTTTGTCCAAAACCAAAAGATGTGTGCAATATGTGCCAAAGTGAGTATGTGTATAGTTATAATGCAATGATCTCCACTCACCACTACAAGTATACCTGTCTCCAATGTGTGCTTCTCTCTCTCTGTTTCCAAGTCTATCCTCTTTTCCTGGGCCCTATGATGTAGCTCTGAGAACCTCCAAACACAGGCAGTGTGTGTCAGTTATTTTGGGGTTTATATACATTTATTTGAATGGACTTGTTCATTTGGTGTGTTGTGACTGGCTGTGATTTTGAACTTGCTTTGTCAACATTTAGCATTGCTAGATAACGTTGAACATTAGCTTGTTTCCTTTGAAACTGACATATCTGCCATTGTTTAGCGAGTGAAATGAATGCACTGTGATGCATGTTATGAAGCTATGTGTGTTTGTTTGTCCTATGCTCATTGTTCATTCTGGTAATCGAATTATTGCATAGCTGCGCTACACAGACATGGCTAATGTTTTTTGCCTCACCCACTGTTTTACTGTGCCTTATTGGATCGAACCCTAGGTCTCTTCTTCAGTCATATTTATAATGAAAGCTCAATGAAATATATATGACAGTTTATACACTCATGGAAATTGGTTTTACATTTAAATTTCACTGGAATTAAATTTCTTATCAGTATTGTCTCTATGATTCATTCCCTAGGCTCCAGTAGAGGCATCTCTTTGTAGCTGGTACAAGATTTATTGCCATTTTTGAAGCTCCGTTAAGTGGGATAATGTGACATAAATTCATACTCAGGCCACAGTTCAGAATGTTAAACTTGGTAATCAGTTTATACTTCCAGATCTTTCTGTGTTCTAAAACTTCCCGTCAGTACAGTGACCTTGAGATCTTTAGTGCTGTGACCAGTTTTATAAAAATGTTAACCCACTGTCTCTTTAGTTGTTCACATTGGACCTACTTTTTATTAAGATTTCACACTCATTATGAGGCAGACAACAATAGATGATCCACAGGAGAATTTGCCCTTGATGTTGTGGTTTTAGTGGGAATGTGGTATGGGACCTTATCTATGGTAAATATGTGTGCATACGTTCCACATGTTTTGTGTAGACAGGGAGAATTACCACTTTATTTTGCATTCTTATCATCACTTGTTTGAAGTTGCGGGGAGCTGTTTATAGATGTAGGGCAGAGGTTTTTTTGAAAATTCTTTTTAACCCCTTAGTGACCGGCCGCGCACGCACGCGGCCGACACTTAACACCTGCCGAACATTTTTTTTTCATTTTTTTTAAACGATTTCTGGGACGTACATGTACATCCTCTGTCCACATGGGATATCCGCTCGGGACACACATGTAGGGGTTAATCTGCTATTGATATGTAGTATTGTTTGGAGTGCTTTTGAGATTTTGCGCAGTACTTCAAGCTGGGGGTTGTAGGTAACAACTAATAGCACTCTGTTTTCTTCCTGTGGTTGATTGTATTCCTGGAGATTTCTTCTGGATATATTGATAGTGCTCCAGATTTAGATGTCCAAGGTCTGGCATCATATTCGTGACTGTTGAAATCTCTCCTGAAATTTTTAAGATTTTTATCTCAGTCAGAAGTCTAAGATCATGTGCTGTTACACCTGGCTGTAAACAACAGAGTACTTGTGTGTCTGGGATGGAAATGGTCATTTCCAAGATAATTAGGCTTGTCTGTTGGTTTGTGGCACAGATATGTCTAGATGGAGTTGTTACTAATACTGATTGTGGTATTCAGAAAGTTAACATGTGTGGGTGAATGTCTGAGATTGAGTTTAATGGTTGCAAGCTGGCAGGAACAGATGTAAGCTATCTGATATCTGCCTCTGAAGAAGAACTCTGCAGAGTATGAGCAGAAAGCTATTAATATGGAAAAGGAATACCCAAAGCAAACAATACCCTGGGTAGCAGGAATGGGGAGATGACTAAAAGGTTACCCCGGTAGGCTAGAAGCTTGGGTGCGCAGAATGGCAAACATAGGCAAACACTACATGGAGTAACAGAAACAGAGTCTAAAAACAGAGAGGGCCGGAAGCTTACCCCAGCAGGCTAGAAGCTTGGGTGTGCTGGAGGGGGATTAGTCCTGGCTAGCATTGATTAAGCCAAATGACAGTTACTGGTTGCAAAATCAGATTAGTACTGACTGGAGGAGCTGGCCAGCACCCAGGATAACTTCCTAGGTTATAGTAGCTACCTACTGGAAAATTTAGAGATGTACCTTGGGTGTGAGATAGAACTGGCCGCTGAATCTTGGAGACAAAGGACTTGCACTGAGATAGGCCTGAGGAGAGTTAGACTAGGTAGCAGCAGGGAGGGCCAGTGGAAGTAGTGCCTGAAAGCTGCAGACACTGAATTAGCAGGCTAGAGAACAGTCAAACAATAGAGCCGGTTCAAAACTGGGAGTCCAATGAAGCAAGGTATAGAAGCAAGAGGCAGAAGAAGGGCTGGTAAACAAGGCCAAGGTCAACAACCAAGAATCAAATAATTCAGGACACAAGGAAGATGGAACCAATAGAACACAAACTGGAACACTAGGATCTTGCATCAGAGGATATAAATTATTCTAGATAAAGGCTAAGGAACCAGAGTGAAAACCAGAACAGGAAGCATGGAACCCATAGAGACAGGGCAAGGAATAAGATCAGAAATGGACAAGGGACAGAACAAAGGAAAGGAGCATGGCAGTGGTGGAATAGAAGGCATCATCATTTTTGGGAAATGAAAAAAGTTCATCTATGTAGCAGAGGTAGACCAGTGGCTTTATTTGAAATGCAGACAAAAACTCCTCTAATTGTGTCTATGTTTATGTTGGTGTGTTCTAGTTCCCATGGTAATTCTTGTCTCTTGCATGTATAGTTCTTGCCCAAATGTAAATTAATTATGCGTTAGTATAAAGTGTATTAGCTGAGCTGCAGATTCTGTTGCTAATCCTTCTTGCTGATACCTGTATTACAAAAGAAGGACTATGATAACTCTGGGACAAATAAACTGTACATTATGGGACAAGTAAAAGCCTCCATTAATCTAAAAGAGGCTTTTAATTCCCTGAATACTAGCTAGTAAGATCTTCATTGCCTTGCTCTCTAACATTCAAGGGGATAAAAAGATTTAAACAAATAGATTTTATTCCCCTCTTATGCAGTTGTTAAAGGGATTGTAATGTCTAAACACAATTACATATCCAACTTTTCTTTAGATTATAGGAAACACTTTGCACTGTTTAAAAACCCTTACTTTTGTGTCATTCTAAAGTTATGAAGTTGAGAAGGCTCCCCAGTCCGCCCCTTTTGGCAGCCTCCCACTGTATGGCTAGTGGTATTGTGCGACCCGACAGCTTCAGCTGAAGGACAAACTTCAGTAATTTAGTATAAGTAAAATCCTGCCCCCCTTGATGAAGAAGGGCAGGATTTCCCTTTGTTTACTGAAGTTTATCCCTCACCGCATCCATCCAGACCTCAGAGAGCTGCAGCAGTGACGTGGAAAGAAGGGGCAGGTGAAAGCTGAGGTTTAACTAGAAGCCACCGGGCCCTGATGCAGAAATTGCCATGGCCCCCCCAACCACATTGCCCCCCTCCGCATTGCCCCCAATCTCCACATTGCCCCCAATCTCCACATTGCATCCACATTGCCCCCAGTCTCCACATTGCTCCCAATCTCCACCTCCACATTTCTCCTATTGATCTCCCCATTGTCCATCTCCAACCTCCCTGGTGATCCAGTGGTGTGACAGGAGAGGTCTGTGCCCCCTTCTGCACCTATACAACTAGAGTTCACGAGCGGTCCACTTTTCAGGAATGCAGAGTGCTGGGAGATGATGTCATCTCCCAGCTCTCTGCATTACTAGAGTGTTGAAGAGGGAGCTCAGCTGCTAGAGGTCTGTGCCAAAGGAGGCACAGACCTCAGCTTGTTACCTGTTGCGGGCACCAGGCGGGGGGGTCACAGGAGGAGGACGGGTCCCTGGAGTGATGGGCCCGGTCGCAGGTGTGACCCCTGTGACCCCTATGGTTACGTCACTGGGCTGGACATCCTTCTCCACATCATAACTTTAGAACAATGCAAAAGTAAGAGTTTTTAAACAGCACAAAGTGTTTCTTATAATCTAAAGAAGACTTGGATATATAATTGTGTTCAGACATTACAATCACTTGGAATGAAACATGGGTGCAAAGAGGCTCGCTAGCCATAGAATTTTGTGTTAAAAAAGAAGTTGGAGAAATTCTGGGGCAAACCAATTGCACCATAGACATGAATGAAACACTCCCCATGTTTCTTTTGACTTAAATGGGGCTTTTAACCAGTTGAATACTGGACAGGTCACAGTGCATGAGATATTTTTCTAGCATTGAAGGGGTCAAAATTTTAATTTAAATCAATGACAATTATTTTATTTCCATAGTAGGATGCAGTTGATTTGCTTCAGAAGCTTCATGTTTTTCTCCATGCATGTGGCATCCTGGCGTGATTAAAGATATTATCTCTTGAAAAAAGATACAAGGCAAACACTGTAGGGGCATTAGGACTTTCTGGAAATAATAAGGCAAGTAGGAGGCTTTTATTAGGAGATGTGTGTTTTCCTTTAAGCATTGTTTTGATCTACACCACTGTTATACATGCCCCAGCTCCTTATCAGTTGCAACTTGACTTCCGCCAAATTATCTGATTTTCTAGTTCCAGAAATGATATGCCTCTACTTCAAATAAAATTCAATGAAAAAAAGTATGTTAGGTCAGCTCCTGATTTCAGCAACCAACTTGTTTGCTAAGAGGTGAGGCTGTCACACCTGAATTCCTGACATGAGTGAGGCAGCGACACGTCAAACAGACATTCCAATTTGTATATCAGGCATTTTACATAGACATTCTTCAGTCTTATAATCTAGAGAAAATTGCTGTTAAAGGTACAGTGCCTCCTTGATCAAGAAAACAAATACTTTTCTTAATATATAAAGCACTGAGGACCTTGCCCCTGACACTGATCCCAGAAAACTCTACATTCACCTCCTTTACTCTACCTTTTGAACTCTTCTTGCTTTAACTGAGAAAAAATGAGTTGCATGCCCCTCTGGCAATCAAAAGGTTAAACCTCACACTGATGATCACAAGCTACTGATAGAAATGTAAAGAATGAGCATAACCCGAGAGAACTGGATGGAATTTTAGCAGCTGACATTACGAGTAGAAGACATTGAGAGCGAAACATTTCCAGCAGTTATAGAAACATAAGGTTGTTAAATAGTCTTATTAATATTACTAGTATCAAAACCCGTATACACGGGCTAAAGTGCACCCAGCGGCCCCGGAGCAGAGACAGGTAGTGAGCATCAGAGCATTCATCAAATCTCTCGCCGAACGCGCTGATCCTTAACGGGGAGCTCCAGATGGCTCACAGTGAAGCTCCGAGTGTGTGAAGCCACACATGCACAGTAGAGCTGCTGGAACAGCAGTCTCTACTGCACATGTGCGGTTACGCTCACAGGGAGCGGCGCATTCTATCATTTTATGTTATAGGATTAGCTGAATAAGTGATGCAAGAACAAATAGAGTAGCACTTTTTCCTCCTAATATGCTATCATACTTATTTCATTTTGATCAGAGAAGGCACTGTCCCTTTAAGTGTGGTACAATTTATGTGATAATTCTGCAACTAAAACTGAAAAAATCCTGGTTGTTTGAACTGAAATGTATGGTGCAGGGGTAGGTAACATTTTGCCTTCCAGCTGCTGGAGACTAGAATTTCCTTTATCCCCAACCAGCGAATGACTGGATGTGAATTATGGGAGCTGTAATTCCCAACAAGCTGAGAGCCAAAGGTTACCAACCCCTGCTCTAAGCTTATCTGTTACCACTTTCCTTCCAGAATGGTCAGCTCTGAATTGAGACTAATGTACCAAGAAGAAGTGGAGATTTTCTGTAACAAACAAACAAACAAACTGCACCACAGCTGCAACTTGCCCCAATTCCTATAGAATGAAGAGATTTTTAACTGTATGAATATCATATATTTCTTTAGTAGTCAAGGAGTAAAAGTCCCATTTAACTTACAGGGAACATTTATTGCAACTAGCTTTCATCATAAATGCTCCATCAGGTATGGACTGCCCCATCAGAATAGCAGGGGAACTCCCATTTGGCCAGGGTGCTGAGTTAGTTAGGTGCAGCCATTTACCAGGTCAGTTTGAACTATGGGTGAGCAGGAAACCCACAATTTGCCACTTTTTCAGCAAAAAGTGCCACCTATATTCTCTTTTTCGCTAACCCCAAAACATTTTCCACAGTAATTTTGGCAGTTCCCGGAGAGGAAGGGGCAAGACTCAGTGTGTGAGTTTCTGACTAAAGCAGTGCAGTAAGATAAGACTGGAGGCTGAGATGTGTGGATACATAGGTCAATGGCTAAAATGGGACAAGGCTGGGAGAGCAGTATGCATAGGTCTGTGGCTATTGTGAGAAATGACTGGTTGAGGTTAGAATGAGTAGTTCTATGGCTATTATGGGACAAAGCTGGTTAGTATGTGTTGTTATCTGGCTACCGTGGGCCTGGGAGTCACAGCAGTGAATATGAGGCCCTCCAGATTCTAGACTACAACTCCCATCATTCTCAATCAGCTTTGACTTGCAGGGACCGGTTGTAGTTTTAGTCTGGGACCAACTGGAAGGCCTCACATTGTCAATCATGGTAGTTACCAGACTGGATGACCAGTTTAAGTGGTTCTATGGCTACTATGTGGGAGAAGGCTGGGCAGTCAATATGTGTGATTATACAGCTAATGTGGGACAAGATTGGGGGCTAGTATGCAGTGACAAAAAGCTTTAAACCACTTTTGTGTGAATTTCCACAGAAAGTGAAAAGTGTCATTTTTTACACTGTTAACTTTTTGGTGGAATAAAGTGCTCATCCTTAGTTTTAACACTTTGTGTGTTCGAGTGTTGTTCGAGTGTTAGAGTTGGCAAGCAAGACAAGGAGTCAGACGGTATAGTTAAGATCACCTTTATTAGAAATATATAAACAGTAATGCAAATAACAAAAGACACACAGAGGGTGATCAAAGAGGCAAGCACTGTATCAGAAATAGCAGTCTTCCAATAGATCCATCACAATGTCTGAGACTAGGCCTCAGCCCACTGGAGCCTCGTGGTAAATGGTAACTCCCAGAGGTAGCACTGACTCAGCCTGCAGTCAGTCTAGGAGAGGAGTCTCAATCTCGTCATACACAGAGTGGGTAGTCAGCCAGAGCCACAGGTTTGCACCAGATAGGATATCCACTGAAGCGTTGGTATGCTGGATGCGCAGTGGACAGAGCCCCAGGTCAACACCAGAGTGGGTAGTCAGACAAGCCAGGTCATACACGGAGCGGGAAGTCAGCCAGAGCCACAGGTTTGCACCAGATAGGATATCCACTGAAGCGTTAGTATGCGGGATGCGTAGTGGACAGAGCCCCAGGTCAACACCAGAGTGAGTAGACAGACAATCCAGGTCATAAACGGAGCAGGTAATCAGCCAGAGCCACATGGTTTGCACCAGAAAGGATGTCTAAGCCAAATCGGAACGCACAAGGAGAATGGTCAGACAGAGCCACAGGTCAACACCAGAATGGATGGACAGACAAGCCTGGTCATATACAGGAATCAGGAATACCAAATAAATGAAATGCTCAGAACAACAACGTAAGGGTAACTGAGTCAGGACTCAGTCTGCCCTTTAAACCCCTCCTCAGGAAGTAGGTAGGAGGAGCAGCTCAGAGGTAGGAAGTAGGTAGAAGGAGACTACAGGCCTCAAACACATAAAACAGAGGCCTGCAGCATGCTGAAGCCTCGCGCCTGCAGATGATGCATCTAGCATTGATGCGTCCAACTGTTTGTGAAAATGATGCCGGAGCATCATTATGAGCATCGCCAGAAGCAGCGGCGCTACAAGGTATTATGACATCGAGGACAAAAGGCCCCTTCAACTCAGAGGAAGCATCTGGATATTTGGAATAAGTGCTGAAGATCTGCTGTTGTCGCCTCTATCTCCCGATGTATACACCTCA
The DNA here is from genome assembly GCA_037306005.1 of Rhinophrynus dorsalis. Taxonomy (NCBI): domain Eukaryota; kingdom Metazoa; phylum Chordata; class Amphibia; order Anura; family Rhinophrynidae; genus Rhinophrynus; species Rhinophrynus dorsalis. The sequence goes on along the minus strand of CM074718.1, from coordinate 232,909,487 downwards.
GTGCCTTCTACCCCATGTGTTTATCAGACTTGCATTGAGTCACGACCAGTGAACAGTGCAGGTATGCTATATACAGTACATACAGAAGTCCTCTGGGCCCAAGTTTATGTTAAGAGAAGCATATAGTCATCTTTACCCCATACTAAACTACAAAGAGCTAAATCTCATTGGAGGAGCTACTTAAAATCTCATGTGTTCCAAAGTGCATTCTATGGCTCTGGAATAACTCTAGAAGCAGAACACAACTTTTTTAATCAGCTATTCCTATGTTTTATAGTACAGACAGTCAGTCTCAACACTTTCATGCGAGGAGGCTGCAGAGGTTGGAGGAACATAGATTTACAGTAATAAACACTGCTCTGACCTGGCTTCTGCCTGTGGATGAGAAGCACATAGGAGTCACTGAAAGTACACAACACCCTAGGGCAGACAGTGTAGGAATGGGGTAATGAACTTTCTCTTATTTTTTTCCCTTCCCCTTTATGACTCTTTTGTCACTCTCATTTTGGGGTCAGTTTGAAAATGTTGCACGCAAAAGAGTGTGTGACTACATGGCGCATTAACCACATCATCATGATGCAAAGGGCGACATGAGAATCTCCCCAGCATCAAAGAGCGAGATTCTCATGTCGCGTCCTTAAATGTCATCATTTTAGTACCAAATTAGTGCTCTCTTACCTTTAACCCTTTGTGTGCCTCCGATGCAGAACACAGAACCCATTCTCCTTCACTCTCCCCAGCCCCTGCTCTGCTGTTCTCTGTATTAGGGGAGTCTGGGGGTACAGTATGGGACAGTAAGGGAGAAAGAAGCTTGACCCAAAATATCCCAAAATTCTGTGTGACTGACTGGAAAGGCACAGGCAGTGATCCAAGTTCATTCATGATCTGGCTGTTATCATCTCTGTTCTGGGGGAGTCTGGGGAAAGAAGTGGTTGAACAGGTATTTTTTTATTGGTCTTTTGTTGACAGTGATAGAACAACAAACTCTTCACCCAGAGGTGTACCATCAACAGTAGGAGGTTTATCTTGCCACAACTCTTAAAGGTGAGGTTCCTGTCCTTGTAAGGCATTATCTAATGAACTGGCCCTCTTTTCTGTATCAGATAGTTTAGCTATGCTGCCAACCTCCATAGGTTTTTCTGAGCTTGAGGCTCCAGTTAGCAGGGGAAAAGGGTGACATTTCTCAAAATGGAGGAGGGTTGGCAGGGAGAGCTGGAGGTGGTGTGGTAGGTGGAACAAGAGGGGACTAGGGGGTTTGTAGCATTTCAAACATTGAGTCTAATTTTCTTTCCAGGACTTGCAGGTGTGTCTCATGGGATGATAATAACTGAAGTTGTTGCTATTGTCTGGAAAAAGCTTGTTCTGTGGGGTCCATAATTGGCCAGATTATTGTGTAACATAATATCACTCCCCCGGCAGTGGAACCTGGAGAGCAAAGCTGGAGAGAGGAGTTTGGATGTGGTGGCAGACTCAGGTGTGCCATTGCTGCAGCTCAAAGCGAGGTTAAAAATGCAAACCGTAAGGTCAGACTGCCCATTCCTGGACATGCCAGGACCAAACAGGACAAAACCAGGACAAGCACACCTGGAAAATTTCAACAAATACTGAAGGAGTGAAAGGATAAAAAGAGAAGGATCCAGTCACAGGTATGGAAAGCAGATGGCTTGAAATACTCAGAATCCTGATTATGGAGTCAAGGTTATGGATAGTAGAGCTAGGGGTATGAGACACTATAGCTCTCAAGTGCACACTGAGGAACTGGCAGGTCAGGTGAGATACAGATACTCTGGGATCTTCACATATATCAGAACAGCACTGGAAACTGAAGATCAGATGAACTGAAAAAGTAACAACACAATACCCACAGTGCAGAGATCTGTAGATCAGATGCTAGAATACAATGGATACTCTGATGAATTGGCACAGTATGAGGATATGCATTGCTGTAGTCCATAAACAAGCTCTGGTCAGAGCCAGGGGATCATACACAGTTTGCAAGCATATTGGAAGCAAGCATATTGAGTATACAAGCCATAGTTCAGAACTGGGAGATAAGTCACAAGTACAAGCACTGTCTGGTAGCTGGAAGACAGGCAGCTAAGGTGGATAGGCACAAGGGAAATTCAGAAGAAAGTTCAAGAGTCAGGCCAAGGTGAGGTAACAGGCACGGTACCAGAAGTGACTGACAGCGCAGGCGTGCAGACATCACTATGCAAAGATGTCTGCACTGTTTATTGGCTGTCAGTCCCAACAGCATTAGGAATTCTCTAAAAGGAGGTAATAATTCCGGTGGCTGGCACTACTGAGCAGCTAGTAGCCAGATGGGTAATTCTTTAGGGACAAGTTTGAGGCGGGGTGGTAGTTCTGCTTTAAAAAATCAACCCCTTCTCCACTCTGTTTGCCTGTCTCCTCTGTTTGCCTTATACCACTCTCACAAACACAGAATGAAAAAATATGGGAACCTGACACTATTGACTTGGTGAGAACATGTGAAACTTGCCCCTTGTGGGAGAAAACCATCTTATCATAGATTTCAATGCAATGACAGAAAAAAAAGATTGAAAAGTGGAAAAATTACACTTTTCTGAGAAGTTTGAATAGTGGGAAGTGCTGTTTTTCTCCTGTTTTGCATTTGAGGGGAACCATTTCACCTATAATCTCAACACAGAATAGCATACAAATTGAATAGTTTCTGTGTTAGCGCAGAGTCATGTTAGTACATCCCCTTTTGTGATGCTGATGTACTAATAAAAAGTGGAGCAAATCAACTGCCCGTAGGGAGCACATTCAGATTCCCACAATTGCCATTGATTTAACATTTTGAATGCCAGAGAGTTGCCCAAACAATAATCATTTGGCAATCAAAAAAATTAAAGGAGCAGTAATATTTTATGCAATATGGATTGAGCTTATATTGTTGAAGTAAACCAACTGCACAAACAAAAATTGAAAAATTCCAAATCCCTGCTAAAAATATATTGGGCTTTTAATCTTTTAAATACTATAGAGGTCTCAAATGCAATGCATTGGAGACCTCTCTAGCATTCAAGGTGTTAAAATCTGTATTCAAGCATGGGCGTCTGCAGAGATTTTAACAGGGTGTAAAAAGCCGTAATATGCCCCCAGGACAGTCTGCCCAGCTCCTATGTTTACCCAGAGGGTCTGGCTAGTGTAGTGTTCACGCTTGCCCCCCCACCCCCGCGGACACCCATGTTCAAGGAATTTTTATTTGTCCACTTTTGTGCAGTTTGCTTTTATAAGTATGGGCCAAGGGTAAACTTGTTTTCTATAGCTACCCAGGGTGCAATCTCTTTTAGCCCACTAGTGCCTTTCACAGAGACGAAATACCCTAAAGCATATCATATTGGTCTTGCCCTTACAGCAGTCCAACCACAAAACGCCAAGCAATTTGTCTATGAAAAAGAGAAGCAGCCAGCACCAGATGTACATTTCAGCCTTTTTGTGCCTCATCAGTGAAGTGTAGCTGATCTCTGTAAGCACTGTGATTAAGGGGTCCAATGCTGGATTCCCCTATTACTCTTGGGGTGACTAATCCCAATGGTAATTTGCATAGGTATATCAAAAGTCAGAGCTGCTCAACATGAAACGAACCTGCAATACAAATTTGTAGACTCTATAAGAATGGTGTCCTACCCAGGGTGCAATCTCTTTTAGCCCACTAGTGCTTCCTCACAGAGAGGAAATATCCTAAAGCATATCATATTGGTCCTGTCCTTACAGCAGTCCAACCATGAAATGCCAGGCAATTCCTCTCTGAACAAGAGAAGCAGCCAACCCCAGACGTACCATCCCTAGAGAGCTTGCAAATTGGTATTGCAGGTTTGTTCCTAGTTCAGCATCTCTGACTTTTAATATACATATACAAATTACACTTGGGATTAGTCACCCCAAGGGTAATAGGGGTAATCCAGCATTGGACCCCTTGCTCACAGTGAGTACAGAGATCAGCTACACCTCACTGAAGAGGCACAACAAGGCCAAAACGTACGGCTGGGATTGGCTGCTTCTCTTTTTCTGAGAGGAATTGTCTGGCATTTTGTGGTTGGACTTCTGTAATGGCAGGACCAATATAATATGCTTTAGAATATTTTCTCTCTGTGAAAGGCACTAGTGGGCTAAAAGAGATTGCACCCTGGGTAGGACACCATTCCTAGAGAGCCTGCAAATTGGTATTGCAGGTTCGTTCCTAGTTGAGCATCTCTGGCTTTTAATATACATAGGCAATTATGCTATCAGAATTTTATTGCCGAAGTTTGTTTTTATTTCCAGCAAATGTCTCTTCGTAAACAAGCATGCTCATTCCTAATTGAACCTGTCTGACCAGTTATTTTTGTATATTCATATTATCCTTGGGATTGGTCACCCTAAGGGTAGAAGGGGGAATCCAGCCATGGATTTCTTTCTCACAATGCCTAGGAAGATCAGCTAGACCTCACTGTCAAGTCTGAAATGTACTGCTAGGGTTGGCTGTTTTTTTCATGTTCAGAGTGAAATTGCCTGGCTCTTTGTGGCTGGACTGCCATTTTCGCAGGATCAGTATGATGTGCTTTAGAATATTTTCTCTCTGTGAAAGGCAATAGTAAGCTAAAAGAGACTGCACCCCGGGTAGGACACCATTTCTGTAGAGTCTGCTCAATTCTATGCCATGCTTATTCGTAGTTGAGTGTCTCTGACCGGTTCTTTTTGCATACACAAATTATCCTTGGGGTTGGTCAAGGATAATCCAGCCTGAAGTGCTTATTCTCAGTGCCTAGAGAGATCATCTACACTTCACTGATGAGGCCCAACAAACCCAAAATATACATCTGAGGATGGCTGTTTCTCTTGTATGGAGAAGAACTGCCTGGCACTTCTTGGCTTAACTGGCACTTTTTGCAGGGTCAGTTTGATATGTTTTAGTATATGTCCTCTCTGTGAAAGGAACTATTGAGCTAAAATAAACTGCACCCTGGGTAGGACACCATTTCTATAGTCTGCTCAACACTATGGCAGGCTCATTCCTACTTGAGTGTCTCTGAGCAGTTCTTTAATCATTATTAAATATGACAAGGGATATCATAAGCGTTATTTGTTTTTCTATGTGTTGTTAAAGGGATAGTAATACTTAAAATGTAAAAAAAAATATGTTGTAGGGTTTATCCCCCTGAGTAAAACAAGAGTACTCCCACTGCTGAAAGGTGTTTCATTCAAAAGTTATTAATTTTCAAAGTCGAATTTTTTAGGTGCAATATCACAGTGGCCTGAAATTGTACAGTGGCGCTGTTGCTACACCATCCTATGGAGATTTATGGTCAACTGACCAGAGCTGTCCATAGGATGGTGTAGCAACAGCGCCACTGTACAATTTCAGGCCACTGTGATATTGCACCTAAAAAATTCAACTTTGAAAATTAATAACTTTTGAATGAAACACCTTTCAGCAGTGGGAGTACTCTTGTTTTACTCAGGGGGATAAACCCTACAACATATTTATTTTTACATTTTAAGTATTACTATCCCTTTAAAGCACAATTTTATTAAATAGACCCCTTTTGTGTATACATAAACCCAAATGATTGTATAAAGAATGTTCTTTCATACATTTTCTATCAAAATGGGGCCAATACATTATTTTTTTGAAGCAACATTCTACCTTTGAATAGGTTTCAGTGTCTGTTTAGCTCATGTGAATTAAGTATAGTGTTCACCTGAACAACTGCTCCCCACATCTATCCAGTCAAATGCTGGTCCTCTAGGGTAATCAACCAATGGCATTTGGCTGGAATCTCCATGGTCTAGCCATTAGCTTCACCAATGTAACATGTGATGGCATCACTAGAGCAATGAAAGTACAACATAATCATTTTGACATGCTGCAACACAGCACATTCAAAACATCTGTGTGAACCTAATGAATCTCTTACACCGGTAAACCAAGAAGAACAGGAGCAATTCTGAAGCACAACAACTGCTCCACAACACATGAATACAAAAAATTATTATTGGTTTAAAGGGGAACTATAGCACTAAAGGTCACATATACTCTTAATAGATAATTACAATATAAGACATAGTTCAAATGATAACAAGTAAATATAAAACTATCCTGAAAATACTGAAAAAAGAGGCAAATTAGGATCCATCTTGTTAGATGACTCAAAGAATGAACACGTTAGTATCTTCCAATCGGAGCAGAAACAAGCATTTATAAGAGAGACTATACCAACTATAGGTATTAAAGGGATAGTAATGTTTCACAATAAAAGCAGCTCCAAATAATCTTCATCATTCATCAGTGTTATTTCAATACTGTCAGAGTTGTAGTTCAAGAGCAATTGAATGATAAAGTTTCCCCCTCCCACCCCTTTTACCTAGTGTAAGCCACCTTCCCTTACATGTGTAATCTGGTCCTTAGACCAGACAGCTCACAGCAAGGGACAATCTTCTTACTGAGAGCATAATGAAAGCCCTACCCCTCTTGACAGTTTTTTTTAGGTTTTTCCTTATGCTCAATGAAGATTGTTCCTCTCTGCGATCCATCCAAACAGTCTTGCTGCTCTGAGGTGAGCAGTGTTACATCAGTAAAAGGGCCGGAAGGGGGGTACTTTATCATTCAAATACTCTTGAACTACAAATCTGACAGTATTGAAAGAACACTCTCCATGGCCCAAATACTATGAAGATGAATTGGAACTGCTTTTATTATGAAACATTACTATCCCTTTAACCAACAAAATGGAATTCAATGATATGCCTTTTAGCATAAGTTATATATTTTACACATTGTTATTTGAAATATATTTACAAATTATCCTGTTACAATTAACCATGCAAAGTCTGTATGACCTCAGTTAAATAAATAAGGGTACTGTTCCCCTTTAATTGGGGTTATTAACCCCTTGAATGTTAGAAAAGTATCAAACATATTGCAAAACAATGGGTTGGAGACATGGCTAACATTCAAGACATGAATATCTCCATTTAAACCTTTTAGTGCCAATAGTGAATGTGCTGCACATTCTTAGGGCACTCAAGGGGTTAAATAAAAAAAATAATATTTAGAATTTATATTCATTCCCCATTTTTCAATTGGTTTGCTCCAGAATGTATCCATTTTATTTAAACATAAATGTCAATTTCTTCACATGTACTAAATATTAAGGCAGTGGAAGCCCATTCAGTAAGATGCACAGAGCCTCCTTTTGCAAGCCTTGGAAAAAGCTGTAACCTTTTTAATGTTAGGTGTGTGTTACAGTAATAGATGAGTCATTTGTCTCCCATGTCAAGTACATATCTGGCTGAGTCTCAGCTGGATGCAGATCTAGAAATTTAGGGTTTGTCCTGACCTCGATAGATTAGCTTGTGCAAACCAGATATGTAAAAAATGGCAGATTTATATAAACATATGGGAGGCTGGTGTACTAAAAAGAACTGGAACACTTCTGGAACAAAACAACTCCTTCAAATCCAGTTGATTTAAATGTGGTTCTTAATCCTTTGAATACTATAGAAAGCCTCATATAAATCAATGGGGAGTTGTATTTGTCCTCCATAGATCAAATAGTTTGTCCCTCTGCTTCAGTGACGTCACCTGATAATTATTTAAATATATATATATATATATATATATATATATATATATATATATATATATATATATATATATATAATATATATATATATATATATATATATATATACATATATATATATATATATATATAGAGAGAGAGAGAGAGAGAGAGAGTGAATTAAATGTACATACAATAAAACGTAATTTAAAGAGTGCTAACTAACCAGTGCACTCATCAGACCCACTATGACTTAAACCAGAACACGCAGCAGGGAAGACCAACCTTTAGCTATTCAGTCAATGGCATACTACACTCTGCAGGACTACTATACATTGCCAAGATACATCATAAATGAAATTCATCTAGTTCTCCCAGGAAAACGACTGTTTCACTGAGTGTAGTACAAGTTTACGACTAATCTGGGGGTGATGCAGTACATGCTTTTGAACTGAGAGACTGGAAGAGAGTGTGAGTCCAAGTTTTAAAGTACCAGTGGAGGTATCAAATACCAAAAGTATACTACGCTTGGAGACTGCACTGTGTCTCTCTTTCATTTTCTTTCAGGTACAATAAAACATAATTTAATTTTCATATACTATATCAAGAAAGTGGGTACTTTTGGAGTAGTTTAAAAAAATTAAAGTTAATATTGGAAGATGACATACTTTTATATTTTACACCAATAATTTATTTGCTTTCTCATAATGAATTTTAGGCATTGGTTTTCTCATAGGGTATATAATAAAATGTTCATAGTTAACTGAAACTTTAGTCTACATACATGCTATCTCTTCATGGATCTCCTTCCAAAACCCACACATTTCTCATTGTTAATAATTCTTGTAACCACCGATGGTCACTGCCTAGGGCTATCCTACCTTTCACATCCTCTTCATTTCTCACATTTAGTAACAAAACATCTGCCTGTTTCAACAATAAAAACATCTCTAGAATTCACCATTATAGAAATATTCATACCACTCAATTTATTTTATCTCAGTGAAATTTTGCCTGATTTCTTTGACCTTTCCACAACAGTTTACTGTTTAAATCTATCTTAAATGTTACTGTTTAAGTCCTCTTCTGCTGATACCAGTCATTAACAACACGTTCACCACTTATACTGTCTCCTTATACCAGTGGAGAGCAACTGGTAGTCCTAAGGCTGCATTCAGCCCATAGAAGCTTCTTCTGTGGTCCATGGTCTGTTCTCTGGTATAGTAGGAAGAGGACAACATTTTCATCTACCTTATGACGTGCCACATATTTTCAACCCAACAAGAACACATTGGGGGTTATGCACTAAGGATTGATAAAGAGGTGATAAAGCAGAGATGACTTCTCTAGTGATATCAGTTCTCCAGTTCCTATGTTATTCTATAGATTCTATGCACTAAGATCTCCAGTGTTGGATAGGCTCCATAGAATACATAGGACTTGGAGAAGTGATATCACTGGAGAAGAAACTGCCACATTGTCACCTCTTTATCACGCTTTAGAGAATCTTCTCCATCATCTGTTGCATGAAAACATACCTCTCTTTACACTTATAGTTATATTACTTGGATTTTATTAGGTTTGGAGACCTCTGTTTTGTTTTCTTACTTCTAGCTTTACTGTGTTATGGGTAGGCAACGTTTATTTTTATCTGCCTCATTCCTTTGTGAGGTAAAAAAAAAGAGCAGATCAGGGGCTTCTTTGGTTATTTCTGGACTTTAAGACAAGTAAGGAATTGGTTTTAATTGTATTTTAAGGGGTGGGTATTTTTCAAGGGGAAAGAAAGGAGAGGTCACTTTGATACAGCTTCATGCTGTTTGGGGACCCTTGAATCTGAATTGCCAAAAAAAAAAAAAATGCTCCGTGGTCCTTAACTGCCACCGCACGGCCAGTCGTTAAGGGGTTAAAAACATTAAAAAAATCTTTTAATATATTTATACATTATCCAGGAAAATATTGCGTTAGGGATTCCAGAATTTAGTTGCAATTAGCATGTCTAGGGGGCTCCAGATCATTTCTCCAAGTACTTGAAATCTCCCTTCTTTTCTGTCCACTGTCTTCTGGGTTTCATTCATTATCTATCCAAGATTATCTTTACCATAATTAGCCATTTTAAAGGGACACTTACTTATTGCAGAGATAATGGTTAAAATGTAGTGCATATTTTTTATCTTTGTCCACTTAAAATTACTTATTATAGAAGCACTTACCACCCACCATGGCCGTACTTTTCCTTGACATTCCCACATTTAAAAGAAATGGAATAAGTTATCCGAACCCAACAATTCACTATGGTTACATCCTGGGTCTTGTCAGATTATTAGTATGATGTCAGGAACAGAAAGGTGAGAGAGAGGCCTCAGTTGCACTAATTAATCAATGTTCAAAGGAATACCTACCAAGTTTTCCAAATTTATAGGGTCACTCCCTGGTTTTGGCTTTCTGTCCTTGTATCCTGCTCTCCCTAGTTTTAAGATTTAGGTCTAACCCCATGTATTGTGTGCTTGTCATTTAAGCTAATAGCTTTCTGACATGTAAAGGTGCCTATTTGTATTGTTACATATAGTATTTAAGTGTAAGTCTTTAGCAATTACAAGACTGTTGCTCGAGATATTGATGTCTCATTACATAGTTCTCTGGCTCATTAGTATCTTTGAATGTATTTATTTTTTTAAGCTGGCAAGCTTACCAAGATTACCAAGGTATATATGTAAACATTTTCACGGTTCTGCACTGTAGAATAATTAAATGTTTTATATATAGGTCAGAGAATGATGAATTTTCACACAGAGAGGAATTACAATATGGGTTCTGTAACCTTTTGGCAAAATTAATTTAACTGCTCTAGTTTTTTAAATTGAAATTAAAAATGTAAACTAAAATGTAAAAAAGTGGTCATCATGTTAATCCTTCAATTGTGCACCTGTGGAGAGGACTTGCCAATCCAACCTTGTGATATGGAGCACTAATGATCACTCTAACAATAGATCCAGGGGTCAATACCTGTCCCATTTGGTTCTTTTTGAGCATACTGTGATGAACCTGAACTATGATGTACTTGTAATGAACACATGTTTAATGATCCTCTTTATACACCACCAGTCTATTAATGTAGTGGAATATAGTGGTTGTAAATGTAATGCAGAAAAGGATATCTTAACTTTAAGATCATTCTGAGTCTGAAAATACATCCTAGCTATGTTAGATTATATTGATATTAAACATTGAAGTAATGTTTTCAGTACCACAAATAATATAATTTCCTTTAATCATTTAAGTTAAGATATCCGCATCTCTCTACTCTGTCACGTAATACTTGATTCCCAGAAGAAGCCAACAGGGTGATGCACGTTGGGTCTTTGGAGAGTCCTGCTGTTTCCCTTTATCTGCCTACACTTAGCATTTCTGTACTGACAAGGTGGACCACTTTAGATTGATTTTTATCTTATTCGTCACAAACAGTTTGTTCTCACTTTCATTTTTTATTTTATATTTGCTCTTTTTGCACTTCCTATTTGCATTTTGGTTGATTTCATATAGACATCTTCTGATTATTTGTACTTTAGGATCATTTTGTATCCATCGTGTAAGTCATTTACTGTTTACTTGTAGGAGATTATTTATATGCGCTGTACCAGTTTACTAAAGTTACATATGTTTACATTCAATATGTGCTGGTGTGGTGCTATTATATTTTTGTGATTAATGGCATTTCTCCATTATGAGTTGTTTGTGTGATTTTAATTACTTTTATTTGTAATGGAGTTTGGGTATTTTTTGAAAAACAAAAATGGACTATCAGTTGCTACAATAGCTGTTAACTAACATACAACATATACAATGTATCCACAAAACTCACCCCGTCGCTTGCTGGATGGTGTACCGGAGGAGCCTTCATCAGTCTCAGCAAAGATTCCAGCAGACAAGAAGGCACAGTACGAGGGCTCTGTGCCTTCTTGTGTATTTTTTGGTTTAATTATTTAATAAATGATTATTACTAATATATTTTTAGTATAGTTGAATGTTTCACTGTATAGTTTTACTATATATTCAGATCAGCCCATTTCTTTGCGGTGGTTTTCTTGACCCAACTTTTTTTTAGTATATTTTTTAGTTCTAGAGAGCATCAGATTATTTTAGTAGGTATACTAGATCTTTATTTTATTTATATTGAGTGTTTTGGAGCTTTATGTACCATAATACTTGAATATTGGAATGTTGAATTTGCATGGGACTAATACACATTACAGAGTTTTTAACTGACAGATATGTACCTTATCATTTACTATTTTTTTTTCCCTTTGGATTGGACAATTACATTTTAAATTGTGTGAAAAGAACTATTTCTGTTTATTGTATTATCTTACTAGATTTTTATAACGGTGGTTGGGGAACTCACAGATATATTACTTATTTCCAACAAACCCAGGTCTGCTGTTTTTAGTACCAGTCTACTAGTGAGTGCTGTATTTATTTTTTTACTTTATTTTGTTCTCTGCAGTCCGGCAACTAGGGATGGGCAAAACTTTCCGCCTCAAACTGAAATCGGCGATAAATGGCACTTTCCGCTTGGCAAAAAAATTCCTGCGAAAAGTGCAGATTTTCTGCTTTTTTTCGCACATTGAAATCAGTGGGAACATAGAAGTTACACACAACACATTACAAATAATGTTTTATTTCCCAAAGGCATAGTATAAAAGGGGCATGAGGGTGCCTGTGTTGGTGGGGTGTGGGGAAAGAATCAGCTGAACAGGGAATGTTTTTGGGGGGTTGTTTACTGGGATTGGGGGGGCACTTAAATAAAAAGAAATCCTAAATAAAATAAAATAAAAGAAAACCGTAAGACGTGGTATAAAGGGGTCTGAGGAGGGTACCTGTGATGGTGAATAAATGAATAAGTTGAACAGGGAATTTGTTTTGGGGGTCTTTCTTGACTGCTATTAGGGGGACAGTTACTAAAAAAAAATCAATAAAATAAGACATTTGTATTTAAAGTGACAGAGACAGGAACCTCCTGACATAAGCTGCCACTGGGGTGGACTGATACTTGACGTGATAGAGTATTTTGTAGAGGATGATTTGTTTTATTTGTTGTTAGAGGTCTTTGAAAAACTTAGACTTATAAGAGGCCCAAGCCCTGAAGACACATTGATTTGTAGGGCTTAAGCTTGTTTGACACAAGCCCTAAGGAAACACTGATTTGTAGGACTTAGGCTTGTTAGAAACAAATCCCCCAAAAATTGTTTGGTGTTTTGTAGGACTAGTTTTTATTTATTTTTTTTATTTTTATTTTTTTTTAAAAACACAAGCCCTGAGAAAAAAATAAAAATGCCCTACTGGCCTAATGCCAGCAGGTCATGTTGGCCAGTGGCCGCTGTCAAATGTCCTCCTGAATCCTGAGTTGCAACTGCTTTTCGTACTGCTGCTGCGGAGTTGTTTAAGCAGCAGGATGATTAGGCAGCTGAAAGGGAATGGGATCAACAATAGCAGTAACATGGAAGATGGATGATGAAGGTTCCATTTGCCATGACTGGCTCCAGTGATGCGCCTGAGGCAGTAGCAGCAGAATAAGTAGCTCCCAGTATTTGCGGAGAAAAGAACAAGTTGGCCATTAAATCTTCTCCACCTGCCCCTCCTCCAAAATCATCATAGGTGTGTTATTATTAGAATATATTTTTTCCCTTGAGAGCAGGATCAATGGGTCTCCTCAGCAACTGTAATGTGCACAGTATGTGTGTGGTAAATAAAATCTGGGGGAACAACTGTATTCAAACACCATGACACCCGAAACCAAGTACTGCCGCTGTCACTGTACCCCTTTTCCACACTCGCTAAGGACACATGACAACTTGCTGACAGTTTAATAGGAGTGATGAACCCACCCTGCCACCATCTTAGCATATTCTGCAGGATGGAATCTCCTCAGATGCTGCTTGATGCACTGATTGCTATTCTCCTCCACCACACTGGCATGTGTGGTCAGTGCAGCACACAGTGTGCAATGGGTAGAGACAACCTGCCACATCCTAACATCAACAGAGTGGCTATTATTTGGCGGGGGAGGTAATGAACGAGGAGGATTGGCAGAAGATGTAGTTACCCTAGAAGGTGACGGTGAGCTAGTTGTTTCACTCATCCTGGAACTTCCAGTCTCTGCCTGAGTTGTTCTATTCCTCCTTCTCTTTGATCTCTGCCTCACCTCTTGTTGGCTTTCTGGTGAGTCAGGAACAGCAAAAGTGGTGCTTGATTTCTGTGGTGGGTGTTTGGCTTTAACATGTTTGGAGGAAATGTCATGGTGTCTGTGTTTCATGTGTGATATGATGGCGCTTGTGCCAAGGTGTGTTCCCTCCTTTCCTCTTTTCACTGACTTGTCACAAATTGTGCACAGTGGTGTTGCAGATGACTGTACTATGCCTGCCCCAACAGGAAAATAGACCCACACCAATGATGACTTCAGAGGGAAGGGGAAAGGTGGAGAAGAATGGCCTCTTTCTTCTTGTCCTCCACATTCCCCTTCATTGTCTATGGCAGCGGATAATGTTGCTGCTGTTGCTGCTACTGCCTCAGAGTCAGCACTGCAACTAGAATCAGGAGTATTGCTACTGCTGGCAAGTGGAACCTGTCCTAGTCCCGCATCGCTTGTTGACCCCATTGTCACTGTGTCCACAGTGGTCTGTGGCACACTAACCTGCTCTTCAGCATCCTGCTGCCCTTGCATCTAAGCATCAGAAGGAATTAGAGCAGTTGCAAATTCCTCTAATTCAAAGATGCCCTTGCTAGTGGTGGTGGTGATGCCCATCCTCATTCATGTCTCCCATTCCTTCTCAGTTTCTGCTAAAAAGGCCATCAATGTCTCTTCCACCCCAGCTTCTCCAGCATCATCACCACCACCACCACTAGTCCCTAAATGCTGTTGTTGCGGCTGCTCTATTCCAGACATCTCACTGCTGCTTGGAAGAGGTGACAAGCAATGTGACAGAGGGTCCCCTAATGTCACACTTGCCATTGCCTTTTGACCTGAAAAAGAAGGCAGACTAGCACTAGCACTAGCAGAAATAGCAGCAGGCACAGGCAGCTGATCTTTGCTCCTGCTGGTGGTGGTGTTATTAATTCTCAGCCTGCTCTCCTCCCCCAACACCAGTTCTGGCCTCTTCAGGTTCATAGTGATAGGAGCCTCTCCTGCCTCAATTTTTGCTAAATATCACAAGAGAACAGCACAGCACATCTATCTCGCTCTGTAGCTGCTTCTGTTGTGTTTGTCTTCAGTGAAAACGTCACGTTTTCATAGCAGAAGTGCAAAAACAATGTAAATCAATGAGCGAAAACTCTTTAGCCATTGAAAAAATGGTGAAAGATTTTGGGCAATGGACAAAAGATGCAAAAATGTTAACCGCTAGTTTTAAAGCGGATTTTCCTGTGAAAAAACGGATACAATGTGGTTTTCACAAAATTTCTCGCGGGAACACAGCAAAAAGAAATAGGGCACACGCAATTTGCCAAACACTATATGGCAAACGCTATTAGGCAAAGGCAGTATGCCACACATCATATGGCAAAAGCTATAGGGCAAACGCTATACACAATAGGCATTTTGGCAAATGCTATAGGCAATTTGTGAAAGGGTATATGGCAAAGACTATTCTGTATATGCCAATCGGTGTACACAATTTGGCAAATGCTATATGGCAAACACTATATGCAATACGGCAAAGGCAATTAATTAAATTAATGAATAGGTATATGTGAAATGCAATATGGCAGACAGAATTAGTTAAACGCTATTTGGTAAAGACAATAGAGAATTTTTGAAACACAATATTGAATTCATCAAAGGGTATATGTGAAATGCTATACACCAAACGGAATATGCTATACGCTAAGTGTACATGCAGTTTGGGAAATGCTATATGCAGTTTTGAAAATGCTATGCACAACTGGGTAAAAGCCAAATGGTATACAGCAAACACTGTACGGCACATGCAATGTGCCACACACTATCTGCGAAAGACTATATGCAATATAAAAAGAATTTTGCAAACAGTATAGTGAATAGGCCAAATGTTATAAGCAATTTTCAAAGTACAATATGGCAAAGGCTATAGGCAATTGGCGTACCGCTATACGCAATAGGGGAAACAGAATACGTGAAAGGCTATATGCCAGATGCAATATGCATGTGGCAAAGGCTATAGACCAAACACAATATGTAGTAGGACAAAAGATATAGTCTAAACACAATAAGCAATAGGCCAAATGGTATACACAATATATCAAAGGCAATAGGGCAACTGGTATAGGTAATTTGTGTAATGGTATATGGCAATCAGTATGTGGCAAACGCTATACACAATTTGGCAAAGGTTATACAGCAAACGTTATAGGCAATTTGGCAAATACTTTGTGTCAATCGATATAAGCAGTCCTTCAAGAGTTATAGGCAGTGCGTGAAACGGTGTAGGGCAAATGTATAAGCAATATTGGAAAGGCTATATGCAATTTGTAAAGTGCTATAGTCCAAAGTGTATACGCAATTGGGCAAACAATATAGGTCAAAGGGTATTTATGAAACTCAATAGACTTTGCAGCAAATGTATACGCAAATGAAATGCAATATGGCAAACTCTGTACAACAAAGGATATTTTGGTTGTTGGGAAAACAAAAACCTTTGTCTGCAGTGACACTCCCAGGGGTGGCAGTATGAAACACACATTGAAATGTGTTCCATGCTTTCAGGCTTGAACATACATAAGGGCATAATTTTCACAGGAGTACGTATGTTTTGAAAGTTCGTGTGTAGTCCTGTGCAAATTTGTGCAATGAGTTGGATGTAGTTTTAGTTAGATGTTGACAGGGAAATAAGATGGGCGAATAATGTGGTATTGTCATACACTGATGATGTGTCAATAGGATCACTATGAAAACATCAGCCACTATTGGGTGACATAGAAAACGGAGTATTAAATATATTGACGTCATGAAAATAGCAATATCAGAATCTCGTCCGCATGAAATGGGTGAGATTGTGATGTCGTGGCTTTAATCATCACACACTGTAATTGTAAACCTACTTACACTTCCACTCTGCTGTTTTGAGCATGCGTTTTTTTTTTTATGGTCTCCTGTTAGTAGGTGTCAGCGGAGAGACAGAGGAAGAGGTCAATTTGATATAGACTCAGGCTGCTATTCGTTTGTGTGTAAACACTATCGGCAAAATGAAATTGTGATGAGGTACATTGAAAGGCTATTGTATGTTTGTGGAAAAAAATTAGAAAATATATAAAAGATGTACACATGGACATGTGTGTGGGTGACAGAGTCTGTGTGAATGTGTTGTGTCATTCTGGATAAAGAAGAACCAGGCTGTGAATGTGTGTGTTGGAGTGCTCTGCTGTGTGCCAGAGTCTGCCTTTGAGGTATCATACTCATTACAGTCCAGTACAATGTGGCTGCTTTGAAGGCCATGTGGCAGAGTGGCTTGAGCACTTGACAAATATGTTTTACACAAGGGAAGTATACTAAAGATCATACTTTCCGTCCCTTCTTTACTGGTAAATTTTCCATAGGAGTCTCTGGATGACAGACAGCACTGTGCTGTGAAGCCTTTGACCGCTTGAGGGGCACGCATGCCCCATCTGTCTCTGGTATCGCTGGACAGTTATTTTATGTGGCCAATACCAGAGACAGATGATTCAGGAGTAGGAGTGCCACTGTCACGCTGAGAGGGACAATAGCAGAGTGTAAGTGTAAGTAGGTTTACAATGAGAATGTGCGATGCTTAAGGCCTTGACATCATAATGTCGGTCATTTGATGTCGGGAGAGATTGTTATATCACTCTTTTCATGAGTGAGACATGTTTAATGTACTTCACTTAATAGTGGGCGGTGTTTCAAAAGGATATCGTGACAATAATACCTCCTACAAATATAAACTGAATGGAAAGCATTGAGAATGAGTCATGTAGTACATTAAATTAATTGTGTGCCACTTGCACCTGGTATAGTAATTAATCTTAGTGAGTTATATTCATCCTGTGGCAGTTGCATGTGGTATAGTAAAGTAATGAAGTAAATTGATTGTGTTACATATATGATATGTAAGTGATTACGAAATACGTCTTCTTAATGTATGTTGTTCCTTGAAGGAATGCTTGTAATGTAACCTATTTTAATTGACTTTGCGGCCAAAAAATTTTGGCTCACTCCTCTTTAAAGGGATAGTAATACTTTATTATTACTATTCCCCATATTGTAGGTATTTGTAAAATAATTTAATAGCCCCCAGGTTCATCTCTCAAACCTTTATGGTTTGAGAGATAACCAAAGGCAAAGTTCCCCCTCCTCCCCCTTCCCTGAAGTCAGT
Source organism: Rhinophrynus dorsalis (assembly GCA_037306005.1). Taxonomy (NCBI): domain Eukaryota; kingdom Metazoa; phylum Chordata; class Amphibia; order Anura; family Rhinophrynidae; genus Rhinophrynus; species Rhinophrynus dorsalis. The sequence goes on along the minus strand of CM074718.1, from coordinate 232,891,555 downwards.
GTTGTACTGACTGCAGGGATATCCGGTCTGACTTTCATCATGCGGCTCTGCAGCAGAGCCGCGATCGCGTTAGTGACAAAGAATTATTTCATTGAAACGATCTTCTACATGTGCTTTCAAACCAAGCACATGAAGAAGACCGTTTCAGTGAAATAATTATTTTTCACTAGCGGGATCTCGGCTCAGCTGCAGAGCCGCAAGCCTGTTGTATGACAGACTTTCCCTGCAGTCAGTACAATGCTGACTTCAGGGAAGGGGGAGGGAGGGGGGAACTTTGCCTTTGGTTATCTCTCAAACCTTATGGTTAACCTGGGGACTATTAAATTATTTTACAAATACCTACAATATGGGGGATAGTAATAATAAAGTATTACTATCCCTTTAAACCCTCCTGTCTCATGTCTGTCTGCATACTCACTTGTCACCTTCTATCATGCTACAAAAAAGATTATTTGAAACGTAATTAAACTGTAGTTGCCAATATGCAACTTTTTAATTTAGAGGCACACACCCTCTGACCTCTTTTGCCTTCAGAGCAAATTGTAATGTTAAGCACTAATGACAGAATAGTATCCAAGACCCCTAATACACATGGCCACTGAAGATATTTGTTGCCAGTGAGACTATTACTTGTGAATATGAATGTTGTTTGTGTGTAAAGTACCTATTTTTGGTTGTAGTTATAACCAGATCTGCAGAGTACTACTCGCTGTTTATATCCACTTGCTGTTTAATCCTTTGAATGCCAGAGGGGTACGCAACTCATTTCAAAGTGTTGCTTACCCCTCTGGCACTCAAAGGGTTAAAGAAGCGACATGTGTTTTACCAGTGGGAAGTGTCCTGGACCTACTGCGTGTTTTGTGTGCAGTATCGTAGCCGCAGCAGCCTTTCTTTGCTTCTGCTGGAGAGGTTTTGCTCCATTGGAGGACAGGCAATGAGTAGTCCACTATGGCTTCAGGGAACAGCATGAGTACCCTGGCCAGGTAAGAAGGGAGGTGGAGTAAGGTATTGCAGGAGGGGTACGGGATGGAGACGTATGGACATGCGAGCAATAGGAATCACGCACCAAAGTCCCACAACACCGCCGATGTGATGCCTCCATTTACATAGTAACATAGTAAATTAGGTTGAATAAAGACACAAGTCCATCAATTTCAACCTTCTCCTCATACCCCAGTAATGTTATAGCTTTCCTGCTACAAAATAAGTTAGTCTTTATCAGACCTTCTTGATCTGCCTACTAATAAACAGTATAACCCTGTATGTTCCCTTTGGAAAGAAATGTATCTAATCTTCTCTTGAATGTATCCATTGTATTTGTCATAACCACCTCCTTGGCAAAGAATTTCACAATTTAACAGACCTCACTGTAAAAAAACCTTCCTCTGCTGAGGTCTACACCTCCTTTCCTCTAATCTCAAAGGGTGTCCCCTGGTCATCTGATCATGCCTTGGAATAAATAGCGCACAGCAGAGATCCTTGCATGGACCTCATATATTTTTAGAATGTGATAAGGTCTCCTCTTAGTCGTCTTTTCTCTAGAGTAAATAAATCAGGTTTGTCTAGTCGTCCCTCATACGTCAAGTCCTCCATTCCCTTAATTAATTTTGTTGCTCTTCGCTGTACCCTCTCTAGTTCTAGTATATCCTTTTTCAGAACTGGTGCCCAAAACTGCACTGCATACTCAAGGTGAGGTCTTACCAATGATGTGTACAATGGCAAAATAATGTTATCCACTCTTGCTTCAATACCTTGTTTTATGCAAGACAGGACTTTGTTTGCCTTTGCTACTGCTGTTTGATACTGGTCACTGTTTCCAAGTTTGTAGTTGACAAGGATACCGAGGTCTCTCTCTAGCAACGAGTCCCCTAAAATGATTTGAGCAGAAACTCTAGGACAATTGGGAGAGATGTAAATGTGGCGTTTGAAACATGTCATGGTTTAATTGCACTACAACTCCCATAATCCTTACACATCTTCAGTGGACGCATTGAAAACTGAGATTTTAGGTCACTTCATTGTCTTCATTACTCACTATGAACTTGATAGTGTGAGTGCTGCTCCTGTCAGCACGCATGACATAGACTTCACAGTGAATAATGAAGGCAATGAAGTGTCCTAAAATCACTGTTTTCATTGCGCCCACTGAAGATGTTTAAGGATTATGGGAGTTGTAGTGCATTGAAAGCATGACATGTTTTCCATATAGATCACTTAACTGCTGCATGATCCACTCTTCTAGTCAGTTTGTCCTGGTGCTGCATCCTCTGCTGCTGGTGTTTATGCTGAGCCGCGGCTACCACCACCTGTGGGGAGTCATCCAGGGTTCCTGGAACTGCCAATGGGGTGTGGAAGAACACCCTCCAGCTGCAGGGTTGGGCTCCGTGCCACTCACTGGTGACCTATCAGCAGGTAGTACCTCCCTGCCCGCAGCATATAGGAGTCCTAGGGTTGCCAATGCAGTATGGAACAACATACTTCCTCTGGCTGCAGGGTTGAGCTCCGTGCCATTCATTGGTGATATGTCTGTGGGTTGTGCCCCCCTGGCCTCAGCGAGTCTGGAGAATGACAGGTTTCCTTGTGTGTTTCGGCTGCCTTGACTGTGTAACTCCCTGCAGAGCATAATTTTTGGGCAAGTAGTGAGTGGAGTGATGAGGTAAACTCCTTGCAGACATTTTCACAGGAGTGAGTATGTCTCTCCTTTGTAAAGTCCTTGCTTGTGTGACTCACTGCAGAGTAGGCCCCATGTGCACTGTAGGTTGGAGGCATGTGAATGGAGGAGACGTGCTATCTCCTCCTCCTGACCGCCCCAGGGTGTGTGTGGCACATCTGGAGAATTGATGGTCACATGACAAGCTTCTCCTTTATAGTATAGATATATGTAGCCAAGATACACCATAAATGAAATTCATCTAGTTCTTCTAGGGAAAAGGTTGTGGCACCGAGTGTACTATGAGTTTACGTCTAATATGGGGGTGATGCAGTGCATGCTTTTGAACTGAGAGACTGGATGCTACTTTTGAAAGTATGAGTCCAAGTCTTAAATCCCAGTGAAGGTATCAAATGTCAAAATGTATACCACACTTGAAGACTGCACTGCCTCTCTCTTTCTTTTTATTGTGTGTAAAAATAAAACATAATTTCATTTTCATATAATATATAAAGAAAGTGGGTACATTTGGAGCAGTTTTAAAAAGTGATAGTTAATATTGGAAGTTGACATACTTTTACTTTTTTACCCCAATATTTTTTTTTTGTTTACCTTGCTTTCTCGTAATGAATATTAGGCATTGAATTTCTCATAGGGTATATAATAAAATATTTATGGTAAATTAAACTTTAGTCTACATATTTAATAAAGCAGAGTACAGTAGATTGTTTATTATAAAACTCTACATACTATCTCTTCATGGATCTCCTTCCAAATCCCACACATTTCTCACTGTTAATAAATCTCGTAACCACCGATGGTCACTGCCTATGGCTATCCTATATTTCACTTCCTCTTTATTTCTCAAATTTAGTAACAAAACATCTGCCTGTTTCAACAATAAAAAAACATCTCTAAGATTCACCCTTTTCTCTTAGAGAAGAAAGGAACTTTCATACCACTCAATTTATTGAATGTACTTAGTTTTATTTGTTTTTATTATTATTTGAGTATAAATGACCAATCCATCCCTTTTAGGGCTTCTTTTACCTGTTATTTCTTATTAGACTTTTCAAACTATGTTGCTTCAATTGTTTTTGTAAGATTAGGACAGAACCATATAGATCTTGAAAAAAGTGTATTAATATCCTGCAGTACCATCTCTAAAAATGATCGTAGGAATGAGCTTTGTGATTCTAAAGGGTAAAACCTTCATTCAGGTTTAAAGTTAGAATGAAGGAAAGGAATCTTATCATCAGCTTGACCTTCCGTCTCAAAAATAGATCTGTCATAATACTAAGTGTGTCAATCTTCTGTTCAGCACCATCTTGTTCAGAGATCTCATAAAGTTCCAGTTATCTTGGTTATTGATAGTATTCATATATGTCTACATCCTTATTTATTGGCTAATTATATTATCATCTTTCTTTATTTCTAGTATTCATATTATCTATTAATTTATTTTATGTGTTTTTTTAAGTCGGGTTTTGGTATCCTATTACCCGACTTGTGAAAACAAAATCAGCGGTAATTACACATACCGCCAGTCAAAAAAAAGCCCATAGGAAATAATTAAAAACAACGTGCAAGTAATATCCTATTACCCACACTCAGTATTACCACCTGTTTTGTTTATACAACTTAAGTTGGAAATTCTGTGCCTCAGAGGTTGAGGCGTAGAAGCCACAACGACAGTTTCAAAACCATGTTGTTCGAAATAAAAGCAGTGTAGAATACAGTATACAGCATAAAAATCTGACATAGGGTGCCACACTTCGACATTTTAACCCCCCTTTTAAAATTCGACTTACAGTACTTTCTTTAACCACTTTAATTTGAAAAATATTATTCACATTACACGTTTTAACCCTTCCCCTTCAAAATTTGACGTACAGTGCTTTCTTTCTATCACGGTGCCTGTGATATACGGGCGACATTTTGACATGTTTACTTCCTGATGTCTTTTATTGGCTACACTGTCTTTGCTCCTCCCAGTGACAGCCTTTAAATACCTTGGGCTGTCACTTATGCTCTGCCCTTTCATGGTGTATCCGTTGCCTAGCGCTTGTTCTGTTACTCTCATATGATACCACTGTATGACCTGGACTGTCTGACTATTCTGCCTGTTTACCGTTCCTTCTCTGTGTACCGACCCGGATTGGCTGACGTTCCTTCCTCGTGTATTGACCCGGCCTGGCTGAAGTTCCTGCTCTGTGTACCGACCCGGCTTGACATCTGCAGACCGGAGCGTTCGTTAAACCCTTGCAGGGTGGTGCTGGGCAGTCGTATCTGTATCGCTAGTCTCAATTTGGCGTATGTTGCTCCTTACGGTGCTAAGCACTGGGTCGAGTTATCCTTGCAGCCTCCGGTGGGCGTTCACTATATCGTTGGCAGCCAACCTCCTATGGTGCCTTGTAGCCAGTTCTATTCTGGCTTCACCTGTTCCTTGTGATTCCAGTCGCTATTGTTACTCTCTGCATAGAGAGCTACATTAGGCCTTCCACTATTAGTGCCAACTACTGTCCTTGGCCTAATAAGTATCATTCTGTCATATTTACACTGTATCATATGAGATTTACCAGACCTGTGTCAGTATTGTATATTATCTACAATGGGTCAATTATATCATTGTAACCTGTCCTGTGTCAGTTTACCATTTATCTGTATGCTGGACCCGCGAGGGTTACTGTTATTCCTTGTATGTTAATAAAACTGTGTTTTACCAAAACTTTCCGTTTCTGAGTGTACTAAACCGTAACAGTATGAAAGGGCCATGACCTCAGATGGTACAGGTGACGGTAATGCACAAAGTATCCATTGGAGGATGGATTTACATGAGCAGTGTTTGGACCAGTTGGCGTTGGCGGTTCAAACAATTCTTGAGTGCACAGCACACTTGGATAAACCAGTACCAGCCCCGGTGGTCTCCCCCCCTTTCGACACTGGGAGCTCAGTCCTTGTTGCAAACTAACACTAACAGAGGGTTGACTGCTAAAGCTCCACTACCTTTACGGTACGATGGCGAACCCACCCTGTGCAAAAGGTTCATAAATCAGTTGGAGATCTTCCTAGAATTAACCACTCAAGCCTTTCCTAGTGACCGTAGTAAGGTGGGCTTCATGATTTCATTGCTGACGGGCAGAGCTCTGGCTTGGGCAAATCCCTTATGCAAAACCATGTACAAGGAATTTCAGCGAGTTCTTAAGGGCGTTTTGTAGAGCATTTGAAGTCCCTGGGAGAGCTGCCTCTGCTGCAAAAAAACTAATGGAGATCCAACAAGGGTCTCGCACATTTTCTGACTATGCAATTGAATTTCGTACTCTAGCTGCAGAGGTGGGCTGGAACAATGAGGCGCTGGTGGCAGCATTTGCACAGGGACTATGCAAGCGCATTAAGGATGAAACGGCAGCCCGAGAACTGCCGACTGATCTTGATAAGTTTATTGATGTCTCGATTTTGATCAATTCCCGTATTAGGGAATGAATGGAGGCTAAGGACCGTAGGCAGAGGGCCAGAGATTTGGGACTAGCAAGACCAAGCTTCCCACCCATGTCTCCCTCACGTCCCAAACCTCCTGAGTTATTTGCTGCCTAGCACAAAATTACACTGGTGGAGAAAGAGTCCACCTTGATTATAGAGGCCATTGATGTCAGGCCATTGGTACCGGCCCAAATTACTATGGAAACGATACTTTTATCTTTGCGCATTGGGGCACTTCACTTCAAGAAACAACGGTTCCAGATTATCCGTTCCCCTCACCATGCCGTGATCCTGGGGTTTCCTTGGTTAGATCTGCACAACCCCAGTCCAGCTGGCAGACTTGTGAAATTATGGCATGGTCTGAATTTTGTGACAAACATTGTAATTCCACCCCACTAAGATTATGTGTACCTCTCCCTCAGTGCCATCTGAATACTGCCAATTCAGCGATGTTTTCAGTAAAGGAGAGGCCAGCGCGTTGCTGCCGCAGCGGGCGTATGACTACGTTATTGATCTGCCTCCTGCTGCCATTCCTCCTCGGGGTCGTGCTTACCCGTTGTCTTGCGAGGAGAATCGGGCCATGGAGGAGTACATTTCAGATGCCCTAGAAAGGGGTATTATCAGGAAGTCATCCTCACCCGCGGGGGCTGGTTTCTTCTTTGTGAAAAAGAAAAGTGGCGAACTACGACCATGTATAGATTATCGTGGACTGAACAAACTGATGCCTAAAAACACCTATCCTATACCACTCATTACGGAGCTGTTTGACAGATTGAAAGGCTCCTCCATCTTTACCAAGCTAGATTTGCGGGCTGCTTATAACTTGATAAGAATAAGGGCCGGTGATGAGTGGAAAACGGCATTCAATACCAGATCAGGTCATTGCTAAGCACTGGGTCATGTTATCCTTGCAGTCTCCGGTGGGCGTTCACTATATCGTTGGCAACCAACCTCCTATGGTGCCTTGTAGCCAGTTCTATTCTGGCTTCATCTGTTCCTTGTGATTCCAGTCGCTATTGTTACTCTCTGCTACATTGGGCCTTCCACTATTAGTGCCAACTACTGTCCTTGGCCTAATAAGTATCATTCTGTCATATTTACACTGTATCATATGAGAGTTACCTGACCTGTGTCAGTATTGTAGATTATCTACATACTGGACCCGTGTGGGTTAATCATATCATTGTAACCTGTCCTGTGTCAGTTTGACATTTATCTGTATGCTGGACCCATGAGGGTTACTGTTATTCCTTGTGTGCTAATAAAACTGTGTTTTACCAAAACCTTCCGTTTCTGTGTACTAAGCCGTAACACTTTCACCACTTTAATTCAACAAATATTATTCACATTCCACATTTTAACCCTTCCCCTTCAAAATTTGACTTACAGTGCTTTCTTTCACCACTTTATTTCGACAAATATTATTCACATTCCACATTTTAACCCTTCCCCTTCAAAATTTGACTTATAGTGCTTTTCTTCACCATTTTCATTCAATAAATACTGTTCACATTAAAATTTTAACCCTTCCCCTTAAAAATTAGATTTATAGTGCTCCCATGACCTTCTTTCTCCATTTTAATTTGAATAATATTGCTCCCTTTCAACATTGTTTATTCTCCAGTTTTACTGCAAAATACAGACTCTTTATGTGTCATAGTGATCCCTGTGAAATAATGTATAACTTGCTATGCTAAATGTAAAAGACCTCTCACTCCTACTATTTGTTGGCTAAACCCATTTGATATTTTAATGCTACAGTAAGAAGTCATATTAACCCCTCCTTTACTGTTGTGAGGAAGGTTACTGAATAAGTGTGACCCAATTTACATAACAATAAGTGAAACTATTATAAAAAGGAGTTACATTTTTTTATAGTGGGTTCCACAGGGGTTACCTTGATGTTATTATTGTGATATACCAGTGATTATATTGTTATCCCTATTATCCACCACATTGCCTAGACTAACAGCTTATATCGTATCTGTATCAAAATGTACCATCTCCATTTTATTTGCCATTTCACTTACACTGCTTTGTACTATTGATAGAGGTCACTTGTGTTGTAGCTCTCTGATATCAATGTTATCATGTTTTACTTTGATACTTATTAAGTTTCTATGTCTTCTATAATATGTTTTATTTTTAGTAATTCCATTGAATAAATAGTACTACACTTGGAAGTCGTTTGTGCACTATATTTTTCTTTTTACATGTTTATCCCTTGAGTATTCCGGGAACAAGTTGAGCAACAAAGGATGAAATAGGTTTAAGATAGTATAGGACTGTATGACATTGATTGTAGCTAAAGAATAAGAAGACAGCATTAATCATATCCATCATCATCCCACTGGCATTTGATCTATACCATGCTTCCATTTATTATTTGTATCATGGTGTTTACATAATTTATTATTTTTTAGAACTATTCATTTGATGGACTTATGAGGATTCTAATAATTCAGTATAGAGTGTCTCTGTGGGATCAATTTATGAAGTGAAATTTTAATTATTGATTATTGTATTCCATATCTGTTCATATTATTTGTGTATGGAATATTGATTGTTTATGATATATTAATAGGTTCATTCTATATAAGCATTTTATATATATATATATATATATATATATATATATATATATATATATATATATAGAGAGAGAGAGAGAGAGAGAGAGAGAGTGTGCAGTGCAGTGCAGTGAGACATGGCTGAATAGGGACCAGTATGTGTGATTCTATGACTACAGTGGGACAATGTTGGGGGTCAATATTTGTGTAACTTTGGTTTCCATTGCATTGGGACACGTCTGGAACTCAGTAGTCAGAGTGGGTGGTTCTGTAGTGACCATGGGACAATGTGTGGTTCTTTGGCTGTCAGTACAGTGAGACAAGGCTGTGGGTCAGTAGGGCCCTCCAGCTTTTGCCAGACTACAAGTCCTTTCCTTACCTGATGGGGAATGATGGGAGTTTTAGTCCAGGAGCTGTTAGAGGGCCTCATATTGCCCATCCCTATGGCTGTGGACCAGTATCTCTGGATTTATGGCTACAGTAGGACAAAGCTGGAGTCAGTATGGGAGAATCTATGGCTACCAGTGCAGTGGAACAAGTCTGATAGATCAGTATGAGTATTTCAGTTGTTAAACCATGCATTTATATAGCAATTTACTGAATAGATATATTAGGAATTTCGCATCAAAATAGATCTTGAGAAGATAGCAGTCATGCACATCTGCTGTTCTTTTGGCTAGCTTACTGTGCAGGCAGTTTTGAATTAAGTTTTCAGATATGCAAATTTGAGTCTCAGTGTGTATAACATGACTGAAAACCAACAGAGTTAATGTCTTGAGACGCGTACTATTGGAAATTAAAACAGAATCACTATACATTGTAAGAGGGATGGAATACTGTAACAGGTTTTCAAGTTCGATTGTCAAGCCCACCAACAGGACAGGATCAAAGGATTTTCTTGATTACACCCAGGTAAGTTAATCAATGACTTGTTAATTTGGATTGGCCAACCTGTGTTCAAGCACAGAAATCCTTAACTCCTGGACTGCTGGTAGCACATGAGGACTGAACTTGGACACCACTGCTACAATGTGATATCAAAGAACCCTTGATAGACACATTCATTTCTTTCTTTTAGAGCACATCAATGAGCGAGCTATATGCAATGCGGTTTCACCAGATAAGGACGTTGATGGTTTCCACATTGTTAATATCGGAAGACTTTGCCTGAATCAGTATTCTATCATTCCTGCTACTGCTGGAGCTGTATGGGAAATTATAAAAAGGACAGGTAAGATAACACTAACAAACATGTATTTACTAATGCAAAAATACTTTAACATATCACATTGTTAGTTGTTAGTGTATGAACGTCCGTAGTCCTACTGACTTGCCGGTGCTGATTTTATAAGAAGAAATAGAGCAATTCTGGTAAACCAACTGCACCATAGGTGTCAAATAACAAATTCCCCAAATTCCCAATGATTTCAGTGAGGCGTATACTTCCTAGGGGGTTATGCACTAAGGCAGGGCTGTCCATGTTTAGTCCTCAAAGGTCACTAACAGGCCAGGATGTAAGGATTTCCCTGATTAAGCACAGGTGAGTTAATCAGTGACTCATTCATTTTGACTGACTCACCTGTGCTTAATCAGGGAAATCCTTACATCCTGGTCTGTTGGTGGCCCTTGAGGACTGAACTTGGACAGCTCTGCACTAAGCTGTGATAAAGAGGTGATAAGGTGGACATGATTCCTACAGTGATATTACTTCTCCAGTTTCAATGTTATTTTATGGAGCCTATGCACTAAGATATTTCACACTGGAGCAATCATAGTGCATAAGTTCCATAGAATAACATAGGAACTGGAGAAGTGATATCACTGGAGAAGTTATCTCCACATTGTCACCTCTTTATCAGCTCTTCATCAAACCATAGTGAATCTCCCCTGTTGAATGATAAAGAGGTCTCCAACACTTTGATTTTTGTATAAATCAACTGGATGTTTTATTTGTCCCCTATGGTACAGTTGGTTCCCTTCAGAGCTCCTCCAGTTCTTCTTAATACTCCAGCCTTACTGTCAGACTATTGTATGCAGAGTTTATAGCTTATTTATGATGAGCAGGGAGTGCCTGTAAACAGACCAATATTTGTGGGTTTTCCTGCAGAATCACAAATGGTTCAGTTAAAAATTGATTAATTCACCTCACGCCTAATCAAGGATATCTATAAAAGGACTCTATCACGTAAACACAATTTTGATGACTGTGAAACAGCTTTCAAAATCACCTATATGTTGTTTTTATGTAGAAAACTGATTTATGAGTTATTTAGATTTATAGACTGCCATCATTAAGGCATACCATTCAGGGAACTCCTGTGCTAGGGGAGGTGGCCAAAGCATAACACTTAAGGTTAAGTGTCATGGAGTGAAGGATGTATTATAGTGCTAAAAGATGAAGTACCTGCAGAGCATATCTTAATTAGCACAGTCTATACATCTAAGTAACAAAAAAATAGTTCTACAAAATAAAAAATGGCTCTTACAACATATAGGTGACTTTAAAAGTTACTTCAAAATCATTAGTTGTTTTTAGGAGACAGTGTAGCTTTAAAGACCAGTGGGTGCATTCCTTACAAATCACTAATATAATTTTCAGATGATAGGGTACCTTTAAATACTGGCCTCAAAGATCGATTAATGTTCCATGGGGCCCTAGGCAAGGAAACAAATTGGGGCCCCACATCTCTTAATCTGGTGCTGCTGACACAGTATGCTGCTAGCAGGTGCTGCCATTGTTGCCCTAATGGAAGTCAGAATTATTAGATGATGCTGGTCTCTTTCAACAAAAAGGACATCAGACACAAGCTGTTAGTGGCAGCAACAACAGGGCATCTGTCTCTGATGTATCACTTTGAACCATGGATCCTTAAATTGCCATAGGCCCTAGGCAGTAGCCTAGGTTGACATAATGGATGATTCGGCTCTGCCTGGCCTAATTGCCACCCTTAGTTATCAATCTTCTACTCCCTTGCTATAGCGTGTGCTGTCGAACATGATAGGAAGTTTGGTTCACTTCGAGAGTTATTATGTTCTGTTAAATCTTGGTTTAAATTGGCTAAATTTGATTTTAGGGACTAGTGTTGGAATTTATAGAATTAATTGTTTTAAAGGGGACTTATCACCATTCCAAGTCCTCTTCTCAGTGGGAGCTTCCATAAGGTAAGGATTTGCAGGATTATTCCTCAATATATTCCACCCATCTGGTAGAAACTAATAGGTTTTAGAATCTAAGAAGGTAGAGGGAGGTGATTCTCTGGATATGTTATTAATAATTAAGCAGCTTTATCTAAGAGAACAAAGATCTGCTGAGATTAAATTCCCCAATTACTAAACAAAAGAGCTTTAAAACTATTAACCTGTGTGAAAAACATAAAAAAAACCTAAATTTATAGGCTTTTTAAACTGTTTAGATTATCCAATGTATTGCATTGCAATGTGCTGAATACCTTTCTGGCTCTCAAGGGATTAAATGGATACATTTTATGACACTAAAAATCTGTGTAGGTAACAGCTTTAATTTAACCCCTTAAAGGAGCAGTAAACGTTTATTTATGAAAACACATATTTTATAGAGCATTTCCTGCTGAATAAAACAAGGTCAGATGTTTTATTCAAAATTTATATCAGTTCAAATAATCAGGAAGTGAATTTTCTGTGATTACTTCCTGATAGTTCTAACTGACAGGAAATGACAGGCAATTTCTATCACATTCTATGGAAAACTGTATGTTTCTGACTTTTCTGACTTTCCTCTCCATTAGAATCTAACAGGAAAACTAATTAGAATTTGACCACTAGAGGGCACTGCTAATGTAAAAAAACATGGGTTTAAACTGTAGTAACTCTGGAAATATAAATCTCTCTGCAGTGGGAGTACCCTTATCTTACTCAGTAGGAAAATCCCAACAATATATATTTTTTCATAAAAAAAGTTTACTGCTCCTTTAAGCAGTTGTAGAGTCATTTGGGTCTATTTAATAAACCACTGCTATGATAGCATCATACAAATTAGCAGATGCACTTTATTATAAGTGAAAGTGCTTATATACACCCTTCCTCCAATTTACACTATGCATAGATTTAAATATAAAGCTGCAGGGAGACACCGTCCTTGCATTGTCTGCAACAGACCTGAAAAGTGGCTTTTTCCTCCTCCAGCAACTAAACATTGCAATGTTTTACCCATGACTGGGTGAAGCAACAGAAAGGTGGAGATACACTAAGGCGTGATAAAGAGGAAATTACTTCTCTGGGAAGGTGCACTAAGGTGTGATAAAGAGGTGATATAGTGGAGATGACTTCCCCAGTGGTATCACTTCTCCAGTTCCTATGTTATTCTATAGAGCCTATGCAGATCTCCAAAGTTTGCGAAATCTTAGTGCGTTGGCTTCATAGAATAACATAGGAACTGGAGAAGTGATACCGCTGGGGAAGTCATCTCCACTGTATCACCTCTTTATCACGCCTTAGTGCACCTTCCCCATTGCTTTGCTGTATGAGAAGAATGAAGCCACTATGTGGGTAGTTTGGTAAGAGAATGCAGGGGGAAATGTTTTATCTCAATGTATTCTTCCTGGTAAAACATTTTCTAAACAAAATGTCTGCATATTTATATTCAAATCTGCACACAGCATACATTTATTGAGGTTTGTAAGCAGTGGTGGGAATGTTGAAATAAGTAAGCTAAAAAGGGGATTTATCACCCCTATACAAGTTTGTCTAAAAAGTAAGATTATACAGCGACTAGCTGGTATACGATTGTAATTTTTTTGTTTGAATTCTTTGTTTGGCTGAAAATAAATGTTTACCGATGATCCTGTGCCTTCCTTCCGGACAGACCGCGGGTACAGGTCTATACCACTGTCTGTCATTCTTCCTCTGCTCCCCTCCCTTGATCCAGCCTCCTCCAATGACAGAGAACTTCTTCTTGTAAGCTGGAGTGCTTTCTGGCCAATGGGAGCTCTCCAGTTTACAAGGAGAAATTATCCATCATTGGAGGAGGCTGAATCGAGGGAGGGGAGCAGAGGAAGAGTGACAGACTGTGGAATAGAGCTGTACCCGCAGTCTGTCCGGAAGGAAGGCACAGGATCATCGGTAAACATTTATTTTCAGCCAAACAAAGAATTCAAACAAAAAAATTACAATAGTATACCAGCTAGTTGCTTCATAAACTTACTTTTTAGACAAACTTGTATAGGGGTGATAGATCCCCATTACCTGCAAATTTGTGGGTTGCTGTCGTAGTTCTGTCTTATTAAATTGAGTTTACTTATTTAATAAAAAGGCCTGGGGCAATTCTGGAACAAGTCATCTGCGCCATAAGCAACTTCCTATTGAGTCAATGGATCTTTTACTTCTTGGGGGAGATGCACTAAAGGTTGAAGTGATCTTCATGTACACTGCCTGACACCCCCCCAGCCTTGTTCCCTTGCCTACTTGTAGTCACAAATCCCCATGGGCACTGCCTGGGCAAGGGAACAAGGCTGGGGTGTCAGTCATTGTATGTGGGGCTAACAGACAATGTTTATATTCCCCATGCTGCCCCACAATACTCATTGTTCAGCATTCTCAGATCCTGCACTATGCGCATGCTAACGGGAGCGATTGTGTATATGGTAACATGTTCCAGAATGGGGGAGCATGTTGAATATTAAGTGGGGCAGCATGTCAAATATAAACTGTGTAGGAGCAGCATGTTGAACATAAGTGTTGTGGGGCAGCATGGGGAACATCACCATTATGTGTTAGCCCCACATATACTGACTCACTCTCCTCAGCCTTGTTTCCTTGCCCAGGCCGTGTCCAGGATTTGTGGCTACCAGTGCTCAAGGGAACAAGGCAGTGGGGCTGGTCAGACAGTGTACATGGGGTTATATGCCTACCAATGGGCAAGGAAACAAGGCTGGGGGCATCTGGTAGCGAAAAAAATCCACATAGATGACGCCTGACCCCCATCCTTGTTTCCTTTGAGAGTACGAAACATATATTAGTATGAACTATGATACAGAGCTGAGGGAATTATTGTGTACCACTTGGTGTACTTTTTTTTAAACCCTTTGAGTGCCACAGGGGTGAGCAATGCACATTCTTATGGCACATAAAGGGTTAAGGGAGTGATGCTGTTTATGATGCTGAAAGTATCCGCTCCACTCCCCAACTGTAGTATTGAGGAAGCTGGGAGAATGCTCTCCAACTTCTGTGTGGTTGTACTGCTGGTGATGTGCAAGGGGGAGCATCTCTTCCATATCAACAACAGTGTGACAACCTTGTATGCTGATGGGGACCTTCTCCTCCCATATCCTTGCACCCCTAAATTTTAGTGCATATGGTGATGTGTGTCTACAGCAAAAAGTCGAAGTGCTTTGAACATATCAACAAAATCATACTGCCACAGGATCTACCTTTAGTGCAAATCCCAGCCTTGAGTAATAGCCTTCAACAAAGTACAACTCAATGAGCTGAAAATCACCCTAGTTAAAAGCCTAATTTCAATCAATGGGTATTTTGACAACTTCTGTTTGTCCCCTGTGGTGTAGTTGTTTTTCTCCAGAGATGTGCCAGATCATCTTATTGAAGGGGTTGTAATGGTGTGGTCATGGGAAAAATGGGAGTTAAATTTTGCAGAAGCTGGAGGGCTTAATATCGTCCATTCCTATAGTTACCAGTGCATTTGGACAAGGTAGAGTGGTCAGTGTGTGAGGTGCTTCTGCTATTGTAGGACAAAGCTGTGGGTCAGTATGTGTTTTCACCAATCCCTAATCAGGATCGCAGAATCACTGTATCATCACACCTATAACAAAGGACTTTTCAAAGGCTAAGACTGGTCCACTGAGCCAAGAGTAATGAGATTCAGCTAAAATAAAAATTATATATATATATATATATATATATATATATATATATATATATATATATATATATATGAATTCACAGTCTACCAACAGTATACTGTTCTGGTTGTTTTACAGGTTTGTTGTCCACGTGATTTCAATTTCACAGTTTTCTATATTGTAGTGTCCTCAGTCTCTTGCACAAGAGAAAAGTGGTAAAAACCAAATGTATCATAAGGAAAAAAAAAACTCCCAGTGATATAATCTGTGCTTTTAACCCATTGTATGCTGTCAAGATTTCCAACACATTGCTTTGTATTTGGGGTATTTTACATAGACATTTGGGAAGCTTTATTTACATTCTGTGGTTCAATTAGTTTGTACCAGCATCGAATCACTATTTTTATATCGATAAGACCCCATGTCTTACCCTACGGCACTATTGCAACCATAAAATTTAATGATCTATACTCATGTATTTCTGTGTAAAAATTTGGTAAAGTTGGTCTTTAAAAGTGCAGCAAAAACAAATGATTATGACTCTGCTAAAATGTTGCATTTGATGCAATCCACATTTTTGTGTGCATTAACAAAAAATGCCATAAATTAATCACAATAACTATTCCCCAGAAGTTTGCAGTTTCATTAATTTTGACCCATTGTACTTAATCATACGGATGCTATAAAGGCCAAATCATTGAAATAAGTGGTGAATGGAATTTCATAGTAAAACTGTTATTGTTATTATTATATTTCTTAAATAATACATTTTTATTGAGTTTTTTTAAGACAGAAAAATAAATTGTTAGTGGGTCTCAACACAATCCATTGAGAATCATACAATGTAAGAGAACCTCACTGGTGACAATATATGGCAATCGCACTTATATAGCATGGAAATCGGTTGTTTTGTGGAATAACCTAAAATGCACATACCAATCAACAGTTACATTTTTTTTTTTTTTTTTAATTAGGAATTGAAACATTTGGCAAAAATGTGGTAGTCGCAGGAAGATCTAAGAATGTCGGTATGCCAATTTCAATGCTACTGCACTCGGACGGAAGACATGAGAGACCTGGGGGTAAGTTTCATGGGTTCAGCCAGAGTACCAGAGAGGTATGTAATGCAATGCAATGCAATGTGTTGGGTACCTTTCTAGCACTCAAAGGATTAAATGGCATGCATACCATTATGTTCAAAAAGTTAATACTGCATTTTATTTGAAACCCCAAATTGTAGTATATTGTGAACCTTTCCCTGAGCTCAAATACAGGCAAAACAATATATATTAAAGGGATAGTATACCCTCCAAAAAACTGTAAGCCAAATGATAGGGATAATAAAAACATACTTAACGCCCTCATTCCCATCTCTCAAACTGTTATGGTTTGAGAGATGTAAGAAAATAAAGACCTCCGCTCCCTCCCCTTTCTGCCTGACGGGCTGTAGGCGGCTCTTCAGGAGCGATGTCATCGGGATATCTAACTATAATTACGTCATCGGTATGGTCTACAATGTGTGCTTAGCTTGCAGGCACACATTGTAGTCCATACCGATGAAGTAGTTATAGTTATATATCACGATGACAGCGCTCCTGAAGAGACGCCGTCTGGTCCCGGAAGCAGGATCTCATGACGTCCACTTTACAGCGGACGCATGAGAAGGGGGTGGGAGCGGAGGTCTTTATTTTCTTACATCTCCCAAACCATAACGGTTTGAGAGATAGGAATGAGGGCGTTAAGTATGTTTTTATTATTCCTATCATATGGCTTACAGTTTTTTTGGGGGGTTACTATCCTTTTAAAGCATATTACTTATTACATATTAACAGTTAAAGTTCTAATACACAAGTTTCAAATGATTGTGTTAATATTCGTAGCATAGAAACATTTCTGTTCTACAATGTTCTATCAGGAGCCTTGGCATGGCAGTAAATGTTAGTTACTTAACTAAAATAACTCTACTATAGTACAGTCAGGGCCTGATGTGCATCCCCGGTGCCCATAGGCAAGGCACTCTAGTTGCCTTTAGCTCTACCCATGGTCATACCCACATTCCTTACATGGCCCCACCACAGTCCTATCCACTATTTCCTGGCACAAAAAAATCCCTTGGTCTGCAGCAAGCAAGAAAAAAACAATTTTTAACCCCATGGTTGCTGGCAATCTCTCCAATGCCTTATTTTGTCAAGCAAACACAAAGGTCCCGAGTGTGGACCTAAACGTTGCATTTGTTCATGTACCAGTAAAGTACTTTATTATTGTTGAAGACCGTGAGTGCTCAGCTTTTTGTATATGGATATATATATATATATATATATATATATTATATATATTATATCATCACCTGGCACTTGGCAGGAGTGACGCTATTGATAACAATTTTAGTTTCCCTGTATAAAATAGTGTTGCATTTTTTTCCTGAAATGAGTTGCAATTTCTCTGTGAATTGGGAAACATCAGTAAAATAGTACGTGTGGTAATCACTGCTGCTCATTTGAAACTTTTCTGTATTCAGCTACTTTGTAACTCTTTGAATGGTTGTGAAATGTATTGCACACTCCAGCAATCAAAGAGTTAAACAGATTTGTATTTTTGTGTTTTTAGACCTTGGGGAGAGAAGGCTTGGGGAAACCCTCTGCATGATAGCCCCATGTGGACAGTATGCTTTGGGGAAACCCCCTTCCTCAGGATCAATAGCTAAGTGCATGTTAACTTACCCATGACAGTCCTGGAACATCATGGGTCGTTAAGGGGTTAACATTGTATATTATGGCTTTAGATGTATGTCAGTATTTGAGATTGTTTTGAATTCTGGGATAGGTGCGTACTTATCCATTCAACATCCAATGTGATGTCTATTTTACCTGACTGCAATGTTAATCTCCAGCTGTAAGTTTATTTATTAATATAACAGCTTTAAGTTCCTCAGAGAGTGTAGTAATTTTCTGATATTGCTGCAGACATTAGAGTTATTATATGAGCTCTGAAATTCTGAACACTAATATACCTCTCAAGTGCTTCATCATTTGAGTCTGAAATGTGGCAAATAGTAGATACAGGCTATACAGCATCACTTAATAAGTATAAGGTAGTAAATAAGATTTCAGCATTACATAACAATTTTGTGCCAAAACTTTTTTTTTAATATGATAAAATATTAAAAGTATTATTGGTTCCCTAAATTGACCCAAAATAAGGTAAATCACTTATCTTTTTCCTCTATTTCCTCTCACTTGGTGACCTCATCTCGTCTCTTGGCTTTAATTACCATGTTTGCTGATGACACACAAATCTACCTCTTTCCCTGACCTCACTTCAGCTGTGCAGTCTTGAGTCACTGAGTTTCTCATAGCAATTTCATCATGGATGGCCCACCGTCATCTTAAACTTAATATGGCTAAGACACAACTGGTTGTATCCCCCCTAACCCCCCCAACCCCTCTCTCCATCACAGTTAACAATTCTGCTATTCACTCAGTAACAAAAGCACGCTGTGCTATTCCACCTTGACATTCTACTCCCATGTCCAAGCTGTCACCAAAACATGTAACTTTTTCCTGAAAAATATCGACAAAATATTTCCCTTCCTCTGTTCGTCAACAGCAAAAACTCTCACTTAGGCCCTCATTCTCTCTAGACTGGACTATTGCAACATTCTACTCTCTGGTCTTCCTGCGTCTCGTCTTTCTCCACTTCAGTCTATTCTTAATTTGTCTTCAAGAATAACTACCTTTGCTCCAAGATACCTTCCCTCTCATCTGCTTCTGAAATTCCGCTATTGGCTACCTATATGGTCTCATATTTTTTACAAGATTCTTCTCCTAGTTTTAAGTCACTCTCTTCTTCAACACCTTCTTACAGTTATGCTCTTATCTCCTGCTATACCCTATCCCATCACCTGCATTCTTCTCAAGGGTTCTTTCTGTCCTCTCCCTACTCAACTCAAGCCATTTGTCAGCTTAAATTTTTGGCCCTCCCGATCACCATTCATCAGTTATCCACACTCATCACTTTGAAGCATCTCCTGAAAACCCACCATCTCAAGAAGGCATCTCAGTAACAATATCCTCCTTGTGGACACTGACAGTCACATTAGAATCATTCTTCTCTTCCTTCACTAAGCCTTATACTTACACTTATGATCCTCCTTCATGTATTTCAAAGTTGTCACAATTTCTAATTAGATTGTAAGTTCCTTGGGACAGGGTCCATTTCTTAAGGTGTGGATCCCTTTGCTGCACTTTTCCCCCTGTTAATAATGCAATGATCACGCTTTATTCTGATGCTCTTAACTCAGTTCTGTATTTTTGTATTGTACTATTACAACTTCTGTAAAGCATTGTGTACATGTATGACACTATATATAAATAAAGATACATACACACATCATCAACATTTTGTATAACACAATCTTCCTACTCACAAGGGACATCATCTGGACTTATCATAGCATTCATTTGTTCACGAATACCTTTGATTACAGAATCCATCTTGTGAGCTTCACTGTCTAATAAACATTTCTGGAACAGGAAGTAGATAGTATAATTGATTTGTACAAATCTGTGTTGCCGCACACACCAGAACCCAGGAAGTCCAGCATAACCCTTGGTCTATTTGCTTTGGTTGCAACCTAAATAGATTTTCAGGTAGGTTTTAGAAAAAGGAACATGTCTGACATCTATACACATGTGAAGAGAAGTTAAGAGTACACACTCCTTTCTCTATCAATTTCTCGTATGTTATCATGAGGGCATTATTCTCATCTTTGCATGAATGGTGATAATAGGAGGTGTTAGTTAATGTAACATATCTTGGCAGTATACAAATGTCCTATGAATTAAATTCATTCCATTCTGTAGGCAGGACTTGACACCTTAATTTTCCTGTAGTAGGGTCAGCCATCAAAGTCATTAATTTAGTCACCAATACATTGTATACATCATCTGTGTCTGAATAGATAATACTGGAACGAAATATAGGTCCTTCTTAAGGATGTACTCCTGCAGGGAAGCAGTCTTCTTCTTCTGCACCTTCCCAGAATTCTCATAACACATCTTTCCTTGATTCTCTGTAGCCAGTATTCATGGGGAGGTAGATTATATTGTAGAGTAGTTGGCCTAATTTTATTCATCTGATCATTTATATGATATCTCACCAATCGCCTTCCTGAAGTTCTCAGTAGTAATGCCAGCACTCTTTGCCATTATATTAGAGTCCAAGAGGATAATATGATATTCGTAAAGTATTTTGTCTCTTTATAATGTGCTTCCGAATGGTCTCCAATAGAGTCCTTGTGATAATCCTGCAGCCTGAATTGGTACAGACTGTATTTCATAATAGATAACTCTCTTCCTTGAAGTTGGTATAGTAAGGCACTTTCCTTGGTGTGCTTGGGTCTCATTCCTTCTTAAAAGGGCTCCAGGCTGCTGTGTAATGTAATGTCACTATATCTTGAAGACAACCACTCATATGGAGGTGATGATGATAAAAATCAGTAACAAACACAGACTAAAAAGTCCAAGCCATTGAGTGCTTTTCTTCATGTGATGTAATACATACATGAACCAGTGTCTTCCTGTCTCCTATTTCAGTTTCTTCCAACAGGCATGAATGTTGATACGAGACTTAGTTTCAAGCAGTGTGGAATAACTTTCATCAACTGGAAACAGTTAAATTTCATCAGCATCAGGATCTGTAGTAGTACAAGGTATCTAACGAAGCAGTGTTTTTGTTGTCCAGTAGAAACTGGGCTTCATTCAGCATCTGCCACTTGGAGAATGTTGACATATTTGTATGTTGCATACTTATCTGTAGGGATTACATGAGAGGCTGGTTTTAAGATATCAGTGCTTAAGGTACATTCACGGCCTTGTTTGTCAACTAGTAAAAAAAAATCTTGGATTAATAACAGTCTTTATACATAGAGTTGGTTTCATTCTTGGCCATAAGGGTATAGTAGTCTGTACCTTCTCCTGGCCAATCAAAGGCTGCCGTGCAGAGTGATGGGTAGGTAATATAGGTCATTGTTCTATTTATCTATTGTTCTATTTTCCCTGGTGCAGAAAGAGATTCATTACTGAAGGCAGTATGCATAGGGAGACCATATAACATTTCATAAGGATTTTTAACATTAACAGCAGAAGGAATGTTGTTATACCTAGTTGTACTTGTGTAAGTAATGGATACCACTGCATAGGACGAGAAGTGAATAAAAAATAAACAATAAAATGTAATAACTATTTGTACATATGTAGTTACTGGATAGCGCTGTGTAGGGAGACAAAAGCTTGGTAAAAAATCATTTTACTGTATCATTTTCCATTTCATTACCCTGCTAATTAGGGGTGGATAGGTGTACTAATATCCCATTTAATACCTAGGATATATGCCCACTCTTAGGTTTCTTTTGCTGTGGAGGTAGGACCTCCATCAGAGTGTAGGGCTCTAGGTTATCAGTACTTGGTGGGGAGTTGAGACAATCAAGTGTGGTATTGTTAGTTACACTCCATATGGGGTATAACCAAGCAAACCAAGTACATGCATCAACACAAACCAAAACAAATGTATACCCATGAAATGATAGCAAAGGGCCTATTTGATCCAAGTAAATAAGATCAAAGGGCTTATTAGGTATTTCTTTAACAATGTATGGAGAAACATAGAGATTGGGGTTGTTAACTGATAAGCAAAGCTTACAATTCTCAGTAACATGTGTAACAGTTTTGCTCATGTTAGGCCACAAATACCTTTGTTTGAGGGCAGTAAGTGTATTTTCTCTCCCTAAATGAGGGTGTCCATTACTATTATGGGCATCTGAGACTAACCTGATTATATCACCCTGCAAGGGAAGAACATAAGTGTGATCATTAATATTAACAATATATTGAACATCTTTTATCTCATATAAAAGGGTTAGTAATGTCCTCTTATAATTTGATGCTATATTGTGGATATTAAAAAAATAAATTATCTGGAGCAAGTCCCATCTCTCAATCCTTTATGGTTTCAGAGATATATAACATTTTAAAGTTCCCCCCTCCTTTCTCTTGCACAGACAGAAGGAGATCATGGTCCTGGGACCAGCCAGTGGCTCTTCAGCAGAGCCAAAATACCGCAATCTAAAAAGAAATACTTTATTGTAACAGTCTACAATGTGTGTCTGGTTTGCAAGCACACTTTGTAGCCTGTTCCAATGAAGTATTTATTTTTAGATTACGGTATTTCGGCTCTGCTGAAGAGTTGGCCGACACGAATCTCCTTCTGTCAGCTTTACAGCTGACATTGGGGAAAGGTTTGAAAGATGGGATTTGCTCCAGATAATTTATTTTTTTTAAATCTACAATATAGCATGAAATTATAAGTGTGCATTACTAACCCTTTAAGCTGGATAACCAGGTGTATTAGGTCTGGTTTAATCCAAGCAGGCATTTAACCCCGAATCAATACTAATGGTATGATCTTGTCTAGTGTTAGAACGAGTAGTTACTGTATGTACAGTCAATTTCTGACTGACAGCTTGCACGAGAGAATCAGCAAGCTGGCTACCCAAAGTATGAACAGAGGTACCTAGTTTTCTATGATCACATTCATGTACAATATCAGGCTTTTGCATCAAGTAAGAAGCTATAGTTTTCCATTTTGAAGTATACTTTAGAGGTTTCCTTTTTGCCATTATCTGCGGTAGAATGTTCTTTTTTTTTTAAAAATAACATACAACAGTATTGTAACAAAGAGCATTGATGCAAAATTACATATTGTTTTCAATAAAAGGAAAACAGAATACAAGAATATCAATTAAAGAGATAACATATTATAAGCATGAGAACCTCAATCACTAAGAAACAGAGAGATCAAATAGATTGAGGCAAAGAGTCCACATAGAATAGGTACAGGTGTAGAGAGAAGTAATGAAGTGAAGAAGGGGAGAGAAGGAACAGAAAAAAAAAAAACACAACGGACCTCCATTGACCGCCGCATCCCTGTAACACAAGCAAGTTGCACATATGACGAGCAATCAGAAAATATCATAATGACACCGAAGTAAGGGACTCAATGTACCTGATTGGTTTTAAAAAAATACCACTTTTCCCATATGGAATCAAACTCAGCAACTGATCCCTGAGAGATGGCATAACATTTTTCCAACTCAAGCATGCGGTACACTTTAGCCCACCAAGCCTCAATTGGTGGAGTCTCTGATGATCTCCAAAAGGAGGGAATTATATCCTTGGCTGTGTTAAGGAGAAGCGTCAGGCAAAACCGAGGGGATGTTGCAGAGAAAGAGGTGAGCGAAGTGTTATGTAAGAAAAGGCAAAGCATCGGGTCCAAGGGTAAGGAGAAATCTAAAAGAAGTTTGATTTGACATAAGATCAAGGACCAAAAGGGCTGAATTTTAGAGCAGGACCACCATATGTGGTACATAGAACCTATGTCGTTTTGACATCTCCAGCAAACAGAGGAAGTTGTAGGGTCAATCCCAGAAAGACGTTGAGGTGTGAAGTACCAGAGCGTTAAGAGTTTGTAGTTCATTAGTCTAATCTTAAAGGAACGGGAGGATCTGAATAAACGTCTAGAAATGGAGAACCATTCAAGAGTAGTAAAGGATACAGACAATTCCCGTTCCCATTGCCTCAGGAAATAGTATTTATGTGGGGGTGAAGAGCTGATCAATAAAGCATGGCTGAAGGAAAGAGTGTGAGGTGCTGGGATGATGCCAGATATTCGGGAGATCACGAAATGGAGTGTCGGACCAAAGTTTGGTACGGCACCAATGTATAATTTGGAGTGTCGTAAACCAGGGTATAGACCTAAGTATTGGCATACAAGGTGAATTAGGTGTAGTATCCAAGAAATCATCACACGAGAGGGATTTAAGAGTATCCATAGAGTGCTCTCTCAAAGGCATAAGCAAGGGATTATTTAGCCCAGAAGGAAAATCAGGATTGCCTAAAATAGATTTCAAAGGAGACGGAAAGGGAGAAAGAGAAAGGGAAGCATTAAGGCTATGCCAAACATTCAGAATATGTCCAAGGATTAGATGGACTTTACAGGCAGGTGGAGAGGAGTGAGGCTCAGCCCAGCAAAGCTGTAGAGGGTCTAAGGGGCTTAGCTGAGCAGCAAGAGTGCCAACTCAACTTGGGGGATCATATGTAAAGTCGAAAAGTTTGGAAAGTGCGGCAGCTTGATAATATTTCACAAAATCAGGAAGGCCTAAACCTCCTCTTTGAATGGTTTGAGTTAGGATGGCGATACGGATATGAGATTTTTTTTTTGCCCAAATGAAGGAACGAGACAAGGAGTTAAGAGAAGATAAGTAATGAAGAGGAATATGAATCGGGAGAGCATTAAGTACATATAATACTTTGGGTAGGATGACGTTTTTGATAAGATTAATACGCCCAAGCCAAGATAATGGGAGAGTTTGCCACTGTGATATAGATTCCTTAACCACCGATAGTAGGGGATCCAAATTACGAGAGATCAGGGCATCAGAAATATGAATGCCTAGAAAACAAATTGAAGAGGTGGAACATTTGAATTTATATTGACGGGTAAGTCTAGATCTGTCTGTCTGGGTTAATCCAAAGCACAATGCTTCCAATTTTGTATAATTAATAAGTGCCTGAGATAGATAACAGTATTCCTCCAAGGCCCCAAGCAGGGGAGGAAGAGAGACGGAGGGATGAGATATGAAGAATAAGGCATCATCTGCATAGGCAGCCACTTTGAAGGAAGTTGAGCGAGAAGAAATCCCTTGGATATCCAGGGATAGCCTGACTAGTTGCAGTAGAGATTCCAAGGTAAGTATAAAGATTAGTGGGGAAAGAGGACATCCTTGTCTCATGCCGTTGGTGATAGAGAAGGTCTCTGATAAGGTACCATTAACCAGGATCCTCATGGTAGGTGAAGAATAAAGACTCATTATCCCTGTCATCATGACAGGACCCAAACCAACATGTTGCAACACAGCCTTTATGTAGCTCCAGTGCACCCTATCGAAAGCCTTCTCCGTATCCGTTGACAAGAATATGGTGGGAACCGTCTTAGAGCTCACCATGTGTGCTAAGGAAATCGCCGTCATGGTATTATGTCTCATTTGTCTGCCCGGAATAAAGCTGCTTTGATCTGCGGGAACGAGAGTCGGAAGGACTTCTCTAAGATGGGTGGCTAATATTTTGGCGAAAAGCTTTAGATCTATATTGAGAAATGAGATTGGCCTGAAATTTGAGCATATTGAATCATCTTTACCCGGTTTTGGGATAACCACAATGTGTGCTTCCAAAGCTTGGGGAGGAAAATTAGACCCTTTTAAAACTGCATTGAAGGATTTACATAAAGGGGAGGACAAGAGCAAACCAAATGTCCAATAGTATGCCGAAGAAAATCCATCAGTGCCCGGGCTTTTACCCAGCTTCAATGATTTTATGGCTTCAGAGAGTTCCAAAGCAGATATAGGTTTTTCAAGAGCTAGTGCATCAATAGAGGAAAGGGAGGGCATGTTAGCTTTAGAGACGAAGGATTGGAGTCTAGAAGACCAGTCCAGTGGAAGGTTGGAAGGCTCCCCTGAGATATTATACAGTTTAGAGTAAAATTCACAAAAAGTGTTCGCTATGTCGGAAAATGAGGAAACAACGGAGATAGAAGAGGTACGGAGTTTGTGCACTAAATTAGAGCGTTGTTTCAATTTACTCAATTGGGCAAGCAAACGACCACATTTATCCCCAGATGTGTAAAAGTGGAATTTTTGCCATAAGTGGGACTTAAGAGCTGAGGAGAATGTTCTAAATAGAGTCTGTAATAATAAGAATTGGCCCTGTATCAGTCAATGTTTCCTTAATAGCAAAGATGAGTGCTTGAATTTTAGCATACTGAACAGAACCAAACATTGCCTTATCTGTAGTAAGGCTTTGTTATTTGAATATTTAACTATTCCTGAACCAGCTAATTTAGTAACCACTTCTGTATTACAGAAGACAGCTGAAACACCAGTGTAATATACAGTATTGTGCCAAAGTCTTAGGGAGGTGTGAAAAAATGTAAAATAAGAATGCTTTCAAAAATAGACATGTAAATAGTTTATTTTTTCCTAACACAATGTATAGTGAGTGAATGGAAGCAAAATCTAAATCAAATGAATATTTGGTGTGAGCACCCTTTTGCCTTCAAAACATTAGAAAAAAAAATACCAATTTTAGTGATTTCCTGTTCTGAGTTTATTTCATGAGAAACAGTTACATGGAGAGGACATTGAAGATAGGTATAAATAACATGGCATAATTAACCCTTTGATTGCCATAGGGGTATGCAACTCAATGCAAAGCAATGCATTGCATACCCCTCTGGCACGCAAAGGGTTAAAAAGGCCAATACTAATTATCAGTTGCTTAAAGGTATAGTGATGTTTCACAATAAAAGCAGTTCCAGTTAATCTTCATAGTATTTGGGCCATGGTCATCAGCAAAGATTGAGACACTACTTTCAATGACCACTTCTAGATCGTTAATAAACAAATTAGAGCGGAACTTTCAGCTCTTACTATGTCGCCATGCAGTCATTAAACGCATGGCAACTAGCTTGGAAATCGATGTCTTACCTTTAAAAAATAGCAGATTGTAAAGAAATCCTTGCCGTTTGGAGACTGGAACACAGGCTATAGTGCAGACATCTTGTCTGCGCACCTGAGCTGTCAGTTCCGGTCTCCACTGAGTAGCACTGCAGTGCACCATATGGTTACCGGAAGGGACTGATGGCTCAGGCGCGGATCGCACTAACCTGCCTGTCAGTCCCCAAATGGCAAGGATTTCTTTACAATCTACTATTTTTTAAAGGGACATCTATTTCCAAGCTACAAAATTTGTTTGTAAAGTTGATACCTTTATTGGCTAACTAAACAGATTTAAAATGCAAGCTTTCAAGACTTCTTAGGTCTCTTCCTCAGGCATGTTATACAGATAAATATGAAAACTTCTCTCTTAAATACAAGTACACATCACACTGTTTATAATGGAAATCAGATAAGAACGTTAGTCCAGATACCAATTCCTATGGCATGAACAGGGACAGGGAATTCCTGTCACAGTACTTAATGGTGAATTAACTTTTATGACAGTCCCTCTGGAATCATAAATACCTGGACCCAGAGGAAGAATGCTATTTAAATCACATCCTCTACCATTGACTGATCAAGGAATTGGTATCTGGACTAACGTTCTTATCTGATTTCCATTATAAACAATGTAATGTGTACTTGTATTTAAGAGAGAAGTTTTCATATTTATCTGTATAACATGCCTGAGGAAGAGACCTAAGAAGTCTTGAAAGCTTGCATTTTAAATCTGTTTAGTTAGCCAATAAAGGTATCAACTTTACAAATAAATTTTGCATCCTGTATTTCTACGGCTAACATGGTACCAACTCTCATCTATTTCCAAGCTAGTCGCCATGCATTTAATGAATGCATGGTGACTTAGTAAGATCTGAAGGTTCAGCTTTAAAAAGCATTGGGCCCAGGACTGAACCCGGTGGCACTCCACTTACAACTTTAGATCAACTTGAAAAGGTTACATTTACAGCAACTCTCTGCCATCTATCATGTAACTAGTTCTCAATCCAGATAGATTGTTGATCCAGGCAACTATCTGACTGCCATTTGGAGTCAGGGAGCATTTTTTTACCTACTTGAGGCTTAATTGGAAATTACTTCAGTGTTTTTTTTTTTTTGCATCTAGATCAACAGGGGTGATTTGGCATGGGCTGTACTTGATGGACAAATGTCTTTTTTCAGCCTCATCAACTATGTTACTATATTACCTTGAGACATGCGTTTGTGTGCATTCATACTAGATAACATGTGAATGCATGCATGTAAGTGTGAATGATGGAAAGTTTAGCCCATTGAAATCAATTTAGCATAACACTCATTATTTTTTTTTTTACAATCTTATAATGTAAGATTAGAGTAATGTTAAAGTAGCGATTCTGTTATTAAAATTGATTTTGCCTTTGTCAGCCATGCCACGCTTAGGACCATATGCACAAAGAAATGGAGCAATAAAGAACCATACTAGAACAAACTAGTTCCTCCGCAGATAACAACACTTCAAAAAAATTGTCATTTCAAAAAAATTGTCATTAGCAATACATTGCAGAACTCTCTAGCATTCATGGGGTTAAAAGCCCCATTATACTCAGAGGAAATGTGTTTTTGTTTCCTATGGCTCAGTTGATTTTCCCCAAAATTACTCTGCTTTTTCCTTTCTACATGGGCTAATTATTGTAAATAATGAACATCTTGCTTCCAATCCTAAACTACATGGTTATGTAACCCTTTAAGGACCAGAGGGATATGCAGTTCATCACTTCCCACCCTTCTGGCCTTTGAAAATAATTACTTAATTGGAACTATCTACAAAGTGTGCCTGGCTTGAAAGCACACTTTGTAGACCATTCCAATTAAGAAATTCTTTTTAAAGATGGTGATCTCAGCACTTCTGGAGAGGCACAACCGGTCCCGGGACCAGATTCCAAATCTGAAGGGTGGAGCAATGATGTCACTCCAGGGGAAACTTTACTTCTGAATATCTCCCAAACCATAAAGGTTTGGGAGATAAGACTTATATCATTTTTCATGTTTTTTAAGGGCTACAATATAAAATTAACTTATTTTCAAGTATTTATATTCCTTTAAAGGTTAAAATAAAATATCCAGAGCTCTGATGCACATTACGTACTAGGTTGAGGAAGAAACTTAATAAAACCATAATAGCAGGTATCTATCTGTGAGGCTCTACGAAACAGAATAACGTCCTCCACAAAAATTGCAAGAATGTTTGATAAATTCAACCCAGCATTTCCTCTATTATACACAACAGCACCCCCAGGGCCTCTAAAAGACTGAGAGCAAAGTCATCAAATACTTGGATACATGTCAGTGTGGGTTGGCAGCACATAGAAGAACTGTGTAACTTAAAGCAGCAGTAAACTTTTTTTTATGAAAAAGTACATATTGTAGGGCTTTTCCTGTTGAGTAAAATAAGGGTACTCCCACTGCGGAGAGATTTATATTTCCAGAGTTATTACAGTTTTAAACCAGGTTTTTTTACATTAGAAGTGCCCTCTAGTGGTCAAATTCTAATTAGATTTCCAGTTAGATTGTAATGGAAAGGAAAGTCAGAAAAGTCAGAGACATACAGTTCTCCATAGAAAGTGATAGAAACTGCCTGTCACTTCCTGTCAGTTAGAACTTCCAGGAAGTAAACACAGTAAATTCATTTCCTGATTATTTTAATTGCTATAATTTTTTAATAAAACATCTGAAAGCGATGGGAGTGACCTTGTTTTATTCAGCAGAAAATGCTCTGTAAAATATGTGTTTTCATAAAAAAAGTTTACTGCTCCTTTAATTTCTTTAACATGACTAGTGGTGGTAGAGGTGGTAACAGTGTGACACTGTGGGGATGATGACTCTTGTCACCTCCAATTAAGTCTCAGTGTCATCCTCCTTCATGATTTGCATTTGCACAGCAAACAGGAGACATGGGTGCTACTGTTCAAGATGATAAACATTAAGCCATCTACCACACTACTATTATGATCCCTTCAGCCCTTGTCCTTTCTGGAGTGCTGCTTCCCCTACTGTCACACCACTAAAATGCTAAAGGTGTGTCCCCTAAACAGACATGTGGTTATTTTTCAAGTAGGATCTCAATGAGGATGTGTGAAGATGTGATTCTGCATTCCCACTGCTGACATGTTTTTTTTTTCAGAGACTATGGACAGCTACATGTTTAACTGTTGGAATGAGTGAACAATGTTCATACTGTAAATTTCATAGGCCGAGGGGTTAATTAGGGACTATTACTTATTACATCATCACTAGTACAGTGGCTGGATAATGCAGTAGTACTAGTAGTAGTACTCAGTACTAGTGTTGCACTTTGAACATCATCAGAAAACTCATAGCTAGAGCTGTTAGTGTTGACCTGTGTTGCTCAAAGTCGGATTAACACTCCACGGGGCCCTAGGCAAGGTACCAATTTGACCCCCTCCCCCAAGATAGTAGGACAAAAATAAAACTTTTTAATATGATACCGTCAACTTTATATATAAGTGGCAGCATCTGTGACAGTAATTCGTTATGAACAAGAGAAAGAGAATGGGATACGCTCATCAAGTGCTAGATTATGGCCATCCAACACTGTTGAGCACCCAAGTAAACCCGTTCAGTCACCAAGACCTAAATGTACTAGTCAGAGAGTGAATGTAATACTTAACTTTTAATGGAAAGTTATTTTAAAAAGGTATACAGTAGTCTGCTGAATTTATTTACAACAGTATTTTTAACCCCTTAGTGACCGGCCATGCGTGCGCGCAGCCGGCACTTAATGCCTGCCAAACTTTTTTTTTTCATTTTATTAAATTACTTCCAGGACATACATGTACGTCCTCTGTCCACCTGGGACATCCGCTCGGGATGTACATGTACGTCTTCGGGCGGTAAGGGGTTAAAAACATATCAACAGTAACAAGCTTTCGCTCATCTGCCGCATTGAAGGGGTTAAAATGTTTACTGTTAAGCCACAACTCTAAACTCACCTTACTAATGAAATAAATGAAAATGCTAGCAATCTAAAGCATCAAACAACGAGAGTGACTATTTTCCTTTGATGTTCCCACAACTCACGCTATTTAGCATGCTTTGTGGGAACAAAAAGCTGCAATGAGCATTTGGCCACAATGTGGGTTTTGGCCACCCACGCTCGTTGGTCCATGTACTGGTCCAGCTTTAGGATAGCTGGGGTACACAAGCAGGTTTCTCGGTCAGTGTTTATTTTTCCATCACCTCCTGTTTTACCAGTGGGAATTAGTATACAGACCCTAAAAAGGAGCTGTGATTAGGCTAGTCTACAAAATCAGATGACAGTGTTACTCTAAACAGTAGCATTTGTTTTCTCATATATGTGTCAGCTCTGAGTCTGAATAGGGCAAGCTGAGTACATTTTGAAAAATGAAAGGCATGATATTAGTGAATTTCCCCTTTGCACTCAGTATGTTATCTCAACTTTTTATTCACTTTTTAACTAGCCAGTCAGTCCTTCTGTCTATAGGAATAAGATTAAACTTGTTTCATCAGCAATGCAGCTTAACTGATATGCTATGAGACTAGGCATGAAGATATGCATACACACCAACTAAGGTGTGAATCAAGTGTAACAGACCTGAATGTGAGTTCACTGAGTATTCAAATGAAAGTATCAAATAATAAGGAACGTATATATTTTGTAGAACATTTCCTGCTGATTAAAACATAGGTACTCTTACTGCTAGGAATTGCTTCAATAGTTATTACAACTCAAAATTTGCATTTTTGGGAGTGTGCAGTAGATTCATGACATGCCATTTTAGGATGACGATGTTAATACAGCATTCTATTATGACTACTGTCAGAGACAAGTCATCAATAGGAAGCAATAGCTCCACCCTAAAATAGTAGACCTTGGATGCTATAAAACACTAGTTTGAGCTGGTTTTAACTGTTGAATGGAACATCTCCCAGCTGTGGAAGTGCCCATTTTTAATTTATAAGGAAAAGTATACAAAATAAATATTTCCATATTATGCAGTTCTTCCTTTAATTGTTCTACCTTGCATTGTTTTTTTGTGGTAGCACAGTTGGACTACTTTACAAGAGTTTGTGTAGAAATCTGCTTGGAGGTTATAAGACGCAAAACAAACTGCCATCAACAGTTAACATAGTACAGTTTCATAGAGTAAATAAAAGAACTGAAAGGTGGGCTCTGGAGAGATGGCTCAGTTGGTTAAGGCACCAGCTGTAGAATCTGCTCAGACCACACGGTTGCTGGTTCTAGTCCCAGCAAGGTCAGCTCAGCCTTTCACCTTTCTAAGGTCAATAAAATGAGCCCAGAACATACTTGAAATTGAGAGACAATCTCAATGTGTTCTTCCTGGTAAAATACTTTTGCAAAAAAAGGAGGGGTAGTAACACAGACACTTTTGACACTAAGCCCATGGATTTTGCCATTTGCATTATTGTTTGCCTTCCTCTACCATGCCACACACAGCTTTAATATATATGAACTAGAAAAAGAAGCATGGCATTGCACAGACACCCATACAGAGTCACATGCATACACAGTCACAGTAACACACACACACAGACTACGGAGTCTGCTGAAGCCTGGCACAGAGACCTAGCTGGAGAAGAGGAAGCCCAGACTGTGAGTAGCAAAATGGAAAGAGGGCAGGAAAGGGTATCAGCAGTGAAAGGGAGATGGTGGGCAGGAGCAAGCGTGTGAGCAACAAAATGGAGGAAGGACGGGTGGGAACAAGAATGTCTGGCCTCTATCTTGTGAGCGGGCGGCCGGCTGCCTCAATGCCGATCCCTGATCCCAGTGTGCCTGCCACGGTGCCACCCAGAATGCTACTCCAAAAAAGACACCTACAAAAATAGTGAGCGGGCCAGAGCTCTTCTATTTAATAGCTCCTCCACCGTGTAACCAGTGCTGAGTATCCCTCCTCATATGCGCATGTGCCAGGAGACCAGGAAGTTCTGAAACATGCTCACTTCCAGTTCTGAGCGACTGCGGAGTTCTGAGTGAGTGCGGCTGGAATACAGTTAGGGGGAACAGGAAGGAGGATTCCACCGGGCCCCCTCATTTGACTGGGCCCTAGGCAGATGCCATGTGCACCTTGCCTGTAATCCAGCTCTGGTGTTGCTCCTTAGTCAGTAATAGCAATTCTAACTGGGTTTGGGATGGACTTGCCAGGGAAGGAGCCTTTATTAATTGTTATGAACTACTGGTGCCTCCATTAGTTCACTAGCTTCCAGGAAACATGACCAGATAAATTAGAGAAAATGTACCAATTCCTTCTGTGCCTTAAGGATGATGGGACCTGTATGCGGTAAGGACGTTTAAAGAGGCGACATAAGAACCTCGTGCTTTTATGCAGCACAAGCTACTTATGTCGCCATTTGAAACAATGCGACATGGTTAATGCGGCTTATAGACACAACATCATAAATGAGACATTTCAAATGGATACCGACTTGGAAGGAGTGGTGGTGGTGATGATGTCTGAGCTGATTATATATTTTTATACATGTTTACTTGCCTGGACTTTCCAGCTGATCTCTCAAAGAATTTATTAACAAACATACTGTTCCTTTTCAGTGGTGTAAAGCTGACCCTTTCGCTTTAATATACAGCAAATGTTTGCCATATCATCATCTTTCTCTGCTTGATCTCTATCAAAGAAGAGGAGGGATTTGGAGGGGCATATTCTAAATTAGCATCAATAATTAGGTTGCAGCATCATCCAGTCCTATCAAATTTTCTTCATCACCACTAGTATCATATTAATGTAGGTTATTTAAAGTTTCTTTTTTAGTTTTGTCCTTATAATAATCTATAGAACTTTGGCATTGACCACTAGTTTGAAGCTGGGAGTCACTGTCACTGCCTGATACAGAAGTTGGCCTAGGGATACATTATTCTTCACTATGGCAACAACACTATAATTCAACTTGGAACCTTTAATATCCATTTTACCAACAGCCTCCCCAGGAATAAGATGATTATCAGCATTTATTGCACAAGCTGCAAGAACTATGGCCACAGTCAGTTTTTAGTACACTTTTATTACCACTAACATATCCATGCCTTCATCTAAGTCCTTTCCCCTTACTTGTCATACACATTTCAGGCACTGAAGGATCAGGCAGACCCTTGGCCCTGATTGGGGTTTTATGCTTTAAATATCTGGTGTCTTCTTCTCTCTGTGCCTCATTATCAAGTTAGCTTGCTACCTTATTGTTCTTTCAAACCTATTCTCCAGCTTAATCTACAGGTACCTGACCCTTGACTTGATTCCTGAATTCACCGAGTCTTCCTTGTTTCCTGAGTTTGATTTATCATCCTTCTGGTTTTGGACTCTGGTTAGCTTTTCTGACTCCTGGCTTTTCTGCCATTTTCATTTTGACACCTGATATATCTCGTGGTTATCAACCCAGGCCCTGTTTTATGACTCCCCTTCTTGTCTGACAGTTCCTGTTGTGACACCTGGTTGATCTTTCAGTTATGATCCAAACTCCATTCTTGACTGTATTATCAGCCAGCATCGGTTTGCCTACTAGGGGGGCCTTGTTTGTTTGTCAGCTAAAATTCAATCTCCATTGGAGTAAGCTCTCCCCAACGCTTTTCTGCTTTCTTGGTAAGCTAAATTATATGCAAACTCTGCCTATGTTCTACCTCATTGGGGAGCTACATTGTATCCAAGCTCTCCCTCACTATTTGGCTGCATTAACAAGCTACATAGTATGCAGCAAAACTGTTACTCATCTGATCTCCAGTACTGACCAGCAGCCTGGGAGATTTCCATATACAGTATTCAGGTCTCAGTATATCTTACCTCCGTTATTAACCAGCAGCCTGGGAGTTTCTAGTATACAGTATTCAGGTTTCAGTACATCTGATTTCCCCCACTGACCAGCAGCTTGTGCATTTCCATTATACAATATCCAGGGCGCAGCACCAATCTCCATTACTGACCGGCTACCTGGGAAATTCCAATATACAGCATCCAGGGCACAATATATCTGATCCCCAGTACTGACCAGCAGCCTGAGAATTGAATATACACAGCATCAGAGTGCAGTACATCTGATCTCCAGCAGTTTGTAGTATACAGCATCTAGGGTGCAGTGCATCTGATCTCCAGTTCTGACCAACAGCTTGAGAGTTTCAATACATCAAATCTCCAGTACAGAGACTGAGAATTTCCAGTATTCAGAATACAGGACAATACCTGATCTCCAGCTCTGTCTACAGTTTGGGAGATTCCAGTATTCATCATCCAGTGTGCTATAATCTGTTCTCCAGAAAACTGATCTCCAGTCTGCAAATATATATTTGGGACTCTGCCACAGACCTGCAATCTGCATATTGAGGTTCATGCTTTAGTCCTTTAGCTCTTTGTCTCCAGGAGTCAGCTGGGTTAAAACATCTGGCTTCAAAGCTAGCACCTCTAACTCAGCTAGTAGCTGCAGCTAGGGTATTATTGGTACTGGTATTGATTTTCCTCCCTAGCTCTACACTGTAGCATCAAACCCAATCATCTTACATTAGTATGGGGATTCATTAGTACTGATATTGACATTACTGTAAAGTACACATCAGAGCTGTTAGCTTCAGCACATCAGCCACGCAACATATGTTTGTCTTTTTCCTGTGTGAGTGTTGAGTGATATCTTGAACGTCATTGTCTGTCTGAAAATAAGGGGTGATGTAACTCTGTTTATAGCATATGTCGCTGTCACTTTCAGGTTTAGCTTAGGTCATAACCTGCCTCTCACTGTCACCTATCAGTCAAATAGTTTTTTTTTAAGTGGATCTCTATTTCCCCTTTATACCCACATATCACTTGTCCAGAAAACAACTGGCTACTACAGTTACTTCTGAAATCAAGCAACTTCAGATCCCTCTCTTTGTCTGTCTGCCTCTACACAATCTAGTATCAAAATTTCAATGGGCTTTTAGTTCTTTCACTTCCAAGCACAGACTGACAACATGTAGCGAGCTGACACCCTTTTTCTCAGACAAGCTAAGCAGAAGATTGAGAAAGAAAGGCTGATAAAGCAAGCCACCATCTAGTAGACCCAGGTCCCGCAACAGTCTGTACTCTGATTCAAACCGACAATGAAGACTTGAGATACACAGCCCTATCCTACAGAAAACAAAAAAAAGAAGGTTAACTTAAAGATAATCTTTTCCTGGATGCATCTCCTTTAAGGTCATATAATCTTTTCCTGGATGCATCTCCTTTAAGGTCACTTTTAAAACTGAGCTACACTGGTGGGGGTAAATTGGAACAGGGAGGGAGCCTATGCCTCCAGAGATCCTTTTTAGCCCTGTCCTCCTGGCTAGAGGATACTTTAACTATGGTTCCTGTGTTCCACATTTTCCCTCCTCCCTGAAGTCATGGGTGTGGGATTATTTTTCTCTTGGGGCAGGTACAGTGCAGTCATCAACAACAGCACAATCTGTGACAACTCAGTGGAAAGGGGAAAGGAGGGAACACCTTGGCAAAACTACCCTGATAACACACATGAAACACAGACACCATGACATTTATGTCAAACATGTTAAAGCCAAACACCCACCACAGAAATTGAGCACCGCTGTTGCTGTACCACCTGACTCTCCAGAAAGGCAACAAGAAGTGAGACGGAGATCAAAGAGGAGGAAGAATATAGCAACCCAGCCAGAAACTGGAAGTTAGATGACAAGTGAAACAACTAGCTCGTCATCACCTTCTTGCGCTAGGGTAAGTACATCTTCTGACAATCCACCTTGTTCATAATTACCTCCCCTTCCAAGTGATAGCCACTCTGAAGATGTTAGTATGTGGCAGTTTGTGCCC
Organism: Rhinophrynus dorsalis; assembly: GCA_037306005.1. NCBI lineage: Eukaryota > Metazoa > Chordata > Amphibia > Anura > Rhinophrynidae > Rhinophrynus > Rhinophrynus dorsalis. The sequence continues at coordinate 232,854,581 of CM074718.1, read as the reverse complement.
ACCCATTGCACACTGTGTGGTGCACCGACCACACATGGCAGTATGGTGGAGGAGACATGCAAGCAGGGCATCAAGCAGCATCTGAGGAGATTACATCCCATAGAATATGCTAAGCTGGTGGTAGGGAGGGTTCATCATTACTATTAAACTGTCAGAAAATTGTCATATGTCCTTAGCGGAGTGTGGACAAGGGACATAGTGACAGCAGCAGTACCTGGTTTCTGGTGGGGGGATTTCGCATGGGGTTTGGATAGAGTTGTGCCAGGTGTTTCATGTGAGTACAGATGTACCCACTGTTCCACTTCCCAGTCCTTCTTTTATTTATATTGTGCACATTGCAGTTGCTGATGTGAGTGGCGCAGTTCCTGCTGTCAAGGGAAGAATGTTCTATTCTCAACACACCCATGATTTTGGAGGAGGGGCAGGTGGAGAAGCATTATTGGCTAACTTCTTATTTTCTCCACATATACCTGAAGTGGTGGGTCTAGTTGCAGAGCTGCTACTGCCTCAAGCACATCACTGGAACTATATCACGGTGCAGCTTCTCATGCTGTCACTCTCACTTGTGCTGCGCTCTGATTGGTTCAGCCTGTTTGGCAAGCCCGGCCCTTTCATACTGTCACGGTTTTCAAGACACTCAGACCAGTGGGTAAAAATAAAATGCAATTTATTTAAGAACAAAAATAATGACAGGGATCGCCCCCTAAGGGTAGCATGTGAAATAGCGGAACAGCAGTAGTATGCACAGTATACAATAATACAGAAATGAACAGGCACTGGATACTGGTATACAAAGGGTTAATAGAATAATCAGTCCGTTGTGTAGTTTGGCCCGCCCCTGGTGACCTTTTTATTCTGGGCTAGTGGTACCTGTCATTTGCCCTGTCGTGGTGTTCCTGAGCCAGTTTTGCCATGCTGTGTTCCTGTGTTCCTGATCTCCGGTGTGCAAACTTGGCGATCCCTGACTACGATCCTGTGTACCTGCTCCGTGATTCGACCCGGCCTGGCTGACGTTCCTGCTTGTTTTCCTGATCCGGTTTGTCTGAGAAACTGCTCCGTGATTCGACACGGCTTGGCTGACGTTCCTGCTTGTTTCCAGATCCGGCTTGCCTGAGAACCTGCACCATGATTCTACCCGGCTTGCTGACGTTCCTGCTCCGTGACCTGTTCCTGTCTCTGCGGCCGGTCTCCGTTCCTGTCTGCCTTGTCGCCATGGCGACATAGTGACCGTGGTCTTGCTGTTCATTATGGCTCTGTGCTGTGCTGATTCCTGCCACTGAGCTGAACATTGCAGAGCTGTGTTACAACTATAGAGCCTTTAACCCGTGCAGAGCTGTGTTCCAGTGGGGCGCGCAGCCCATACAGAGAGTTGCCTTGTGCTGAGCCGTTTCTCTCCTTGCAGTCTGGTGTAGCTCATTACCGCTCCTGGTGGCGCACGGCTCTGGCTGCTTCTGTGCACGTCTCTGTGGTTACTTCCTTGGGGCTATCGATCCAGCTCTTGCAATCCAGTCTCTCTATTTCGACCGTAGGGCTATTGGCTCAAGCTCTTGCAATCCATCACGCACGTTTGGGTTATAAGCTCAAGCTCTGGTACTAGTCATCTCCATAGGCCGTGGGGCTATTGGCCTAAGCTCTTGCAATCCAGTTCCATCCACGACGCCAGTGGGGGCTAGCGGTTTCAGCTCCGGGAACTCAGTCGTCTCTGTTACGCCTGTGGGGGCTATTCGCTCAAGCTCTGACAGTCTACTCGTTCTGTTCATATGCCCATGGGGGCTACCATTACCGTACAGCAGGTGGAAGGCAGGTTTCTCTTTGCTGGACATTTTCTTCAGTTTTCCAGACTGTGGGTGTTAAGTATTCTTCACCTTTAACACCTTGGGCGTGCCAAACTACACAACTGAGATGGACTGATTATTCTATTAACCCTTTGTATACCAGTATCCAGTGCCTGTTCATTTCTGTATTATTGTATACTGTGCATACTACTGCTGTTCCGCTATTTCACAGTGCTACCCTTAGGGGGCGATCTCTGACATTATTTTTGTTCTTAAATAAATTACATTTTATTTTTACCCACTGGTCTGAGTGTCTTGAAAACCGTGACAAGCTAGTTGTGGCAAGTGGAATCTTAATCATCCATCACCCATGTTGCTGCTATTTTTGATCCCATTTCCTTTTGAGCTACCTAATCATCCTTCTGCTTAAATAACTCAGCAGCAGCAGAAGCAAGAACAGCAGTTTCAAATTCTGCAATTATACCAGGGCCTTTGACAATGGCCAGTGGCCACTGGTCAACACAACATGACCTGCTGGCAATAGGCCAGTAGGGCATTGTTTTTTCTCAGGGCTTGTGCTTTAAAATAAAACAAAAAAAAGCAGAGGCCTACAAAAAATAAATAATTTTGGGGGGGCTTTTTTCTAACAAGGCTAAATCCTATAAATCAATTTTTCCTTAGGACTTGTGGCAAACAAGCCTAAGTCCTACAAATCAATGTTTCCTCAGGGCTTGGACCTCTAACAACAAATCATCTTTGATAAAATGATTTATCCTTTCAAGTATCGGTGAGCCACAGTTGCAGCTTACGTCAGGGGTTCCCTGTCTCTGTCAAGTTATGTACCAAATTCTTATTTTTTTAATTAACTGTCCCCCCAATACCAGCCCACAACCCCCCAAAAAAAATTCCCTGTCCAACTGATTCTTTACTCCTCAGACCCCTTTTATAATGTGTCTTATTAATTGTATTTCTTTTTTATCTTTTTATTAACTATCCCCCCAATCTCAGTCAAGCCACCCCCAAAAAAATTTCCTGCACTCTACCAACACAGACACTCTCATCCCAGTTTTAAACTATGCCTTTGGGAAATAAAATATAATTTTATGTATTGTGTGTAAATTCAATGTTGCCATTGATTTCAATGCAATGAGCTGGGCAAAAAAAAGGGGAAAAACTGTTTTTTTTGCAGGAAATTATTCGCCAAGCGGGAAATGGCATTATTCACTGATTTTGGATTGAGAAGAAAATTTTCGACCATCACCTACCTATGAGTCTAGGACAAACTAGGTATCCCTTTGGTATAGCTTTTTTTTTATATATGGAGAAACTGCAGAAGCATTTGGCACACATCTACTAAAATGGCCATAAAATCTCTAGACATGAAAATGATGCGGGAAAGACAAACCATACTTCCAGCTAGATATCTAACTATCAAATGTGGCTCATTTGTCTTTCTATCCCTTTGCTAGAATTTGACAAAAAATCCAAAAAGCAATGTTAAAGCAAAAAACAAACTTTTTTTTAGGTTTCCACAATTTCAAAGATACTAAAATCTTTGAAAATACAAAATAACATACAAGATTAGATACTGTCCTCTAGAAAATATTATGTTCACTTGTATGGTTTCTCATGCCATAGGGTATGCCAAGAATAGGGATGGGTGAAAACATTCACCTCAAACCAAAATTGGCGAAAAATGGCACTTTCTGCTTGGCAAAAATTTTCCAGCGAAAAGTGCCATTTTACTGCTTTTTTTCGCCTACCTCATTGCTTTGAAATCAGTGTAAAGAAAAATGTTTACCCAGAAATTTTTTTTCTAATTTTTCTACAGCACTATACAAGGGTGTCAGACTCTCACAGCATGCCATTCTGTGTTTGTGAGAGGAGAAAGCAGCATGTTTTTGGGGAATGGGGAACTGAAGCTTGATTTAGGGAGTCTTTTAGGTAGGACATTTGCTCTCTGTATTAGGGGAGTCTGGGGCACTCTGGAGAAGAAAGAGGGAGGAAGGAGGTTGACCCCAAATACCCCAAAATTTGGTGTGACTGGCTGGCGAGACACAGGCAGCTGGTGTCCAGATTACTTGCTAATTTTGCCTTTATTGCCTATGTGCTGAGGAAGTCTGGGGAAAGAAGTTGTTGATTTTGTTTTTTTAGTTATATATAGTGATGATCGAGCACCCCGATGCTCGGGTGTTCGGGTGCTCTGGCCTAGCGCCCCCGGAGGCTCGAGTGCTCGGCCGAGCACCCGAGCCCCATTGAAGTCAATGGGAGGACTCGAGCATTACACCAGGCACCCCCTGCTCTGATGAGGGGAGGGTGCCTGGTTCATAGGAAAAGGTCAGAAAATGATGGAAACACCACAGAAATGGTTCAGGGACAGCATAGGGAGGATGTCTGGATGCATCTTGGACTCCAGCGTCGCTGCTGGGAACGATGTTTCGCCCGTAGTACGCCATTTTTACAGACTGACCGTAAAACACACAAAAAGGAAGATAAAAACGATTTTAGGCGAAAAATTGTTACCAAACAGTATTTGCTGTATATTTACTTGTATATCATCTGCAAATTCTGCAAAAAATTTCATCGATTTTTCGGAACTGGGGCCATGATTAAGAGGGAAACGTGCACAGCGTAAAGCAGGTGTTCAACGTGGTTATGGCCCGGGTAAGGTACAGCATTCAGGAACGGAGGCCGCAGCTACCACAGGTTTTACAACATGTCCGTTTGCCCTTGTTAAGTCCAAAATTTATAGTCGGAACAGTGGGGTCTGATCCATTGAGTAAAAGTGACGAAGTGACTTAGTGGATGAAGCCAAGAACTACCTTCTGCTCTGTCGAACACCCCAGCCCTATTTAATTCAATGGGAGGACCTGAGGCACTCCGATACAACCTGTATATCACAAAATGGAGGGCCTCATTCACATTGTGGTACAATAGTTCAGGTAGTGGTCCAACACTCATAAAGCCTATGCACTAAGTGAAAGGGCTGCCAAAAATTAGACTGAAATGTCACTCCAATACACCCTTTATTACACATAAAGGAGGGCATCATACACACCCTTGAAAAATTAGGATTAATGGCCTGCTGGTGACCCTCTAAAACATTAGGGGCGAGGGCATGCCGCTAAGCTGACCATCTAAAACATTAGGAATGAGGGTCTGCTGCTGAGCCGACCATCTAAAACATTATGGGTGAGGGTCTGCTGCGGAGCTGACCATCCTAAACATTATATGCGAAGGCCCGCTAGTGAGCTGACGCTATAAAACATTATATGAGAGGGCCCGCTAGAGAGCTGACCCAATAAAACATTATATGAGAAGGCCCGCTGGTGAGCTGACCTATACAAAAATTGTCAAACAGGGCCCGCTGGTGAGCTGGCCCTATATAAAAATTATATCACAGGGCCCGCTGGTGAGCTGGCCCTATATAAAAATTATATCACAGGGCATATGGAAGAGGAGGAGGAGGATGAGAAGATTAAGAGTCAACCATATACCCGTTTTTTGGGTGGAAGGGGTGAATGGGAATACAGAGTATTCCCATCATTGTAAATAACATATCTAAAGTGACTTTATGTTCACCCGGGGCTTTCCTCCAGTGGAGTGGAGAAGTCAGGGGAAATCCAGGCCTTGTTCATTTTTATAAGTGTCAACCTATCAGCATTTTCGGTGGAAAGGCGGATACGCTTATGTGTTATGATGCCACCAGCAGCACTAAATACCCGCTCAGACAGAACGCTGGCGGCAGGGCAGGCCAGCACCTCCAAGGCGTAGAGTGCCAGTTCATACCACGTGTCCAGCTTGGACACCCAGTAGTTGTAAGGCACAGAGGGATCATTGAGGACGCTGACACGGTCTGCTACGTACTCCTTCACCATCTTCCAAAACTTTTCCCTCCTTGTGACACTAGGCCGCGCATCAGGGTGAGGGTGCTGGCGGGGTGTCATGAAGGTGTCCAACGCCTTGGAGAGTGTTGCCCTGCCTTTGTCGGAACTGCTGTGTGCTCCCCTTTTCTCCCCTTCTCGGTTGGCCAAGGTAGCACGTACTCTGCCGCCAGCGTTGTCAGATGGAAAATTTTGGAGCAATTTTTCGACAAGAACCTTCTGGTATTGCAACATTTTGCTTGTCCTCTCCACCGGAGGAATGAGAGATGATAAATTCTCTTTGTAGCGGGGGTCCAGAAGGGTGAACACCCAGTAATCCGTGTTGTCTAAAATGCGTATAACGCGTGGGTCACGGGAAAGGCAGCCTAACATAAAGTCAGCCATGTGTGCCAGAGTACCAACAGGCAAGATTTCGCTGTCCTCACCAGGAGGATGACTCTCAATCTCCTCATCCTCTTCCTCCTCTTCTGCCCACCCACGCTGAAGAGATGGAAATAAAGTTCCATGGCTACCCTCTGTAGCGGAGGCAACCGTGTTTTCCTCCTCCTCCTTCTCCGCCTCCTCCAATTGTCGCTGAGAAGACGAAGTGAGGGTGCTCTGGCTATCACCTTGTGTAAGCTCTTCCTCCCCCATTTCCACCTCTTCCACATGCAAAGCGTCGGTTTTAATTGTGAGCAGCGAGCGTTTCAGTAGACACAGAAGTGGGATGGTTACACTGATAATAGCGTTATCGCCGCTCACCATCTGTGTCGATTCCTCAAAATTGCGTAAAACCTCACAGAGGTCTGACATCCATTCCCACTCCTCACTTCTGATTAGAGGAAGTTGAACGGAGAGGCGACGACCGTGTAACAGCTGGTACTCCACTACTGCCCTCTGCTGCTCACAAAGCCGGGCCAACATGTGGAAGGTGGAGTTCCAGCGCGTGCTCACGTCACACAGCAGCCGGTGAGCTGGCAATTGTAAGCGCTGCTGCAGCGTCAACAGGCCGGCTGAAGCTGTAGATGACTTACGGAAATGTGCACACACGCGGCGCACCTTCGTCAAGAGATCATGCAAATTGGGGTAGGTTTTTAGAAATCGCTGAACCACTAAATTAAATACATGCGCTAGGCATGGTACGTGTGTGAGCTTGCCGAGCTCCAAAGCCGCCACCAAGTTACGCCCATTATCACACACAACCATGCCTGGTTGCAGGTTGAGTGGCGAGAGCCACTGCTCTGTCTGGTGACTAATCCCCTGCAACAGCTCTGAGGCCGTGTGCTGTTTGTCCCCAAGGCAGATCAGCTTCAGCACGGCCTGTTGACGCTTCCCCACTGCAGTGCTACACTGCTTCCAGCTACCGGCTGATGGGTGAGTGGCGCTGCGCGCAGAGAATTCGGAGGTGGAAACGGAGGAGGAGGAGGAGGAGCCAATAACGTAGCTGCTGGCGGAAACCCTGATGGAGGTAGGGCCCGCAATCCTCGACGTGGGTAGCACCTGTGCCATCCCAGGGTCCGAGTCGCTCCCAGCCTCCATAACATTCACCCAGTGTGCCGTCAGGGAAATGTAGCGTCCCTGGCCACAAGCACTTGTCCATGTGTCAGTCGTTAAGTGGACCTTCCCAGTAACTGCGTTGGTCAGGGCACGGGTGATGTTAAGGGACACATGGTGGTGTAAGGCGGGGACGGCACACCGGGAAAAGTAGTGGCGGCTGGGGACTGCGTACCGAGGGACAGCTGCTGCCATCAGGCTGCGGAAGGACTCAGTGTCCACAAGCCTAAATGGCAGCATTTCGATGGCCAGTAATTTGGAAAGGTGTGAGGTTAGTGCTATGGCCTGTGGGTGGGTGGCTGGGTATTTTCGCTTGCGCTCAAATGCCTGGGGTAACGACATTTGGACGCTGCGCTGGGACAGGGAAGTGGATGTGGTCGCTGATGGTGCTTCAGATGGTACAGGTGCAGGGCGGGAGGTATGCGGGCCTGCGCCTTCGACAGGCGATTGGCCGGCACCGAAAACAGGGGAAGAGGAGGCAGTGGTGTGGCCTGCAGACACAGATTGGCGATCCGGGCGTTCCTCCCACTTATTACGGTGCTTGGATGCCATGTGTCAGATCATGCTGGTGGTGGTGAGGTTGCTAGTGTTCATGCCTCGGCTCATTCTGGTGTGGCACAGGTTGCAAACTACAATTCTTTTGTCGTCCGCACTTTCCTTAAAAAAACGCCATACCGCGGAACACCTAGCCCTTGGCAAGGGAGATTTACGCAAGGGGGTGCTCCGTGGAACATTTGCGGGCCGGTTTGGTGCGGTCTGCCTTCTTTCTTTAGCCACACCACTGCCTCTTCCAGCCTGTTGCGGTGCTGCAGATGGCTCACCCTCAGGACTGCTGTCATCGCTCGGCTTTCCACCTTCCCAGGTGGGGTCAGTGACCTCATCGTCCACCAAGTCCTCCTCCACTTCCTCACTCTGATCATCCTCCTCATTTCTTGATCCCACCACATCCTCAGTCATTGACAACTGTGTATCATCCTCTTCATCAAGGTCTTGAGACAGTAATTGTGGTTGATTTGATGGCAACTGTGTCTCATCATCATCATCCACTTCCTTTGACCTTAAATGCCGTTCCCCTCTGTCATCTTCTTGTGATTGGGTACCCTCTAGAGGTTGTGAATCAGGGCACAAGATCTCATGTTCCTCTGCAAGCGTGCTTGGAGAGAGGTTCAAATCAAGGATTGGTGATGAGAAGAGCTCCTCACTATATCCCAGTGTGGGATCATTTCTTTGGCCAGACCCTCTATGGTGGGAGGAAGGATGATCAGGGTGAGGATTATGTTGACCAGACTCTTGGCTAGTGAGAGTGGACTTGGTGGAAGACAGGGTGGTGCTTAACCGACTGGAAGCAGTATCAGCTGAAATCCAACTGACCACCTGTTCGCAGTGGTCTGACCTCGAGAGTGATGTCCTGCGATGCCCTGTAAACTGAGACATGAAGCTAGGTATGGTGGATGTCTTTCTTTCTTGTGCTCTGGCACCAGGCACAGTTTCTACGCGTCCTGACCCGCGCCCTGAACTATCAGGATCACGTCCACTTCCCCGTCCCTTTTTACCCGCCTTCTTCATATTAAACGGAATATATGCCGGTAATCTGCGGCTAGGCACACGAAACAATATGTGACGCTAATCTGCGGCTAGGCACACTAAACAATATGTGACGTTAATCTGCGGCTAGGCACACTAAACAATATGTGACGCTAATCTGCGGCTAGGCACACGAAACAGAATGTGACGCTAATCTGTGGCTAGGCACACGAAACAGAATGTGACGCTAATCTGCGGCTAGGCACAGTGAACGGAATATGTGACGTTAATTTGTGAATTTGCACACTAAACAGAATGTGACAATAATCTATGGCTAGGCACACGTTTAAAATGGCCCTTTTTGTCGCTGCGTTGTAAAATCATTGGCCCTGTGCACCTAACAGAATATGTCAGCTTGTCACTGCACTGTGAAATATTTGTCCCTGTGCACCTAGTAGAATGTCACCTTAGAACATGTCCCCCCCCACAAAAAAATGAAATTCTGCCACCCCCAAAAAAAATTAAATGCTGCCCCCACACACAACAGTCCTAAAAAGGACTTTTGGGTCTTGAAAGAGTTTCAACAATTTTATTCTCCCTACACTGACTTCCTGTGCATCTAGTATTATATGTCACCTTACAAATATCCCCCCCACAAAAAAAAGGAAATTGTGCTCCCCCAAACAAAATATAAATGCTGCCCCCACACACAACAGTCCTAAAAAGGACTTGAAAGAGTTTCAACAATTTTATTCTCCCTACACTGACTTTCCCTGCCTAAGCGCATCTCTCCCTGGCTAAGAATGAGCTGAACTCGCGCGTCGGGTGCTATACAGCACCCGATCACGGGTTCTGGCCAGCCAATCAGTGTAATGCCAGCAGCCAACATGGCTGCTGGCATTACACTGATGTCAGAGCCTCCCCGCACATTTATTGGCTGCGCAGCAGCTGCGAAACGTGCGGGGAGGAGACCCGAACATGGGCGAGCACATGCGGTACTCGTACGAGTACCGCCATGTGCCGAGCAGAGCGATGCTCGAGCCGAACCGAGCTTCGGCCGAGCATACTCGCTCATCACTAGTTATATATTTTTTTGGACTGACTGTGATAAGATATGGTGGACAACTTAGAAAAATGAATAAATAAATTATTAAAAGTATATATATTACATGACAGACAGCTGATTGGGAGTCTGATGTGAGCTCTGTGACTGAAGCAGACTTTTTTTTGAATTTTTAAAAAATTAATTGAAAAAGTCTTCAAGCAATACAAGGTATATCAAATAATAAGAAGCAGCATAATGTTTACATTTGGAAAATTTGTTATTCTGAATATTAGAAAATCAGACTAGTACAGATCACAGACAATTACAGATTATAGAGAATTAGAAATTGTTAGCAGTTCTTACACTATCCAACTGGTGGTAGTTGCAGACAGACTCGCTAAGGTCAATGAAATATCTATATTTGTGAGCTGACATCGTATGGTCTAGCCATACTTAGTAATCTGGGAGTACTGGTATTTGTTTTGTATTGTGATTAGTGGAAAATGTATTGAGGAGTATTAAGGATGAAAGCTGTGAAAGAAAGAAGGGACAGTATTGAAAAATTAAGAGGGAAGGGAGGGATACGAGAGGAAAGGGAGGTGGCGTGTGGAAAGACACATGGGGACAGGACTGGGTAGGGTGGGTGGGGTGACCTTGCCTTAGAAGATAACACAGTTCTCATAGCCATCACTAAGTGGTTGTTATACCCAATTAGATTTAGTTGGTAACAGCAGCCAAAGGTGGGGGTCTAATATATATCCAGATGTCCTGCTGTGTCTTCAGCACCCTGATCATCCAGTGTAAATCTTCTTCTTTAATATTATATCTTCTGTCTCCTTATTTCATCTGTCTTCTAATCCTCTTCTTTGTTTCAAAGATGTCATTGAAAAGAATAAAAAATATACAATTTAAAGATGCCCCCAAAAATTAAGCATTAAAGATATGCTAGCATTAACCCTTGGAGTGCCGGAGGGGTACCTCTCTGGCATTCCAAGGGTTAAAATGATGCTGACAGTCCAAAAAGTAAGTCCACTAATGGTGGCAGGCAGTCTAAGAAATAAGTCCAATAATGGTGGCATTCCAGCAGCAGCAGCAGCAGCAGAAATGCAGTGAAGCACCCCCAAGTTACTGCTTGGGCTTTTGCCCAAGCCATTCTGTGGAACAATTGAACAGAGACTGGCTTTTATATGATCAGTCTCTGTTCAAAATGGTTCCCATGCTACAATTGGCTGGGATGTGTGCTTACGTACCTCCCAGTCAATCAGCTTCTGGGGGGGGATGACATAACCTGAAGGACATCCATAACTGTATGTATTTGCATTATTTGCTGACTAACGGCTTTTAAGTATAGCCAGCCAACTGCCTGCCACTTCTATACAGTTATTTAAAATAGTCATTTATGATAAATTTTAGGTTTATTTACCCATTCAGAACAAATTTTGCAGGCACTCTCTAGTACTGGCACACTACTCCCCACCGCCACTATCCTACAATAAAGCTCTTTCTAATTTGTATAAACTGAAAACTAACTAAAGGTAAATATCTTATTGGTATTTTACTGTTTTTGTATTACTGCAAATAATACATATTTTTGAATAGCTGACCAGTTATAAATCACCATTGTTATCAGTAGAAAAAAAAGCATCTCTCATGTATATGAATTTCTGGTCATGTTACTCACAACTGAAACAAATGTTGATATCTCTTATTGAAGGGATTAAAATCTTTACGCAAATTTGGGGAATTTTTATTTGTGTTTTATGACACAGTTGGTTTGCTTCAGAACAGCTCAAGTTCTTAGTACATAAGCATCGGTGCTTCTTACCCATAAGATATCCTACAATTTTTATACAAATAAATTGCTTTTTTGCATTGACTGTTCTCACATTATTCAATTAACCATCTTTAGTTCAAGGCTATTTTCTTACACATTTTTCGACCTTTTTCCGTATGTTCATTTTTGCCAATGAACATAATTGACTATATCTACATAAATATTTCCAACCCACATATACATTATTGCATGGTTGGATTTACCATTAGGCAGTTTGGGGATTTGCCTAGAGTGCCAGATTTTGAGAGTAGCCTCAGCTGTGCTGACCACATCCACATTTATAATTGTGGGGGTTGGTCTGTGCAATCTAACTATCCCCTGAAAGTTTATATAACCATTTATTAGCTATTATTCAACCACTTGGATGTTAGAGAGGTGCATTCTAAAATCTATGAGCATTTCTTGCACCAGTTGAGAGTGGATTGGATTGTGAGCAGGGTCTGTGAGGAGTGGGATGGTCATGGGTGGACTGTGAGGAATGGGATGGTCATGGGTGGAACTAAGGGCACTTTGGTGCCTTGCCTAAGGGCAAGTGGGATGTAAATCCAGACTTGCATATGTTCCGAGGGAGAGGTGGGATTATGCATTAGCTAAATGAAAGCCAGGTGGGTGTCCATCACATTTCTGTACAATTTACTGCAAACCCTTCTGGTACTCAAAGGGTTAAAGGGATAGTAATACTTAAATATTACTAATCTCCATTTTGTAGCCATTATAAAAATAACTGAATTGTCCCCAGAGTCATCTCTCAAAGCTTTATGGTTTGAGAGATAACTGTACGCAAAGTCCCCCCCCCTTCCCTGAGATCAGAGTTGTACCTGACTGCAGGGGAAGTCTGTTGTACGACAGGCCTGTGGCTCTGCATCAGAGCTGAGATTGCGTTAGTAAAAAATAATTATTTCACTGAAACAGTCTTCTACATGTGCTCTATTGCATGCACATGTAGAAGACCGTTTCAGTGAAATAATTATTTTTCACTAACGCAATCTCGGCTCAGCTGCAGAGACGCAAGCCTGTCGTACAGCAGACTTCCCCTGCAGTCAGGTACAACTCTGAGTTCAGGGAAGGGGGAGGGAGGGAGTCATTTTGCATACGGTTATCTCTCAAACCATAAAGGTTTGAGAGATGAACCTGGGGGCTATTCAATTCTTTTAAAATGGCTACAATATGAGGATTAGTAATATTTAAGGGGAGAGAAAGCTCAACATTTTCCAAGTTATTTTATGTAGCCTTTTTTTCAAGTTGGATAGATCTTAATTGAATTTACTCCATAGTACATATACCCCCCATGTGTGCTCTTGACGGTGCTGACGTATGCATGTCCTTATTTTCCTCAGGTGATGCAACTGTAACAATTACTCACAGATACACTCCAAAAGATCTACTGAAAATGCATACTCTGCTGGCTGATATCATCATTGTAGCAGCAGGTAAACTGAATTCCTTCTCATTGATATAAACTGTGCATTATTGTAGTTATTTCTGGAATGATATTTAAAATAGTTACAGTTTTGTAATTAAACCGTATTTACGGCTAAGCTTTTCCTGCTGCGTGAAACAAGGGTGCTTTCACTGATTTTCAGATTTTTAATTCAAAAGTTACTACAAGCAAAGTTATAACTGTAGGGAGTATAGAGGGTGCAGTTTTGCCAGGACCCAGCATCCAAGGGGGCCCCATCTGACCCGAGGTCCAATAGATTGTAGTTATTACTCTGTGAAAATATTTTTTGTTTGGTGGCCCAAAAAATGTTTGTACCAGGGCCATCCAAAGACAAATTACAACTCTGATTCATTGGAGTCCGTGTGGGGTGGGGGATAAGAGGGGTCACCTTCACTCCACACCCCCTGCATAAACATAGGGCCAGGCGGGCTGGCCTGGGGGCATATAATAAAGACTGAGCTGCAATAACTTTTGAATACAGCACGTACCAACACTGGGAGTACCCTCATTTTACTCAGGAGGATAAACCCTACAATATTTTTATTGCATATTAAGTGTTACTATCCCTTTAAAGAAAGCAAGCCCTGAAATGCTTCACTGTTGATTAAAGTTGCACCGGTTTAATCTGGTCCCTGTTAGTACATAGTGTTAAAGGGATAGTAATGTTTCATAATAAAAGCAGCTGTAATTAATCAGCATAGTATTTGGACTTTGGAGAGTGTTATATCAATTCTGTCAGAGTTGTCGTTCAAGAGTAATCCAATGACAAAGTATCCCCCTCCCACCCCTTTTACTGATGTAACACTGTTCAGCCAGATCAGAAGGGAGGTGCCCAGGTAGACTGCAGAGAGGGACAATCTTCAATTAAGATAAGGGAAAAACCTGAAAAGCTTGTCAAGGGGGGGCAGAGTTTTCATTGTTTTTATTAGAAAGAAGATTGTCCCCTGCTGTTATCTGTCTTGTCTTACAACCAGATTCCACATCTGAGAAAAGATGGCTTACACTAGGTAAAAGGGGCGGGAGGGGAAACGTTGCTTGTGAATATCTCTCAAACCATTAAGGTTTGAGAGATAAGACATATCGTTCTTCATGTTTTTTTAATACCTACAACATAAAATAAAGACAAAACAAAGCATTACTATCCCTTTAAACAAAGTCCAGAGTAAAGGAACACCCAGAAAGCCCCATACACTGCCTTCCATTGTGGAAAAAGGACATAGGAGAATGTTCAGTGTAAGTAATATTGGCATTAGGCTGGGGTAGCACTAGGAAGTCTATGCCAGTGCCCATTTTAATTCAGGTTCATATTAGTGCATTCCCATTACCCCTGTATGAAATACCTACATTATTTTTCACAGTGTTAAATTAGAAACGTTTATAATATCCACTCTCTTTATTATCCACTCATCTGCAGATAGGAAGCTGTTTTGTGCACATAAACTAACAATTAAATAATTGTTATTCTAATGAAATAGTGATGTTCTGTGTTCATATCTAGTAAGTAAGGCTTTTCCTATGAATTACTGGATGAAGGTGTTGGTTTTACTGAGTCCTTTAAATTCTGTTGAAAAGATATTCCCAGGATCTGCCCAACCCGCAAGTGAGATAAACTTGATATATGGGTTGTTTAACAAAACCAGATGGGTTTTATTTTAATCTTGTCTTACATTTGTGCCAAGCACCGTGGGAAGGCTTTTCTAAGCCAATCCAATTACTTAATATACATAAGAATATATCTAGAACAGTTGTTCTGTAATTTATGTTGCAATTTATACTGCACCCAGATAATATTGCTCTTGAGATAAACCTGTAGCCATCCTATAGTATTAATATACATTCATAGGTCTAGACAGTCACTTTGCTCCAAATTTGCCCCAAAAAGCTGGGAAAAAACGCCTCAAACAAAACAGTTTTGATCTGAAAAGTATATGCATGCACAGTACACTATATATACAGCATTTCTACCTTTTGCATTATTGCAGAATATTGTAACATTCAATCTGAAAATAGATCTTATTTTCAAGCAAGTGATTAAAAATGTATGACCTGGTACCTTTTTCTGCTCGGTGTTACATTAAGCAGAACAATACATTATTACATGTCCTCAGTATATTACAGATTGAGAAAATTAACCCATGATAGTCTTGTATACAGGTAATAATCTAAGAACATATTCAGAAAGCTAAATAGAAGTGATTTTGGAATAAATCAACTGCACCACAGGAGCCAAATAACACCCCAAATGGGGCGTTTAACTCTTCAAATGTTAGAGTTCCCCAGCACATTTACATGGGTAGATCAGACCCACCCAATGAAGTAAGAGTAACAATATTGGCAGAAGTCTTGATTCTGCATATAATGAAACTGCAGCGGCAAAAGGTCTAGCCCTGAGTAGAAGCCTCATTTCTATGTCTAATTAAACTGCCTCACAGAATGGAGGTGTCTGCTGTATAATAAGCTCACTTCACTGGATGACTGGATGAGCAAGATCCTCTACAGCTGCAAATGCATTTGCAGAACTCAGGCCTTTGTCAATAACAGCACTCTGGATGGGCCTGACCTGCTTACTATCTCAGAGTTGTGGGGAGAGCAAAGTATGGAATCTAAAATTGAATTTTGAAAAGTGCAAGATAATTCATTTATGATAGAGAAATCCAGAGGTGGAATATAGGCTTTAGCAGTATTGTGCTAACATAAACATTAGAGGAAAGGGACTTGACTGTTATTATTTCAAATGGCAAAAGTGAACCTGGGTTCTTAGTTGTATAGGATGAGGTATTAGTAACAGGAAGAGAGTGGGCACACACCAAACCCTTTCCTTAAACACAAGAAACATAATTATCAAACTATAGGTATCCTTAGAGCTCAGAAATCTGAGATCAAGTATGTTCTGAAAGCACTTTCTACAAAACAAGATATGGAAGACATTATTAGAAATTATAAACTCTGTCAAATCTGGCACCTCCTCTCAGTGAAAACAATTAGCCCAGACGTGGATAGTAAAATACTCTGAAGACACATAGGAGGAAATAGTGCTAGATCAGGATGATATTATACAGAACATACGGTATCTCTACAAGAGGACACTATATTGTATCTTTGTTCAAACTGATGACCTTATAATCTCCACTTGAGAGGCATAATGGAGGCTATTCAACAAAAGGATCCTAAAACAGAAAAAAAATTCCAGCATTTTGAATGCTATCCCAGGGAAGGAGATTGCTGTTGAAAGGGTGCATTGGGCCCTCTGTGACCTAGACTACATCAAGATGATTGCCCAACATATATCAGATGTTGCCTGCATTCCTTCAGGCTGAAGGATACAATTATGAAACGGGTCAGGCAAATTCATGAACTATTATATGAAAGTCAGTTATTCAACTTTATACAATCTGTCAGGACTTTGCTGCAGCACCACAGACCATATGAACTTTTAACAGATGCACAGTAGGACCACATCATCTAGAAAATGGACCAGTTCTTAAAAAAGACATTATTGAACTGGAAAAAGTGCAGAGACGTACAACAAAACTGATAAAGGTATTGGAGGATCTGCATTATAAAGATAAACTAACCAAAGTGGGTTTCATTAGAGAAGAGATGTCTGTGGGTCATATGATTACCATTTACAAATATATTTTGAGGTCAATACAAAGAACTCTCAAAGGAACTATTTACTGAGCAAAGAACAAGAGGCCATCTAGAGGAAAGGTGCTTTTGACTAAAACACAGGCAGGTCATTTTAAAGTAAGGACAATAAAGTTAAAGAATTCATGCCTTGGGATGCTGTGCTTGCAAATGCAGTCATTACGTTAAAAATGCAATGAATACATATCTAGCACAGAACAATATTAAGAATTATGACAGTTGGCTTCAAAGCAGATGATAATATATTAATCCAAGGAAATATCAGACTGCCATTTCAAGTCAGGAAGGATTTTTTCCCTCTTGGGGCTTAATTGGAATTGGTTTCAATATTTTTTTTCTGTCTTCCTCTGGATCAACAGGGGTGATATGGCATAGACTGAACCTGGGGGACTTGTTTTTTTTTTAAGCCTCAACAACTATGTTACTTTGGAGATCTTAGTTCATAGGCTCTATAGGATAACACAGGAACTGGAGAAGTGATAAACTGCAGAAGGCATCTCCTGCTTTATCACCTCTTTATCACCACTTAGTGAGTTTCCCTCATAGTCTTTGATCTGTGAAAAATGCACCTTAAAGGGATAGTAATACTTTGTTTTATCTTTATTTTATTTTGTAGGCATTACAAAAAAACATGAAGAACGATATTAGTCTTATATCTCAAACCTTTATGGTTTGAGAGATATTCACAAGCAAAGTTTCCCCCTCCCGCCCCTTTTACCTAGTGTAAGCCATCTCTTCTCAGATGTGGAATCTGGTTGTAAGACCAGACAGATAACAGCAGGGGACAATCTTCTTTCAATGAAAACAATGAAAGCCCTGCCCCCCTTGACAAGTTTTTCAGGTTTTTCCCTTATCTTAATTGAAGATTGTCCCTCTCTGCAGTCTACCTGGACACCTCTCTTCTGATCTGGCTGAACAGTGTTACATCAGTAAAAGGGGCGGGAGGGGAATACTTTGTCATTGAATTACTCTTGAACTATAAGTCTGACAGTATTGATATAACATTCTCCAAGGTCCAAATACTTTGATGATTAATTAGAGCTGCTTTTATTATGAAACATTGCTATCACTTTAAGTATTTGAAGATTTAGGGTTTGCACGGGTGCCATTACAGCAACAAAAGAGTCCTATGCATCTTGGATACAATGACTTACATCAGAGGATTAAACCCAAAGAAAAAGATAATCTGCAAAGAAAGGTAATTGAATATGCTTCTACAAGAGCTCATATGTTTGCATACGTATTTACTTCTCTGTCTGTAGTTTGGAAGGACACATTTTTACAAAAATGTTTCACTTCTAGGAAATAATCATTCTGTCCCTTATAAATGTATCAGACTTATACTTGATACAGCAGTTTTCTATGAACACAGGACATCTCCCTCTGTGGACTTCATATGCTGAATGTATCATGATTTCTAATTTAGGCATACTGTTATCCTGCAGCTTTTACCTGTATATGTTGATCACCAATCAACTCTGCAGGCTTTATGAATCATATATAGTGTAAGTACAGATCATGTGACTTTAAATGTTTGCTCAGAATGGGGTCAGCTGTGATTTTGTCAGGGCATAGAAACAGAATGTCATATTTATTATAAATGCGCAATGTCACCTGTATCTTAGCATGTTGCCTTTTCTGATATGTTAGTGTACCACTGTGCATTTGTGATACCTGATTTGCCAGCGTTTGTTTAATGTGCCAGATTTCTAATGCTATTCATATACACATCTTTGTATATTACACTTTGATTATTTTGTGAGGTGTGTCTTCTTGCAGGGACCTTTTGCTAACTAGAACTCTCAACTAACTGGCTGTCCATTATAAAATTAAATCCACCACAATACCCTTTCCCTTACCACTGTGTACTTTTATATAACATGCCAACTTTTTACACATTCTGTTATCATACTCTATTAATAACATATGGTGATGCTTCTTGATAGCTACCTCTTTCTTCCTACTTGCATTTTCTGTCCTCAGGTGACATGGCTGTACTACTACTGATCAACTCAATTTTGTTTTAGTTGTTTTCCACAAGTCTCTATTCTTCTCTACGATGAATGTTTTACGAACGTCATCTTTTATGAGCAATGTACTCTTTACTTCAGGTTATTCCCTGAATTCCTTTTTTTTGGTAACTTACAGCATTTGTTATAGGTTGACTGTAGGCTAAACGTTGATTGTTTGTTATGGTTTCTATATACTGCCGAGGAGTATTTGAGTGTTAACCTTTACTTATTAAATTATTTGTTCCGTTTTTATCCTCCCTATAGGGAAGGTTAAAATCTTTCTCCACAGAAGAGAAACATGTAAAAACAGCACTTCATTTCATGTGAAAAGTGACTTCTGATACTTCCATTTATGGGCAAGAGGGGCCCCTCCTACACTTGCCTCTCCAAGATAAACATACGTAGTCGGTGGTGGCTGTCCTCTTGGACATATTATGGCTTTCCCCGCCCCACCCCCTTGAAACATTTCTGCTGAAGTCACTGCTTTCATTTAATTGAAATCAATCTTAACCCCTTAAGGACCCATGATGGTCCTGGACCGTCATAGGTTGTTATACCCTTAAAGACCCATGACGGTCCTGCACGTCGTTCAGGGAGTCCGGAATCGAATAGAGAAAAAGAAAAATACTACGTGGTCCTTAAGTGACTGCCGCATGTGTGCGTGGCCGGTCCTAAATAGGTTAATAATGTATTCCCCAACATGGAGCGTTTCCCCATTTATTATGCTGTGCTAGTATTAAAGGGGTGTCAGTTTCCTACATGTTGTCTGAGCATGCTTGGGAGAGAGATAATGTAGCTGATTTTGTATGCCAGCTAATTATAGTACCTGAGTAATAGATACTGCACAGACAGACAGACCTCATCAAGAAGACTAGACAAACAAAAAGCCAAGTATAACTTGACAAACTCCTTCCTACATCCGCAAGTACAAGATGGACAAGAATATACAAAGGTGCTGTTGTGCTGCACCAGTGGATATGCACGTTATTATTTTATTGCAGGCTGTTGACTCTGCTAACACTGAAGTTCTTGGGAGAGAAAGTGTTTTGGCACTAGCTACCAGTATAGACTTAACAGACATGCAAAAAGGGGGAGCATAAGTTACCACTGGCTGGAGGGAGTGTGGGTGTGATTTGTAGACAGTGATCCTTATACACACAAATAGTTAAACAAATTTATAAATAAATACATAAAAGCCCCCTTTGACTGTTAAGTGACACTGACAGAGTCACTCTGGAGATTCCTTGCCACATACATATATAAAGTGCCTTGCAAAAGTATTCAGGCCCTGGACCAATTTTTTTCTTATTACTGAAATACATGTGGTACATTGTAATTTCATTCTTTATGATATTTTATTTAAAAAAAAAGAAACTCGATTTATGTTGGGAAATATTTTTAAGAAAATAAAAAAAGGAATTATGCTGCTTTCATAAATATTCAACCATTGTGTCGTAGAAGGTCCCAGTTTTACCTTACTATTATCTTCAACCTATGAACCATTAAAGTTATCACATTTTCATGATAAAAACCCTACTGTTGAAGGATCATTGGTCAGGATGTGGATCTGAAGGAGGATGAAGCCCAAACAGTGTTCTAAAGAAGTTAGATATAAAGTAACCCAAATGCATTGATTAGGAAAATGTTATGAAATAATATCCAGGTGTTATATCAGTATGCATGGTTGAATTAGCAGGCCAAGGAAACTTAGTGCAGTAGATGAAAGACACATTGTGCGTACTTCTCTTTGCAATCAGAAGATCTCCAGCAGTGCCATCAGCTCATAATTGGTAGAAAACAGTGGGACCCTGGTACACCCATCTACTGTCCAGAGCAGCCTAGTCAGAAGTGGTCTTCATGGAAGACCTGTGGTCAAAAAGTCATACCTCTACCGTGGAAACAAGGCCACGCAACTCAACTATGCATGAAAACACAGGAACTGGGGTGCATAAAAATGGCAGTAGGTGCACTCGACTGATGAGTCAAAATCTTAAATATCTGGGTGTAGCAGAAGGCGGTTTGTTCATCAAATGGCTGGAGAGCGGTACAAGAATGAGTGTCTGAAGGCAACAGTGAAGCATGGTGGAGGTTCCTTGCAAGTTTTGGGACACATTTCTGCAAATGGAGTTGGGAATTTGGTCAGAATTAATGATCTCCTCAGTGCTGAGAAGTACAAACAGATACTTATTCATCATGCAATACCATCAGGGAGGCATCTGATTGGCCCCAAATGTATCTTGCAGCATGACAATGAACCCAAACATGCAGCCAAAATCATTAGGAACTATATAAGTATAGAAGAACAAGGAGTCCTGGAAGTGATGGTATGGTCCCCAAAGAGCCATGATCTCAACATTATCAAGTCTATCTGGGATTATATGAAGAGAGAGAGAAGCAACTGAGGCTGGCTATATCCACAGAAGAACTGTGGTTAGTTCTCTAAGATTTTTCTTCTGTTCACTCACTTTGCATTTTGTTAATTGATCAAAAGAAGCTATAAACATGTCTATTTTTGAAAGCATTCTTATTTTACATAATTTTTTCACACCTGCCTAAATATTTTGCACAGTACTGTATTAAAACACAAATGTTAATATTCACTTTTTTCTTTAAATATAAATATTTAGTGCCAGCAAGCATTGCTTTTCTTATGTCTGTCATGATTAAAGATGTCTTCAAAATAGAAATTTCAGTATTGTTTACATATGGATAGTATTACTCATACAATTGTTATTGTAGTTCTGTTGTCCATTAAATTTAACCCCTTAAGGACCAGCAGTCCCGGGGTGTGAGGTCCTTTAAGGACCACATAAGAAACTTTGACATGCTGTCCCACGTGACTGATCATGTGGGGTGGCACGCCGAACAGGGGACTGAAAGAGATCGCTCCGGTCTTGGAGCGATCAACTTCAGTCCCCGGTATTACTCACCTGGTATGTGACGTACCAGGACCGTCACTGGTCCTTAAGTGCCGGACCAGCATGACAGTCCTGCCGCATCAATGGTCCTTAAGGGGTTAAGTTCAGTACATAATAAACACTAAAATACTTTAAGAAATATAAAACCTCATATGCAATAATTCAGAAATAAACATTTTATTTTATTTTACATTTGTATATCTTGTTGACTTCACCTTGTATAATCTCCAGTTGCATTTCAAATATTCTGTAGAATAATTTATTGCTACAAAGTGGATTCCAGACAGGAAATTTCTAAAGCAATGCACTCCCAGCTGACTGTGCAGTACACTCCTTAAATAATTAGTTTTACAAGCAGAGAACACATTGCAATTCATCTCTACTTCTCCTGCACATGCATCAACTCCCTTAATTCAACTGCAATTATAGAGGTTAACATAACAGCCCAAATTAAAATGGTTGATTTTGTAAAAAATATTTTTTATTAAATTAGGATGGAATAGAATAATCTATACTAGAGAACAGGTTTAACAAATAGATTTAATGCCTCACTTGCCAACCAACAAAATATTTTCTTGTTTAAAGGGATAGTACTACCTAAAATGTAAAAAAAAATATGTTGTAGGGTTTACCCCCCTGAGTAAAACAAGAGTACTCCCACTGCTGAAAGGTGTTTCATTCAAAAGTTATTAATTTTCAAAGTTGAATTTATTAGGTGCAATATCACAGTAGCCTGAAACTGTACAGTGGCGCTGTTGCTACACCATCCTATGGACAGCTCTGGTCTCAGGACCATAAATCTCCATAGGATGGTGTAGCAATCAGCCTAATCTGCAAATTTATTGCAAGTGTTCAGGTTATTTAAATGTCAGAATTTTTTTATTTGAGGTGCTATTTGCAGATGTAATGATGTCCTTAAATAAAAGTGAAATCTGTCTTTTTTAAATGATTGCAATGCATTCCCAGCCAATTCAGCAATGGAGGAGATAATGATGGGCTTGGCTAGGGGCTAGTAGTTTTTGGCTGGGTAGTTAGTGTTTTTTTTGTTTTGTTTTTTTAAAAGTTAACCACTCCTATTAAAGAAGATGAAGGGATTTTGGGAACAATCAATTCAGAGACTGAAGAGGAAAAGGAATCTGTTTGTCAATAGGTTCTGCATTGTCTTTAAAATGGGCAGTAAGAGCATGTGTCATTGATTCAAATTGTTTTTTAAATTAGTTTGTTGTAATATAGATATTTATCCTTAGAAAAATCAGAATGAAAGCAATTTAACCCCTTAAGGACTGGGCTCGTACGCACGGTATGGTCAATTAAGGACCAGGGACAATTTTTTTTTACGTACTCCCCGAATGGCATTCAGCCACGCGGGGAGCCCAGAATTTCATGACGGGCCAGGACCATCATCGGTCCTTAAAGGGATAGTAATACTTGAAAATAATTGTATTTTATATTGTAGCCCTTAAAAAACCATGAAAAATGATATGTCTTATCTCCCAAACCTTTATGGTTTGGGAGATACACACACGTAAAATATAGTAAAATGCTCTTTTCCTGGCTGTTTCAGCCACGTCTGCCATCTAGTGGACAGATTTGGAATTCGATCCACAGATCAACCGGCAGCTCTTTAGCAGTGCCGAGATCACGATCTTTGAAAAGAACTACTTAATTGGAACTATCCACAAAGTGTGCCTGGCTTGAAAGCACACTTTGTAGACCATTCCAATTAAGAAATTCTTTTTAAAGATGGTGATCTCAGCACTTCTGGAGAGGCACCGCCGGTCCTGGGACGGATTCCAAATCTGAAGGGTGGAGCAATGACGTCACTCCAGGGGAAACTTTACTTCTGAATATCTCCCAAACCATAAAGGTTTGGGAGATAAGACTTATATCATTTTTCAAGTTTTTTTAAGGGCTACAATATACAATAAACTTATTTTCAAGTATTACTATCCCTTTAAGTGAAAACAAGCCATGACAGTCCTGGACCGTCATGGGTCCTTAAGGGGTTAAATGGATAGTAATGTTTCATAATAAAAGCAGCTCTAATTAATCTTCAAAGTATTTGGGCCATGGAGAGTGTTATTTCAATTATGTCAGAGTTGTATTTCAAGAGTAATTGAATGATAAAGTATCCCCCTCCCGCCCCTTTTACTGATGTAGCACTGCTCAGTTTAGAGCAGCAGGGAGTGTCCAGGTAGATTGTAGAGAGGGACGATCTTCAATTAAGATAAGGGAAAAAGCTGAAAAACATGTCAAGGGGGGCAGGGTTTTCATTGCTCTCACAGTAAAAATATTGTTCTTTTCTGTGAGCTGTCTGGTCTCTGGACCAGATCCCACATCTGAGGAGAGGGTGCTTACACTAGGTAAAAGGGGGAGGGGGTACTTTCATTCAATTACTCTTGAACAACAACTCTGACAGTATTGAAATAACATTCTCTATGGCTCAAATACTATGAAGATTAATTGGAGCGGCTGTTTTTGTGAAACATTACTATCCCTTTAAGAGAAGCTTCAATGCTGCACATGCAATACTTTAGTACCTAAAGAAAATATTGTTCTTGCTATTTCTAAAAAAAATTGAGACTAATGTGTACCTTACTGAGGTAGCATTCATTTGTGACAGGCTCATTGGGAAGGCCTTAGCATCTCTGTTGCCCTGCAGCATACTGTTTGGGTAAACATTTGGTCTTCAGACCATTCCTCCTAGAAATCTTTAGTCTCTCACCTCCATTTGTAGGGAAGCAGTTATTTGGCCCAGAATTAAAGAAGGTTATTAGCCATGCTACTGGGGATGAGTGGTCTACTGCCTCAGGTTACCCCAAGTATTACTTCTTTCTTACTATAATGAAGGGCCAAAAGCTGGTTTCATCCGAATAATATTATAGGGCATGGAACTTCTTTTATAAGTGGTGTGAAGAACAGGGGGTCATGGCCACATCCCTTCAGTCTTCCAACTATTTTGGAATTTTCTCATGATGGACTTGAGAAAAGACTAAAAAGTCTAAGTTCTATCACAGTCCACATTGTAGCTTTGTATGTGCTTTTTCAGAGGTATGCTGACTTATTTCCAGGTGTACAAGGAATAGCTCATTCCTATCTAGCCTTTCTGGATCCCACTCTTCCGTGGGACTTGAACTAGATCCTGGAAGTGCTTCCGAAGGCTTCTCTTAAGCCTCTGTCTTCTGTTTCCCTTTGGTTCTTGACTCTTAAGACAACTTTCCTGCTTGCAACTGTCTATTCAGTGGGTGGATGAACAACAGGTTTTATCATGTAAACCCTCCTTTCTGTTTTTTTGCTTTTAGATAGGGTGGTTTTGCAAACTCCTGCAGAGTTTCTACCTAACACTGTTTCTAGAACAGTTGTGCAAGGTGGTGATGGGGTCATCCCTTCACATGATTACTAAACACTACCTAGTCAATGTTCTGGCTTCAGCTGAAACCAGTTTTGGACTGAAGGTAGAAGTGCCTTTGTAGGAGACCTTTTTGTCTTTTATTCCAATGACCCTTTTACTGTTACTTGGTTTGGTTTTTCCATTAACACCAGAGGTTCATTATTGTTCCAGTTCACCTCTGTTGAAACTGGCTTGTGTTTTGAGGAGTTTTTCACACCCACCCTGGAATCTTGGTGGGATACGTTTGGTATATCCCCATAGTTCCTATATTCCAAAGTGGACCAACAATAGAAAAGGGGATTTTTCACTTAGTCTATGTGAAACACAGGACTCCCCAGTGAAAAAACAGATTGTTAGAGTTCTGGGCAAGGGGGTCTTTTGAGGTCTGTGTTTCAGGTGATCATCTTCTTACCCTTCTTTTTTCTATGTTTTCTAAATATTTAAAGTGAGCATGTCTAGTGAGGGTAAAGTGGAGTAGAGGGGGAGTCTCTGCCTCCAGAGAGCTATTTTTATTTAAGTACTCTGCCCTCCTGTGGGAGGATATTTTACCCCATGGTTCCTGTTTTCCACATGAACTAAGAGACAATAATTTTTCAGTAAGTACACAAAAATTGCATTTTGTAAGCAAAGTGCATAGATCAGTGGTTCTCAAACTGTATTTGGTGAAATCCCATGGGTAACAGAAGAAGTAAATAGGGTTCCATGGAGTAAAACTTAGGAGTAAAGGACAGGAGATCAAGGCTGTGGTGGCAGACATTATAAGTGTGCAACTGTGACCTAGTTACCACTTGATGCTGGAAAGACTGAAATGTTATACACTAACTGTGTATTCTGTTAGAATATAGTAAATACTACAAGAGATGTCCAGGGACGTGCACAGACATTTTGGGGGTCAAGGTCTCAAATGAAAAAAGGGCACTTCTCATAATTATTTATTTTGTTAAAAAGGCACTAGGGCACTTTGGACAAAAAGGGCAGATGCTCAAGCTCCCCTTGGTGTCTATGTTTGCACGTGCCTGGAGATGTCTATCTCCCATAAGGAAAAAGTGTAACTACAATACCTGGTAACTGCTACATGAGAAATTTTAGCTTTTTATATTAATCTTACATGATTATTAAGCAATGTAAAGCACAATCATCGGGTCTTCAAGGGGTTAATAAAGATGCTGTGTTAACTCCATGGGTGCTAGAGAGATCTCTAATGCATTGGGAAGCAATGCATTTGAAGCCTCTAGCAAACAAGAGGTTAAAGAGTTTCATTGTTAGAGTTCCCTGGAAATTTAATTTTAAACTGAAGGGTACGACCATTGGCATAGATTAAATGCTAAGAATTTTCTCAATATGTAGATTCAGCATGAAAATAATTTATATTTAATGTCATTGTTTATTTTCTTAAGGTGCTTTCGGTTGTCTGGCACAATGCCATTATTATGATTATTATTATTATTGTAAGAAACATGGAATTCTACATTTAGCTGTTTTATGTTATACAATCATTTTCTGCTGAATTTTATACAGAATGCTCAACAAATTACATACTAAAACACTGCTGTTTTTCCTTCTAGGTATTCCAAAACTACTCACCGCAGATATGGTTAAAGAAGGTGCCACTGTAATTGACGTAGGAATTAACCATATAGAAGATCCAGTCACAGGAAAAGCAATATTAGTAGGTGATGTGGATTTTGAAGGTAAATAAAGCTGAATATATTTATAACGACAGAAGAAATGGGCAGCACCCTTGGTACTTCCATAAATCAAAATTTGCATTGAGAAATGGGCAATATATCTGTGGACATTTCAGTCATCTCAGGGGTCCTTTATCGAGAGGACTTGAACAAACCACTTACACGTGTTTTAAACTCAATATATATATATATATATATATATATATATATATATATATATATATATAGTACTGTACATAAGGCAGGTGTGAAAAAATGCTGTAAAGTAAGAATGCTTTCAAAAATAAGACATGTTAGTGAGCAAAAATCTAAATCAAATCAAAATTTGGTATGACCATCCTTTGCCTTCAAAACAATATCAAATCTTCTAGGAATACTTACACAGTTTGTTCAAGAACACAGGAAGTAGTTTGCTCCAATCATCTTGCAGAACTAACCACAGTACTTCTGCGGATTTAGACAGCTCAGTTGCTTCTCTCTCTTCATTTAATCCCAGACAGACTCAATGATGTTGGGATCAGGGCTCTATGGGGCCATACCATCACTTCCAGTAATGCACTGAATACCTTTCTGGCACTCAAAGAGAATTAAGGCAACCTTTGAGTCTCCAGCTTTTTGGAGAGGACCACTCCCATCATCCCCTAACAGCCATTGGCTGTTTCAGGTTTATGGGAGTGGTAGTTGGAGAGTCAAAGGTTGCACACCCTATTCTAGATGGATTACTGTGTTAATGGCTGAGGTATCAATACAAATGCAATGGAAATTGTACTGAAAAATATTTGTTACTGAAATGTTTAAATTTGACAAAAATTGTGGTATAAGAAATTATACAATGTATTCCATCTGTCTGCTTTCATATGATTTTAAATGAACATACCCTTTTCTATCTTCTTTAACCAAAACATTAATTATTATTCATACATTTTGTAATAACATAAAAATTAACTGGAACACAAGAAAAGTCAAAAAGGAAAACATACATTTTTCTAATCCAGCATGCCCTTTCATGCCTATGTCATTATAAAGTAATAATCCCACATCCTGTGTAAGCATGTCTAACAATGAAGTGAGTTTTTTGCCAATTACATTTATCTGTATATCGCTATTTAAGAAACAGTGAAGTGACTTACAGGCAGGGCTGGTGCAAGGATTTTTGCCACCCTAGGCAAAACCTCCTTTTGCCGCTCCCTTTGGCTAGTCCCTCCCCTAGTGTCCCGCCCCTTATGCCCCACCTTATTGTTACCTTAGTGCCTTTTATGCACTAATTAACAGATGTCCCTCTTTTAGCCGGTTGCTTTAGTTCAACAGCAGCTGGAGGATAGCACTGTGCACACCCAGGCTTTAGATTGTGAGCTTTACCGATCAGGGACTGCATCTCCCTTTTTTTCCTGTTTCTCTTCATTTCTATATTAACCAGTTCTGTGTTCATTTATCTGCCCAGTTTTGAGATCCGCAGACGCTTTTGGCTTTTTAATGATTTGCTGCATTGGATTTTTTTAGTTATTCATATATTTTTGCCTAGTGTATGCATCACATTGAGACAGAAAATGTCCACAAAATGTCAGAGCTGATTAATGAAAGTGACAGTAAACCTCTTGTTTATTTTACTGTTCCTAAAAGTGCATCAAATGTAAACTTAAATTGTCTGTACTTTTTATTATATTTTTTTCATCTTTTTTACAATTTTATGTCCCTGGCAGACTACAGTGAGCACCCTGGGTCTCTGTTTGCAGAGAGATGTTCTGTTAGGAACTGTGAATCCAGGGATAGTAATAGTGTAACACTATCCCTGCAACAGTCCGTGTTCTCTGTGCTGTATATAATAGACTGGAGGCAATCTCTAATGCTTCATGGAAGGGTTACACTGTACGTGAATTCCTTGTCCCCAATATACAAATCTTGAAGGAGTTCACACTCAGGGACATACAAGTATAAAAAGTAGGCAAAGATGGGGAAAAAAAATAAAAACTGTAGGCAGTTTAATGTTACGTATTCTGCATTTGCAGAATATTTAAAGGTAAAAGGAAGCATCTTGTCTCTAACGTAAACGTCTCCTTTTTTCTAGACATGATTTTTGATGTGCACACAATAATCAGAGCAAATATAGGGAAGGGAGTTGGAAGCACTTCATTTTCTAATGGAATAATGCTGTTTGTTATAGTTAACATTTAAATTGTTCATCCATCATTGTTCATCCGTCATTAGACAAATAACATCATACAGTTTGTCTGTCTCAATGATTGTGCGGTTTAGTTTTTGTCACATAACAAGTTGTGTAGGAGAGGTATAAAGCATTATACACATGTCACCAGAACTGTTGAAGCCCCCTATGACAGTACTGTCACCTGTATAACTTATAATGTTGGCACAGATAGCTGAGAGCAGAATGAATAAGACATGAGGGGCACTTACAGAAGCCAATGAGGTGCTATTCTGGGGCAAGTTCAACTACACAATCGGAAACAAATGAAACCCCGATCAAATCAATTGCATTTTAACTCTAGGAGACATTAAAAACACCAAGTTAAATCAATGGGACATTTAAAAATGTATATTTGTCCTGTAGAATGCATCTGCCTTGCTCTAGAACTGCACCGCATTAGGCTCCAGAATTGGAACCCCATCTGAGAAACCTCTCCAGTTTCCACCTGCCCTTGACAACGCCAATGGCGGCCTCACCTCAGCCAGGGTACCAGCTCTGCAGCAGTACAAGTCCTACAGGATATAATGATTAGAGCAGCCCCTCGCTTCTGCCTACCTGGGCAATGGGCATTCAGTCACTAAAATAGGATGGTCCATGACATGTGCCCTGCATGCCTGCAACGCTCCTTGAAGGTGGAAGGAGGAGTCTTTCTAAGCGCTCCCACTTTTCAGAGCGATGCCTCTCTCTGTCTCTCTCCTCATAGCCACCGAGGTGCATGCAGCTCTGCTCTGCAAGGCTGCGGCCCTGCAAGATAGATGTGTGCCCTAGGCCGGCACCTATCTTTCCTATAGGTGGCGCAGGCCCTGCTTACAGGTTACACATCTTTACAAACATGAAAAATCCTCTGAAATTTACATTCAGTTCTAACAACACTTAGAACAGAATGTAAAACAAATTGTAACTGTGATGTATGTGGTGTCTGACAACAAGGATGCTTGCTGATTAAATGGAGAAAATGGGTATATTTGGGATGGGTGGATGGATGAATGGATCTAGATATTGACAAATAGACATACATTCTGATCTGAATTTATAAAAGTAACACCTCCTAATTAGTGATGAGCGAGCACCCCAATGCTCGGGTGTTCGGGTGCTCTGACCGAGCACCCCCGGAGGCTCGAGTGCTCGGCCGAGCACCCGAGCCCCATTGAAGTCAATGGGAGGACTCGAGCATTACACCAGGCACCCCCTGCTCTGATGAGGGGAGGGTGCCTGGTCCATAGGAAAAGGGCAGAAAATGATGGAAACACCACAGAAATGGTTCAGGGACAGCATAGGGAGGATGTCTGGATGCATCTTGGACACCAACGTCGCTGCTGTGAACGATGTTTCGCCCGTAGTACGCCATTTTTACAGACTGACCGTAAAACACACAAAAAGGAAGATAAAAACGACTTTAGGCGAAAAATTGTTACCAAACAGTATTTGCTGTATATTTACTTGTATATCATCTGCAAATTCTCCCAAAAATGTCCTCGATTTTTCTGAACTGAGGCCATGATTAAGAGGGAAACGTGCGCAGAGGCAAATTCTCCAAAAAATTTCCTTGATTTTTCTGAACTGAGGACATGATTAAGAGGGAAACGTGCGCAAAGGCAAATTCTACCAAAAATTTCCTCGATTTCTCTGAACTGGGGCCATGATTAAGAGGGAAACGTGCGCTGAGCCGACCATCTAAAACATTATGGGTGAGGGTCTGCTGCGGAGCTGACCATCCTAAAAATTATATGCGAAGGCCCGCTAGTGAGCTGACGCTATAAAACATTATATGAGAGGGCCCGCTAGAGAGCTGACCCAATAAAACATTATATGAGAAGGCCCGCTGGTGAGCTGACCTACACAACAATTGTCAAACTGCGCCCGCTGGTGAGCTGGCCCTAGATAAAAATTATATCACTGGGCCCGCGGGTGAGCTGGCCCTATATAAAAATTATATCCCAGGGTATATGGAAGAGAGTCAACCATATACCCATTTTTTGGGTGGAAGGGGTGAATGGGAATACAGAGTATTCCCATCATTGTAAATAACATATATAAAGTGAGTTTATGTTCCCCCGGGGCTTTCCTCCAGTGGAGTGGAGAAGTCAGGGGAAATCCAGGCCTTGTTCATTTTTATAAGTGTCAACCTATCAGCATTGTCGGTGGAAAGGCGGATACGCTTATCTGTTATGATGCCACCAGCAGCACTAAATACCCGCTCAGACAGAATGCTGGCGGCAGGGCAGGCCAGCACCTCCAAGGCGTAGAGTGCCAGTTCATACCACGTGTCCAGCTTGGACACCCAGTAGTTGTAAGGCACAGAGGGATCATTGAGGACGCTGACACGGTCTGCTACGTACTCCTTCACCATCTTCCAAAACTTTTCCCTCCTTGTGACACTAGGCTGCGCATCAGGGTGAGGGTGCTGGCGGGGTGTCATGAAGGTGTCCCACGCCTTGGAGAGTGTTGCCCTGCCTTTGTTGGAACTGCTGTGTGCTCCCCTTTTCTCCCCTTCTCGGTTGGCCAAGGTAGCACGTACTCTGCCGCCAGCGTTGTCAGATGGAAAATTTTGGAGCAATTTTTCAACAAGAACCTTCTGGTATTGCACCATTTTGCTTGTCCTCTCCACCGGAGGAATGAGAGATGAGAAATTCTCTTTGTAGGGGGGATCCAGAAGGGTGAACACCCAGTAATCCGTGTTGTCTAAAATGCGTATAACGCGTGGGTCACGGGAAAGGCAGCCTAACATAAAGTCAGCCATGTGTGCCAGAGTACCAACAGGCAAGATTTCGCTGTCCTCACCAGGAGGATGACTCTCAATCTCCTCATCCTCTTCCTCCTCTTCTGCCCACCCACGCTGAAGAGATGGAACTAAAGTTCCATGGCTACCCTCTGTAGCGGAGGCAACCGTGTCTTCCTCCTCCTCCTCCTCCTCCTCCTCCAATTGTCGCTGAGAAGACGAAGTGAGGGTGCTCTGGCTATCACCTTGTGTAAGCTCTTCCTCCCGCATTTCCACCTTTTCCACATGCAAAGCGTCAGTTTTAATTGTGAGCAGCGAGCGTTTCAGTAGACACAGAAGTGGGATGGTTACACTGATAATAGCGTTATCGCTGCTCACCATCTGTGTCGATTGCTCAAAATTGCGTAAAACCTCACAGAGGTCTGACATCCATTCCCACTCCTCACTTCTGATTACAGGAAGTTGAACGGAGAGGCGACGACCGTGTAACAGCTGGTACTCCACTACTGCCCTCTGCTGCTCACAAAGCCGGGCCAACATGTGGAAGGTGGAGTTCCAGCGCGTGCTCACATCACACAGCAGCCGGTGAGCTGGCAATTGTAAGCGCTGCTGCAGCTTCAACAGGCCGGCTGAAGCTGTAGATGACTTACGGAAATGTGCACACACGCGGCGCACCTTGGTCAAGAGATCATGCAAATTGGGGTAGGTTTTTAGAAATCGCTGAACCACTAAATGAAATACATGCGCTAGGCATGGTACGTGTGTGAGCTTGCCGAGCTCCAAAGCCGCCACCAAGTTACGCCCATTATCACACGCAACCATGCCTGGTTGCAGGTTGAGTGGCGAGAGCCACTGCTCGGTCTGGTGACTAATCCCCTGCAACAGCTCTGAGGCCGTGTGCTGTTTGTCCCCAAGGCAGATCAGCTTCAGCACGGCCTGTTGACGCTTCCCCACTGCAGTGCTACACTGCTTCCAGCTACCGGCTGATGGGTGAGTGGCGCTGCGCGCAGAGGATTCGGAGGTGGAAACGGAGGAGGAGGAGCCAATAACGTAGGTGCTGGCGGAAACCCTGATGGAGGTAGGGCCCGCAATCCTCGGCGTGGGTAGCACCTGTGCCATCCCAGGGTCCGAGTCGCTCCCAGCCTCCACGACATTCACCCAGTGTGCCGTCAGGGAAATGTAGCGTCCCTGGCCACAAGCACTTGTCCATGTGTCAGTCGTTAAGTGGACCTTCCCAGTAACTGCGTTGGTCAGGGCACGGGTGATGTTACGGGACACATGGTGGTGTAATGCGGGGATAGCACACCGGGAAAAGTAGTGGCGGCTGGGGACCGCGTACCGAGGGACAGCTGCTGCCATCAGGCTGCGGAAGGACTCAGTCTCCACAAGCCTAAATGGCAGCATTTCGATGGCCAGTAATTTGGAAAGGTGTGAGGTTAGTGCTATGGCCTGTGGGTGGGTGGCTGGGTATTTTCGCTTGCGCTCAAATGCCTGGGGTAACGACATTTGGACGCTGTGCTGGGACAGGGAAGTGGATGTGGTCGCTGATGGTGCTTCAGATGGTACAGGTGCAGGGCGGGAGGTATGCGGGCCTGCGCCTTCGACAGGCGATTGGCCGGCACCGAAAACAGGGGAAGAGGAGGCAGTGGTGTGGCCTGCAGACACAGATGGGCGATCCAGGCGCTCCTCCCACTTATTACGGTGCTTGGATGCCATGTGTCGGATCATGCTGGTGGTGGTGAGGTTTCTAGTGTTCATGCCTCGGCTCATTCTGGTGTGGCACAGGTTGCAAACTACAATTCTTTTGTCGTCCGCACTTTCCTTAAAAAAAGCCATACCGCGGAACACCTACCCCTTGGCAAGGGAGATTTACGCAAGGGGGTGCTCCGTGGAACATTTGCGGGCCGGTTTGGTGCGGTCCGCCTTCTTTCTGTAGCCACACCACTGCCTCTTCCAGCCTGTTGCGGTGCTGCAGATGGCTCACCCTCAGGACTGCTGTCATCGCTCGGCTCTACACCTTCCCAGGTGGGGTCAGTCACCTCATCGTCCACCAAGTCCTCCTCCACTTCCTCACTCTGATCATCCTCCTCATGTCTTGATCCCACCACATACTCAGTCATTGACAACTGTATATCATCCTCCTCATCAAGGTCTTGAGACAGTAATAGTGGTTGATTTAATGGCAACTGTGTCTCATCATCATCATCATCCACTTCCTTTGACCTTAAATGCCGTTCACCTCTGTCATCTTATTGTGATTGGGTACACTCTAGAGGTTGTGAATCAGGGCACAAGATGTCATGTTCCTCTGCAAGCGTGCTTGGAGAGAGGGTCAAATGAAGGATTGGTGATGAGACGAGCTCCTCACTATATCCCAGTGTGGGATCACTTCTTTGACCAGACCCTCTATGGTGGGAGGAAGGATGATCAGAGTGAGGATTATGTTGACCAGACTCTTGGCTACTGAGAGTGGACTTGGTGGAAGACAGGGTGGTGCTTAACCGACTGGAAGCAGTATCAGCTGACATCCAACCGACCACCTGTTCGCAGTGGTCGGACCTCGAGAGTGATGTCCTGCGACGCCCTGTAAAATGAGACATGAAGCTAGGTATGGTGGATGTCTTTCTGTCTTGTGCTCTGGCACCAGGCGCAGTTTCTACGCGTCCTGACCCGCGCCTTGAACTATCAGGATCACGTCCACTTCCCCGTCCCTTTTCACCCGCCTTCTTCATATTACACGGAATATGTGCTGCAAATCTGCAACTTTGCACAGTACACAGAATTTGCTTCTTAACTGCGGCGACGCACAGTGAATGGAATATGTGACTTTGATATTTTACAGTTTGAAGACTTAACAGAATTTTTTCCTCTTCTGAAACTGTGCACAGTCAACAGAATGTACTTGCTAAACTGCGGCGACGCACAGTGAATGGAATATGTGACTTTGATATTTTACAGTTTGAAGACTTAACAGAATTTTTTCCTATTCTGAAACTGTGCACAGTCAACAGAATGTGCTGCTAAACTGCGGCGACGCACAGTGAATGGAATATGTGACTTTGATATTTTACAGTTTGAAGACTTAACAGAATTTTTTCCTATTCTGAAACTGTGCACAGTCAACAGAATGTGCTGCTAAACTGCGGCGACGCACAGTGAATGGAATATGTGACTTTGATATTTCACAGTTTGAAGACTTAACAGAATTTTTTCCTATTCTGAAACTGCACAGTCAACAGAATTTGCTTCTTAACTGCGGCGACGCACAGTGAATGGAATATGTGACTTTGATATTTTACAGTTTGAAGACTTAACAGAATTTTTTCCTATTCTGAAACTGTGCACAGTCAACAGAATGTGCTGCTAAACTGCGGCGACGCATAGTGAATGGAATATGTGACTTTGATATTTTACAGTTTGAAGACTTAACAGAATTTTTTCCTATTCTGAAACTGTGCACAGTCAACAGAATTTGCTTCTTAACTGCGGCGACGCACAGTGAATGGAATATGTGACTTTGATATTTTACAGTTTGAAGACTTAACAGAATTTTTTCCTATTCTGAAACTGTGCACAGTCAAAAGAATGTGCTGCTAAACTGCGGCGACGCACAGTGAATGGAATATGTGACTTTGATATTTTACAGTTTGAAGACTTAACAGAATTTTTTCCTATTCTAAAACTGTGCACAGTCAACAGAATGTGCTGCTAAACTGCGGCGACGCACAGTGAATGGAATATGTGACTTTGATATTTTACAGTTTGAAGACTTAACAGAATTTTTTCCTATTCTGAAACTGTGCACAGTCAACAGAATGTGCTGCTAAACTGCGGCGACGCACAGTGAATGGAATATGTGACTTTGATATTTTACAGTTTGAAGACTTAACAGAATTTTTTCCTATTCTGAAACTGTGCACAGTCAACAGAATGTGCTGCTAAACTGCGGCGACGCACAGTGAATGGAATATGTGACTTTGATATTTTACAGTTTGAAGACTTAACAGAATTTTTTCCTATTCTGAAACTGTGCACAGTCAACAGAATGTGCTGCTAAACTGCGGCGACGCATAGTGAATGGAATATGTGACTTTGATATTTTACAGTTTGAAGACTTAACAGAATTTTTTCCTATTCTGAAACTGTGCACAGTCAACAGAATGTGCTGCTAAACTGCGGCGACGCACAGTGAATGGAATATGTGACTTTGATATTTTACAGTTTGAAGACTTAACAGAATTTTTTCCTATTCTGAAACTGTGCACAGTCAACAGAATTTGCTTCCTAACTGCGGCGACGCACAGTGAATGGAATATGTGACTTTGATATTTTACAGTTTGAAGACTTAACAGAATTTTTTCCTATTCTGAAACTATGCACAGTCAACAGAATGTGCTGCTAAAGTGCGGCGACGCACAGTGAATGGAATATGTGACTTTGATATTTTACAGTTTGAAGACTTAACAGAATTTTTTCCTATTCTGAAACTGTGCACAGTCAACAGAATTTGCTTCTTAACTGCGGCGACGCACAGTGAATGGAATATGTGACTTTGATATTTTACAGTTTGAAGACTTAACAGAATTTTTTCCTATTCTGAAACTGTGCACAGTCAACAGAATGTGCTGCTAAACTGCGGCGACGCACAGTGAATGGAATATGTGACTTTGATATTTTACAGTTTGAAGACTTAACAGAATTTTTTCCTATTCTGAAACTGTGCACAGTCAACAGAATGTGCTGCTAAACTGCGGCGACGCACAGTGAATGGAATATGTGACTTTGATATTTTACAGTTTGAAGACTTAACAGAATTTTTTCCTATTCTGAAACTGTGCACAGTCAACAGAATGTGCTGCTAAACTGCGGCGACGCACAGTGAATGGAATATGTGACTTTGATATTTTACAGTTTGAAGACTTAACAGAATTTTTTCCTATTCTGAAACTGTGCACAGTCAACAGAATGTGCTGCTAAACTGCGGCGACGCACAGTGAATGGAATATGTGACTTTGATATTTTACAGTTTGAAGACTTAACAGAATTTTTTCCTATTCTGAAACTGTGCACAGTCAACAGAATTTGCTTCCTAACTGCGGCGACGCACAGTGAATGGAATATGTGACTTTGATATTTTACAGTTTGAAGACTTAACAGAATTTTTTCCTATTCTGAAACTATGCACAGTCAACAGAATGTGCTGCTAAACTGCGACGACGCACAGTGAATGGAATATGTGACTTTGATATTTTACAGTTTGAAGACTTAACAGAATTTTTTCCTATTCTGAAACTGTGCACAGTCAACAGAATTTGCTTCTTAACTGCGGCGACGCACAGTGAATGGAATATGTGACTTTGATATTTTACAGTTTGAAGACTTAACAGAATTTTTTCCTATTCTGAAACTGTGCACAGTCAACAGAATGTGCTGCTAAACTGCGGCGACGCACAGTGAATGGAATATGTGACTTTGATATTTTACAGTTTGAAGACTTAACAGAATTTTTTCCTATTCTGAAACTGTGCACAGTCAACAGAATGTGCTGCTAAACTGCGGCGACGCACAGTGAATGGAATATGTGACTTTGATATTTTACAGTTTGAAGACTTAACAGAATTTTTTCCTATTCTGAAACTGTGCACAGTCAACAGAATGTGCTGCTAAACTGCGGCGACGCATAGTGAATGGAATATGTGACTTTGATATTTTACAGTTTGAAGACTTAACAGAATTTTTTCCTATTCTGAAACTGTGCACAGTCAACAGAATGTGCTGCTAAACTGCGGCGACGCACAGTGAATGGAATATGTGACTTTGATATTTTACAGTTTGAAGACTTAACAGAATTTTTTCCTATTCTGAAACTGTGCACAGTCAACAGAATTTGCTTCCTAACTGCGGCGACGCACAGTGAATGGAATATGTGACTTTGATATTTTACAGTTTGAAGACTTAACAGAATTTTTTCCTATTCTGAAACTATGCACAGTCAACAGAATGTGCTGCTAAAGTGCGGCGACGCACAGTGAATGGAATATGTGACTTTGATATTTTAC
This sequence comes from Rhinophrynus dorsalis, assembly GCA_037306005.1. Lineage (NCBI taxonomy): Eukaryota > Metazoa > Chordata > Amphibia > Anura > Rhinophrynidae > Rhinophrynus > Rhinophrynus dorsalis. The sequence continues at coordinate 232,816,907 of CM074718.1, read as the reverse complement.
AGTTTGAAGACTTAACAGAATTTTTTCCTATTCTGAAACTGTGCACAGTCAACAGAATTTGCTTCTTAACTGCGGCGACGCACAGTGAATGGAATATGTGACTTTGATATTTTACAGTTTGAAGACTTAACAGAATTTTTTCCTATTCTGAAACTGTGCACAGTCAACAGAATGTGCTGCTAAACTGTGGCGACCCACAGTGAATGGAATATGTGACTTTGATATTTTACAGTTTGAAGACTTAACAGAATTTTTTCCTATTCTGAAACTGTGCACAGTCAACAGAATGTGCTGCTAAACTGCGGCGACGCACAGTGAATGGAATATGTGACTTTGATATTTTACAGTTTGAAGACTTAACAGAATTTTTTCCTATTCTGAAACTGTGCACAGTCAACAGAATGTGCTGCTAAACTGCGGCGACGCACAGTGAATGGAATATGTGACTTTGATATTTTACAGTTTGAAGACTTAACAGAATTTTTTCCTATTCTGAAACTGTGCACAGTCAACAGAATGTGCTGCTAAACTGCGGCGACGCACAGTGAATGGAATATGTGACTTTGATATTTTACAGTTTGAAGACTTAACAGAATTTTTTCCTATTCTGAAACTGTGCACAGTCAACAGAATTTGCTTCCTAACTGCGGCGACGCACAGTGAATGGAATATGTGACTTTGATATTTTACAGTTTGAAGACTTAACAGAATTTTTTCCTATTCTGAAACTATGCACAATCAACAGAATGTGCTGCTAAACTGCGACGACGCACAGTGAATGGAATATGTGACTTTGATATTTTACAGTTTGAAGACTTAACAGAATTTTTTCCTATTCTGAAACTGTGCACAGTCAACAGAATTTGCTTCTTAACTGCGGCGACGCACAGTGAATGGAATATGTGACTTTGATATTTTACAGTTTGAAGACTTAACAGAATTTTTTCCTATTCTGAAACTGTGCACAGTCAACAGAATGTGCTGCTAAACTGCGGCGACGCACAGTGAATGGAATATGTGACTTTGATATTTTACAGTTTGAAGACTTAACAGAATTTTTTCCTATTCTGAAACTGTGCACAGTCAACAGAATGTGCTGCTAAACTGCGGCGACGCACAGTGAATGGAATATGTGACTTTGATATTTTACAGTTTGAAGACTTAACAGAATTTTTTCCTATTCTGAAACTGTGCACAGTCAACAGAATTTGCTTCTTAACTGCGGCGACGCACAGTGAATGGAATATGTGACTTTGATATTTTACAGTTTGAAGACTTAACAGAATTTTTTCCTATTCTGAAACTGTGCACAGTCAACAGAATGTGCTGCTAAACTGCGGCGACGCACAGTGAATGGAATATGTGACTTTGATATTTTACAGTTTGAAGACTTAACAGAATTTTTTCCTATTCTGAAACTGTGCACAGTCAACAGAATTTGCTTCTTAACTGCGGCGACGCACAGTGAATGGAATATGTGACTTTGATATTTTACAGTTTGAAGACTTAACAGAATTTTTTCCTATTCTGAAACTGTGCACAGTCAACAGAATGTGCTGCTAAACTGCGGCGACGCACAGTGAATGGAATATGTGACTTTGATATTTTACAGTTTGAAGACTTAACAGAATTTTTTCCTATTCTGAAACTGTGCACAGTCAACAGAATGTGCTGCTAATCTGCAACTTTGCACACTAAACAGAATGTGCTCTAATCTGCAACTTTGCACACTAAACAGAATGTGCTCTAATCTGCAACTTTGCACACTGAACAGAATGTGCTCTAATCTGCAACTTTGCACACTAAACAGAATGTGCTCTAATCTGCAACTTTGCACACTAAACAGAATATATGAAGTTTTGTTTTTTTTTTTTTTTTTCCCCCCACACAAAATAAACTGCTGCCCCCACACACAGTAGTCCTAAAAAGGACTTTTGGGTCTTTTTTTTTTTTCACAATTGCTTGTCTTCTCCCTACACTGACTTTCCCTTCCTATCCTCATCTCTCCCTGGCTAAGACTGAGCCGAACTCGCTGGTCAGGTGCTATACAGCACCCGACCACGGGTTCTGGCCAGCCAATCAGTGTAATGCCAGCAGCCAACATGGCTGCTGGCATTACACTGATGTCAGAGCCTCCCTGCACGTTTATTGGCTGCGCAGCAGCCGCGAAACGTGCGGGGAGGAGACCCGAACATGGCGGGCGAGCACATGCGGTACTCGTACGAGTACCGCCATGTGCCGAGCAGAGCGATGCTCGAGCCGAACCGAGCTTCGGCCGAGCATGCTCGCTCAACACTACTCCTAATAATAATCCCCACTTACCTTTCTATGGCCAGAAAATCCTAATGGCCTGTATGAATTTGACCCTTGTACCTTTGTTCAAGAGATGTCATCAGTCATTTCTGGATATTGCGACCATTGAAGTAGAAATGATAATTACTGGCAATTTTGTTTTTCAAACTGATTAAGGCAGACTGTACGAGCCTACTTAACCCTTTAAGAACCAGAAGGATTTGCAAGGTATTACAAAACTATGCTAGCAACTCTCATGCCCATATCCATGTACATGATATTCAGGACTAACTGAAGGTGTTCTCTCTTGAATCAAGGAGCAGTGGAAGAAACCATAAGGGCTGTTAGGATTTTATGATCATAGTAAGGTAAGCGTGTGTGTGTGTGTGTGTGTGGGGGGGGGTTATTATTAGAAGGTGTTATTTCTCCTTTAAGTTCTCTGGCAGGGGAGTTGCAAGGTTCCAAAATACCTGAGGCTTGGCTCAACCTAATGCATTCTTAGTACACTGTGTGCCCAGATGCCACAATACTATAGCAATTAGCACCGTTACCTGCCCCAAGCTGCCAACAAGACCAAGGGCTTTAATTGTTAGACCTGTGACTTTAGTCCCCTCAGATCACTCTGAATACACCATGGTTATTCTCTCCTGCTGATAAATAGAGATAACATGCTCAGACTAATATCCAAATTCCTTTCTGATTATTATGCTCTGAAAGAAGATGATTAATTAGCTGAGTTACACAGATAAAAGATGCACTGGAGCTGTGAACCCAGAATTTCAGATCCTCCATATGTGCTGTTTTGGAATATGAATGAGACTCCTCTAGAGAAGGAGGAATCGTGTCTCATATACTATGAGGCTGATGTGCTAATACTAATAGGAGCAATTCAGGAGCAAGCCAACTGCACCATAGGGGACAAATAAACATTTACATTGCTTTAAATGGGGTTTAACTCCTAGAATGGTAGATTACCAGCACCTCTGCTTTTTTCTCCTTTCTTTCTCTTACTCCCTTCTATTGTATTCCACTTTTGTGAATTTACCACTCTCCCTTCTCTGTCTCATCAAGTCTCCCATCTTTCCTTCTTTCTCTTCTTCCATCAAAACACAAACCTTATGTGCTTGAAAATCCCACTGTGTCTAGTGGTATTATACTGCATCTGGTGTATTAACCAATTAACGCAGAGTGATGTGCCTTTAAGGACGTCATAGGTTGAAAATCATAGTCAGAGCTGGATTAACACTCCACAGGGCCCTAGGCAAGATATCAATTTGCACCCCAACCCATACCTCTCTAACTTTGGCTACCTACACATTATTTAGTTTACACTACAATTTTGTGGGCACAGGCACTCAAAGGGATATACTACAGTTTTGTGGGCACTATCACTCAAATGATTATCCAATGACTGGATAACCCTTTGAGTGCCTGTACCCACAAAACTGTAGTGTAAACCAAATACTGTGTAGGTAGTCAGGGTTAGGGAGGAAACCCATGATACATTAATTAATTTTTGTCCTCTCTCTGCCCCCTGGGCCAGTCTGCCCCTGGTATGGAGATTCCTGTAAGAGATGCCCCCCACCAGCTCCAACTTGCCCCCACCAGCTCCACTTTGCCCCCACCACCTCTACTTTGCCCCCTATCAGCTCCAACTTGCCCCATCAGCACCAACTTGCCCCCCATCAGCTCCATCTTGCCCCCACCAGCTCCACTTTGCCCCACCAGCTCCAACTTGCCCCCTATCAGCTCAAACTTGCCCCCACCACCTCTACTTTGCCCCCTATCAGCTCCAACTTGCCCCATCAGCACCAACTTGCCCCCCATCAGCTCCATCTTGCCCCTACCAGCTCCACTTTGCCCCACCAGCTCCAACTTGCCCCCTATCAGCTCAAACTTGCCCCCACCAGCTCAAACTTGTCCCACCAGATCCACTTTGCCCCCTATCAGCTCCAACTTGCCCCCCATCAGCTCCAACTTGCCCCCCATTACAAACCTGTAGCTGCTGGAGCTCCCGCCTTGTCTTCCCTTCAGTAATGCAGAGCGTGCAGGGAGATGTTGACTCCCAGTGCGCTCTGCATTACTAAAGAGTCGAGAAGGGAGTGCTGTAGCTACACAGACCTGACTTTGTTGCGGTGCCCGGCGGAGGAGTCCTGCTAGCAGGAACGGCGTTCCCACGCGTTCCTGGAGGACCCGTTGAGTGCAGGAATGAGGCTTCCTCTGGGCCCCCTCATTGGACCAGGCCCTAGGCAGGTGCCTTGTGAGCCTTGCCTGTAATCCAGCTCTGATCATAGTGTGCCTCAGGGTGCTCTGTTATCTCGGCAGGATGGCTATTTCAGCCAATCCGCAATGGTTCCACACATGTGATCGCTGCTAGAGTGATTCACGTGTGCAAGTGGAACCATATGACAAAGGCAATGTTAGGAAATATTGGCTTTTGCATTCTTCTCTGCCTCTCTCCTCACTCTGATCATGAGACAGAGAGAGACAGAGAACACTGAATCAGTGTATTCAGTATAATGTCTGCAAAAAAATTACATCCCCCATACACTCTGATCACTGTAAGTCACAGTGATCATGTGAAGCAGATCGGCATTTGCTGATATATACTCCTTTGTTTTGTGCCACTTTTAAAATCCTTTTTTAAATTAAATTGCTTAATTAATTATATCATTTGGGTGGGAAGTTAACATTAAATTAAGTAGGATTGGGGTTTACATAGGTAAGGTTTATGGTTAGGAGAATTAAAAATATAAAAAACAGTATATAGGAAGATTGATAGTTTGTGGTTAATTTATTTTTGTGAATTTTATTTTTATTTTGGTTAGTTATATAGCTTGGGTGGGTAGTTACTTATTAGGCAGTTAGGTAGATTAGGTTTTATGTTGATTGGTAATTAAAAAAATAAATTGGAAAATAGTAATTTACCTAGGTAGATAAGTTAAGTAGGCTAGTAGGTGTAGGTGGGTAGTTATTTATTTAGTTATTTATTAGAAATAAGGCATTAAGTAGTTTAGGGTAGGTAGATATGTAGGTAATAAGGCACTGATGTATACTGCCACAGAGGAATATGCCTTTTTGAAGCCACAGATTCTGCGTTTGATTTTTATGTAGGTCAGTTTAGTGATGTGTCTAGCCCCCTGTTTTTAACAGTACTGCCCTGGGTACTACTCCATCTACTAACACTGATCATGTCCCTGTGTAATGGGTATCACCAGTTGGATTTTTCCATGAAATTCCTCCATCCATAGTCAACCCAGGAATTAAAGTGGATGTCTCAGGTTTTACCCCTGTCCAAGGGGAAGATATTTTGGGGGATATTGTTTACCCAATTATTGAGTATGCAACCCAGTATCTTGCCATCAATCCCACATCCTAAATTGCAAGGGACCAAATCTGTCAACCCACAGATAATAATAAGTTTAAAATATTCTCGGCCCTAATAGTGGGTATGGGTATAGTTAAGCAGCCTAGCATTTGGTCATACTGCTGCACAAATCCCATCTGTGCTTCTCCTATTTTCCCACAAACTGACCAGGGAAAGATATGAAATGCTTCGGTGCTTCATGAGTTTCAACAACAATACTCATTGCCTGTCTAATGAAGATCCCCAGTTTCACAGGCTGTTCAAAATTTGCCCCTAAAGCAACAAAATTTGCCATCGAACAACAACGTACAGGCCAAGTTTGCAAAGGTATACACCCTCTCATAAAAATACATTTTCCCAGGGTAGTGGCAAAGCCATAATATTACCCCAGCACAGCCCGCCCTTCCCCTACCCCTCCAGATGCCCATGACCATCATAAATGATGAGAGCACTTTGCTAAGCTCAGGTACTAAGGAAACTAGTCTGCATCTAAGAATACACATGTTCCAAATTTAGCCTAGTAGCTTCCCCTAAAATAAGAAAGCTATGTACATAGGGATTGTCATATTCAGAAGATGTAGCTGAAAACTAATCAAGGCTTTTTTTTACATCTGCAAATATACCGTGATTGAAATCCATAGCAACACTGTATTGTAAGTACCATAATGTCCCCTCAAAAATATATTTATTTCTACAAATTTAGCACGTATTTGTGGCAAAATAGCTGCATGAAAAGCTCCAAGATCATACTGATGAATTACCCTAGGTTGTCTACTTTTCTTAAAAATGTTCTTTTGTGAGGCATTTTTGGGTTCTGACACTGCTAACTACACTATGATCCTCACATACCAAATTTTGAAAACCTATAACTTGGAAATAGTGGTGCTCAACTTGTAAAATTTACCCTGTAAATTTGAAGAAAGAGATTAAAATCCATCACATACAGTGTACTCCCAAATTCAGGACAAGTAAATGAATATTTTTGGGAATATTTTTTTCAGATTCCTGTCATGATACAAAACACAACAGGAAAAAACTATAAATGATGTGTTTTTTCATTTTTTTTCTATTCTAATTAAACTTATGATGGGTTATACATATAAATATGGCATCAAAAGAAAACTCTACTTATCCTAAAACATGTTATATAATTTGTGTGGGTGTACTAAATGATTTACGGGGGAAAATATGGTTGAAAAAGACATACTAAAAAGGCCATAATTTCTCTTATCCTGTGGTGTAAAAAAAGCCCCTGTCACAAGGGGTTAGTAATGAATTGAAGTAATGCTGGAATAAACCAAGTGTACCACAGGGTGAAAAATACACATTCGCATAATTCCCTTTAAATGATTTAAATGAGGGTTTAACCCCTTGAATACTTTCTGAGATTACCCTGAACATTTTGTTATATACATCTGTGGAATTCCCAGTCACCCTAACCTGCTACTCACTATATTAAACCCTTAAGAAGGGCGAGCAACATGTTGCTTTGCAATGTGATGCACACACCTCTGGTCCATAAGGGGTTAACATTTAATAAAGGATGCTCACATTAACTGCATTGATCCTAACCATCCACCACCATTTCCGTATAATACACCTTCATCCATTAATTAAAACAAATACTTTTGCATGTGGTGGCTGATACTGAGCCCAACAAGTAATGCTATAGCACTGATCAAACAAGCACTGAGGTCCCGGTACTCTCCTTTATTATTTTTCAGGATATTGGTTTAGAGCAGGGGATGATAACCCTGGTTCTCAAGAGCTACGAACAGGGATATCGCTAAATGAACAAAGGTGGACCAATTAAAGAGACTGAGCCACTAATAAGTCCACCTGTGCTTCAAGTGGTGCATGGTTGGTAGCTCTTAAGGACCAGGGTTGGCTACCCCTGGTTTAGAGTATAGAGCTTTTTAGTTCCTGTGGCCACTGTGGTTTTTGCATAATCTGTGATGATCTGTGAATTCAACATGAATAGCATTGTGTAGGGAAGAGTTTGTAGTGTGCTTAACTTGTACTAACTAGCCAGATACTTTTATATTCTAAATTACATAGAGCTACACTATGTTAAACTGTACATGAGTTTTTCACAGTTTTACATTGTTTTTTATGTAGTTCTTATTTTTTTTTAAATAATACATTTTATTATATAGAAAGATGCATATACATAGGAAACAAAGCATAAGGCAGGGTTTTGTTTACAGTAAAGTCATTAAAGTTATTAAATTATTTGCCTCATGATGCTGTGTTTACAGCTACTATAATTGCTTTCAAAAAGTATTGGATTCCTTTCTGGCTCAGAATAATACTGAGAATTATGACAGTTATTTTGAAAGCAGATAGGATGTTGTTCCAGGGAAATATCTGACTACCATTTGGAGTCAGGAAGGAATATTTTTACCCATTGGGGTTTAATTAGAAATGGCTGAACTTGATAGGCAAAATGTCTTTTCTCAACCTCATCGGTGTTACTATGATATATAAGCAGTTCTCTCAACCTATAGTTTTTGAATATGTTTATTTGTACATAGGTTTATTAAGACCTTATAGTTTGGAACATTCTATTTGTATCTTAAATCATCAGGATAATCATATCCAAAATGCTTATCCTTCCTAGGATCTTGTTCCCTACAAAAACATAAACACTTTTATGTGGTCCTACAAAAAGCCCAGACTGAATTTCTCTCAACTGACAGAAAAAGCCCAGATTGAAGTTCTCTCAACTGACACTTCATTGTATACAGGGTGGACTGGGCCTGCCTGACATCCCTAAATATCACATGAATATTATAAATTGTAGGTTTCTAAGCAGTACGCATCTCAATCCTAAAGAGCGGATCTCTTTTATAAAACTATTTGCTTTTGATCTACATAGTAACATAGTTCATGAGGCTGAAAATAGACATACATCCATGTAGTTCAGCCATTGCCATATCACCCAATCTTGATCCAGAGGAAGGCAAAAAAAAAACTATTGAAGCCACTTCCAATTAAGCCAAAAGTGGGTAAAAAAATGTTGTTTTTGACTCCAGAAGGTAGACCAATATTTCTCTTAATCAACATCCTATCTGCTTTGAAACCCTCTGTCATAATTATCAATATTGTTCTCAGCCAGAAAAATATCCATTACATTTTTGAAAGCAACTACGGCATGCAACAGTAAAGAATTCCACAATTCACAGGTTAATAATTTCCCAGTTTAGATCTTCTCCCCTTTTTGAATAATGGTACTTCATTTGCTTTCCTCCATCCACAGGGTACTATGCATGAATCAATGTATAGTAAATATAACGGATATGCTATTATTGAACTATGTTCCTTAAGTACTGTTGGTCATTTGCCATCAGGTCCATTTGCTTTATTCACCATAGAAAAATGAAAGGTATCTAAATCAGGTAGAGTGTATCTAAATCAGGTAGAGGGAAAGTGGGGAGATAGTTGCTTGTAGTTGTAGGGAATGTGGGTATTTGTGACTGAGTTAGCATACAGTGACTGTGACAGACAGGGACAGTTAAAAAAATTATAATAAAATAAAAAATCTTTTACTGATAAACAGAGACACTCAGAAATAGTTTGCCTTGAGATTCAATGATAAACAGTAACAGTGACAGAGACTTACTGTAATAGAGACATAGACAATACAATAGTGGGGCAAAACATTATTCTTCATATCTCTACCAGCCATGTGGTTTAGGTTAACAGCAGTCAATATTACTATCGCCATGTCCACTAAAAGTGACAAGGGCAGGTTAAGGGCAAAGGAGGGGTAGGAGGAGTGCACAGACGTGTTGGTGGTTGTAAAGTGGCATACCAAAAATTGAGTGTAGCCATGGTTACTGCAGCAATTGCAGCAAGTGATTTTGATGATCCTCTTCCTCGTGAGGAGAAATCCATTAGTAAAACTGACGTGAAAAATTCCACTAACTTTAGTAGTACTTGTGGCACTGCAAAGCCTAGATAATGCAGCTGGGTCGTGGCATTCTAGTGTTGTTGCCTCTGCACACAGGAGGATTCATCAGTGCTGCATCAGACCGTGCATTACAAATGCAATTCTAATAGCAATTTGTTTTGTACTCCACTTATTTCTGTTTTTTACCTGCAATTTGCAGCATCTCCAGATTGCCATCTCCTGCTCTGTACTGAACTATTGGCCTTGTTCATGAAGCTAAAAAGGAACAATCTGGGTCAAACTGCAAGATAAGGAGGAAATTGAAAACTACCATTGATTTAAATGGGAATTTTAACCCCCTTGCTAGTGAGATCTCCAGTGCAACCCCAACCTATCTAACATGTATGATTTAAAGTACCATAAAATCTCAGGTATAATACGCACCTGTGTATAATACACAGGTGTACAGTACACCCAAGATTTTAGGGGAAAACAAGAGTGCCTTTGTATAATACACCCCCTTGTTTTCCCCCTGTCACGCACAAAAAAAATGTAATTGCCGGACATCTTCTCTCCCTCCCCGCTAACTCATATCCTCCTCTGACCCTCTGCAGCCCAATTTCCTCAGCCTGACAGGGTCCCAGTGGGCAGCATGCTTGCATCTGCCTCAAGCTTCCAGCATGGCCTTGTCAAGACCTCTTCTTTGTAACCGATGGTAATGTCTTGCAAGGTCCGCATGGTCCTCGCAGGGCAATATCATAGATCCAATATGCACCCCCCCCCCCCCACTTCACATAAGGTGAAGAGGGGCAAAATTGTACGTTTTATACGCAGTATTTTACTGTATATCTTTATAGGATCATAAGCAGATAAATCAATCAGTCCTCATACTTGTGTTTCTTTGATATCAAACTCTGAGACTAAGAATAATGTACTAAGTAAAAGTGGGGAAATTCTGGGTCAAACCAACTGCACTGCAGGGAACACAAAATTATCTGTTTGGTTTAAATGGGACTTTTAACCTCTTGAATGCAAGAGAGGTCTCCAGTAATACTTGACCTGCCTTGTTCATATGGTACATGCATCCAACAAACCATATCTTTTCTCCATTTTGCATCCTGCTACTGGTTGATATGACATACAGTAGTTTATTAATGACTGCGTGAGCATAAATTATTTGCAATGTAAACATTACTTCTCCATACCTACTAAAAACATGGTTCTGTAAAACTGTGGCTGTCCACAGGGCTGGATTTAAATTCCAGGTTCCCCTAGGCAAGGCACTTCAGATGTCTTTAGCTCCACCCATGGCCACACCCCCATATCTCACATGACCCCACCCCAGTTCCATCCACTATTTACTGACAGGAAAAAATACCCTTAGCCTGTAACAAGCAAGAACAAAAAAATTAGCTTTAACCCCTTGGTTGCTAGAGAGATGTCCAAAGTTTTTCTTTGTAATACATTGGAGATGTCTCTAGCATCCAAGGGGCGAAATAATAGCTTGCTCAGGGTTATATAACTGGTGCAGGGACATTGATAATACTCTGTCCACACCCACAATTCAGAATGTGGGTGTGGCCAGCACGGCCGAAGCATCCCTCAAAATTTGAAACTCTAGCAGTATCCTACTCTGCCTATTGGGAAATCAGGCTCTTTGTCCATTATATTCATCTCAGTTACCGGTCCATAAGTGCTTGTTTATGATTTCCTCAATTATAGTTCGAAAGTAAAATTAGTAGAATTTCGTGTCTATGTCTGTTTCCATTTATCACTGAGCATGGACAATGAAAATGTATATGCTTACATTATAAAGGCTATAGCCTACAAAAGTGACAAACTTTGGCATAAAATATCCCATGAATCACTATTTGATAGATTTGCTAAATGTTAGCCCTCTTTTTTAACAAGCTGAAACACATACAAGCAGGAAACCTCTGTTGTTTATTTCACCTCCCTACATTTTATTACTATTAGTAACACCAATTTCTTATTAATTTTTGTTGGGGACATTCCTTGGAGTGGGTGCATTTAAAAGGATGTTTATCATTCACAGTTCCATTGAAAATGTAATCTTGTGGTGGGTGAGTATACTTTTTAAAGTGAAAAAAAATTATGGGGCTTTTTCAGTGAGTAAAATAAGGTTTATCCCATTAAAGAGAAATGTGTCATTCCAGAGTTATTACAGCTTAAAATGTTTTATTTTTTTTAACAGTTCATTCTTGTGACTAGTAAGTCCACCTACAGTTCCCCTGGTGTTCAAAGATGAATCACTTCTGTTCTCCACAGGATGTGATAGCAACATCTTCTTCATTTTATGACTGTTTGAACTTTTAGAATATGTGAATAAAACAGTGGGCAGAAGTGGGTGTACCCTTGTTTTACCCAGGAAAAACCCTACAACGTATAGGTTTTCATTGAAAAAAAGTCTACTGCTCCTATGAGAAACATTTTATTGGAACAGTGATTTCTGTTTTCAGATATGCCATTGAAGAGGTTTAAATATACAAATAAGGTTCCACATAGTCCAAATACAAAATTGTACAGGTCCCCCGATATCTTCCTATCTGCAAATCGCTAATGCCTTTTCTGGACCACTGTCAGTCCTTATATAACTTGGACTTCAATATTGGCCCCACCAGCCCTCCTCTGGCAGAGATCTGCTCTTTTTTACATGATGCTAAGATACTCTTCCTCGACCTTCACACCGGTACCGCTCTAGATCAACCAATCTCAGAACAGGAAATACTGGATGTAATAAAAGCCTTGCCTAAGAGGAAGAGACCGGGCCCTGGTGGATTCTCCGCCCCTTATTATAAGACCTCCGCGACACATCCAGTGCAACATATGGTTCCGGTTTTTAATGCTATATGTATGGTCGCTCCATTTCCCAAACAAGCTCTAGAAGCCCACATTGTGGTCTTGCCCAAGCCAATGAAGGATTCCTCCATGTGCCAGAATTACCTGAATTTGGATGTCAACATTTTGCCAAATTACTGGCTAATAGATTACACCCTTACCTCCCCCACCTTTTCCACAATACTCAGGGGGGCTTTGTGCCAGGATGACAAGCTTGTCACAGTACTGCTGCGGTAATCTCTCTTATACATTTGGTGCACAAGAAAAATATCCCAGCGATCTTGTTAAGTACTGATGCGGAGAAGGCCTTTGATAGGGTGAATTGGAGGTATTTAAAGGTGGTCTTAGAAAATTTGGGCCTCGGTCAGGGTATGCTACAAAGTATAATGAGCCTATACGACACCACATAAAATAATAAAGCATTGGGTAGAAGTGTAGTAATGTGGGGTATTTGTAGTGTAGAAGTTTAGCATTGTTAGGTGTATATCTATTTACTGTATGCTGGAGACATTTTTATGACGTTGCCATAGTGTGGAGTTATTCATTGCAGTGGCTACATCATTTAGAATAATTCTAGGGAGATATCTGTGACATCAGAATTTTACTTGTGTTCGTGGTGCCACAGAGATAAATCCTGGCATTTTTTAAAGGACATAGGTGCTATTATCCCACTCCAGTGTGAAAGTGTGGGATTCCTATGTTGTCCTTAATGTTTTAAGATATTTTAACACTACTTTATACATTTGGTGTACTAAGATACACCTTGATGTGTTATTAAAAGACGTGTGATTATTACAAATACACTTTGTTTCCTCTGTTGCCACTGTTTTCTGATTACATTTCAGTTCCCACAACTACTCAAGCTCCAGACTATATGTGATTAATATTGTTGTTTTGAACTTATGGAGTAGGGGTTCAGGTCAGGCAGCTGAGAGTTGGTATACCGCTTGTTTCTGTTGTTCTGCCCCACCTTAGTTGGTTATGTATATTTTTTATACTCTTATTTCCACACTCTGTTTCTTGTTGGTCCTTTTTTCAAGCACGGAATTGGCTCTCCTCATTTTGTAAATGCAGCCCCCTAATTAGGGAACTCACCATCACTGAAAAAGCCATTGTGTCTTCTCTGCCATCTTTATGTCCATTATCCTTTTCGTACTATGGCCCACATCTGCTTATCCCAAACCTTACTTTCTGTCTCTGTGGGAAAAAGATATGGGAATCACCCTAGACAAAGAATCTTGGATGCAGATTCTTACTAATAATTTCCTGTATGCTAGATCCATCAGGTTACACGAATTGAATTACAACATTCTCAAAAGATGGTACTTAACCCCTTTAAAGGCTTAATTGTTCCATCCATCCTCATCACCTGTGTGTTGGAAGTGCGACAAGATATTGATTCCCTTCACCATATTTGGTGGACCTGTGCTATGGTCTCTCCTTTCTGGGAGGAGGTTAGAAAGGAGTTAAATTCCTCTTTGGGGTTAGCCCTCCCGTTAGACCCTCTGCTCTTCCTATTCTCCTACACCTCACATATACCTTTTCCCTTTGTTCCTCTCCTGAAAATTGTATTACGCTCTCTTCTCAATTAAGCCAGATCAATCATTCCTATGCTCTGGAAACATATTCTGCACCTACCACGCAGCTGTGGCTTCAGAAGGTGGACTCTACGTTGACCATGGAAAAATGCCATGCCTATAACAATAACTCAACTGCTCTCTTTGAAAAAACTTGGCAACAATGGCTGGCAAAGTCCAATAGACATGCTAAAACCCACAGCACTTGAAACTTCGCCCTGCTTATAAGTTTACCCTCTTTCTAGTATAACCCTATGCCACACCTCTGGACAAATTTTATGCTCCTCCTTATGATTGACCTTGTACATTGAGTGCTGATGCCTACTTCATTTTGGAATATGTCTTGTGGACCCTGAACACCCCAGGAACCAACCCCTCCCCCTCCCCCTCCACTTTCCTCTAGATATATCCTCTTTTCTCCTTCCTTTCCTCTCCTCTTTCTGCTACCCTATCGCTAAGATAGTACCTCTACTCATTTTCTCCTGTCTGCATACACCTCTTCACACATCCCCCAGGATTGTGTATCGTCTGTTTTCTAGGCTGACTTCCCTCCCCCATTAGACTACATCCCTCACGAGTCATACCACACTGTAGCTCATCTTGCAAAATACATATTGCTGACTTCCCTGGGGCTCAACAATTTCTGTGGTAGGGACGTATTTCCTTCCATACTTCCCTTTACCTCAGACATGCTCATGTATTGTTTCACTGGGTATATCCTTTACCCGGTACCAGTTTTCACTCATTCAGAGATATCAAGGGGATAACAGTTATCTCTCAATCTTGTGTTTTTCTTATCTTATGGCCCTTATGCTCGTTTATATTGTGTATTAAGGAATTATGCAATGCCTGCTGTTCACTTGCATGTATTATCCATGCTGTTTCTACTTTCGTGTACTATTTCTTCTACTTTGTAATCTTTTTGATTTCTCAATAAAGTAATTAAAAGAAAAAATATACAAGTAAGGGAGCAGGGAGGTTCAGAATATTTAATACAAGGATAGCACTGGTTTCTTATACAGTATGCTAGTACAGGAATTTTACCTTCAAAAGCATTGTTCACAGGATGCAGTTATATATATTAATAAATGAAAATATGTGCCAAGAGGTATCTTTCATAGGCTTAACTGGGAGGAAGGTGAAATTAACTCCTTAGGACCCCATGAGAAATGCATCTCTTGTTGCTCATCCACCCCTCTGGTCCTGAAGGAGTTAAATATGTGGCCTTTCAAAGATCTCCATGGTGTGTCAAAAACATTGATGAAAGTGATTTTACAGGAGGTAATACTATTTTTATTGCTAAATTTTCATCCCTGTTTTCTGTCCTAGGGGGCTTAAAGTTACTTCAGAATCCAGGCCATAGTACTATATGTCACACTGACTGATTTACAGGTGAATGATCCTTTGACACTTATGGTTCCCTCCGTTGTCTAGATAGCCACATTTACACATATGTGCTAGTAGGCAGCTTATTTGTTTGCTTGTGTAAGTAAGGTTGATGCAACAGAAGTGACACCGTGTCTCTTATCAGGGAGTTATTTTATATAAGATAGTCATTTGTAGGTTAACCTGAATCTGTAACAACTCAAAATACAGTGCAACCAGAAAGAAGAAGCCAGTCAAAGTGAAAATGTTTGTTAGCATAATATAGTCACGAGTAAAAAAAGAGGAAATGCACTCAAATTTGCCCTGCTTGGGCTTTCACCATATCAAAGGGTCCTTTCCCTGATAGCCAAACAAGCTGTGTCCTCCTGCTGACACATTCAGGTACACTATGGTCCTGAAAGATGCTGCAGCAATCCCACTGATGGAGTTAAGCACGTTTGTAGGCTATGGCTCAAGTTTGTAAAAATGTCTACCAAAGTCTTGAAGAAAGTGTCCAGTATTTGGGTATAAAGATGGTATTGGTATAAAAAAGATATTGGGAGTACAGTCACTTGTTCCTGGTGCCTCATGATGAGGTTAGCAGAGACGCCAACTACCAGTACGAGCTGGATGCTAACAGGGTGAAGAGAGGAAACTCAAAGGGGGCATGGAAAGGATCCGGTGTCTGGGTAAACCTGCAGACTAGCCTGAACTTGTTTTCACAGTCACACTCTAGGTTTAATCTGAGCAACAACTGGGGGTGTATCACTAAACAGTGATAAAGAGGTGATAAAGTGGAGATGACATCTCCAGTTTATCACTTCTCCAGTTCCTATGTTATTCTATGGAGCCTATGCACTATGATCTCCAAAGTTAAAGAAATCTTAGTGCGTAGGCTCCATAGAATAACATAGGAATTAGAGAAGTGATAAACTGGAGAAGTCATTTCAACTTTATCACTTCTTTATCACTGTTTAGTGAATCTCCCCCCCTGATGTTCTTGGCTATAGATAACTGATTCTGTTGTGTGACAGAGGTGAAAGCTTGCTATGTGAAAACAATGAATTTGTTGCATTATTTTTTTTAAAATAGGTCTGTTGATCAGTTATTTATGAACTAGTTGAAGAGCCCGTTACACAGGCCACAGTGCCACTGCCAGTCGGTCACGGGGCAGTCATGCGCAGGAGAGACTGCCCGCGCCACGGCTGATACAGAGCTGAACGGTCCTTCAGAGCAGCACGCACAGCAGTCTCTACTGCGCATGACTTCCTCGTTACACACGTTTTAGCGAATTATTATATAGGATGTAATGGTGGTGTTCAATAAATGTATCCTGTGCCTCAGAATAAATTAAATGGTGGCTAGATATTTATTAAAAGCCATCATGGAATATTTGAGCAACAGCTCTCTTTTGGTTAATTTCATGAAGATGTCATCAGTGTAAATTAGATGTAAGAGGTATGACGAAATCCTTCCTCTTGGTCAACCACTAACAGGACATCATTTTGTTTTGCTAATTTTCTAAAGCTACTATTTCATGCAACAATTCACAGATTGACAAATTGTGTTGTTGGTGCTCGATTCATTTTAATGTGCTACTGGGCCATGGAAGTGGAGGTGATGTGATAAAAGAGACAGGCTCACTACTATACATGTTACTGCATCACAGGTCACTGTCAAATGTCCAATGTTCTCCTTCTTGGGCCTGTATGGGCCCTGATCATTGTGCTTTCACCCCACAGCACTATGGAACACGCAAGCAGTAGAGCCAAGTTCAAATCACATAATTTTGATTTTCGCAACCATCTGTTTGTTCCATTGCAAAGTGTGATTAAAACAGTAATGATCTAGGCCTGGAAAGGGTAGTTATACAGTGTCCTTCCAATTCCTTTAAAAGATGCTGTATATTACCAGGAAAATTCTTTTCACACTGCAAATAGCTGGCTCTGAGGCCTGTAGAAAAAAAAACTGGCTATCATCTTGGATCATGCCAGGTATATTTCACTGATTCTGTTGTCCCCATCCGTCTATTACCTAATTCTCCCTGCAAGTCTCTGAACCTCTGAATACATTTCAACTTTTGGTCTCTACTTTCTGTCTTTTTTCTTCTCTTCTTTTCTCTATACAATCTTCTAAAAAAAATCAAAAAAAAAAATCAAAGAGTAGTTATGTTTAAAATAAATAAATAAAGCCCCCACAAGATTCCACAGTTAACCCTTTGAGTGCCAGAGGGGTACCCCTACAGTGCTCAAAGGGCTTAAAAAGTTTGGCATCTGTCCTCCGATAATTTTTTTTGTTGTATTGCCATTTTTTAAAAAATAAAAGTACTTTTATTGTCCATTTTTATAATAAAAAGAATGCCAGTCACGTTACCCTTGCCACCACTGCCTTTGACTCCTCTGGCAGCAACAGGCACGCAGAGTGACAGAGCCCCCCATTCCTACAATCATATTCTAGGGGCTTTTGTCATACCCCCTCTAGAAGCTTATTGGTTGGGAGGTGCGTAAGCACACATCCCAGCCAATTGGAGGCTGCCAATAATTTCTAACAGAGAGTGGCATATAAAAGCCAGTCTCTGTTCAAAATTCTTGCAGTATGACTCGAGCAACGTCCTGGGAGGTAGGAAAGGGGGGCTCTGTCAATCTGCATTCCTGCTGCTGCCAGTGGAGACAGCGGTGGCGACAAGGGGTACATGTGGCCTACATTCTTTTTATTACAAAAATGCACAATAAAATAACTTTTATTTTTTAAAAGTGGCAATAGAACATAAAAATAATCTGGCGACAGATGCAACACTTTTTAAACCCTTTGAGCGCCAGCGGTATACCCTTCCGGCACACAAAGGGTTAATTGTGGCATCTTTTGGGGGCTTTATTTATTTATTTTTCTTAACAAAACTACTCATTGAATTTTTTTTACAAGATTATGAAGAAAAAAGAAGACAGAAGATTAAAGAAGAAGACAGACAATAGCTGCTCAAGGTGCTGAGGAGCCAGCTGGATATCAGGATTACTGAAAAGTTGTTATTTTTCACGACATGTATTAACTCATAACCCTATGAGTGCCAGTGTGGTATGCAACACTTTACAATGAGTTGCATACCCCAATGGCTATCATAGGGTTAATCTTTGTTTTTTTAAACCACAAGTGTGTGTTGGAAAACAGTTTTCTAACAAACACCTGTGGTTTTCACCGAGTGTTAGGGCTAGGGTTAGGGACTCTAACTCCTTTTAATAGCACGTTTTTTTCGCCATGAAAAGTACTTTCCTTAACATGAGGCGACACCACCGAGGATAGCAAATGCTACTTTTTTTAAGTGGTGTCCAATGGGTGCATATTTTGCACCCACTGGACATTTTTGTGCGGCTGTGGTTATTGATAGCACAGTTAGTAGTATAGCAAACTGCCCTGTCAATTCACCACCGCTGGTTTTAAAGGGATAGTAATACTTCATTTTATCTTTATTTTATTTTGTAGGCATTAAAAAACATGAAGAACGATATAAGTCTTATCTCTCAAACCTTTATTGTTTGAGAGATATTCACAAGCAAAGTTTCCCCTCCTGCCCCTTTTACCTAGTGTAAGCAATCTCTTCTCAGATGTGGAATCTGGTTGTAAGACCAGACAGATAACAGCAGGGGACAATCTTCTTCCTATGAGAACAATGAAAGCCCTGCCCCCCTTGACAAGTTTTTCATGTTTTTCCCTTATCTTAATTGAAGATTGTCCCTCTCTGCAATTTGCCTGGGCACCTCCCTTCTGCTCTGGCTGAGCAGTGTTACATCAGTAAAAAGGGCGGGAGGGGGATACTTTGTCATTAATCTACTCTTGAACTACAACTATGACAGAATTGAAATAACACTCTCCAAAGTCCAAATACTATGATGATTAATTAGAGCTGTTTTTATTATGAAACATTACTGTCCCTTTAAAAAAATAGTGGGGAGAATAGAATCGAGCCCCCAGTCTCTTCTCCCAATTGCCTTTCACATTTCATGTCACTTTATTCTTACCCTCTAACCATGCCCTAAATTTTCTTTTTGTCAGTCTTTTTCCATTTTCTCTTAAATCTCTCAGCCTTTTCTCCTGACAGTTTTGCAGGTCCTACAACACCCTCTTAGCAACCCACTTAAATGGAGCTTAATAACCCACTGAATGCTTGAAAGGGTCTGCACAATACATTGGAAACCTCTCTAACATTCACAGGCTTAAAAGGCACATTTAAAACAATAAGAATTTTGGAAACATTTTATTTTTCTCTTATGGAGCATTGGGTTCACCCCAGTGTTCTTCTATTTCTTCTTATTCTATGTAATATATACAGATAGGTCCGGAAATATTTGGACACTGACACAAGTTTTGTTATTTTGTCTGTTTACCAAAATAAATTCAAGTTACAGTTAAATAATTAATATGGGCTAAAGTGCAGTCTCTCAGCTTTAATTTGAGGGTATTCACATACAAATTGGAGGAAGGGTTAGGAATGACAGCTCTTTAATATGTAGCCTCCTCTTTTTCAAGGGACCAAAAGTAATTGGACAATTGACTCAAAAGCTGTTTCATGGACAGGTGTGGGCTATTTCTTTGTTATTTCTTCATCAGTTAAGCAGATAAATGGTCTGGAGTTGATTCCAGGTGTGGCATTCGCATTTGGGAGCTGTTGCTGTGAACCCACAACATGCTGTTAAAGGATTTCTCAATGCAAGTTAAACAGGCCATACTTAAGCTGCAAAAAAAAAAAAAAAGCTATCAGAGAGATAGCAGGAATAATAGTAGCGGCCAAATCAACAGTTTGGTACATTCTGAGAAAAAAACCTCACTGGTGAGCTCTGCAATGCAAAAAGGCCTGGACTTCCACTGAAGACAACAGTGGTGGATGATCGTAGGATCCTTTCCATGGTAAAGATAAACCCCTTCACAACATCCATCCAAGTGAAGAACACTCTCAAGGAAGTAGGCATATCATTATCCAAGTCTACCATAAAGTGAAGACTTCACAAGAGCAAATACAGACGGTTCACCACAAGGTGCAAACCATTCATAAGCCTCAAGAATAGAAAGGCCAATTCAGACTTTGCCAAAAAACATCTAAAAAAGTCAGCCAGTTCTGGAACAGAATTCTTTGGACAGATGAAACTAAGATCAACCTGTACCAGAACGATGGGAAGAAAAAAGTATGGGGAAGGCTTGGAACGGCTCATGATCCGAAGCATACCACATTCTTCTGTAAAACACGGTGGAGGCAGTGTGATGGCATGGGCATGCAAGGCTTCCAATGGCACTGGTCACTAGTGTTTATTGATGATGTGACAGAAGACAGAAGCAGCTGGATGAATTCTGAAGTGTATAGGGATAAATTGTCTACTCAGATTCAGCCAAATTCAGTTGATTGGATGGCACTTCACTTTAAAGATGGACAATTACCGAAAACATACTGCGAAAGCAACCCAGGAGTTTTATAACGAAAAGAAGTGGAATATTCTGCAATGGCCAATTCAATCACCTGATCTCAACCCGATCGAGCATGCATTTCACTTGCTGAAGACAAAACTTAAAGCAGAAAGGCCCACAAACAAAAAAACAACTGAAGACAGCTGCAGTAAAGGCCTGTCAAAGCATCACAAAGGAGGAAGCCAAGCATTTGGTGAAGTCCATGCATTCCAGACTTCAAGCAGTCATTGCCTACAAAGGATTCTTGACAAAGCATTAAAAATGAACATTTTAGTTATGATTGTGTTAATTTGTCCAATTACATTTGAGCCCCTGAAATAAGGGGACTGTGTATGAAAATGGTTGCAATTCCTAAATGTTTCATACAATATTTTCGTTCAACCCCTTGAATTAAAGCTGAAAGTCTGCACTTCAATTGCATCTCAAATCCATTGTGGTGGCATACAGAGCCAAAATAATGAAAATTGTGTCAGTATCCAAATATTTCCAGACCTAACTGGCATATTCATGGGTCAGTCTTTCATAGGCCCAAAGTGTACTAATGGCTTTGACAGATTTAACATTTCAGTTCCTGCTAGGACCAAAGAGTAATAATAATAACCACAACATGATCGGAATGTGTGATGTATGTGACAGGACATTATGCAAGTATACACTGTGTATGGTTAATGAATTTCTGGAGTCCATCGGTTCAAAAGCAGCACTGCATCCAAAAACAAAATGTTGGTAAAATTAAAATGGGGTGGTCAATGGGAGCCATATTAACTAGAATCAGCCCTGTTTTTGCCCCTGGAATATATTCATTTGTTTCGTATTTCCAGCAGCTATTGTCTCAACCAAAACAATCAGACGAGACAGCTCTCTCAGTTCCTTAATTTGTTTTCCTCTCACTTCCAATCTCTGTTTTCTTTTATGATCTCAGTTTTCAATCTTACTATCAGTTTTTCCTCCTCTGCTTTTTAGAACTTCCTCTTTCTAACCCCGTCCCCCCAAAAAAACCCTGTGAAGGATTGCAAAATCTTGTGAGCTACCTGAAATGTCATAGGTTGTCCTTGAAAGATTAGATATTAGAAGCTACATGCCCAACTTGCACAACAGGCTTAAGAGAGGAGAGAGCAAATCTAAAGGAACTCTAAACAGGAAGTGACTAGTGATGATCGAGCACCCCAATGCTCGGGTGTTCGGGTGCTCTGACCGAGCGCCCCCGGAGGCTCGAGTGCTCGGCCGAGCACCCGAGCCCCATTGAAGTCAATGGGAGGACTCAAGCATTACACCAGGCACCCCCTGCTCTGATGAGGGGAGGGTGCCTGGTCCATAGGAAAAGGTCAGAAAATGATGGAAACACCACAGAAATGGTTCAGGGACAGCATAGGGAGGATGTCTGGATGCATCTTGGACTCCAACGTCGCTGCTGGGAACGATGTTTCGCCCGTAGTACGCCATTTTTACAGACTGACCGTAAAACACACAAAAAGGAAGATAAAAACGACTTTAGGCGAAAAATTGTTACCAAACAGTATTTGCTGTATATTTACTTGTATATCATCTGCAAATTCTGCAAAAAATTTCATCGATTTTTCGGAACTGGGGCCATGATTAAGAGGGAAACGTGCGCAGCGTAAAGCAGGTGTTCAACGTCGTTATGGCCCGGGTAAGGTACAGCATTCAGGAACGGAGGCCGCAGCTACCACAGGTTTTACAACATGTCCGTTTGCCCTTGTTAAGTCCAAAATTTATAGTCGGAACAGTGGGGTCTGATCCATTCAGTAAAAGTGACGAAGTGACTTAGTGGATGAAGCCAAGAACTACCTTCTGCTCTGTCGAACACCCCAGCCCTATTTAATTCAATGGGAGGACCTGAGGCACTCCGATACAACCTGTATATCACAAAATGGAGGGCCTCATTCACATTGTGGTACAATAGTTCAGGTAGTGGTCCAACACTCATAAAGCCTATGCACTAAGTGAAAGGGCTGCCAAAAATTAGACTGCAATGTCACTCCAATACACCCTTTATTACACATAAAGGAGGGCATCATACACACCCTTGAAAAATTAGGATTAATGGCCTGCTGGTGACCCTCTAAAACATTAGGGGCGAGGGCATGCCGCTAAGCTGACCATCTAAAACATTAGGAATGAGGGTCTGCTGCTGAGCCGACCATCTAAAACATTATGGGTGAGGGTCTGCTGCGGAGCTGACCATCCTAAACATTATATGCGAAGGCCCGCTAGTGAGCTGACGCTATAAAACATTATATGAGAGGGCCCGCTAGAGAGCTGACCCAATAAAACATTATATGAGAAGGCCCACTGGTGAGCTGACCTATACAAAAATTGTCAAACAGGGCCCGCTGGTGAGCTGGCCCTATATAAAAATTATATCACAGGGCCCGCTGGTGAGCTGGCCCTATATAAAAATTATATCACTGGGCCCGCTGGTGAGCTGGCCCTATATAAAAATTATATCACAGGGCCCGCTGGTGAGCTGGCCCTATATAAAAATTATATCACAGGGCCCGCTGGTGAGCTGGCCCTATATAAAAATTATATCACAGGGCATATGGAAGAGGAGGAGGAGGATGAGAAGATTAAGAGTCAACCATATACCCGTTTTTTGGGTGGAAGGGGTGAATGGGAATACAGAGTATTCCCATCATTGTAAATAACATATCTAAAGTGACTTTATGTTCACCCGGGGCTTTCCTCCAGTGGAGTGGAGAAGTCAGGGGAAATCCAGGCCTTGTTCATTTTTATAAGTGTCAACCTATCAGCATTTTCGGTGGAAAGGCGGATACGCTTATCTGTTATGATGCCACCAGCAGCACTAAATACCCGCTCAGACAGAACGCTGGCGGCAGGGCAGGCCAGCACCTCCAAGGCGTAGAGTGCCAGTTCATACCACGTGTCCAGCTTGGACACCCAGTAGTTGTAAGGCACAGAGGGATCATTGAGGACGCTGACACGGTCTGCTACGTACTCCTTCACCATCTTCCAAAACTTTTCCCTCCTTGTGACACTAGGCTGCGCATCAGGGTGAGGGTGCTGGCGGGGTGTCATGAAGGTGTCCCACGCCTTGGAGAGTGTTGCCCTGCCTTTGTCGGAACTGCTGTGTGCTCCCCTTTTCTCCCCTTCTCGGTTGGCCAAGGTAGCACGTACTCTGCCGCCAGCGTTGTCAGATGGAAAATTTTGGAGCAATTTTTCGACAAGAACCTTCTGGTATTGCACCATTTTGCTTGTCCTCTCCACCGGAGGAATGAGAGATGAGAAATTCTCTTTGTAGCGGGGGTCCAGAAGGGTGAACACCCAGTAATCCGTGTTGTCTAAAATGCGTATAACGCGTGGGTCACGGGAAAGGCAGCCTAACATAAAGTCAGCCATGTGTGCCAGAGTACCAACAGGCAAGATTTCGCTGTCCTCACCAGGAGGATGACTCTCAATCTCCTCATCCTCTTCCTCCTCTTCTGCCCACCCACGCTGAAGAGATGGAACTAAAGTTCCATGGCTACCCTCTGTAGCGGAGGCAACCGTGTCTTCCTCCGCCTCCTCCAATTGTCGCTGAGAAGACGAAGTGAGGGTGCTCTGGCTATCACCTTGTGTAAGCTCTTCCTCCCGCATTTCCACCTCTTCCACATGCAAAGCGTCGGTTTTAATTGTGAGCAGCGAGCGTTTCAGTAGACACAGAAGTGGGATGGTTACACTGATAATAGCGTTATCGCCGCTCACCATCTGTGTCGATTCCTCAAAATTGCGTAAAACCTCACAGAGGTCTGACATCCATTCCCACTCCTCACTTCTGATTAGAGGAAGTTGAACGGAGAGGCGACGACCGTGTAACAGCTGGTACTCCACTACTGCCCTCTGCTGCTCACAAAGCCGGGCCAACATGTGGAAGGTGGAGTTCCAGCGCGTGCTCACGTCACACAGCAGCCGGTGAGCTGGCAATTGTAAGCGCTGCTGCAGCTTCAACAGGCCGGCTGAAGCTGTAGATGACTTACGGAAATGTGCACACACGCGGCGCACCTTGGTCAAGAGATCATGCAAATTGGGGTAGGTTTTTAGAAATCGCTGAACCACTAAATTAAATACATGCGCTAGGCATGGTACGTGTGTGAGCTTGCCGAGCTCCAAAGCTGCCACCAAGTTACGCCCATTATCACACACAACCATGCCTGGTTGCAGGTTGAGTGGCGAGAGCCACTGCTCGGTCTGGTGACTAATCCCCTGCAACAGCTCTGAGGCCGTGTGCTGTTTGTCCCCAAGGCAGATCAGCTTCAGCACGGCCTGTTGACGCTTCCCCACTGCAGTGCTACACTGCTTCCAGCTACCGGCTGATGGGTGAGTGGCGCTGCGCGCAGAGAATTCGGAGGTGGAAACGGAGGAGGAGGAGAAGGAGCCAATAACGTAGGTGCTGGCGGAAACCCTGATGGAGGTAGGGCCCGCAATCCTCGGCGTGGGTAGCACCTGTGCCATCCCAGGGTCCGAGTCGCTCCCAGCCTCCACGACATTCACCCAGTGTGCCGTCAGGGAAATGTAGCGTCCCTGGCCACAAGCACTTGTCCATGTGTCAGTCGTTAAGTGGACCTTCCCAGTAACTGCGTTGGTCAGGGCACGGGTGATGTTACGGGACACATGGTGGTGTAAGGCGGGGACGGCACACCGGGAAAAGTAGTGGCGGCTGGGGACTGCGTACCGAGGGACAGCTGCTGCCATCAGGCTGCGGAAGGACTCAGTCTCCACAAGCCTAAATGGCAGCATTTCGATGGCCAGTAATTTGGAAAGGTGTGAGGTTTGTGCTATGGCCTGTGGGTGGGTGGCTGGGTATTTTCGCTTGCGCTCAAATGCCTGGGGTAATGACATTTGGACGCTGCGCTGGGACAGGGAAGTGGATGTGGTCGCTGATGGTGCTTCAGATGGTACAGGTGCAGGGCGGGAGGTATGCGGGCCTGCGCCTTCGACAGGCGATTGGCCGGCACCGAAAACAGGGGAAGAGGAGGCAGTGGTGTGGCCTGCAGACACAGATTGGCGATCCGGGCGTTCCTCCCACTTATTACGGTGCTTGGATGCCATGTGTCGGATCATGCTGGTGGTGGTGAGGTTTCTAGTGTTCATGCCTCGGCTCATTCTGGTGTGGCACAGGTTGCAAACTACAATTGTTTTGTCGTCCGCACTTTCCTTAAAAAAACGCCATACCGCGGAACACCTAGCCCTTGGCAAGGGAGATTTACGCAAGGGGATGCTCCGTGGAACATTTGCTGGCCGGTTTGGTGCGGTCCGCCTTCTTTCTTTAGCCACACCACTGCCTCTTCCAGCCTGTTGCGGTGCTGCAGATGGCTCACCCTCAGGACTGCTGTCATCGCTCGGCTCTCCACCTTCCCAGGTGGGGTCAGTGACCTCATCGTCCACCAAGTCCTCCTCCACTTCCTCACTCTGATCATCCTCCTCATTTCTTGATCCCACCACATCCTCAGTCATTGACAACTGTGTATCATCCTCCTCATCAAGGTCTTGAGACAGTAATTGTGGTTGATTTGATGGCAACTGTGTCTCATCATCATCATCATCCACTTCCTTTGACCTTAAATGCCGTTCCCCTCTGTCATCTTCTTGTGATTGGGTACCCTCTAGAGGTTGTGAATCAGGGCACAAGATCTCATGTTCCTCTGCAAGCGTGCTTGGAGAGAGGTTCAAATGAAGGATTGGTGATGAGACGAGCTCCTCACTATATCCCATTGTGGGATCACTTCTTTGGCCAGACCCTCTATGGTGGGAGGAAGGATGATCAGGGTGAGGATTATGTTGACCAGACTCTTGGCTACTGAGAGTGGACTTGGTGGAAGACAGGGTGGTGCTTAACCGACTGGAAGCAGTATCAGCTGAAATCCAACCGACCACCTGTTCGCAGTGGTCTGACCTCGAGAGTGATGTCCTGCGACGCCCTGTAAACTGAGACATGAAGCTAGGTATGGTGGATGTCTTTCTGTCTTGTGCTCTGGCACCAGGCACAGTTTCTACGCGTCCTGACCCGCGCCCTGAACTATCAGGATCACGTCCACTTCCCCGTCCCTTTTTACCCGCCTTCTTCATATTAAACGGAATATGTGCCGCTAATCTGCGGCTAGGCACACTAAACAGAATGTGACGCTAATCTGCGGCTAGGCACACTAAACAGAATGTGACGCTAATCTGCGGCTAGGCACAGTGAACGGAATATGTGACGTTTATTTTTGAAATTTGCACACTAAACAGAATGTGAAAATAATCTGCGGCTAGGCACACTAAACAGAATGTGACGCTAATCTGCGGCTAGGCACAGTGAACGGAATATGTGACGTTAATTTTAAAATTTGCACACTAAACAATATGTGCCGCTAATCTGCGGCTAGGCACACTAAACAGAATGTGACGCTAATCTGCGGCTATTTTCAGTGAACGGAATATGTGACGTTAATTTGAAAATTTGCACACTAAACAGAATGTGAAAATAATCTGCGGCTAGGCACACTAAACAGAATGTGACGCTAATCTGCGGCTAGGCACAGTGAACGTAATATGTGACGTTTATTTTTGAAATTTGCACACTAAACAGAATGTGAAAATAATCTGCGGCTAGGCACACTAAACAGAATGTGACGCTAATCTGCGGCTAGGCACAGTGAACGGAATATGTGACGTTTATTTTTGAAATTTGCACACTAAACAGAATGTGACGCTAATCTGCGGCTAGGCACAGTGAACGGAATATGTGACGTTTATTTTTGAAATTTGCACACTAAACAGAATGTGACGCTAATCTGCGGCTAGGCACACTAAACAGAATGTGACGCTAATCTGCGGCTAGGCACAGTGAACGGAATATGTGACGTTAATTTTAAAATTTGCACACTAAACAATATGTGCCGCTAATCTGCGGCTAGGCACACTAAACAGAATGTGACGCTAATCTGCGTCTATTTTCAGTGAACGGAATATGTGACGTTAATTTGAAAATTTGCACACTAAACAGAATGTGAAAATAATCTGCGGCTAGGCACACTAAACAGAATGTGACGCTAATCTGCGGCTAGGCACAGTGAACGGAATATGTGACGTTTATTTTTTAAATTTGCACACTAAACAGAATGTGAAAATAATCTGCGGCTAGGCACACTAAACAGAATGTGACGCTAATCTGCGGCTAGGCACAGTGAACGGAATATGTGACGTTTATTTTGAAATTTGCACACTAAACAGAATGTGACGCTAATCTGCGGCTAGGCACAGTGAACGGAATATGTGACGTTTATTTTTGAAATTTGCACACTAAACAGAATGTGAAAATAATCTGCGGCTAGGCACACTAAACAATATGTGACGCTAATCTGCGGCTAGGCACACGAAACAGAATGTGACGCTAATCTGTGGCTAGGCACACGAAACAGAATGTGACGCTAATCTGCGGCTAGGCACAGTGAACAGAATATGTGACGTTTATTTTTGAAATTTGCACACTAAACAGAATGTGAAAATAATCTGCGGCTAGGCACACTAAACAGAATGTGACGCTAATCTGCGGCTATTTTCAGTGAACGGAATATGTGACGTTAATTTGAAAATTTGCACACTAAACAGAATGTGACGCTAATCTGCGGCTAGGCACACTAAACAGAATGTGACGCTAATCTGCGGCTAGGCACAGTGAACGGAATATGTGACGTTAATTTGAAAATTTGCACACTAAACAGAATGTGAAAATAATCTGCGGCTAGGCACACTAAACAGAATGTGACGCTAATCTGCGGCTAGGCATAGTGAACGGAATATGTGACGTTAATTTGTCAATTTGCACACTAAACAGAATGTGACAATAATCTATGGCTAGGCACACGTTTAAAATGGCCCTTTTTGTCGCTGCGTTGTACAATATTTGTCCCTGTGCACCTAGTACAATGTCACCTAAATATCCCCCCCCCACAAAAAAAAATGAAATTGTGCCCCCCCCAAACAAAATATAAATGCTGCCCCCACACACAACAGTCCTAAAAAGGACTTTTGGGTCTTGAAAGAGTTCCAAAACTTTTATTCTGCCTACACTGACTTTCCCTTCCTATCCTCATCTCTCCCTGGCTAAGACTGAGCCGAACTCGCTGGTCGGGTGCTATACAGCATCCGATCACGGGTTCTGGCCAGCCAATCAGTGTAATGCCAGCAGCCAACATGGCTGCTGGCATTACACTGATGTCAGAGCCTCCCCGCACGTTTATTGGCTGCGCAGCAGCCGCGAAACGTGCGGGGAGGAGACCCGAACATGGCGGGCGAGCACATGCGGTACTCGTACGAGTACCGCCATGTGCCGAGCAGAGCGATGCTCGAGCCGAACCGAGCTTCGGACGAGCATGCTCGCTCATCACTAGAAGTGACTCATCCTAGCCTTGTGATAGTGAGACTGGGCAAAGAAACTACATCATAGTGGAGAAATAAAAAAAGGACATAGACTTAATGTAACTTTTAAGTCATCTCTGCTTTATCATCTCTTTATCACGCTTTAGTGCATAACCCCCATGATAACTCAGATTTGTATGATGATGTTGTATTCCAAGATAACGACAATACATGCATACCTTATATCCAGTTATAGAGCATACATTTGTACCTAAGAATAATTTTTCTTTTCCAGTTGTTTTTTCCAGTAATAATACCAATAATCTTGAGTACTCAGGATAACTAATCTTGAATAATAAAATTTTACTTAGTTTGATCCAATGGGAGCACTGTGTAGCCCCACAACAGCTCATTTGACTTTTAGGAGGTAGGGAATCAGACTACTCCTTCTGTAAAGCAACCCGGAAGTCTCTAATTTTCAGCTATAAACTCCAGGATTGTGTGCATAGTCTAAATCAACCTGCTGTGTTGGGCTTTGAAGTCAGATACGGCAGCTCTATGGGGATCTGCATCAAGCAGGGCAGGAAATTGTCCTGCAGTATCAATGCACCAGTGGCACTTTGGGGGACTTTTTCAGATCGTCATTCTGCTACTCCATTGATCTTCAATATAGTCACTGCTTAATTATCAGGTTTGAAACCATATTAGAGTTGCCCTAGAAGATTGATATTAACAAGTCTAATTAAAATCAATTAAAATAACGTTAAGAAGTATATTTCATTTTTATTATCACATAAAGTTATTTTCTTTTCTAACAATGTTGTTTGTTTTTTTAGGGGTGAAGGAGAAAGCAGGCTTTATTACACCTGTCCCTGGAGGTGTAGGACCCATGACAGTTGCAATGCTTCTGAAAAATACCTTGATGGCTACAAAGAAGATAATTTACTAGAAATGTGTATAAATATTATCTCAGTGTGGGTACCCACAAACCTTGTACAATTGATCACACAAGACTTATTCAAGAAACATGATAAAATATTCAGTTTAATTTCATTAGGAAAAAAAAAACCCAAAATATGTTGTGTTATTTGTATGATAGTGAATGTGTTTATAGAAATATTAGTTGTGTTCAAGGTGCCCTGAAAAAACAGGGCAGCCTGGCACAGTAAATGTTCCTCCAAATATCCAGCACATCAGCCTGACATGACACAGTATGAATAGGATAGGAGGAAGGGTCCATGTCAGTCCTTCTCTTCTATCACTAACAGTGTTTGTGAGCACTGAACATTCGTGGGCTTTTTGCTTTTCTCAATCCTTGTTCTCATTTTCTGTTTTTCATTCGTCCCCTGATTACCAGGAGTCTGCTTGTGATTGTGGTAACCAGGGAACAAAAGAAAACTGAAGAGGAGTCTTGTGATAAAACGAATAAAGATATTCACACTGAAATAGTTATACAGTGAAGAGAAGATATATATATATATATATATATATAGATATAAAAAGGAGGCAGCACCAGTGGGACTTCTTAATGATCTTTATTACAGAGGCATATATGCCTATATGCCTCTGTAATAAAGATCATTAAGAAGTCCCACTGGTGCTGCCTCCTTTTTATATCTATATATGCTCTCCTTTGGGGATTGTGCACCTGGGCGAATTAGCATGAGAGAGTGAGTGCAACCAACCCTCTGTTTTCTATATATATATATATATATATATATATATATATATATATATATATATATATGCTTCATCCTAATGCAATATGTTGATGTCTTGGCTTTCAAGGGATGGCACATACTGTCACGGCTGTCATCAGAAATGTTGGAGTCCAATACAAACGTAGAGCGAGGGCCTCCTGCTACTGTTCTGCTACTGTTCTGCCTCCCACACCCTCCTCTGCCCTACAACACCACAGAGTACCCATCTCAACCACCTCCACTACAGTCCTTCCTTCCCCTCCTTCCCAGCACAGCCCTCAACTTCAACCCCACTGACTGACTGTTCCACTCTCCACACCACATATAACTTCTCCTGTCCCTAACATTTTGAGTTGTTTCTGTGCACATTAATGTATTTCCTCTCCCCTGTGCTCCTGCTATGTTTCATTCATGTGAGGCGCACAGAACTTCCACATTGGGTGGGGTAGCCTGCAGAACTCTATATCCATGGTACTAGATGGCAGCTGCTCACAAATCATTGTAAAAAGGAGCTAGCACCGGACCAAACACTGGAAGATTATGTTACCGAATTATGGAATGCTGCCTAGCTAGTGGGACAGGATTCCACATACAAATTTAGTACCATATTCAGTATGCAATTCGGGGCCAGCAAGCAGCTCACAAATATTGGGCTGGGCCCTCTCTGGGTGCAAATGCTCAAGGCCTATCTGCCCCTGTCAGGAAGGTTGCATTGAGGTGGGCCCGCTGCTTGGCTGGGGCCCATAAACAAGTATTGCCTGCATCCTCCTAATGGCAACTTTACTTACTATGGTATGCTGCTGTATATGTTAAAGATACCTGAGGACATAACCATGGCTGGATTTACATATCATGCAACCCTAAGCAAGCCATCCAGTTTTGTCAAATGTAATTTGTAAGTACTGCTGTAGACCATTTATTTTTAATACAATATATTTATCTATGTGTGTATTACATGTTTTCATTTTCAGGATTACTATGAAAATCAGTTATGCAATGTAAAATATACAACTGTGAGCTAAATTTCATGAAATATATATGACAAAAATTACATTTTTATGCAATAGTAAATGATTCAAATATGACTGCAACAGAATATTTTTTTTACATTTTACTGTTATTTCAAAGGAAAATTTTATCACTGAATACTGGTGTATCCTTGAATTTAACTTTTATGTACAATTTTGTGTTGGAGTGCTATAAAATGTACCTATCTTTCAATTTTTTTTTATTTGAAAATTTTTGAATGAAAAAAGAGAAACGCTGGATTTGCTTAATTATCAGGTAACTTCAACTTTCAGAAGCTTAAAATAAGATGTGTTTTCATTTGTGTATGGGGGATGCAAGAGTTGGTCATACATGTCAAGACAAACATCCATTAACGGTTTGAGTGCCAGAGGAGTATGCAACATATTGCTTTGCAATACAATACGTACCCCTCTGTACTCAAAAGGGTTAAGCCTAGAAACAAAGACATGCACAGTGTGTCTAAAATAATCCACTAATTTGACTAGATACATACACCTGATGCAATTATTTTACTTCACATGTACTAAAACTTTTATGTATATATAGACCAGTGGTGTGCCACTGGTCTAATTCAACAGTGCTGTAAGTATGGATAATGTACAGGTGTGTATGGATGAGGTGACGGTCCAGCAGTGATGTATGTGTAGGAAGCATACAGGTATGTGTGTGAGGTGAGGGTCCAGCAGTGATGTGTGTATAGGTAACATGCAGGTATGTATATGAGGTGAGGGACCTGCAGTGGTGAATGTATAGGGAATATAAAGGTATGTGTATTAGGTGAGGTCCCAACAGTAATGATGTATAGGGAATATAAAGTTAAGTGTGTAAAAGAGGATGGAGCAACAATGGTGTATGTATAGGGAATATAAAGGTTATTGTGTATAAGAGAGTACAGAAGTGTTGAATGTATAGGAAATGTAGAGGTGTGTTTGTAATATGCATGTGTCCAACCATGGAGTATATATAGATAATTTAAAAGTGTGTATGAGGTTGGCATCCAGCAGTTCAGTATAGGGGGAATATAGAGGTGTATGTATTCTACGGTTTAAGATAAAGTCAAAGAAATTTACAGAAGGAGTTTTCACAAAAAAAAATGATTCATTTTTGCAAAATTCCCTTCCCATAGAAAATACAAAACATTTTGTCCTTAGTGCTATTGCCAATAAATTTTCCTAGAGAACTTTTCCATTTTTCACCTATACTTTTTAAGATTTACCACTGCAATATTACTGAAAGTATAAGTTGTAAGTCCTACAGCAACATGTGCCATGGAAAAAATGTTAGCAGACTGAGCGCCTTTGTACTTTGCCCACATCACTAACTTTCTGCTTAAGTAACATCGGCACAACCATCCTTGAAAAATAAATGCAGCTTGGGCTTTTGCAGCAGGGTGCAACACATGACATCAGTTCTTTAAAGCCACTGTTTTCAACAGAAAAAGGGGCAACATGTCAACCGCCAACATTTTTGAGAATTTTAATATTCCACAGGGGTATTTTTGCATTATTTTTCTGCAGGTTGTGACTTCTTTCTAAGAAGTTAGTAAGTGTGGAATGGCAATACATGGGGGTGGTGGCAGTATATGAAGGCACTCTATGACTCTTTTCATCTCCAAAAACAAACTTCAAGTCATACTTCTCTGCAGCAGGGGGGGAAGTCTTGGCACACTTTCTGACACATCAACAGCACTTCTGTTGTGTACACCAGAGTTCTAGTAATGTTTAGGAGTACTTCTAGTTGTGGCACCTCTGACTTGTTGATAATGTGTCTTTCAGTGAGACCTGTGGTTGTACTTTAGGTGGGATCTCATTGAGGAGGTGCCTAGGTGTCATCCTTCTTCCCCCTGCTCAAATACTTCTTACACAGACAACAGATAGCAACATGCTTAGCTCTTGGATCGTGAATGAAGTATCTCCATACTATGGACTTCATAGACTGTGGGGTTCCTGAAAGGCTGTTACTACCACTGGGGCTAGATGTTGATGCAACTGTACTACTATTGGATGTTAAAGGTGCAGCACCATCAGCAGCAGCAACAGCAGCAGAGACACTTATCATAGTTAATAACCTGTGTTGTTGTTGCTGCTGGTTACTCAACACTAGTGTGCATGTGTGGCTGAGAGCGACTTAGACTTGGAAGAGGTGACAATGCTGATGATGAGTGGTAGGATGTCTTTGTATTTTTGGGCATCTTGTCCAGGGTCAGACTATCCAATTGTTTTCTCATGCATGTTTATATATAGACACAAGGCTCCTTTTCAGTGGTGGAAGACTGAGCCTTTGCCCTTCAGATAACTTTCTGACTATGTCATCATCTCTCTCCATCTCAACTTCATCTGTATCTGAAAAAGAGGAGGATGCTGGAGCGATATATTCTAGATCTACATCATCATCATCAGTCATCTTTAGGTCATCCTCAGCATCACTCGTCGCTTCTTGACCACTACTTCTATACTTCTCTAGGCTTTTAGGGGACAATTTGGTTTTACTTTCATTTTCACAACGTTCACTGCTAATTTCAGGACATGTGTGTTTTTGCTTGGTTGTCTCACTTTTAGATGCAGCAGTTGGTTGAGCTGCTACATCTTCTTTCACTATGCCATCAATCACACTAGAATCCAACTCATCTTCAGCGATTTTAGATGGTTGATTAGTAGGGTTGCACCGATACCGATACTGGTATCGGTATCTGTGCCGATACCAGCATTTGCGCGAGTACTTGTACTCGCGCAAATGCGGCCGATGCCAGCACCGATACCCTGTGTCAGGGTCGGTGCTGCAGAGAGGGAGCCCGGGGAGCTGCTCACAATGCTCCCCGGTCACCTCTCTCACTCCTACAGCGTCGGAGCATTGCCGCGGGTTACCATGGCAACGCTCCGACGCTGACCTCTGCCGGGGCTCGCGAGAGAACAGCGAGCACCCGGCAGAGGAGAGTAAAGGAGGCAGACAGTGGGGTCAAAAGGAGGAAGGATCAGGAGACCAAAGGAGTGGGGGCAAGAAGAGGCAAAAGGAGGGGTGATCAGGAGGGAGAGAGAGGCAAAAGGGTGAGTCAAGGAGGAGTGGGAGAAAGGGGGATCAAAAGCCAAGACAAAAGGGGGCTCAAGGGGGTAGAATGAAGCAAAAGGTGGGAGAAAGAGTCAAAAAAGGAGAATCAAGAGTCAAGAGGTGGTGTGTGTGTGTGTGTATATATATATATATATATATATATATATATATATATATATATACATACACACATAATATTTTTCAAGTACTCACCAATACAAATTACCAATACTTTTTTTTTGCGGTCATTGGCCAGTTTTCCAAGTACCTAAAACATGTAGGTACTTAGAAAACTGGCAAATGACCGCAAAAAAAGGTATCAGTAATTGGTATCGGTGAGTACTTGAAAAAAGTATCGGTACTTGTACTCGGCCTTAAAAAATTGGTATCGGTGCATCTCTATTGATTAGTAGTACTGGTGTTGGTGGTTACATTTTTAAGTGGGAGGAGGAGGAGGAGGGGGATCTCCATCATTTACTGCACACGCTGCAGCAACCATGGCTGCAGACAGTTTTTGGACTACCACTTTACTCACACATCCCTGCACTACTCCTAAGCCATTCACCCTCACCCTACCCCTTGTGCATTTGCTTGACATTACTTAACAACTGTGTGTGCCTGTTTTTGCTTTGAAGTACACAGTAGAACTGATTGTGTAATATTTTGCCTTAGCCCTCTACAAAATACTATATCTTGTCAAGTATCAGCCTGCCCCGTCACAGCTTGCATCTATCACGGTGCCCGTGCTCCTGATCTGACAGCAACATTATTATTCTGTGTAATTTCAATGCCGAATTCTTATTGGCCTGATATTCTTGCTCCACCCAGAGCTTGCCTTTATATACCCTGTCATATCTATACCAAGGAGCCTTTTCGTGGTGTATCTGTTCCTGACGTTTGTTACTAAGTTGCTGTTATCGTGTATGACCCGGCCTGCCTGACGACGTTCCTGTGCTTCCTGTGTTGCTGTTCCGTTGCTGATAGATCTGGCTGAGGACCCGCTCCGTTACTGACTTATCTGGCTGAGAACCCGCTCCATTAATGACTGATCTGGGGTTAACCTCCTTTCTCCTTTCCTGTTCCCCATAATCCCCCAAGACTCCCCTAACATTGAGAGTAAATGTCCTGCCTACAAGACTCCCTAAACTTAGCTTCAGCTCTACTTTATTTTCCTGTCTTCTCTGGCTTAAAAATGTGCTGCTCTCTCTTCCTCTCACAAACACGGAATGGCATACTTTGGGAACCTGACACCCATTTTATACTATGCCTGTGGAAAAGAAGAGAGATTTGACACATGGAGGAAGAAATTCAGTCTTCCCAATTATTTCAGTGCAATGAGCTAGGCGAAAGCAGAAAAACTGCACTTTTAGCTAAAAATTTGCCACCCCGAAAACTGCCATTTTTTCCTGTTCCACTTTTGAAAAAAACTTTTGCCCATCGTTATCTATAATATTGCCTTCAAGAATCATTGCCCATCTATGAAATTTTTTATCAAATATTGCAAATGAAAGTCATTAAACTTTGCTTCTACTCCAACAGAATATCAAAAATAATAATATAAAGCACATTATGCCTTGGAGTAATTCCGGAGCAAACCAAGTACATTATATGAAACAAATATTAATTGCCTCTGATTTAAATTAGGCTTTTAACCACTTTATTCCTATACAGATCTCTATGTCTTACTTAGCAATGAGTCCCTTCTAAAATTCTAATGAGACATTTGAGAATTTGCATTTGTCCCCTATGGTGCAGTTGGCTTACTCCAGAATTACTTAGACTTTGAAAGAAATCTCTTAAAAATTGTACACATATATATATCTATACGCACATAAAGCTCAGGCAATTCAAGATTACCGCCATACAATATTCTAAAAATGGATTAAATAAATATTTTTCAAACAGAAGGAGGATCCAAAAAGTTCCTGTAGTTACGTAAGTCCTTTGTGTTCACCACAATCTCGAGTTACACATGAAAAAGAAGGAAAGGAGCATCCAATTACACTCTTATTATTACGATTTTGAAAGAAATATCTACAACAATAAAATCTGCCTCTGTATGAAATATCTGGAGTTTTTTTTATTGAAATATAACACACGTAGGAAGTAGTGGGAGTTATTTGAAAGTGCATATGTAATCTGTTATTTTAAATATGTGAAGGATGTTGTTTCATGTTCTGAACAAGGTTAATTATAACTTTGTTTTCTTCCCATCAGTGTAATCAACATTTTACGGTATCTTATATCTTGACTTCTTGTTTGGAACAATTCCAAAACATATAGGGCTCAATTCAATTGTGCTGTCATTATTTCAAGCATGGTAAGCTATTCAATTACCTGTGCTATGAAAAAATGCTGGCAAAAAAAAAATTGTTGGGAACTAAAATTAGCTGTTTTTTCACCCAAAAAAGCCACAAGATGCCATTCAATTGACTGTGTCAGCCCTTAAAGGGATAGTAATACTTCGTTTTATCTTTATTTTATTTTGTAGGCATTAAAAAATATGAAGAACGATATAAGTCTTATCTCTCAAACCTTTATGGTTTAAGAGATATTCACAAGCAAAGTTTCCCCCCCCTGTTCAGCAAGATCAGAAGGGAGGTGCCCAGGTAGACTACAGAGAGGGACAATCTTCAACTAAGATAAGGGAAAAACCTGAAAAACTTGTCAAGGGGGGAAGGGCTTTCATTCTTTTCATACAAAGAAGATTGTCCCCTTCTGTTATCTGTCTGGTCTTACAACTAGATTCACATCTGAGAAGAGATTGTTTACACTAGGAAAAAGGGGCGGGAGGGGGAAACTTTGCTTGTGAATATCTCATAAACCATAAAGGTTTGAGAGATAAGACTTATATCATTCTTCATGTTTTTTTTTAATGCCTACAAAATAAAATAAAGTTAAAACGAAGTATTACTATCCCTTTAAGATCCAATATGGGATCCATTTTATTGTTGAAAATGTAAGACCCAGCTGACACAGCAATTGAAATGAAAAAAAGATTAAAAAAAAGTCCCCAGTGGATATATTAATATGGGGCCCTAAGCCACATATCAATACATCCAAAGTACACCCAAAATGTTTCCAAAGTTAGTTGAATTAACCCTATGAGTACCAGTGGGGTAAAATTACTCCACTGGCTCTAACAGAGGTAATCTGACTAAGTAACAGCCCATGAAATTAAACATCTACCATTAATCCTGGTGTCCAGCGAAGCCCTCAGCACCCTGATCAGCTACTGTCCACCTTCTCCTTCCACTTTCTTTCTTGTATCTTCTTTCTCTGGTCCATCTTCTTCTCTACATATACCTGTAAGGAAAATCAAAAGATAACAATAAATATTCCATAGAAATAACCCACACATCTCTGCATAGTTTAACCCCTTGAGTGCCAGAAGGGTGTGCTACATATTGCAGAGCAATGTGTTGCGTGCTTCTCTGGGACTCAAAGGGTTAACAATGTTTAGCATCGCGACTCAATACTTGATAAAATGCCCAACATCGATAACAAATTGTCCCCATGAATTTTAAAATTCCAAAACATTTTTAATAAAAAAATTATGCCCTGTGTTCATTTCTCCACTGCTGTGTACAGCCCCAGTGGAAGCAGCAGTGGAGGCGGAGAAAGTAAGTAGCAGCACCAACCTCCCTTTGTAACTTAGGGGCCGATGCTCATTCCACTGAGAGGGAATTTGAACAGAGACTGACTTCATATATGGTCTGTTTCTGTTCCAAAGTACTCGAAACCATTGGCTGGGATGTGTGCTTGCTTACCTCTCAGCCAATCAGCTTCTAGTGGTGGTGCTCATTTACAATGGTCATTGACAATGGCAGTTCAGGTTTGGTCCTATACTATCAGGACTATAAGCAGGGTATTCTAAACTTTTTGGAGAATAATGAATTTATATGTCTTTACCCACTCTTACCACACATTTTAGGAACAGAGTTTATTCTATCATAGACTGTGGAGTGGCAAATTGATGGGTAGATTTTTATAATGCATAAAATGCATTAAAGTTGAATTTTCCACACTACATGTCAGTTATGGGTTACCTAAAACTCCCAAGAGCATTGCTGATCCTCTGAACTGACCTATTCATTCAACTACATATTCTGTCACCAAACCACTTGCTATTTATCATAGTTTTCGATTGCAACCAATAGTATATAAGCTTCCATCTTGATATGGTTGAAATTACTGAAATATGTGGAATACTCTAATCAAGATTGTTATATGATTATGATGCATATGACTTTGTTATACATTAAGATATTGCTGGACTTATTGCTATACAATTTCTTGCTGAAGTGCGGTATTGATAATTCCTCAATTAATTGGATTATTGAAATGTTGAAAACCGTATTTGAATGGAACTTCTTTCATTGTAATACTGCTCCAAACAATAAAGTTTGTATACCCCTTGTACAAAGTTATAATAAAGCCATTCACAGATTTATTAAATGTTAATTTTAAATTTTTATCAATGAAAATAACCTTTTCAAAGAAATAAAAAAATTATCAACAACAGCATGCAATACTATTACAAGTAATATCGATTACAGTGTGTATATTCGGAAATGTCCTTGTGGCTTACTCTATGTAGGACAAGGTTAACACTCATCTAAGCTATGCTATAGAGAACATAAAATCATAATCAAATGTGTAAAAGAGAGGGCAGAGAGAAAAATCAACCTATAAATGAGAAACTCATACTCTTTTTACTCTTTAAAGATTCTTTCACCACAGGCTCAGTGCTACAAAACTGGTGTAAAGCCAATGTAGAGCCTTTATTTAAGAAGGGAACTAAAACAGAAAAGATTGGAATCAATGATATAGCATTGTCATTCAATAATAAAATATGCTTTTTTGCAAATTGAATTTTCTCTTCATATAGAAGAAATTAATGCTGTAAAAGAATGCAATACCAAAGAATGCAATATGTTTTACTGTTTTAACAAAATGCAAATGTGATCGTTGAATGAAATATTATGTAATAGAGTCAAGCTCTGTATGAGAAGAAAAGCTGGTCTCAATCTTATTTATTTGCTTCTGTAACTCAGGGTTGTTTAACAATAGGCCAAAGTGGACAGTGATGCAGGGCCCAGGGCATCTCCACAGTCAAGTATAAGGTTTGTCTAAAAAAACAGAACAGTGTGTAACACAGGAATCTCTGCCCCACCCACACACACACACTCCCACTCTGTGGCTTGTTCTTG
Source organism: Rhinophrynus dorsalis (assembly GCA_037306005.1). Lineage (NCBI taxonomy): Eukaryota > Metazoa > Chordata > Amphibia > Anura > Rhinophrynidae > Rhinophrynus > Rhinophrynus dorsalis. The sequence continues at coordinate 232,776,756 of CM074718.1, read as the reverse complement.
CTTCTAACACACTCTCACTCTCCACCTCTCCAGTTCCCTCTCATTTCCATAACCCTCTCACTGAGATCCCTCTCATTCTCTGCCCCCTCTTATGCAACCACCACTGCCCCCCCTTGCTCCAGCCTTTTCTCAATGTCTCATGCTCCAGTTCTTTGCTCACACCCTCTCACTCGATCTTTCTTACTTCCCATTCCCTCTCTCATTATGCTCCACACTTCCTCCAGTTCTTCTCCAATTTGTTCTCAAATTTTTTCTATGGGCCTGGAATCTTCAAAAATTTTCAAAATTACTTATATTCTTCATTTGAAAGTACAGTTTAGTTATCTGTCAATTTATACCAATTAATATGTCATTACTGGCACAACCTGGCATGTTACATACTAACATCCACTCTTCCTCCCAACTGCCACTTCCTACCATGAGGTACTGACTGTTGTGCATAAACTGAAAAATAAAGCTAAATATCTTGCAAACTATAGATTTAAATAAAGATTGGCTAACATAAACTTAGATGAGTTTAAAAGCTCTTTCAAAATCATGCAACTCATTATAAAGTGTTAGTTTGACTTTAAGATAGGCTGACCAGATCTCACCTTTAACCGGGGACACATAAGAAATAGCCATTTTTCAGTACTTCACTGAAATCAAAGCAGTCCTGCAGTATGCATTTTTCCTATGTGTCCCCAGTTAAAGGTGAAGTCTGGTCAGCCTACTTTAAGATAGCAATTTTACATGAGTTCCCACTGAAACAAAATGTGAATGGCTAAAACATTATAAAAAATACAGAGCTTTATAAAACTCAAACCAGTTTGCCCTTTGATACATTTTGGCCCAAATTCTTATATAAAATATGCAAAGGAATGTTGATTTATGTTTCACTCCCCAGTTAAAAGGCAACACTGAAACTTTGTTCATTCCAAAAGAGGTAAACTGCATTGTTTAGTATATGTCTCCACTTGGTGGTTGAAAAAATCCCAAAGGTCTACAAAGTCTCTCAAAGACATATAGTTGGGTCTGATGCATGTGAAACCATAAACTGCTTTGTTGTTTAACATCTGCCTGCTGCCAAAGAGGCGGGTATTCCAATAAAAATAAAGCAATACTGAGGCAAACCAATTGCACCATAGGGGGAGAAATAAATTCCCCACTGATTGAAATTGTTTTAATTCCTCTAACTATAGACATCTCCAACACATAGCTTTGCCATTTAAATGAATGTGAATTTCGGGAACGTATGTGCTCCATGTGGTGCAGTTGGTTTGCTCCATAATGTCTCCTCTTTTCATAGTACATATCAGACTCAGTGGGGTGAATACAGGGCCAGAGTTTCCAATAGGCAGAGTAGACAACTGTCTAGATCTTCACATTTTGAAGGGGGACTTGGCTGTGCTGGCCTCACCCATATTCTGAATTATGGATGTGGTCAATACAATCAGCCAGTAACTCCGATAGAACGAAGTGCTATACTGTCAGGCAAATCGTGTGAAGTAGAAGGTAAATGCTTATTATCGCGGCCTGTGACTTATAACTCATTGGACTTGTCTTGCTGATGTGGTTTCACTGAATAATGAATACTATCTATGCAGGAGAGATTCGGTGAACATAACTGACTCTCTCCCTCTCATAGCAATAGTTTTATTTCTGCTTTCAGACACGTTACTGTCCTCCCACTTACTGACCTTCAGGGGTACTTGTAAGAAGGGACACTTGCATGGCTTGATTTGCAAATGTCAGAGCCTGCTGTTCCCCTCAGTGAGTGACCTCCCCAAGGGACAGAATTGTCTGGGTGAATTGGCAGTCTACAACCCACCATGTCACAAATGAGTGAATATATGAATTAGAAACTGAGTGAGTGGGTGAACAACACGAGGTTCTCCAACTGCTGTTGGACTACAGTTCCCATCATCCCCAGACACCGTTGAACCGGGGTAATTCAGTTTGTTGTCCAAAAGCAGATTCCGGGCCTCAGGTTATACATCGTGTGGATGGGAGTCTGTGTGCGTGTTGGTTGAGTGTGAATATATTCATTTGACAGTAAATGTGTGTGAAAATGTCAGTTTGATAGTGTATGTGTGTAAAAGTAGACTTTTTTGGGGTGACGGATATTTTTCTTACACCTGGGCCGCTCACTCCACTGTGACTATATATCTGTCTAAAATGGTATGGATGCACTCTCTTTTACTTCTAATGTCCCAGGTGCACAATTTCAAAGAGACACAAAATTAGAGAAAAAAGTGTCTCTCTTTCTAGATATATTTCTCTCTCTCTCTCTCTCTCTCTATAGATATATAAATATATATATATATATACATTTTTTTTATTGGGGGGGTATTTCCTGCATATAGAAGCTTCAGTTATTAGTTACATCACTGCAACCAGATATGACATCTGGGTGTACAGTGACTTCTACTTGGGTACTTGGCAGGTCCAGAAAGGGAAGCGAACAAGCAGATGGCAAATTCAAGCATACCATCCACTCTGAAGGTAGAGGAAAAAAAGAAGGGGGATAGAGTTTGTGTGATGCCACAGAACTTACATTTCAATTATAAATAAATTATATCACAGCTTACCATTTAAATACGGCAGAATTTACAATTGAACTGGAGCTACACTGGTATTGTGAGCAATGTGGTATCACTAGTGTAGCTCCATTTCAACTGTAAGTACTGTGGTATCACTAATGTAGCTCCATTTCAATTGTTAGCTCTGTGGTTTTACTAGTGTAGCTCCATTTCAATTGCAAGCTCTGTGGTATCACTAATGTTGCTCAGTTTTAATTGTAAGCTATGTGGATTGAAATTGAGTTACACAAGTGATACCACAGAGCTTACAGTTAAAATGGGGTTACACTGGAATTGTAGCTACATTAAAATGAATGCTCTATGGTATCACTAGTGTACCTCCAGTTCAGTTTTAAGCTCTGTGTTATCACTTGCCTTAATTCACAACATTAATGCCAATTATAAAAGTAGCAAATGGGGTAGGCTGCAGCACTAACTCATGGGCAGGATATAAATGTTGGTGGGGCATCACCGGGCAGATAAAAGGGGCCTATGCCCTCCATTTCCCTAGGAGCCCTGGGTGATGTCAGTCCGCCCTTGTTCATAATGCGGGATAGTTACATTGTGCAAAAATGGGCAAAAAGTAAAATGTTTGCCCTTCAGTAAGGGTTCCCAAAGGAGGAAAACAACAGGAAAGTTCCTATGCCAGAAGGTGAAGCCCAGTGATTTCAGTGGGTTTTACCTTTTCAGCACTGATTCACTTCCTAATGCAAGCTCATTTTATGCACTCACGCACATTGTCACAAGCGCACATGCATGCGCACAAAACATACACTGAAACAAGTTTGAGCATACCATACGTATATACTGGGAACATCACAATGGGAACAAATGGCTTTCCAGCTGGAATTCCCACAGGAGACAAAACAGGCAGTTTTCTGCCTATTTCTTCACGTGGTAGAATATTTTTCCATCAGTGCTTTTCACAAAACAACTTTAATCTATGTTGAATAAGGTTTAACATAGGTTTTGAGTGCAGATAAAAACCAATCATACCATTCATTCTGTCCATTGCACTGTCCAATTATAAGTCACTATCTTACATAATTCTCAGAAAAGAGTTTCAGGCATATTTGAAATCCTTTCCTTAGTAGCCCCTACTACATCTGATGGAAGACATTTCTGTGAATCTATCACATTTTTTTTTGTTCACACTGGATGACATTTCATATATTTTTTAACATAGTAAATTCATGCCTTTAGGGAAATGTCAAATATGGACAGTTGTGATTTGTTAGATGTCAGGTGACACTGCTTGTGTATAAAAGAGAGGAAACTTCAACACAGCAAGAAAACCAGAGAGACTGGTTCAAAGAAACTTGCTTGATCTCTACAATGGCTTTGCGAGTCCTGTTTTCAACACTGACATGTGGTAAGTTCTTTCCTTTAATCATGCCATCAATTTTGTTTTAAAATGTACTGTTTTATATTGTAAATTTCAATACAGTTATGGATTTGTCTATAAAGATATATTAACCCTTTGAGTGCCAGAGGGGTATGGAATCCATTGCTTTGCAATGCATTCCGTACCCTTCTAGCACTCAAAGGATTAAGCTTTCTCCTTGGGATGGTATGGACCATTTGCAGAATACGAATGAAGGTTAAATCTACACCATAAAAGGGACAAATAAGAATTAACAAAATTGCCATAGATTTTTTCATGAAAGCATTTTACCTGGAAGAACACATTGAGATTGTCCCACAGTTTCAAGTATGTCCTGGGTGCTCATTTTATCTACCTCAGAGGGGTGAAGGAAGGAGCTGACTTTGCTGGGACGAGAACCTGGAACCCTAAGGTTAGAATGCATTCTATAGCTGGTGCATTAACCAACTCTGCATTCGATTGTTAAATTCCTGGAATGCTGGAACATTATGTTGGGGACCCCTTAGCATTAAAATATCCATTGAATAAATGGGAATTATCATTTGTCTTCTATGGTGCTGTTGGTTTGCCCTAGAATTGCTCCTAAGCTTAGGACACCCACCACAGTGAGGCTGAGGGTCAAAGGAAAAGAGTCACAAGGCTTTGGCAAACCAGCTGCACCACAAAAACATTGACATAAATAGAGATTTTTATCCTCTAGAATGTTTTACAATGCATTGGACACCTCTAGCATTCAAGGAGTTAAAAGCCCTCTATATATCAATCGCAATGCTCGAAATGTTTATTTACTCCCTATGGTATGGTTTGCACTGAAATTGCATAAGTCTTCTTAGTACATCAACCTCATTGTTCTTTTTTAGGTGTATTAACCCTTCCCATGCCAGAGGGGCATGCAACCCATTGCGATGCCCCTCTGACATTCAAAGGATTAATTCATTTACCTTTGAGGGCCTGAAATAATCAAATCTGCTCCCAGTCTAAAGTGCTTAAAAGTAAATGCTTCCTTATATCTAAAAACAGTGTATAACTGTATATAATTTTAATATTCAATATGTATGTATATTTATATGTGTATGTATATATAATAACATGTAATACATAATGTTTCTCAATTTGTGTAAATATGTAACCAATTACTGAAAACTATCCAGAACATACTTGAAAACGAGAGAAATCTCAATGTATTCTTCCTGGTAAACATTTTCTAAATAAATAAAATAATACAAATAAATAAATAAAAGTGTGTACAACACATTGCAAACCAGTGTTATGCCCCCCCCCACACACACTGACATTCATAGGGTTAATACGAGCATTTGATCATGGCTGAATTTCTAATATTTTTTGTATTTTGTTACTCATTAGCGATGTTCGTTTTAAGTGAGGAAGTTTCAGTCACAGAGCCAACAAACATTCAAAAAGGCATTTCGACAAGTGAGACAAAAGGTATTTGGCTTTAATATTTTATCATATTTTTGTTCATATTCGTCTGTGTCTGCCTGCAAGGAGTCTTCCTTATTATTATTTCTATCTGCAAATAGAGAAAAATATTATTTCAGCAATGTTTAACCATTTGGGTTAAACACAGACATGAAAGGCACAATGCTTTTAATAATAATAGTAATAATATCATCATAACCCACTGTTGATTGTTAGCATTCCACAGTGCTGTACACTGGGGATGTAATATTATTGTGACAAACACAAGAGGTAATTATTAAGAGTCCTGCCCAGAAGGGGACCATAGATAGCCTATTATGGGTTCTCAAACCTATCCTCTGGCACTACTGACAGGCCAGGATTTGACTATTTCCAGCTTGAGAACAAAATAATTAAAGGATAAACTTTTTAAGTATATATTGTAATGTTTTTCTGTTCAGTAAAACAAGAGTACACTCCTGCTGAATATTTTTATTAAAAAAAAAAAGTTTAAAGCTCAAACCTATTTTTAAAATGAAACTGAAAGTTCCTAATGCAGTCGCCAGGTGGTACTGCTCCTATAACTTACTATTCAGAGCTGTAGTTTATGACTGTATGCACTAAGGCGTGATAAAGAGGTGACAACATGGAGATACCTTCTTCAGTGATATCACTTCTCCAGTTCCTATGGAGCCAATGCAATAAGGTTTGTCCAACTTTTGGAGATCTTAGTGCATTGACTCTATAGAATAACAAAGGAACTGGAGAAGTCATATCGCTGGGGAGCTATCACCCATTTATCACCTCTTTATCACTCCTTACTGCATAACCCCTCCCCTTCTCTTCCATTGTGGAAAAAAATATGATTGGGAAACTAGTTGTTACCACTGCCAACAGTTATAAATTAATAAGCTGTGATTGCTTTTGGATAAAAACATGTCCAAGCCAGTTCAGTAACCTTATTTTGTTTAACATGAAAATAATTACGATATCTATTTAGTCATAAAAAGATTATTCCTTCTTTAAACACTTAAGGATCAGATGTATTGCTCAACCTTCTGGTCCTTAAGCGGTTGATAAAAGGCTCAGTCATTTTCATTCACTCATCTGAGCTCAATCTGGGAAAGGCTAAATACATACAGTCGTATGCACAAGAGAAAAGAGGGCACCAAATATCTTACAGTGCTATTGTGTGATATGAGGCTGCATATTCCTCATATTGCACAACAGCACTATATGTTGTTTGGAGCCTCAGATACTGGCATAGCTCTGACATAGCTGACAACTGTCCAGATTTACGCGGGACAGTCCAGATTTTGGGGCCCAAACACGCTGTCCTGCCACATTAACACTATGTCCCGCTTTCCTGGCTGCTGCTCTGCTTCCCAGTTATGCCCGGGTCGCTTCAGCAGCCTTTTAATTCATGTCACTCAGCCACCTTGTGTTGAGCTGCACATGCATGTCACACTTCATATATGCGCATGCGCACACACACTCACGCAGTGTACTCTGTATTCCACCCTTGGTCTCCTCTAAGTAAGTTCTCCTCTGTAGCTGCATGCACAACTTGGTCTGAGGAGCATGCAGATGTTGAGCCATTGAACACAACATCATCATGCCAGATCATCAGTCATCAGTAGTGATGAGCGAGCACCCCAATGCTCGGGTGTTCGGGTGCTCTGACCGAGCACCCCCTGAGGCTCGAGTGCTCGGCCGAGCACCCGAGCCCCATTGAAGTCAATGGGAGGACTCGAGCATTACACCAGGCACCCCCTGCTCTGATGAGGGGAGGGTGCCTGGTCCATAGGAAAAGGGCAGAAAATGATGGAAACACCACAGAAATGGTTCAGGGACAGCATAGGGAGGATGTCTGGATGCATCTTGGACTCCAACATCGCTGCTGGGAACGATCTTTCGCCCGTAGTACGCCATTTTTACAGACTGACCATAAAACACACAAAAAGGAAAATAAAAACGACTTTAGGCGAAAAATTGTTACCAAACAATATTTGCTGTATATTTACTTGTATATCATCTGCAAATTATCCCAAAAATTTCCTTGATTTTCGGAAGTGAGGCCATGATTAAGAGGGAAACGTGCGCAGAGGCAAATTCTCCCAAAAATTTCCTTGATTTTCAGAACTGAGGCCATGATTAAGAGGGAAACGTGCACAGAGGCAAATTCTCCCAAAAATTTCCTTGATTTTCAGAACTGAGGCCATGATTAAGAGGGAAACGTGCACAGAGGCAAATTCTCCCAAAAATTTCCTTGATTTTATTGAACTGAGGCCATGATTAAGAGGGAAACGTGCGCTGAGCCGACCATCTAAAACATTATGGGTGAGGGTCTGCTGCAGAGCTGACCATCCTAAACATTATATGCGAAGGCCCGCTAGTGAGCTGACGCTATAAAACATTATATGAGAGGGCCCGCTAGAGAGCTGACCCAATAAAACATTATATGAGAAGGCCCGCTGGTGAGCTGACCTATATAAAAATTGGCAAACAGGGCCCGCTGGTGAGCTGGCCCTATATAAAAATTATATCACAGGGCCCGCTGGTGAGCTGGCCCTATATAAAAATTATAGCACAGGGCATATGGAAGAGGAGGAGGAGGATGAGAAGATTAAGAGTCAACCATATACCCGTTTTTTGGGTGGAAGGGGTGAATGGGAATACAGAGTATTCACATCATTGTAAATAACATATATAAAGTGAGTTTATGTTCCCCCGGGGCTTTCCTCCAGTGGAGTGGAGAAGTCAGGGGAAATCCAGGCCTTGTTCATTTTTATAAGTGTCAACCTATCAGCATTGTCGGTGGAAAGGCGGATACGCTTATCTGTTATGATGCCACCAGCAGCACTAAATACCCGCTCAGACAGAACGCTGGCGGCAGGGCAGGCCAGCACCTCCAAGGCGTAGAGTGCCAGTTCATACCACGTGTCCAGCTTGGACACCCAGTAGTTGTAAGGCACAGAGGGATCATTGAGGACGCTGACACGGTCTGCTACGTACTCCTTCACCATCTTCCAAAACTTTTCCCTCCTTGTGACACTAGGCTGCGCATCAGGGTGAGGGTGCTGGCGGGGTGTCATGAAAGTGTCCCACGCCTTGGAGAGTGTTGCCCTGCCTTTGTCGGAACTGCTGTGTGCTCCCCTTTTCTCCCCTTCTCGGTTGGCCAAGGTAGCACGTACTCTGCCGCCAGCGTTGTCAGATGGAAAATTTTGGAGCAATTTTTCGACAAGAACCTTCTGGTATTGCAACATTTTGCTTGTCCTCTCCACCGGAGGAATGAGAGATGAGAAATTCTCTTTGTAGCGGGGGTCCAGAAGGGTGAACACCCAGTAATCCGTGTTGTCTAAAATGCGTATAACGCGTGGGTCACGGGAAAGGCAGCCTAACATAAAGTCAGCCATGTGTGCCAGAGTACCAACAGTCAAGATTTCGCTGTCCTCACCAGGAGGATGACTCTCAATATCCTCATCCTCTTCCTCCTCTTCTGCCCACCCACGCTGAAGAGATGGAACTAAAGTTCCATGGCTACCCTCTGTAGCGGAGGCAACCGTGTCTTCCTCCTCCTCCTCCTCCTCCTCCTCCGCCTCCTCCAATTGTCGCTGAGAAGACGAAGTGAGGGTGCTCTGGCTATCACCTTGTGTAAGCTCTTCCTCCCCCATTTCCACCTCTTCCACATGCAAAGCGTCGGTTTTAATTGTGAGCAGCGAGCGTTTCAGTAGACACAGAAGTGGGATGGTTACACTGATAATAGCGTTATCGCCGCTCACCATCTGTGTCGATTCCTCAAAATTGCGTAAAACCTCGCAGAGGTCTGACATCCATTCCCACTCCTCACTTCTGATTGCAGGAAGTTGAACGGAGAGGCGACGACCGTGTAACAGCTGGTACTCCACTACTGCCCTCTGCTGCTCACAAAGCCGGGCCAACATGTGGAAGGTGGAGTTCCAGCGCGTGCTCACGTCACACAGCAGCCGGTGAGCTGGCAATTGTAAGCGCTGCTGCAGCTTCAACAGGCCGGCTGAAGCTGTTGATGACTTACGGAAATGTGCACACACGCGGCGCACCTTGGTCAAGAGATCATGCACATTGGGGTAGGTTTTTAGAAATCGCTGCACCACTAAATTAAATACATGCGCTAGGCATGGTACGTGTGTGAGCTTGCCGAGCTCCAAAGCCGCCACCAAGTTACGCCCATTATCACACACAACCATGCCTGGTTGCAGGTTGAGTGGCGAGAGCCACTGCTCGGTCTGGTGACTAATCCCCTGCAACAGCTCTGAGGCCGTGTGCTGTTTGTCCCCAAGGCAGATCAGCTTCAGCACGGCCTGTTGACGCTTCCCCACTGCAGTGCTACACTGCTTCCAGCTACTGGCTGATGGGGGAGTGGCGGTGTGTGTAGAGAATTCGGAGGTGGAAACGGAGGAGGAGGAGCCAATAACGTAGGTGCTGGTGGAAACCCTGATGGAGGTAGGGCCCGCAATCCTCGGCGTGGGTAGCACCCGTGCCATCCCAGGGTCCGAGTCGCTCCCAGCCTCCACGTAGCGTCCCTGGCCACAAGCACTTGTCCATGTGTCAGTCGTTAAGTGGACCTTCCCAGTAACTGCGTTGGTCAGGGCACGGGTGATGTTACGGGACACATGGTGGTGTAATGCGGGGATGGCACACCGGGAAAAGTAGTGGCGGCTGGGGACCGCGTACCGAGGGACAGCTGCTGCCATCAGGCTGCGGAAGGACTCAGTGTCCACAAGCCTAAATGGCAGCATTTCGATGGCCAGTAATTTTGAAAGGTGTGAGGTTAGTGCTATGGCCTGTGGGTGGGTGGCTGGGTACTTTCTCTTGCGCTCAAATGCCTGGGGTAACGACATTTGGACGCTGTGCTGGGACAGGGAAGTGGATGTGGTCGCTGATGGTGCTTCAGATGCTACAGGTGCAGGGCGGGAGGTATGCGGGCCTGCGCCTTCGACAGGCGATTGGCCGGCACCGAAAACAGGGGAAGAGGAGGCAGTGGTGTGGCCTGCAGACACAGATGGGCGATCCAGGCGTTCCTCCCACTTACTACGGTGCTTGGATGCCATGTGTCGGATCATGCTGGTGGTGGTGAGGTTTCTAGTGTTCATGCCTCGGCTCATTCTGGTGTGGCACAGGTTGCAAACTACAATTCTTTTGTCGTCCGCACTTTCCTTAAAAAAACGCCATACCGCGGAACACCTACCCCTTGGCAAGGTAGATTTACGCAAGGGGGTGCTCCGTGGAACATTTGCGGGCCGGTTTGGTGCGGTCCGCCTTCTTTCTGTAGCCACACCACTGCCTCTTCCAGCCTGTTGCGGTGCTGCAGATGGCTCACCCTCAGGACTGCTGTCATCGCTCGGCTCTACACCTTCCCAGGTGGGGTCAGTCACCTCATCGTCCACCAAGTCCTCCTCCACTTCCTCACTCTGATCATCCTCCTCAAGTCTTGATCCCACCACATACTCAGTCATTGACAACTGTATAACATTCTCCTCAACAAGGTCTTGAGACGGAAATAGTGGTTGATTTAATGGCAACTGTGTCTCATCATCATCATCATCATCCACTACTTCCTTTGACCTTAAATGCCGTTCACATCTGTCATCTTCTTGTGATTGGGTAGCCTCTAGAGGTTGTGAATCAGGGCACAAGATGTCATGTTCCTCTGCAAGCGTGCTTGGAGAGAGGGTCAAATGAAGGATTGGTGATGAGACGAGCTCCTCACTATATCCCAGTGTGGGATCACTTCTTTGACCAGACCGTGTATGGTGGGAGGAAGGATGATCAGAGTGAGGATTATGTTGACCAGACTCTTGGCTACTGAGAGTGGACTTAGTGGAAGACAGGGTGGTGCTTAACCGACTGGAAGCAGTATCAGCTGTCATCCAACCGACCACCTGTTCACAGTGGTCGGACCTCGAGAGTGATGTCCTGCGACGCCCTGTAAAATTACACATGAAGCTAGGTATGGTGGATGTCTTTCTTTCTTGTGCTCTGGCACCAGGCACAGTTTCTCCGCGTCCTGACCCGCGCCCTGAACTTTCAGGATCACGTCCACTTCCCCGTCCCTTTTTACCCGCCTTCTTCATCTTACACAGAATATGTGACTTTAATATTTGAGTTTGAAAACTTAACAGTATTTCTTATTATTCTGCAACTGTACAGAGTACACAGAATAGGCTGCTAAACGGCGGTGAAACACACTGAATGGAATATGTGACTTTAATATTTGAGTTTGAAAACTTAACAGTATTTCTTATTATTCTGCAACTCTGCAGAGTACACAGAATAGGCTGCTAAACTGCGGTGAAACACACTGAATGGAATATGTGACTTTAATATTTGAGTTTGAAAACTTAACAGTATTTCTTATTATTCTGCAACTGTACAGAGTACACAGAATAGGCTGCTAAACTGCGGTGAAACACACTGAATGGAATATGTGACTTTAATATTTGAGTTTGAAAACTTAACAGTATTTCTTATTATTCTGCAACTGTACAGAGTACACAGAATAGGCTGCTAAACGGCGGTGAAACACACTGAATGGAATATGTGACTTTAATATTTGAGTTTGAAAACTTAACAGTATTTCTTATTATTCTGCAACTGTACAGAGTACACAGAATAGGCTGCTAAACTGCGGTGAAACACACTGAATGGAATATGTGACTTTAATATTTGAGTTTGAAAACTTAACAGTATTTCTTATTATTCTGCAACTCTGCACAGTACACAGAATAGGCTGCTAAACGGCGGTGAAACACACTGAATGGAATATGTGACTTTGATATTTTAGTTTGAAGACTTAACAGTATTTCTTCCTATTCTGCAACTCTGCACAGTACACAGAATAGGCTGCTAAACTGCGGCGAAGCACACTGAATGGAATATGTGACTTTGATATTTTAGTTTGAAGACTTAACAGTATTTCTTCCTATTCTGCAACTCTGCACAGTACACAGAATAGGCTGCTAAACGGCGGTGAAACACACTGAATGGAATATGTGACTTTAATATTTGAGTTTGAAAACTTAACAGTATTTCTTATTATTCTGCAACTGTACAGAGTACACAGAATAGGCTGCTAAACGGCGGTGAAACACACTGAATGGAATATGTGACTTTAATATTTGAGTTTGAAAACTTAACAGTATTTCTTATTATTCTGCAACTGTACAGAGTACACAGAATAGGCTGCTAAACTGCGGTGAAACACACTGAATGGAATATGTGACTTTAATATTTGAGTTTGAAAACTTAACAGTATTTCTTATTATTCTGCAACTGTACAGAGTACACAGAATAGGCTGCTAAACTGCGGTGAAACACACTGAATGGAATATGTGACTTTAATATTTGAGTTTGAAAACTTAACAGTATTTCTTATTATTCTGCAACTGTACAGAGTACACAGAATAGGCTACTAAACGGCGGTGAAACACACTGAATGGAATATGTGACTTTAATATTTGAGTTTGAAAACTTAACAGTATTTCTTATTATTCTGCAACTGTACAGAGTACACAGAATAGGCTGCTAAACTGCGGTGAAACACACTGAATGGAATATGTGACTTTAATATTTGAGTTTGAAAACTTAACAGTATTTCTTATTATTCTGCAACTGTACAGAGTACACAGAATAGGCTGCTTAACGGCGGTGAAACACACTGAATGGAATATGTGACTTTAATATTTGAGTTTGAAAACTTAACAGTATTTCTTATTATTCTGCAACTGTACAGAGTACACAGAATAGGCTGCTAAACTGCGGTGAAACACACTGAATGGAATATGTGACTTTAATATTTGAGTTTGAAAACTTAACAGTATTTCTTATTATTCTGCAACTCTGCACAGTACACAGAATAGGCTGCTAAACGGCGGTGAAACACACTGAATGGAATATGTGACTTTAATATTTAAGTTTGAAAACTTAACAGTATTTCTTCCTATTCTGCAACTCTGCACACTACACAGAATGTGCTGCTAAACTGCGGCGAAGCACACTGAATGGAATATGTGACTTTGATATTTTAGTTTGAAGACTTAACAGAATGTGCTCTAATCTGCAACTTTGCACACTAAACAGAATGTGCTCTAATCTGCAACTTTGCACACTAAACAGAATGTGCTCTAATCTGCAACTTTGCACACTAAACAGAATGTGCTCTAATCTGCAACTGTGCACACTAAACAGAATGTGCTCTAATCTGCAACTTTTCACACTAAACAGAATATTTTTTTTTTTTTTTTTTTTGTTTTTTTCCCCCCACACAAAATAACCTGCTGCCCCCACACACAGTAGTCCTAAAAAGGACTTTTGGTTCTTTTTTTTCACAATTTTTTTTTTTCCTCCCTACACTGCCTTTCCCTTCCTATCCTCAGCTCTCCCTGGCTCAGACTGAGCCGAACTCGATGGTCAGGTGCTATACAGCACCCGACCACGGGTTCTGGCCAGCCAATCAGTGTAATGCCAGCAGCCAACATGGCTGCTGGCATTACACCGATGTCAGAGCCTCCCTGCACGTTTATTGGCTGCGCAGCAGCCGCAAAACGTGCGGGGAGGAGACCCGAACATGGCGGGCGAGCACATGCGGTACTCGTACGAGTACCGCCATGTGCCGAGCAGAGCGATGCTCGAGCCGATCCGAGCATCGGCCGAGCATGCTCGCTCAACACTAGTCATCAGCTTATCGCATTCATTTTTTGGCAATTCCAACAGATTTTTCAACCAGCCCGTTGAACTGTGAAAAATGAGGACTAGATGTAGTATGTACAAAGTCCCACTCTTTGGCAAACTTTCTGAAGCTGGCATTTGCAAACTGTGGGTCACTGTCAGTAAATACTTTGTGAGGTACACCATGTCTCGAAAAGACTGACTTCATGCATCAAATCACATTCTCAGATGATGTTGACCTCAATCCACATACTTCTGGATACAAGGAATAGTAATCCATGATGATGACAAAATCTGTGTTGTTACATGTAAACAGATCAACACCGACCTTTTGATATGGCCTATCAAGAACTGGATGTGGCTGCAATGGTTCTCTTGCATTGCTCATCTGGTACTTCAAACATGTAGAACAGGAGGACACTATGTCAGAAATATCTTGGCTCATTCGTGGCCAAAACATTACTTCTCTCACCCTTTTCCTACATGTCTCAATGCCTAAGTGACCTTCATGAATCTTTTCCAGCATAAGCTTTCATAGACTGTGTGAATTCACTATCTTGCTGCCTTTGAATATAATACCATCAACCACAGTCAGTTCAGCTCTGCATTTCCAGTATTCTTGTACTCCAGTTATGCAACTCTGTTTGACATCCAGTTAAAATAGCAAGTTTGATTTTTTCCAGTGTAGCATCTTTTTATGTCTCTTGATGGATCAGCTGCATCTTCACATCAGAGATAGGCATATCTGATGTAATCATATCTACATAAGCCTGAATTTTTTCAGCTACCTTGTCATTTGCAACAGCTGTTTGATCCACTGCTCTGAATAATGTATCAGCTGTATCCATACGTTTTCCTGGTGTGTGTGTCACCTTTAGGGTATAGTGTTGCAATTTGATAATCATTTTCTGAATCCTCTGAGGACAATCATTAAGAGACTTTGTGAATAATGCTATCAGTGGCTTGTGATCAGTTTCAACATTTACATTGAAACAAACTGATGAAATCTCTCCCATGCAAACATAATACTGGGAAGTTCTTTCTCTATCTGAGCATATCTTGTCTCAGCACTGGTCATGGAGCGGGAAGCATATGCTACTGGTTGCCAGTTGCTATCATGTTCTTGTAGTAGAACTGCAAACAGTCCTGTTTGTGATGCATCAGATGGTATCTTAATGGGTTTGGCTGGATCATAGACCTTTAACACTGGCCCATGCGTAAGCACTTTCTTTAAGTGTTGCCACGCTGTTTCTTGATCATGATTCCAGTCCCATGCATTTTTCTATTCAAGTTATCATCTCAGAGGAGCTATCTTCTCAGACAGGTTGGGAATTAACTTTCCCATGTAGTTGACCATGCCCATAAACCTCTGCACATCCTTTTTGGTTTGCAGTCTCTGCTTGTTTTCAATTGTAGATATCTTCATGGGATCAGGTCTGACCCCTTCATTGCTGATGATGTCTCCAACAAACTTTCTTTTACTCCTAATTTACATTTGTCTTTGTCTAGTTTCAAGTTTGCTTGTCTAGTAGCTTCTAGAACTTGTCTGAGTAGAGAATCATATTCTTCTTTAGAAGTTCCCCATATGATAATGTCATCCATGGATGTGTCCACACCTTCAATTTGTTCGTATATCATGTGAATGGTTTTGTGATACACTTATGGGGCAGATGCAATGCCAAAAGGTAATCTCAAGAATCTGTATCTGGCACATGGTGTGTTGAATGTACACAATTTTGAGCTGGCTTCATCAAATTTCAATTGCCAAAATCCTGAGGAAGCATCCAATTTACTGAAATATTTAGCATTTACAAATTGTGACATGATCTCTTCACAATTAGGTAATTTAAAATGTTCTCTTTTTATTGATTTATTTAAATCATAAGGATCTAGGCAAATCCATAATTTTCCATTTTTCTTGTCCACTATCACAAGAGAATTCACCCACTCAGTTGTTCATCCACTTTTTTAATGACTCCCTGGCTTTCCATTCTATCAAGCTTTTCTTTGAACTGGTCTTGCAGTGCAAATGGTACTTTCCTGCAGGGGTGTACTACTGGCGGTACTGTTTTGTCTATCCTGATGGTGTGTTCACCTGGTAGACAACCAAGCCCTTTGAATAAATCACTGTATTCTTCCATCAAACTGTCATATGCAGAATTACTTTCAGTCTCAAGCACGATTACTCTTTTCACTAGGTTCAGTCTCTCACAACATGATAAGCCTAATATTGCTTGAACATTCTTTTGGACCACAATGAATGAAAGAGCATGCACTTCATTTTTATACTTTTACCACACATTTACCTTTTACTGGTATAGTTGCAACAGAGTATCCTGTAACTCTGATATTAGTCTCCTGCAGTACTGGTCTTGGCTTCAACAGATTGAACTCAGTCTCTGATATCACATTAACTTGAGCTCCAGTATCTAACTTATATGGCATTTTAATGTTATGCACCTTCAGTATGAGGATTCAATACTTTTGTGCTTGCTCATTCTGTAGCAGTGTATCTACATGGAATTCATCCACAGCATTTTCATTCAGCATGTGCACTTTACTCTGATTTTATGCTTTTGCAGCATCTTGATTTAGTTTACCACATTTATTACAGTTCTGTCCATATGCAGGGCATTTCTTTGATGAATGTTCAGTTCCACACCGATTACAAGGCTTTTGTGTTTTATCTAAATCTAATCTTTTTCTTTTTGCTGATTGATCCTGTTTTTTCACAGTATTTCTCTTTTGCTCACACTTTCTCAACTGGTCTACAGCACATGTTTCATTAATGAGCTCTTTGGCCTGTGACTTCACAGTTTCAGCAGCTCTACACAAGGCTAAGGCCTTTTCTAGATCCAGGTCTTGCTCTCTAAGCAGCCTCTCCCTCAGCATATTATCTAGTATACCACATACAAATCTGTCTTTTATCAAGGAATTTGTTAACTCTCTAAATTCACATGTTTTACTGCAGTTCCTCAGCTCTGTCACATATTGATCAATTGATTCTCCAGGCTTCTGCATACATGTGCCTTTCATATGTAACATTTCTTTTAGGTATGCAATATTCTTCAAACATCCATTTTTGGCTTTAATTTTAGGTTATCTCCTTCTGGAAACACAAAGTTATTGTACACTTCCAGTGCTTCTTCACCCATTACATGCAGAAACAGTGACGCTTTCATTTTTTCACCTTTTCTGTCAACATCAATGGCAGAGAGATATAACTCAAACCTCTATTTAAATATCCTCCAATTTTCAGCAACATTCCCAGTCAACTGAAGTTTTGGTGGGGGTTGAAGGCCTTCCATGCTGCTTCTTATCCTGATTCTGAAGGCTTTTTTCTCAGCAAAAATAGCAGACTTGCAGCACAACAAACTCTGGAGTATTCTCTGTCTTCAACCCAGCACTTCTGACGCCATGTTTTGCTTTGTGGGTTCTAATATAATAATACAAACAGACACACAGGTCTTCTTATCTTAGCTTTTACTTGTATGCAACTTGCAGACAACTCTGAACAACCCATCTAAACCAGGTTTGTTACCACTGAGCATGAATACACTACTGAGCATGCTCAGCTTCTTAAAGCAACATAGCCACATAATTAGGGTTGCCACCCAGCCGGTATTTTACCGGCAGGCCGGTAAAAAGCTGGCTTCTGTCCAATGTTAAGTCTATGGAGGGAATGCCATGGCCGGTATTTTTTTGAAGAAAAGGTGGCAACCCTACACATAATATAATACTTATACAAATATCATTAGAGTGTGTATATAAGTGTATCTCCATAGATATAAAACTCAATTTGATGTTTGTTTAAATGTCAGTATGTGTTTATAAATTAGTTTGAGTAAATGCAAGTAATTTTATTAAGGTGTCAGTAGTTCATTAAGTCACGGTAATGCCCCACCCACCAGCCAAGCCCCCAGAAACACCACTTAAAACAAAAGTGTCCTTCTTTGGCCATGTGAAATGTTGGGAGGTATGGCTCTGCACTGTGTACATAGATCACCTGATGTTGCCTCTGTATTGTGCACATTGCTCAGCTTATCCTTGACTCTGTAGTGGCTGGGAGCTTTGCATGTGTCCTTGTTCTTAAAGGGATAGTAAAGTTTCAAGATAAAAGCAGCTCCAATTATTCTTCATAGTATTTGGGCCATGGAGAGTGTTATTTCAATACTGTCAGAGTTGTAGTTCAAGAGTAACTGTAATGATAAAGCTTCCCTCTCCCACCCCTTTTACTGATGTAACACTTATCCCCTCAGAACACAAAGGTGGTGTCCAGAGAGGGACAGTCTTCAATTAGCATAAGGAAAAAACCTGTGAAGGGGGGGCAGGGTTTTCATTGTTCTCACAGTAAAAAGATTGTCACTTGCTGTGAGCTGTCTGGTCTCATCTGAGGGGAGATGGCTTTTACTACAACTCTGACAGTATTGAAATAACACTCTCCATGGCCCAAATACTATGAAGATTAATTGGAGCTGCTTTTATTTTGAAACATTACTATCCCTTTAAGTACTCCCTGGCATGACTTCAATCTCTGAATAGTGAATTGGTTTTCCATTAACCCTTTGAGTGCCGAACAGGTGTGCAGTACTCTGTTAAGAGTTAAAGGAGGACTGCTGCTATTGTATGTGCTGAAGTCTGAGGGAGAACACTTTCTGGTCCCTTTTCCTTCTCCAAAATATCACCTGCTTTATGTCAACATCATATGCTAATGATGATCAATGTCTCTCCCCCAACACTTTCATATTTCATTCTTACTGCATATGTTAATGTGTGTAGAATTCTCCATTTTTACATGATCTCCACAAAAATTACCTTTACCATTGCATCAAACCTTATTGCATCTCCCCACAGGTCTAGTTGATATTTTGAACATCCAGCTGTTGGATACTACAAACCCCACCATACCCATCCAGCCAACAGTGTTTTTTTCCCTTTCATTTTTGTTTAACACCTTAAGGACCAGCGGTCCAGGGAAGTTACCTTCCCTTAAGGACTGCTCTGATCCTTGCCGACGTGCCGGTACACGGGACCTGTTACGCGTACCTGCGTACGGCTTTGAGGCCTAAGAGAGACTGCTCCAGTCTTGGAGCGGTCAATTTTAGGCCCCGTTTTACTTACAGCGCTCCCTGTTGAGCGCTGTAAGTAAAAAGTATGTGACATGCTATGACCATCACTGGTCCTTAAGGGTATAAGGACCGTGACGGTCATAGTACGTCACATAGTCCTTAAAGGGTTAAACATTTGCTGCAAACTTTTTTTTTCATTTATTAAACTCACAAATGCTAGAGCGGTCTCCAACAAATTGTGAAACAATTACTGCTGTAAAGCAAGGGTTAATGGTATTTATTTTTGTGGTGGCACTCTAACTTACATTCATTTGTTCATGTAACATTATACATCTTTCATTAGACATCAAACTGGAAAACAAGAATCCCTGTTTTGGTGAAAATCTCAACTTTTGTATTAATGGACACTGTATATTTCATCCATACCTCAACACACCTCAATGCAGGTACAGTATGTACAAACGTAAATGATATATAAAATAAGTAGGCATTGAAAACTAACACTCAAAGTAACAAGGACACCCAGTTTAAGGAAAACTAACAGCTAAGTATTAAAAAGGTTTATATAGCACATCTAGTCTGCACATTTTTCCTACTGTAAAAACCTCAAACCTTATTTGATCCTTGGTTTTGTCTTATGTTCAGGACAGCCTTATGCCTATCCCATGCATGTCTACATTTTGTCACTGTATTAACTTCTACCACTTATGTAGGTAGGCTGTTCCACTTATCTACTACCCTCTCAGTGAAGTAAAACTTTCTTACATTACGTCTAAACCTGTGTCCCTCTAGTTTTAGACTATGGCCTCTTGTCCTAACATTTTTACTCCTTTGAGATTTACTTCCCACCTGCACTTTGTTGAATTGCTTAGCAATGCTTTGAACATACCTTCTTGCACACACAAAGGTTTAAAGAGGCAGTAATATTTCAGATTTTCTGTTATATATCTTACAGTATATGATTTACACGTTGACTGATACCAGTCACTCACTATAAAACACTTTCATTCATGAGAAATCTTTATTTTAAATCCCCTCTCCTGCCTGTTTCACTCAGAAGGAGCTCACACTGTTCAACTGAACAAACACTGCCCACAGAGCTGGGATAACTAAGGCAAAGCAATACAGAGTTCAAGGGAGATTTGTTCGAGGGAGATACTGAACCCTTTCAAAGCGTTCAGCTCAAGGGAGATATTTGTTCCAGAGATATACTGAGCCCTTTCACAGAGTCATGAAAACTAACTACAGTAAAAAGGCTTGGTGAAAGCACTGAAATGAGGGAAATACCTTTGTCTGAATGTCAATTAGGGTTACCAAAGCTTCCTCAGTTCTGCGAGCATTTCTGGTCTATCAACCTGAGTCAACTCCTTCTGAATAAAGGAAGGGATGTCCCTAAAATGTATTGGGTTGGAGTATGGGGTGGGGTAAATTTAAAATATAGATTTCTCAAGAATTGTTTTATAAAGAGTAAATCATATCAGTCACTCTGTTTCATCATATAATGTAAGATAAAAACAAAATCTGAAATACTACTATATCTATAACCGGAAAAGTAACTTATTTAAGTCCCTTGGTTACATTTCTATACAGCTCATCATGTCAAGTGTTCGTTTGACCTTAATTTGACCTCTTTAGCACATAGGTAGACAACCTTTATCTCTCCAGGGGTGAGATGCACTAAGGGGTGATGATAGAGTGATATGTGATGTATGGCAAGTACATTGCCTTGGTGATGGAGACACACATGGCCATATGCACTAAGAGAAGGGAGGCATGGGATGGGGAGAATCTTCACACTGGTATGGAGGATTGTTGTACTGTTGGCATTGTGGAAGGGATGTCCTACCTTACACATCACCAGCAATTTGGCAATTCTGAAGTATGAGTGCATTATCTCTGCTACCCCACGGAGAGATCAGAGAGGATATACTCAGACTTCAGCACTGCAAATAGCACCACAAACCCTTTCAGTGCTTATGGATGTGCATTGCATACCCCTGTGGCACTGAAAGAGTTAAAAGCTACACTATCATCAACAAGTCGTGTTTGCCTCATATACATGTGTACAGTAATTTACTTTATTTTCCTGACTATAAAGCAACGGGATAAAACTTCCATGTTTAGTTGTCAACTTGGACTGGGCGATATTATGCAGGTCAAATATGTCCCAATATATGAATACTAGTGTAAAAGCCAGTCTACACGGGCCAGGGTCTGGGTGATGTTAACCCTTTGAGTGCCAGAGGGGTACATAAAGCATTGCAATGCGTTGAGTACCCCTCTGGTACTCAAAGGGTTAAGAGGCCGGTCCTGTTCTGTGTCCTGCTGCCGACACAGTCATGCACTGTAGAGACCGGCAGAAAGCACAGAATGTTCCCAGCACAGAACTCCCATCATTCTGTGCATTCGGGCAGTCTGTACTGCTCATGACAGCTTCTGACAAACATCCTAGCAATTTATTATATAGGATTGTTGCTCTAAAGGTCAACAAACAGTTAAATATCCCCTGCATATGTCATTCATGGCAGGACAACAACCACATGTAAAATGAAAATATACAAAGCCTACTGTGATTTGTATATACACAAAATAGTGCAGAACCCTCATTTATAGTCTATATTTGATTACTCTGTTCTCCAATGACACACACTGTGCAAAACTTCTTGTGGGCTAACAGATATGTAACAGCATATGTGCATTATGTAAGGTTGCCTTCACTTGGTCTGTCACTGGTGCACAAAAAATCCCTCTGCCAGAGGAGACTCTGCTTGATGAAGCATCAGCTGCCATCACCTCACCTCGCCAGCTTACACAGTGTGCCTGGCTATTTGGGGGGATGTGACTTTGCCAAATGGTACAGCACATTCTCCTTCTCTGCCCTTCACCCCTTTGCCCTCCTCTTATCCTTACCTGTCCCTAACCACCCTTTCAATCCTTAATAATGCCCTTTCCACAGTCCCCTTCATCCTTTCACCTGTCCACCCCCTCCCACCTGCATTCCTCCTTCAAATACACCTGTCTTCTTGCTATTACTCATAGAAATTATGTTATTGACAGGATGTGCTAGAGCAGGGGAGGTGGGGCCACAGGGTTCCATAAAGTAGCGCAGAGCAGTTGCTGAGATACTACAATTATACACCGGGAGAAGAACCAGGAATATCAGGAACCAATCACATAATGTTAACCTAAAAGTGGACATTCTGGATAAAACTAACAGCACTATAGGGGGCAAATACAAGTTTTCACTTTTAACTGGACATTTAGCTCCTTGAATGCCAGAAAGTTTTCTTTGCAAAGTATACTAGACCTTGTCCTCTGTAATGTGCAGTAATAATTAACATTTGTTGCACTTCACAGTTTCTGAATTGAAATTAATTTTTTCCTCTCACACAGGTGTCCATCTGATTATACAGGCGAAAGATGTCAACACTTGGTGTTACCAAATAGGCTCTCTATAAATGATGTATCGGTATATATTGCCATTGGAATAGGTGTGGGGTTGTTGCTCTGTGGAATTATCATCTTCATTTGGTGCTACAAGGAAAAAAGGTAGGTGGGAACACATGTACATATATATGTATATTTTAACACACATGCGCTTTAGGTCCTGTTTTCTGCCTGGGTATATGTGATGTCGCGTGTATGGCGTATAGTCTCCTGCACACTCAGGACTTCAAAATTAAAGAAACAGTGAATCTTATTGATCAACATTTTGGTAACATAGTTAGCAACCTTCCGACTAAATATAGAAGGCTAGGGGGGGTGGGTTTGGAAGTACTCACTCTTCTACTAGAAGGGCTCAGGTGCACAATCCCTGACAGAATGGGTATACACATAAAGGAGAAGGGCAGTAACAGTGGCTTGATAAAGATTTATTGTTCAATCAAGGCAAAAACATGGTCAAAATTTCAGTCCGGCATGTACTGAACTATAAATCTCTCTTTATCAAGTCCCACTGGTGCTGACCTCCTCTTTTTTTTGTGTATATATGTATATATAATTATACTCTCGACTGCACTCTCCTCTCTCCAATGCACCCGGTGCTCAGTCCACATTAAAGGTAATATCACTGCTGAGAAACGGTTAATTTTAAAGTTATTGAAGTTTACATATTTGATTTTTTTTATTAAAACTGTCAACTGATGTTCATCATTCTGGTTTATGCACTGAATTGAGATGAAAATTCCCATGTTACTCTATGGATGGATCTTATACACTGAGCTCTCCCGTACTTGAGAGATCTTCATGTATAGGCTTATTACAATTACAGAGGAACTGGAAAGTTTATTACATTGGATGATTTTCTCACTTTTACCATATATTTATCTCACCTTAGTGCACCCCCCTCCCCGGTATCCAAACAGTTATTCTATTGCATGCTAGAGGAGACGTGATTCACTGGCTGCAGTTCTCTTCAGAATGTGATAGTATCAGCTTTATCCTTTTGTGACAATGTAAACTGATATAAATTTTGAATAAATTATTTGTCACCAGTGGGACAACCCTTGCTTTACTCAACAGGAATAGCTCTTAAATATATTTTTGTTTGTTTCTTTGCTTTCATAATAAAATTTTACTGATCATTTAAAAACTTTGGTGGACATTAATTAAAATGAGAATACATCATGCTTTTCCAAAGGAGTGATGAGCCAGCTTCAAAATCTTACAATAGTTACACAGGAACCCTAGAAATTAGCTAAAGTGTTTGACTGATAAATAGTTTCTAGCAATCTCTTAATGCCAAGATAGTTTAAAATGTTTTGTAAAGGTCACACAAATGATAGTACATTCTTTTAGAAAAACCTAATGTTCAAATTTCCAGCCAATGATTTACTAACATTTCTTGGAGCAAATTAGAAGCTGCTGAGATCTACTGTTCATGACATAATACATGAAATGAATTTAAAGGTTTAGGCAAGATTTACAACAACCTGATAAGCCATGTGATAGTATACTAGTTATACATAATTGTTTTTTGGCAGTATGATATAATACATACTATCTTTGTTCATTACATACTTTTGTAGTTACGTAAAAGGTTATGTTGAAGAAACATGTATAACGCAGGTTAACATGTTAATTGCTTTTGGTAGGTTAGTCATGACATTTTAGTGATATTGATCTAGACAGAAATATGGGCCAATTATGACGATAAAGATAATACAAATCCCTCAGTGCACAACTCCCTTTGGGCTTGACTCCACTTTATGCATTACTAGTGCTCCATGAAGCCAGTTTGAACCATCAGCACTTATAAGAGCAGCGGAATATTACATTAGTACATGTTCCAGGTTTTAAACATGAGATCTGGGATTAAGCCCCCTCTGCTCAGCCAGTAACTCGCAGCAGACAAGCAATCCAGATGTGGGATATCCTTGCACTGTTAAATGAGCAAGTACATCTCTATTGAAAAATATGAAACTATCTAACAATAACACATGACATTTTTCCTTGATTCACCTTTTAGTGAATAAATCTCTTAGGCCCTTATGCTGAAAAGTGAGGTAATTTGGGGGCAAACCAATTGTAATCATCTTCATTGATTTAAATGAGGCATTAACTCTTTGAATGCTAGAAAAGTATCTCATGTATTGCTTCACAATGTATTGGAAATTTCTCTAGCATTCAATGGATTAAGATATTTAAATCAGTACCTTTAAATAATACAATTATGTATAAATTTACCTGTATGAAACAAATGGCCTGCTTCAGGCAAACACTCCCTAGTTTTCACACATCTGTTGCATTCCCATAGTTCCTTTCAGCAACAGAAACTGCATGCTATCATTTGTATACTGCTGCAAGGAATTTCAGAAATGCATTAGAAATGTTGTGAGACTAGGGATTCTTGCTTGAAGCAGGTCACTTTGATCTATTTCAGACATGTACAAATAAGTGTACTATATGCAGGTACTGTATAGTGGAGTTTTTTTTTCCTCTCCATATCTTTGTTGATTAGTAAAATGAATTGGAATGTATGGAATGTTTTTTTTGTTTTATTTTTTATTAGCCCCTTATGAAACAGTTGGGTTACACAAGAGTGATTTTCCTTATCCTATATAACAGCCTAGGGTCATTAGAAAAGAGGCAGGAGATACAAGCAGCAGCAGCAGCAGATATGTGCAGAGCTTAATACAGATAGATTATTTGGAACCCAAGGCTAATGTGCAGTACAAAAACTGCCTTTGGATGATTTCACTTCCTAGTGATAATGAGCCACCATCATTGCTTGCTGCTCTGATTTGTGTCACTTAATGGATGATTCAGCAGGCTAATGAGGTGCAAGCCTGGAGCAAAGCAACTGCAACACAGGTGAGAAAATGAAAATGCCCTTTGAGTTGAATGGTTTTTTTTAACCCCTTGAATACCAGAAAAGTCCCATATGCATAATGGACCTCTGTAGCAATCAATGGGATAAAAGCCCCATCTAAATCTATTGCAGTGCTCCTGTCCCCTCCCCCCTTGTACAGTCAGTTTGCACAAGAGATGCACTTCCTTAGCTTGATGTATAAGGCCCTTTTTGTTTGAGTGAGTCACAGCTGGTTGCCTTCATTCACACTGGGAGCTGCAATCCCCATCATACCAGGTCATACCTTTAAAGGGATAGTAATACTTCGTTTTAACTTTATTTTATTTTGTAGGCATTAAAAAAACATGAAGAATGATATAAGTCTTATCTCTCAAACCTTTATGGTTTAAGAGATATTCACAAACAAAGTATCCCCCCCCGTTCAACCAGATCAGAAGGGAGGTGCCCAGGTAGACTGCAGAGAGGGACAATCTTCAATTAAGATAAGGGAAAAAGCTGAAAAACTTGTCAAGGGGGGCAGGGATTTCATTGTTTTCTACAAAGAAGACTGTCCCCTTCTGTTATCTGTCTGGTCTTACAACCAGATTCACATCTGAGAAGAGATGGCTTACACTAGGTAAAAGGGGCAGGAGGGGGAAACTTTGCTTGTGAATATCTCATAAACCATAAAGGATTGAGAGATAAGACATATCAATCTTCATGTTTTTTTAATGCATACAAAATAAAATAAAGTTAAAATGAAGTGTTACTATCCCTTTAAGGATTGCTTTTCTGGTAAGTAAAATGATATCCCCTTGGTAAAGGACATATAACTTGAAACTTCTTTTCTATCTGCTTTACTTTGCTGTGCTACGTTTGTCACTATTATTAATAACTTGTTATGGCATGCATTCAATTGCAGGTATAACCTTATCATTGGTGTCACCCACAAATCTCTCAATAGACTTCAAAAGGAATCTGTGAGATAAAACCAATGACAGTACTTATTGCCTGCAATGTAATCTAGGCCTATGTGTGCTATGAGTAATTGTAGTACTGACAGTGACTAACCTCATCCAGAACTGGGGAAAGGATACTTCCCACCCTAAGCAAATTTTCAAGATGGCATCTTCCCTAGCAATAACCCATGTTAGTACTGACCTATTCTTACTCATTGATTGCCAGAAGGCTGTGCAAAGCATTGCTGATCAGTGCTTTACACTTCCCCAGGACTCAAAGAGTTAAGTGGTTTTCACATAAGAGTATGAATTCAAATTTCTCACTAATAATTCCTATTTATTTTATTTGTAAAATGGAGATTATAGAGAAAAATGAGTGAAAGAGGTAGGGGAGACTATCCTTCTTTAGAAGCTTCTCTGCTGCCATGTCTCTATTTCTGCCACTATAAGATGCTATCTTGTTTATCTAGAGGTCGCACTGTCTCTGCCCAGCTCCAGTAGTTCTCTACATATTTATCCCAGAAATCCCATGGTTAATCCATGCCCATCTCCCAAATATCTGTCCAGGATAGAGTGTTCTGGAAGGTTCACTCACTTTTATCTTAAGCAAACATTTTCTTCTCCCTGAGTGCAGTCATTCCATTACATATACCTACCCAAGAATAAATTGCATAGTCTGAGATATGTTAAGGAGTGTAATAACATTTTTATTTGAATGAAATGTACTTTTTTCTTTTAGGTGCAAAAAATCCAAACAGCCCAGGGACACTGGGCGAGCAGATCCATGTTTACTGTGAATATACTCAATTTCTGAATAGGATGGTGAAGATGAATACTGCCAGCTAAGCAGAAGTTCCTACAGCCTCATTTCAGTTGCAAGAAATAATGGGGCCCACACAGGGGTTAAACTTTTAAGGACCAGAGGAATCTGCAGTGCATTGAAGAGCAATGTGTTGCATACCCCCATTTGGTCCTAAAGGGTTAAATATCCTCAGACTTTGTGAAAGGAGGAAGAAAGAAGAATTTTTCATGTAAAAAAAATATTAATATGCTACTGTGCTGTGGACTTAATATAAAAGTGACTCTCATGTTTTTATAATTTTAATATTTAAATGTACTTTGATCAAAATTCCAAGAGGACAGGTTTAATGATAAATCTATTTAGCGGTGCATGCTATTTGTTAAGCCAAGGTCTTGGTAAAGGGTGCTATTGTAACAGCCAGGGCCGGTGCAAGGATTTTTGTATACACAGGCGAAGGTGCATTTTGATGCCCACCCCCCGACCTTGCCACAATCCCCTGCCCCGCCCACATATTTACCTCCACACTCTCCCCACCTCCACAATGCCCTTTCCAAAATGCTCCCTTCATCTCCACAATGCCCCTTCCACAATGCTCCCTTCATATCCACAATACCCCTTCCACAATGCTCCCTTCATCTCCACAATGCCCCTTCCACAATGCCCCCTTCATCTCCACAATGCCCCTTCCACAATGCCCCCTCAACTCCATAATTCCCCTTCCACAATGCCCCTTCATCTCCATAATTCCCCTTCCACAATGCCCCCTTCATCTCCACAATGCCCCCTTCATCTCCACAATGCCTCTTCCGCAATGCCCCCTTCATCTCCACAATGCCCCCTCAACTCCATAATTCCCCTTCCACAATGCCCCCTCAACTCCATAATTCCCCTTCCACAATGCCCCTTCATCTCCATAATTCCCCTTCCACAATGTCCCTTCATCTCCATAATTCTCCTTCCACAATGCCCCCTCAACTCCATAATTCCCCTTCCACAATGCCCCTTCATCTCCATAATTCCCCTTCATCTCCATAATTCTCCTTTCACAATGCCCCCTCAACTCCATAATTCCCCGTCCACAATGCCCCTTCATCTCCATAATTCCCCTTCCACAATGCCCCTTCATCTCCATAATTCCCCTTCCACAATGCCCCCTCAACTCCATAATTCCCCTTCCACAATGCCCCTTCATCTCCATAATTCCCCTTCCACAATGCCCCTTCATCTCCATAATTCCCCTTCATCTCCATAATTCTCCATCCACAATGCCCCCTCAACTCCATAATTCCCCTTCCACAATGCCCCTTCATCTCCATAATTCCCCTTCCACAATGCCTCTTCATCTCCATAATTCCCCTTCATCTCCCTACCTTGAGTCCCTGGTAGTCTAGCGGCATGCCACAGCTTAGAGCTCTGTGCCTCCTTCGGCACAGAGCTGAGGCTCCCGCGCGCTGCTCTCAGTAATGCAGAGCGCTGGGAGATGATGTCATCTCTCAGCGCTCTGTATTACTACAGAGTCTGGGTCTCTCTCAGTGTGTAACATAGACGCTACGAGGGAGCGCTGATTTACACTACCAAGCGCTCTCTCGCGGCGTCTATGTGACACACCGCAGGAAAAAAAACAAAACACAACTTCCCTCTTTTCGGCGCCCCTCCATTGCGGCGCCCTAAGGCAGCTGCCTGTTCTGCCTTAATGGCAGCACCGGCCCTGGTAACAGCTCTATTGAGCAGAACAGTCAAGCTTGCGTCTTTATTAAACCCTGAGAATACTCTCTCTGATTTTTAGTATGTTACAATATTGTGAAGTTCTATGGAATCTATTTATTACTAACAGAGGTTTATAAAAATTAACAATCATTTTCAAAAACAGATACATTTGTTTTCTTTTAAAGGGATAGTAATGTTTTACAAAAACAGCAGCTCCAATTAATCTTTATAGTATTTGAGCCATATAGAGTGTTATTTCAATACTGTCAGGGTTGTAGCTCAAGAGTAACTGAATGATCAAGTTTTCCCCAATCGCCCCTTTACCTAGTGTAAACCACCTCCCCTCAGATGTGGAATCTGGTCCACAGACCAGACAGCTCACGGCAAGGGACAATCTACTTACTGTGAGAACAATGAAAACCCTGCCCCCCTTGAAAGGTTTATCAAGTTTTTCCCTTATGTTGATTGAAGATTGTCCCTCTCGTCAATCCACTTGGACATCACCCTGCTGCTCTGAGGTGGGCAGTGTTGCATTAGTAAAAGGGTCGGGAGGGGGATACATTATCATTCAATTACTCTTGAACTACAACTCTCCACGGGCCAAATACTAAGACAATTAATTGGAGCTGCTTTTATTATGAAACATTACTATCCCTTTAATTAGAGATTTAATATAATATGATTTCACGCGTCATCAGTTATCGACTGTCTGCATGTTTTAAGATCCAAAAAATTCTAGATTCAGCATATGAGCCTTATACAAGAAGTGACACTGTAGCTTTTTTCCTTGTCCACAGACTTTCAAACTGGCTCAGTATCATTTTGAAGCCCTCAGATATGGTCAAAGCAAATGCTACTGAATAATAAAAATGTGACTTGACACAGAATATTATCTTCCATTCCTGATTTAGCAATGAGGCCGAATACTGAATATGTAGGTTAAATTTACAAAAGTTCTTTTTAAGTAACTGGGAATTTGGGGAATTTTCAATTCAAACCCCACAGTGCAGTTGGTTTGCCTCAGAATTGCACCTCTTTACCTTGATGAATAACAGCTAAAAGGCCTTATTCATCAAGTTAAAGAGGTGCAAAACTGAAGGAAACCATCTGCCCCATAAGGGGGAGGGATTAAAAAAAAATTGCCATTGTTATTCATTGGGCTTTTAACCCCTCAGATGCTAGAGAGGCCTTAAATGCATAATTTCACAAAAATTTAACCCACTGAGTGCCAGAGATGTAGCCAACACATTGAGATACAAAGCATTGGATTCCCTTCTGGCACAAAGGATTAAGGGGTTAAAAGCCCCATTCTATTGAGCCCATTCATCAATATGATCTGATCATTTTATCTGCTTGGATGTTAGTGTTATCTCCATTGCTTTGTTTCCCAATAAACTGAAGATATCTCTAGTATTCATGGAGTTAATAATTTAGCAAATCAGCCCAACAGAATAGCATCAAACTGGGAGATTTTAACTCGTCACCTGGATGAATACGCTTTAAAGGGATAGCAATGTTTCACAAAAACAGCAGTTCCAATTAATCTTCATAGTATTTTAGCCATAGAGAGTGTTATTTCACTACTGTCAGAGTTGTAGTTCAAGAGTAATTGAATTATAAAGTTTCCCCCTCCTGCAACTTTTATCTAGTGTAAGCCACCTCCCCTCAGATGTGGAGTCTGGTCTATAGACAAGACAGCTCACAGCAAGGGACAATCTTCTTACTGTGAGAACAATGAAAGTCCTGCCCTCATTAACAGGTTTTTCAGGTTTTTCCCTTATGTTGACTGAAGATTGTCCCTCTCTGCAATCCACTTGGACACCACGGTGCTGCTCTGAGGTGAGCAGTGTTACATCAGTAAAATGGACGGGATGGGGGTACTTTATAATTCATTTACTCTTGAACTACAGCTCTGACAGTATTGAAATAACACTCTCCATGGCCCAAATACTATGAAGATTATTTGGAGCTGCTTTTATTATGAAACATTACTATCCCTTTAAGATTAGAGAAACACTCCAGTGACAAATACATTAAGTTTGTGCTTGTGGGGCTGGATTCTTTTGAGGGTGCTAATTTTATGTCTGCTTTTATCTCCAGGTTTCCCCATAGACTTCAACAGGATCATTTTTGATAAAATGGGTGTTAACATTTATCACCTGCAATAGAATCCATCCCATGAACATTTAGTCCTTCAGAAGACTACAACTCCCAACACCCAACCTCAAATTAAACAACTCCCATCATCCCCAGCCACCCCTTAGCTTGTTGGGGATGAATTGATTCATAGTCTCCAAGAGCTGGAGAGCTAAAAGTTGACTACCCTTGCAATAAAGTATCAGATATCTCTCCAACTCGTTAAAGAGCTTCCACGGATTAAATGGATAGGTTCTGCTCATTGGAGAGACTTCTGCCACCTTCGTGTGCTTTCCCCAGGCTATAGTTTATTTATTTTGACACCCACAAAATAAATGACTATCTTTATGCATACTGTAACCCAGAAGTATTTAAATGTTGGACCGCTGGCCTTTGGGGACTACATATTCCATTGTCTTGATAGGAGCTCTTGTCTCCAGCAGCTAGAGGCCCAACAATTGACCATGTCTGCTGTAAACTAAGCTTGGTGTAAAGAAAGAGGGAATCACAATGTGTTAAACTACATAACAAAGGTGGCAATTTGTTACAGATTCGTAGTCAGAAGAAGAAAAAAATGTTTTATTGTTCTTTTTGTAAGATTTTTGTATGCAGCAGTGCTGTTTGTGAATAAATACAAATGTAAACCAGAAAGCTGGTAGTCTCCAAAATAATTTCCCTTATTAATATTCAGATGCGGCCCACTCATTCAAACATAAAAGCAGGATATAACACACCAAAGGTTGCAGACAAGTTGACACCTGACCTCCACATTGAATTCAAGGCATGGTGAAAAAGCCATTGTACTGATTTTAATAGATGAACTCTCTCCACCTCACAGGTAATGAGGAAGAGATAACTGGGAATCATTTGATCCTCCAGGGGAATTAAACTTTTTCCACACCTTATCCCATGTTCAGTTATCTTCACTACAAACCAAGGGGGTTGGAGCTGATGCATGAAAACCTTAGAGGTCTATTGACTTGTTTTATTTTCTTCACTACATTTGTTTAAATGTATTTGAATTATACTGTTTATTGGTGCAAGGAATGTGGAACTCTTCACATAACTACATATATAATTTCTAAAGGAAACGGAATTCATTTAAGGTTTGATATATTGCCCAAGTGTTTTCTCAGAAAGTGAATACTTGCCTTCTCATTTTATGAGCCTGTTATTTGGGAGAGTAGCTCCCACTGCCGCTGTCCCGTCCACATAAATTGCATGCAAGTTGCTCATGCCTTTCTCCATCCCTTCCTCACACTAACTCAAAATGGTTTAATCAGGGTGCCCGTGATTCTGCCTGAGCGACATTCTTACTTCCAGCCTTGGCTGTTTCTTATTGGCTCTGGGATTTCAACCCCTCCCAGCGCTTGCCTTTATATATGCCCTCCTGTCACTATACCAGTGCCCTTTCGTGGTGTTCCTGACCAGACGTTTGTTGCTGTGTTCCTGTTCTGTGTATGATCCGGTTTCGTCTGACCTTGCTCCTGTTTTCGCTGCCCGATTTGTTTACGACCCGGCTTGCCTGACTACGATTCCCGTGACCAATTCCGTTGACTACTGCTCGCTGTGTACCGATCCAGGCTTTGGCTGACTACCGCTCTCTGTGTACCGATCCAGGCTTTGGCTGACTATCGCTCTCTGTGTACCGATCCAGGCTTTGGCTGACTCCACTCTCTGTGTACTGATCCAGGCCTTGGCTGACCTCTGCTCTCTAGAGTACCATTTCTGCATTGGCTACTCTCCTAGCAGTAGCTTTACCGCTAGTGTCCCTGTTGCCTCAGGTCTTGTTTCCTATAGCCATTTGCTTTACGGTTGCCCTGTTGCTCTCTATACAGCCTGTGCCTTAGTGGCCACTTGTGGTTGCACTACATTTCAGCCTGCACCTTTCCTTTGCCTCCGGTTGCACTACTAGACAGCCTGTGCCTTAGCGGTCATCTCTGGTTGCACTACTATACAGCCTGTGCCTTAGCGGTCACTTGTGGTTGCACTACCTTTCAGCCTGCACCTTTCCTTTGCCTCCGGTTGCGCTACTATACAGCCTGTGCATTACGATTACCTCCGGTTGCGCTACTAGCTACCGGTACCTTCCTGTTGCCTCCAGTTGCGCTGATGTACTGCTTTTACCTTACAATTACCTCCGGTTGCTCTATACTTAGCTTGTTATTACTGTTGCCTCCAGTTGCGCTGTCCGATCTGTGCCTCACGATTGCCTCCTGTTGCGCTACTATACAGCCTGTGCCTATTCCGGTTGCCTCTGGGCATAACCTCCGAGTAAGTGTATCTGAGCCATCACGTGGGCTGCCTATACCTGGTTTTCTGGGCAAGTCCGGTAGTCTCAACTGTCTCCCTGTTCCATTGGGGATTTCTGCCCTGCAGTACTTACCTCACCTAGGGCACCTTCTGGCCAGTATTGCTGAGGTTTTGTTCCAGTTCCTGTTCCAGTTCTACACTCTGCATTACTGTTATTTTGTACATACCTGTCTCTGTTGTACCCTGACCTGTGTCTAAGCCGCCACTCAGTGTTTAGGCTCTGCTTTGGGGCGGCCAATTGCCACCCCTATAAAAGTGCCGCCTGGGTTCTTGGACCCACCGGGACCCATGTAAGAGCTGGCTCTGTGTTTCATCTTTGTGTATGGCACCTGGCAGCTAAGTGAGATTGCATTCTGGGGGGTTGGGGATATCCTAGAGAAGATGGAACAGTATTTATCAGTCTCTTCCTGAACATCTCTGACCATCACTTTATACGTGGAAATAACCATTGGGCTTTATCTCCCTATTTGTTTGAGTGGAAATCAGATGGAGACCCCTTGCTCAGCTGCCTAGAGGGAACAGTTGTACCTCACTTAGGTAGCCCAAGAAGGCCGACATGTATGCATGCATGATGTATGTATGTAAGGGATTTGCTTCTGTTCTTATTCATAAAAGATTTTCCTGGCACTTTGAGGGTGAGCTGTCCTTTTCAGTAGGATATGTTTTCTTGGTGTATGGCAACTATGATTGGGAAAGGTCTCCTAGAGCAGTGGTCCTCAATCTGTATTCCATTGAGCCCCAGGGGCTCCCTGAAGTAGTATAAGGGCTTCTATAGAACAAATCTAAGTAGTGACAATCTTGGGAACAATGCCATCAGTGTTATATGTGGTTCTGTGACTACCAGTAGATGTGTAGAGGACGGAAACAATCCAGAGTGTAATAAATATTGAAATCTAGCCCAGAGTAAGAAAAATAATAATTATTCAATAAAATAATTTGATAAATTGAAAAAAGTATTCTTAAATTATTGATAACAACTATCATTCAAATACACTTAATGTTAATACATTGGATGCTAGATGCTCTCCAGCACATTGCAAAGCATCCAATGTGTTAACAAGTATAATGATTAGGGTTCCAATGAGATTTTCCTTGAAAGTAAAAGGTTCCACTACAGCCTAAAAGCTTGAATTACTGCGCATGCATGTATTTACAAATATATTCAGGGTCAATACAAAGAACTATCCAATGAATTATTTAAGCAAAGAGCTGAGCTAAGAAAGAGAGGTCATCCATTAAGACTAGAGGAAAGGGGCATTCGACTAAAACAAAGGCAGGGATTTTTTTACAGTAAGGGTGTAAAGCTATGGAATCTTTGCCTTGGGATGTTGTGCTTGCAGATACTATAACTGATTAAAAAAAAATGGATACCTATCTAGCAAAGAACAATATTGAGAATTATGACAGATGGTTTCAACGCAGATAGTTTGTTGATCCAGTGAACTATCTGACTACCATGTGGAGTCAGTAAGGAATTATTTTCTTTATACACTTGGGGTGTAATTGGAAATGGCTTCAGTGTGGTGTTTTTTTTTGCCTTCCTCTGAATCAACAGGGGTGTTTTGGCATGGGCTGGGCTTGATGGACGCATGTCTCTTTTTCAGCCTTGTCAACTATGTTACTATGTATTTGGAACTTTGCAGGCTTATTCTTAGTTGAGCACCTCTGACTCAAATTTTAAATATGCAACTCTAGATCAATATGGCTGATATCTTTGCTAAGGGTTCCCCGCATCTTTTCTTCACAGAAGACATTTCCTTACTGGGCTGATCTTTATGGGCAGCACTGGAAAGAAATGTTGCATGATATTTCATTTTTGTACATTGTTCCTGCAAGCTAAATCATATTGCTTCCTGAGTGAGGAAAGGTCCCATAGAGGGTTCACTTGTGTAACTACATTCACCCCTTGAATGCCAGTCAAGGCTTATACAGACCTCTGTAGTACTCAAAGGGTTAACTTTATTTGGTGGAGTATCTTCCTCGCCCTTTTAAACTGAGCTTTTTTTAACCACTTGAATGGGGGAACCCCTTCCACCCCCCCCCCACACATACACTTAGCTTCACACATCATCATAGCTTTCAACATTTCAAATGGACACATTTGTTTTTAGGGGATGTTACTGGGGGCGTGGATGGTAGTCAGGCATTACCAAGAATTTATAGGTGATTTCATGACCTACTGACACATCTTTGTGTAACTTAACCCCTTAACGACCCTTGACGGTTATAGTACGTCAAGGGTCCATCTGACTGAACGACCCATGACGTACTATGACCGTCATGGAATTCGGGGCTACCACCGCGGCTGCACGCTGTTCAGGGAGTCTGGAAGCGGAAAAGACAAAAAAAATGCTCTGTGGTCCTTAACTGACAGCGCCGCGCCGATCAGCTGGTCGTTAAGGGGTTAATAAATGATCTAGAGCAACACCGAAGTATTTTATTTACACATACTAATTTATAAACACACATAATGACATTTAAACAAACATTAATGTGAGTTTTATGGCTGTGGAGCAATGTGATAGACTTATGTACACATCACACAGTCTTAAGAAAGCCACAGGGAGCTTATTCTTAACTTAAAGTGCTCCAGAGCGCAATGCACAAAAGAAGAATAATTGTGGGGCAAAGCAACTGAACTTTAGAGGAGAAAAACAAATTCACAACTCCTTGAAAGCTAAAGAGATCTCTAGTGTATTACTCTGAAATGTGTTGGAGATTTCTCTAGAATTCAAAGGGTTAAAGCACCTTTTACATAACTGGCAAATTTTATATTCTCCCTTGGAGCAACTGCTTTGCCCCAGATTTACCACTTTTCCTTCAAGTATAAGGACCGCTTGATCATTTTAAAATTAGAAAACAAGGTCATAGCTTTATTTAACCTAATTAGTTATTTAAACCCTTCAAAATTATGCCCTTATAAGGTGGTATTCACAAATTCGCAATTCATGATGTTATAGCGTGGACCCGCATCTGCACCCAGCTACAAATGCAAATCTAGAGGAAGATGTCTTTTCATAGACTTACCCATCCAATCACTTCATGCTCTTCTGGTTCTTGCAAATGGCAACAGACCAGCCCTCAGGTTTTGACCGACAAAATCATTGCCTGCCTTCCAAATGCCAAGACCATCAAACATATCACTCAATCATAGCACCTAAGATGCCCAGGTTACTGGAACTATATAAGCTAAAGTATGTAATCATCAAGTGACAGTAAGAGCAGTGTTTCTGATATCTGCTGCTCTTCACCACAGTCCTTGAGATACTTTTGGGTAGTTATCAATGACTGATAATTCCCACAATGTACACACATATGTATTTAGTGTGTGTGTTTGTGTATGCTTATTTCTGCCCCATAGCTTCATATTAAATACACCAAACTGAAGCTGGTAACTGGGAATGATGGATCTACTGGTGCTCACTTATTGTGGAATGAGTGAGTGCCATATATGTTCCCCACTTATTAAATTGCTGAATGCTCAAGCAACTCAACAACTGCATGATCAAAATACAGGACCAAGATACTAATACATTTCACTGGATGAAAGGAAGTATTAAGGGTTGAATCTAGAGATGTTTGTAAAATGCAAACAAAACCTGTGTTTAAAAAGATTCTGACAACCCATGATTTAGGAGTCTCTAGACCCCCCCATACTTACATTTGTCCAATAAAATTTGTTGGTGTTTCTTGTCTTTATACTTATCCCTGTCCTGAGTGAAACAACAACTTTTTACAGTATTCAAAAAGTTATAATTTTTCTCAAATCCATTTTTTTTAAAGTGACGTAGATGGCCAGGTAGTATTTCCTTATTGGATCATTTTTAAAAAAGCAGTAAACTTTGTTTATGAAAAAAATATATATGTTATAGGACCCAGATGAGAAAAACAAAGAGACTCTCAAACATAGCTGTAGCCCAAACTATTTTTTTCAATTAAACTTAATTTTTCAGCTGTGCTACATTTTCTGTAAGTTACCAAATAAAGCCATAATCTATGACTCAAGCTCTCCAATAGATATATTAAGATGCCTGTTGGTGTTGTTACTGTATTACATTTTGAATAAAAAAAACTTGCAGCAGAAGGGACAATCTTGTTATACCTCTATAATGTATTTTTTATTAAAATGTTTACTGCTCCTTTAATCCGTGTCAGTTTTTTAATGCGGTCACTTTCATAATACTTAGGGCTTTATGCAAAAAGAAAAAGGTGAGGAACCTTGGCCCAAACCAAATGCACCATAGCGGGAATTCCTATTGCATTAAATTAGGCTAGAGTAGTCTCTATTGCAATAATTTTCAGTGTTAGTCCTCGGGGAAGCAGACAGAACAAATTTTCAAGCTTTCCCTTCTCGATTACAAGTGGTTAATTAGCAGCTCAATAACTGTGATTAATAAAGCTGTCTTTAAGTATTGTGATCAAGAAAACATAACCTGTTGTATAATCTGAGGACAGGAACTGAGAATCCCTGATCCAATACATCACAAAAGAACTAGGGGAGATGCACTATTGTGTGATAAAGCAGTGATAAAGAGGTAATAAGTTATCCAGTGATATTACTTCTCCGGTCTCTGTGTTATTCTATGGAGCCTACACACTAAGATTTCTCAATTGGGAGAGATCTTAGTGCATTGGATCCATAGAATAACATAGGAACCGGAGACAGTGGCGTAACTATAGGGGTCGCACCTGCGACCGGGCCCGTGCACTCCAGGGGCCCGGCCTCCCCCTGCGACCCCTACGCCTGGAGCCCGCAATCTCCTGCTGTTGCTCTAGTAATGCAGAGCGCTGGGAGATTACATCATCTCCCAGCACTTTCCATTACGAAGAGGACCACATGGGAGATCCAGGTAGGAGATGGGGGCATTGTGAAGGGTGCCCGTGGCACTTCTTGTACCAGGGCCCGGAGGCTTCTAGTTACGCCTCAGACCGGTGAAGTGATAACACTGGAGAAGTTGGGGGAGATTCGCTAAGTGGTGACAAAGAGGTGATAAAGGCCAGGATTCATCAAACTGTGGGAAGAGCAGCGTATAAAATACGCTGCTCTTTGCCACTATCTTTGATGTATACCTTCGGGTATTCATCATTGATTTTGCGTGTTTCCCTGCTTTGTGAATGAGAAGCAGGGAAACTTGTGTAAATTGGTCAATCATGGGAAAAACACATGTATACGTATAAGTGATAATGTGTATGTGTGTGTTCGCCCCATGAATTCAAATGGGATTCGCCAGCTTGAAGCTAGTGGATCACATTTGCAGATGCATCTGGCCATTGCTTACTGAAGAATAAGTGATGGCCAGATACAATCTGAAAGTTGCTGAATGGGTGAATGGTTAATACGCAGAGAAATCCTCCGATTTTCCTGGGTATAATTAATTCATTCGCACCTTGATGAATCACGGCCAAAGTGGTTTATCACTTCTCTAATTCCTATTTTATTCTATGGAGCCTATGCACTAATGTTTCTTCAGCTCTGGAGATCTTAGTGTATAGGCTCCAAAGAATAACATAGGAATTGGAGAAGTCATATCACTGGAGAAGTCATCTCCACTTTATCACCTCTTTATCACTGCTTAGTGAATCTCCCCCCTTATCTCCTCTGTATCACCACTTTATCACGTCTTAGCGCATCTACCCTTCCTGGGGTAATTCTGGAGCAAACAGTGCACCACAGTGTACAAACTAAAATTCCTCCAAATTCCCATTGAATTAATTTGGGCTTTTAACCCCCTTGAATGCTAGAGAGATAACCAATGCTTCGCTTTGTAATGTGTTGGAGATGTGTCTATCTTAACCACTTTAAGACCAGAAGGGTGTGATTCAGGGGATTAAGTGATAAAACGAACTTCATCTTGCTCTTATCTATGACAACCTTTTCTCTATCAGCGGCTCATCCTATGATTGAGACCCAGCCTTATTTTTTGTTTCTGGAATATTAACCTTTGTACTGTTTATCCCTTTTCCAGGAAATAATCAGTAAAATGTTTTAGTACATGTTCCCCTTCAACATTTGAATAAGAAGTTCACTTTGGAACTATTCTCTGCTTGTATAGCTCAGACAGCTAGTCTTACTTATTCATACTTTCTGGCAACTAGACTATCCACATTTCTATTTATATTCACCTTGTTTAATGTTTAAAGTGAGCTTTAACCCTTTGAGGATCAGTGTGCAACCCTCTGATCCTTTAAAATGATAATAATGTTTCACAAAAACAGCAGCTCCAATTAATCTTCATAGTATTTGAGCCATAGAGAGTTTTATTTCATTAATGTGAGCATTGTAGTTCAAGAGTAATTGAATGATAAAGTTTCCCCCTCCTGCCCCTTTTACCTAGTGTAAGCCCCCTCTCCTCAGATGTGGATTCCAGTGCATAGACCAGACAGCTCACATCAAGGGTCAGTCTTCTTACTGTGAGAACAATGAAAGCCCTGCCCCCTTGAAAGGTTTTTCAGCTTTTTCCCCTTATCTTAATTGAAGATTGTCCCTCTCTGCAGTCTACCTGGGCACCTCCCTTCTGCTCTGACCTGAACAGTGTTACATCAGTAAAAGGGGCGGGAGGGGGATACTTTATCATTCAATTACTCTTGAACTACAACTCTGACAGAATTGAAATAACACTCTCCGATGACCAAATACTATGACGATTAATTAGAGCTGCTTTTATTATGAAACATTACTATCCCTTTAACACTTTGAGTGCCAGAGGGGCATGCAACGCATTGCTTTGCAAAGCATTGCATAACTCACTGGCACTCAAAGGGTTAAGGATTAAAACTGTCACATCAAAAGCTTGGAAGTAAAAGGAAGACAGATGTAAAAGGAGGCATTTGCATGTTTCCACTCTAAAACACCTTGATGGAACTGATTCGCTAGGAATGTTCCTGTGTGTTGCCTATGTCAACAAAGAGGTAATATAAAGAAAATCATTCTAAATTGAAGGGGAACTATTACCTGCATTAAAGTTGCTTTGATTTGAAAGCTCCTTTGCACTGAATTTGTAATCCTTTTATTTTTTTTAAATATAAGGCAGTATTCTCCTAGACACTGGCTTTTAAAGTCTGTTCCCCTTCCCAAGTAGCTCCTCGTCCTCGAAGATTGAGGATTCTTCCATGTGTGCTGGAGTGGTCTCTTACCAATGAGACCTCTCCAACTCACATGGAAGAGTCCTCCATCATCAGCGGAAGTTGGGACCAGGCGCTACTTGGGGAGGGGAACACACGAAGATTGACAGGCTGTGGGGCAGAATTGACTAGCAGTCTGTCCTGAAGTGACGTAACTGGATTAACTTTAAAAGTCACATTATAACACATTATATTACACAAAGTAAAAATGTTACAGATTCAGTAAAAAGGTGCATTCAAATCAAGGCAACTTTAATACAGGTGACAGTTCCAAATTAAACACATATATTTTGTTATTCATATCACATTGATCCAGAATGTGAAGTTCCATAGGCAACATGTACTTTCGTCTATGAAACCTAATATAATGACCCATTTATGGCACTATGGCTAAATAATAAACTCACAAAAATATATCAAAATCAGTTTTGAAAATTAATACAAAATATATTTAAAAAATCAATAAAGAAATACATTTAACATCCCAATCACAGCAATTCATCAATAAACCACCATGAATCTCAACTTAAAATTACAACATTGTATTAAAATATATACTCCCAAGAAAGCAGCAGAGGTAAAGATTAGGGTTGCCAGATCATCCCTTTAAAAGAGGAGATATATATGAAAAATGTCTGCTGCACTGGAACCTATTAATTAACTGGAGCCTTGTGGCAGTTATTTTTCATATATGTTCTCTTTTAAAGGGATGATCTGGCAATCCTAGTTATCACCTTATACACACTAGAGAATATGATCACTTCAGTGAATCCTGGCATACTGAATAATTAGTGCAAGCAAGTAGGGCTGCCAGATCTTCCCTTTAACCCCTTAAGGACCGAGAAAATCAGAGGTGGATTTGACTTAAGGACCGGAGCAATTCTGACCTTTTTGACTATGTCTTTGTTCAACAGTGTTTTCCCTCTTAGGCTTTTATTCCACCCCCATAAATCATATACTGTTTTTTTACAAACAAATAGGGCTTTCCTTTGATACCCCACTTATATGGATAACCCACCATTTACTTTATTAAAATTAAAGAAAAAGGTAAAAAAAAAATGTAAAAAACCCACCATTTTTGTTTTTTCTCTTGGGATCAATTGGGCGCAAAGGGTTAAATTTTTATGGAGACTGCATGAAAGGTATGACCACTCAGTCATACCTACAAAATGCGCAGTTTAAAGTGGCCACTGTCCCCCCCGGGTGAAAATCCCCATGTCCCTTTTTCCCACCCTATTTTCACACTTTTTTGTTCATTACATTTGGCGGTGTGTGTAAGTGTATTACATGACTCCACAACAATCACACTTCCAATTTTGTTTCTTGAGATGTTTTTTTTTTTTTAAATAAAATATTTTATTTGTAAAAAAAAAAAAGTGTGTTGTTTTTATTTAAAAAAAAAAAAAAAAAAAAAAAGTGTATTTAGCAGGTCAGAAATTGACCTGCATTTAGCCATCCTCCTGCACCAGCAGTGAAGGGGTTAACACCCCCAGCTGCTGTATTTTGTATTTCCACTAGGTGTCTCCTCCCTGCTTCTGTGTCCCTTACTTTTATGTAAGGGACGCATTGGCAGAGAGGAGACACTAGAGGCAGTAAGTAGCACTGCCTCATTCATTTTTTTAGAATGCCGGTACATATGATCGCTGACGCAGCGATCACATGACCTGGCACAACCGACCGAGGCTGAGACTGAACGGTCCGGTACTGGACCGCTCAGTCTCAGCCTGGATTGAATGGTAGCAGCGTGCACGGCGGTGCGCTGCTACCATTTAACTCTTGACGTACCAGGACCGTCACTGGTCCTTAAAGCAAATGTACCCTTGACGGTCCTGGTACGTCAAGGGTCGTTAAGGGGTTAAAAAAGGACACGCCAATGAGTTATTAGGTTTCAATGATTCCCATGTGTTAATGCAGCAGATGTTTTTTCATATATGTACTCTTTTAACCCCCTTAAGGACCAGCAGTCCAGGGAAGTTATCTTCCCTTCTGACGTGCCTGTTACGTGAACTGGCGCGCTGAGTTGGGGTCTGAGAGAGAGAGACTGCTCTAGTCTTGGAATGGTCAATTTCAGACCCCATTTTTACTTAGATCGCTCTCGGGGGAGCTCTGTAGATTAAAAGTACGCAATGTGTTATGAGCATGCAATAGGGTAAAGTTCAGGATCATCCACTTTCTGCTGCATTGATATGTGGGAACTATTGCAACCTTCTCTATGAGAGAATTTAGGTCTTGCTCACATTAATTACAATGGCGGTCAAAATAAACATCCCCCCCATACACTTGAACATTTTCATAGACCTACTCAGAGTAACTAAGTTTCAAGAGACAAGGAAAGCCTAAAGCACCCAATACCCCTTTGTGTACTTCTATGTTAAAAAGGACATCTCAATAGGACGTAGTCTGTAGATTACACTTCCCCAAACACTATTCCTGAGGAAACCCACAACCACCAGTTTATGTACACTCAATATTTCTGATAACACAGAGAGTTAGACAATAAAAACCCTAAATTTGAGTTGATCTATACCCAAAACCAATTTGTTAAGCCCTCTTTTAAGTATACCAACCCTTTGAGTGCATGAGAGGTATGCAACGTATTGCTCTTCAATGTGTTGAGTACCCCCCGGCACTCAAATGATTAAGGCCAGAGCTGTCTGGTCAATATGATTCCTAGAAACCATTCTGACCTTTTCCCTCCATTGTCTCATGAACATCAGGTTTGGAGCAACAGAAGCCAAGAGATACTTATGTGGCATCTGTCTATTCTTCATGCTACCACCCATTTCCCCAGTGTCAAAAAAGAAGAACTCAACCTCAAAACATACATGCCCACCTAGCCATCATCTCCACAAACCACAAAGAAGTTTCCATAGTTACATTTAAAAAAGCATTAATAAAAAAGACAATCGGGTTATAACCATAGCCAGCCCTCTGTCATGCCTAGGAAGGTACTCAATATTCATCTTATGAAATTCAATCTATTTCATTTGACCCCTTTATACAGTTGGATATCTAATCAATACAGTTCCCTGGTAGACCATTTTTGTCCAAAAATACCCCTAAGTATTGGTGGTTGACTGTATCAAACGTTTTGGACTGATCCAGCTCTAACAGATACTTTCTCCAACCTTTTGCCCTACACTGCTCCAACATCTCCCGGATATCAAGGACAGCAGAGAAAATGCTATGACCATTAACAGAGAAGAAATGTGAAGGGGAAAATAACATGTCTACCACAGATGAGATTGATATTCCCCCCAGGATAGTAGAAATCCTGTCTTGGTTGAGTTTGCTCTCCCCTGCTATACTGGAAATAAAAACCCTGGATGACATACAGCATCTCCCCCTTAGAGATAAGGAGGGACCTTGTGTTATCATGCAAAAAATGAATAGCTTTACAAGATGCAGTTTCTCTGCAATTCAGCTAGGTATCTGGCAAGTGGTAAGGCCCATAATCACTTTCCTGAACCAGCAAGGCATACTGACTATATTGATAGTCATAAGAGATTTAACCCTGTAGATTTCCATTTAATCTCTTTCACTTGAGGCAAACAAGGCCTGTATTTGCCAAGTTCTTTCAGTCTAGATAGACCTGAAGATCTTGCAGATTTTAACCTTAACCATCGCTGACCACTCTGACTTAGTATCAGAAATGTTCACTAATAACTTCTGAGCCTCGAGAAAATCCAGAAATGATTGCCTTATCCACTCTTCCATGAGAAGTTCAGAATGTAGACTCTAAATACCATTGCCTCTCTGAGGGGTCTCAGAAACATACAACTATAGAGAACGAATAAGGTGGTCAGAGAACTTCACTGTAAACAGTACAGGGACTGTTTTCACCAAATCCTCATTCACAAAATAAAAATAGCTATCCTACTCCTGCTAGTACATCAATGAAAACAGAGTGTGGTCTGGCACATCAACCAAACTGGCATCCTTATCTATGCTATTCAAAGAAACAGTGTCATACACCAATCTGTCTATGGCATCACCCCTGTCTTTAGGCCTAGTGTCAGCATTAAAGTCACCACCAAACTGAGAGGAAAACAAAAACATCTTTATCTCGTTACACAGACTGTTTCTCTACCAAGGAGACTGAAAACCATAGATGTTGATATGTCTAAGATCTTGTCCCCTATCCATTATCATACATCTCCTCATCTCTATCTCTACTAACCTCCAACAAGTCACATCAAAGCCTTACAAAGCAATACATCAGAATAAGGGTCCTCATCCCCACTACTTCTTAGCTTTATGGGGAATGATCAGATTGTTTAATCTCGTCTCTACAAAAAATTAAATATCAAAATCTATTTTAACAAAGTAATCATAAGCTAGAAATCAGGCCGTACTAGACTTTAAAACTGAGACTTTAAGTGTCTCAAGTCCGATCGAAGGGGTGTGTTGTGTCATGAGGAAAAGTTAGAGCATGTCCTTTATTTATAAAAATCATATGCTTATTCACAGAAAGCATCTATGTACAGGCTGC
The DNA here is from genome assembly GCA_037306005.1 of Rhinophrynus dorsalis. Classification (NCBI taxonomy): domain Eukaryota; kingdom Metazoa; phylum Chordata; class Amphibia; order Anura; family Rhinophrynidae; genus Rhinophrynus; species Rhinophrynus dorsalis. The sequence continues at coordinate 232,731,797 of CM074718.1, read as the reverse complement.
ATGGGTGTAGGAAATGAACTGCTGGCTGTATTGTGAGCCTCAGAAGGTTCTGAGGTTGCAGTAACAACACCTGTGTGCTCTCTCATAGCCCTCCCACCACCCTCCACCCCCATATCAAATGTGTTCTGATTGGGAACTTGCTGCAAAATCCAAGATGGTTGTGGCATCATTTGTTTTATAGCAGGCTTGCTCCTAGTTGAGCATCTCTAACCAGTTCTTTGCATTGTATCATATGTCACTATTGGCCTTCGTCTCAGTTCATGTCAAGGCCCCTGACTTTTACTATCACTTATCTGTCAAAAGTTTGCTTTTGTCTTTATTTATTTTTTCATTTTCTATCAACTGTGTATGTCAATGTCTACAAAACAATTAACAAATACACACTCCCTGCAAGCCTGCAACTCTGACTCTGTCTCCCCTTCTTTGCATTCTGCCTGAAGCTAGTGTCAAAATTTCAGCAGTTTCTCTCTCTCTCACTCCCAATATCACTGCAGTTTCAACCTTTTACACTACAAAATGAGGATACACCTGCGTTAGGTTCAGAATCAGCAGTTGGAAGTAAGGGATATATTGTGTAGCACCACCACCATTATCCTGGTCCCTCTTTTTATGGAGTTTGTATGAGTCAGTGTCAGTTGTATGTTTTCTGTTGTCTGTCTCTTGGGTTTCAGTCTGCAAAGTACATCTATCAGTCAGTCACAGAGGCTCAGTCAGCTTAAGAAGCAACTAGGATCACCTACCTGTCTCTTGTCAGTCAAACAAGACTGTTGTTTTTTTTTTTTTGGTGGGAAGTAAATCTTCTTTCTCTATTCACACTCCCCCCAGAGTCTCGAGAGCTGTCAAACACAAAGAACTAATTGCTGACAAACAAGAATCCCAAAACAAAACTTCAACTGACAGACACATAATTACAAGCTGCGGGAGCGTAATACCCTTTTTATTCTGTCCAGGCGAGAATACAATGTAAACTCTCCATGTAGTGGGGAAGTTCATTCTTACCACTGAATTCAAAGCAATAATCAAGGTGGAAAAAAGCAGAAAATGGCACTTTTTGTGAAAAATTTCCCACACTGAAGAAAGTTCCAATTTTTTATTTTTCATATCAACCATCCCCACTCAAATGTAACTGACAACACCAATGACTTCTTCCTTTTACAACAGGCTTTTACAACAGAAGGCTTTTACAACAGAATACTTTTATGGGAATTAAATATACACCTTTCATTCTTCTCACAGCTGTGTTTGTGTCTACAACTTTCATATCAAACCCTTTTCACCCATTGCTACTTATCCATGGAATGTGTGGTCACCCAGCATGCACTAATGCACTTCTCTCACCATCTTTTGAGTCTTCAATGAAGCTTCAACAAGCAAGATGGCACAGCCATTCTTCATGCAATTTTAATTAATGCTTAATCCTAACCTGACAACAACTACAGCATTGTATTCCAAACTTAACCCTTATGTACTCTGTTCAGGGGAGGGCTGGCAACTTGTGGCCCAGGGGGCAAATTCAGTCAAGTGGCCCATTTCTATATTGTTCAAGTCCACTGTCCCAGCCCACCCCCTTTTGTTAATTTTAAAATTGCCATTAATGTTGTGATGTAAGGCAAGTGATACCACATAGCTTACAGTTGAAATTGGGCTACACTAGTCCACTACTACAAAGCTTAAAATTTAAGTAAAGCTACACTAGTGATACTATAGAGCTTACAAAGAAATGGGTTATGCTACTAGTGTAGCTCCATTTAGATTGTTCAACTGTGGTGTCATTTATGTAGCTCCATTTCAATTGTAAGATCTATGTTATCACTAGTATAGCTCCATTTACAGCAGCAATTGGGAGATTTAGTGAGGAGCAGTGGCCCACCAGCCCAGACATATGACCAGCCCAGGGGGCAATTGCCCCCCTGACCCCTAGGCCAGCCCTTCCCTGACTCTGTATGTCCCCCTTATTCACTTTAAATTGTAAGATCTAGAGCACGGACTCCACTCACATTGTTTCACTCTGTAAAACATGTATTTAACCCTGTATTGTCTAAACTCTTCAAGTGAAACTAGCACTGAAAAATAAGTTGGCTTCATTTAACAGGTTTAAAACTGTCCACCATATTGTTTCACTTCTTTGACTGTGGTGGTGTTTATTAAATAAATTATTTATACTGTAGAGTTAGCGCTGCATGCAAATTAGATTTTGCTCACCCCCCTACACACACACATAAACACACACACACACTTACACATACACAAGCAAAACAAAGTCTCTTAGTGTGAGGGGGTCATGGTGTATTTTTCAGTAAATAACAACTTCTATACTAGGCTGCTGTTCAGAGAGCGGAGAAAGTTGTACAACAAAACCAAATAAAAAGATAGGAAATAGTAACAAAACTGTTGAATAGCTTGATGTTGTGTAAGAGTTCAATACAAAATTAGTTTGCTAATAAAGGTCCCCTTTAAATTGTAAAGCACTGAATACACTTGTGGAGTTATGCAAATAAACATTCATTTTTTCAGTCATTCATTCATTCATTCAAATCCTTGCAAGATGGAAAGACAACTTTTCATTTTTAATTAATAGGCTTTAACTTTAATAACAATAAAAGTGTATGATTTGAATATGTAGCTCTTAATGGTTTTAACGGAAGAATATAGGTAGGCATCCCTTAAGGTGGGCAAGTTTAGTTTGTTTTATAGAAAATTAGTTTTAAATCCTGTGTACACGGGCCAACACTGGCAGCGCTGCAGTCATGCACAGTACTGACTGCCTGGGCCACGGCTGATACGGAGCGGGGCGCTCCGAATTCAGACCGTAGTCCTCTCTGTGCACCTTTGTGTGCAGAGAGGACTACGATCCAAATTTGGAGTGCCCCGCTCCGTATCAGCCGCGGCACGGGCAGTCAGTACTGCTCATGACTGCAGCGAGCGCAGCCATCTCTACTGCGCATGACGGCTTCCTACCAGGGATGGATTTACATCTCAGGCGCCCCTAGGAACAACAACGTCTGGCGCCCCTAGCCCCGCCTTTGTCCCACCCCCTAACCATGCCTCTCAGTTAGCCACACCCCTCCATTACCCACACCCATTTTTAGATTTGCTTTATTCTTCACAGTACTGTGACAATTTTCAAAGAGTTAGAGGAAAAAATTATATATAGTGAGGTGCGGGCCCGGTGGTGGTATATATACAGACAGCATAAATCACCTTTATTATATATGTAATCTGCCCTTTATTTCCCAGCGTTTAAGACCCATGTAATTGTAAGGTACCAGTACCAAAGATCAACTCAATACTGACATATCAAGCAGTGAGTTCTAAATTATACAACACAGATCACTTACAGCTACATGATTTCTGGGGTCTATTGTAGCTGAAAGTAGAGACATTCTACATCAAGTATTATGAGTCAGTGATTCACACAGCACCAACTTATGTGGCACGCACACAGTTTTATTAGTATGTACTTTTGTAAATTCTTTTACTCAGCTGTGTGATGATATAGGAGTGTTAGTGTGTGAGAATCGTGATTGAGACTCTAAGTGGCAGATAAAATGCATTTGAAAAACAAGCCAAACCATTAATTGTAATAAAAAAAAACTTTCAAAAAACATTTTTAGGTACAACAAATACCAAACTCTTTATTGGATACAGCCAATATATCAGCTTAGCTGTATTATGTAGTCTGTATATAACAAATATAATTTAACAAATATTATAAGAACATGTTAACATCAATAACAATATAAACAATATAAATAACAATATAAATAACAATATAAATAACCAAAACAATGATTTGTTAACCCTTATTACTAGTGCTGTGCATAGCTCAATTATTCTCAGAGAATCTCTTCAGAGAAAAGCGCTGTATTTAATGTAAAGTCTTCCTTGTGCATTTTTGGTCTGCAAAAGCATTAATGAGATCCTCACAATCCATCTCATTGAAGATTTCTCCTTCAGTTGTTAGAAGGGATTGTGCATTCTTGAGCCATAGTGAATCTCAAGTAATTTTTTACCCTCCTCAGTGTTGAAAAGGACCTCTCTCCAGAACAATTTGTAGCTGGACTTGAGAGGAACATTCGAAGTACAATGTAAACATTAACATAGATATCCTGCAGGTCTTTCTCACGTAGTAGCTTGCATAGTTGTAAAAGAGAGAATGGAATGGTTGTGTTCTCCACCAACACTTTTAGTTGCTCATGAAGATGGATACATTCGTCGGTAAAACAATCCTCCAAGTCATCCTTAAACTGTACCAGCAAGTTGGCAGCACATGATGTGATTTCTGGTATGCTCAATAAATGTAAGTTTTCTAAAAAGCTGAAGCTTTCATAAAGTGCGTCATAAGCCACACTTCGCCTGGCCAATTCTTCATGTAGTCTATCCAGTACTACATAAAATTAATTTATGCGATAGTGATCTCGTCCTGTTTGATGGACGTGAAATTCCTTATTCACATCATATTTTGTGTTGGGTTTTCTCTTTCTGATATGGTCAAACTCATAGTCATCAAGTCCTGAAAGGGACTTAGCAAGCTGTTCATAATGATCAAAATTATCTCTTATGCTAGTTATTAAACCTTTAAGAGATTTGTACGTTTGAATTACTGTTCCCAAATCAGTTTCCACACGTTGGAGCTTCATGCTTACAGCTTGGAAAAGCTGAAGTATGGTTCCCCACATGCTTGTCCTTAATGCAGTTTCCAGGCGGTTAACCAAGTCAAAAATATTTTTTGCTGCATTTCGTGTAATTTCTTTCTCCTCTTTGTCATCAATTATTTGTTTAGGTGCTTTTAATATGTCACTTCAGCTTTTTCGTAGAGCTTGACATGCATTGTGTCTTGCAGACCAGCGTGTCTGTGACAAATTTTAACAACACGTGGACTAGGTTCCATACAAGATAATAATACTTCCCACCGAGAAGTAGATCCTGTAGAAAAGTTATACAGCAATTACAACGTACCGTAAAAGGATGAAGATTCTTTGCAGCACTCAGCAGCACAAGATCCCACAAGATTTAGTGTGTGAGCAGCACATGGGACATACTGAGCCAAAGGATTAAATTGCTTTATTTTGGCTTGAACTCCTGTGTATGGCCCAGGCATATTGGCAGCATTGTCATAAGATTGTCCACGACAGTCTTTAAGTTCATGCTTTTCTAAAGTGCTCAATACAGCGATGTAAGGTTTTTTGATTTATGTCCTGCACTGGATATAAAACCCCAAAATCGCTCAACCACTAACCCATCATCTTTAACATATCTTATGATGAATGTTAACTGGTCAACATGTGAGAGATCTGGTGAAGAATGAAAGCTTAAGCCCAAATTTTTAGCTTTTTTAACTTCAGCCACAATTTTGGTTATTAATTGCTCACTCATTAGTTTTATGAATTCCTCACAGACTGTTTTGGAGAGATAGGAGGTATGTCCACTTCCTGCTTTCCCATATGACATTATGTGATCTGCAAGAAATTGATAAAACACTGCAATAACCTCCAGTAAGCCAAGATAATTGCCATTTTTTAAACTTCCAAACTTCTCATCATCACCCCTGAATGGCATTCCACAAACTGCGAGATACTTCACTGCTACACAAACTCTTCTTAAAATGTTTCACCAGTAATGTCTCTCTTCTTCAAGCTGTGCTACCAGACGACTGTCAACTCGCCCCTTGGTAGTTCCTCTCAATTTCAGTGCCGCAAGACAAGACCGGTGATAATGAGAACCTTCATGCTGTTCAACATGCACACCACCATTTTTCCAGTCATTGAATCCAGTAGAAAGAGAATTAGATTTGTCACCAAAAACCAAACAAGGCACACAATATACACTGCTTTTATTCTCTGAATAGGCTAACCATTCTCTTGCTGTTGTTTCACCATTTTTAAGCCTTCTTTTAAAAAGTTCCTCAGAACAGTATCTGATAACGCCATCATCATATACTCGTTTTGAGTTACTGAAGTCTATGTTTTTCGTTTTCTGTACACCATGCATTGCTATGTAGTCTCGAGTGGATTCATTTATAATCCATTGAGCTGGATCATTATAATTTTGGAGTGTAGTATCACCCACATCCTCAGCTATCACTTCACTGCTGCATTCCTCTGTAGTAGGCACTGACACAGATGGACCATGCTTGTGCATTTCAGTATCTTTATCAGTACCGATCGCCTCTTTCTCTGCATTCTCCGTTGAACTCTTCTGAGCACCAAAATAAGAGGCAATTTTTGGAACTTAAGAGTTCTGTTGTCTTTTTACTTTCAGCTTCTCTTATGCTGGCAGCCACTCAGTTTCTTCTTGGGCTCACACATTGCTTCAGCCTGAATATACCATTAACCTATAACATACACAAACATACAGTCTTAAGTATCATATGATGTAATGCATGCCCTGGAATGTAGCTGCTGCCATTGAAGGATAATGCCACTAGAGCTGCACTGGCAGATTTATACATTCACATTGAGTCCATCGCGTTACAAAGCTTTTTTAGCATCCAATACAGTAACAGTTTGAACTTGTCAGCAGATGCAATAAACAAACACAAAATCCAAGTCAAGAACAAAGCGCACCACTTCTGTATCAAAGCCTATCTATTCTTATTGGAATCATATTGCAATTGCACATAACTGTATAGTTTACATACTGTTGCATTGTAATTTTAAGACTGAGAAATTTAATTAACCCCTTAGTGATGAATAACGAGGGCTCTTTTGACAACAGAGGACAAGAGCAATTGTGGCAGCGGGAGGGGGATACTTTATCATTCAATTACTATTGAACTACAACTCTGACAGTATTGAAATAATACTCTCCATGGCCCAAATACTATGAAGATTAATTGGAGCTGCTTTCATTTTGAAACATTACTATCCCTTTAATGTATTAAACAATTTGTTAAACAAATTATTATCAATTTATTTCTAACTCACTTTTAATTGAATTGCATTGAGTGCATATTGTCACAATATTTGGAATGTTATGAAATATTTGAGATAGAAATGTCCTGACTAGTATTGGTTATGCAAAGTAAAACTAAGGTTAGGCAGTTTTTGAAAGATAACTATCACAACTCCCTTAGGCTGCTTTGCTTTTCCATTGAAAGTGATGAAACTCCACACAGAGCAGATGTACATTATGAAATAGCCAACCTCCTACAGCAGAAACCAGAAGAAAAAATATGTGATGCTCATGCACACATATTTAGCACAGGTAGAGTACCCATGTCACATACTCATAAAGAATAAAAAACAAGGTTACTCTGTCACTATACATCACATAATCCAGAGACAGTCAATATTGGACCTACAGCTGCTGGTCACAAAGGACAAGCAAATTGATTCTGTACGTTTGGATTTCATTTGCACTTCAGCCAATCAGAAAGCTATAAATGCATTATTGCAACTATAATTAAGAAAAGAAGGTTCACTTCCTTTCAGATGTCTATCACAGCATACTCCTGTTCAGGGCAGTCATGTTTCTGAAGTAGGAGACATTTCCATGATTGTTTGATGGACATCTCTCTCTCTCTCTCTCTCTCTCTCTCTCCAATCTTCTCCCTTCTGCTTTCCACTGCTCCCCTCATATTCCTCCCTCCTACTCCCTGAACTCATTGACAGTGTCTCCACTCTCATTTTCTCCTTTTTGCTAGTGATGAGTAAAAAGTCCCACCATCTTTTGTCAGAACTTTCATGGGGGAAAAAATGTATCTTTGTCAAGGTTATTCTCACAGGTAGAAAAACCATTAAAATATCCCCCTTTTTCTTATTGCAAATTAAATGCCCATGAAAACTTGGTAATTTCCATCTATGTTTTCCACTGCCACACAAATTGCCTCTGTAATATAGCCATTTGTCTTGTCTTGAATGTATGATGAGGAAAATGTAGTTCCACTTTCTGAGACATCTACACCACTACTATGATGTCCTCTCTGTCCAGTGCATTTTAAGGAGTTCTACTACAGCTACTGCTGCTAGTTGTTGAACCTGTGGCATGCTACAGATTTGTCACCAAATCAGACCTGTGGTTGTCCTTCTGGTGTTGTTTTCTGTGTATGGGGAAAGTGATAGCCAGTAACAGTCAGACAGGCAGATGAACCAAGTTCCTACCTGAGCTGACTGAGCATCTACTGTGACTGGCTGAGTGACAAATTGACATATATACTTTGCAGACAGATCAAAGTACATTATATACCCAAGAGACAGATTCATTCAAATTGACACTCACTCTTACAACCGCAAGAGGGACAAGCACATAGTGAGGTGTAATGGTGTGCTATGTTTGCAACAGTTGCTTTGAAGCACACTGTATCCTTTATTTTAGATTGCTGATTCTGAAGCTAACTGGTCTATCCTTATCCTGAACTATATTGTAAAACCAAAAAAGTGCAATCAAATTTAGACAGAAAGAGCTTCTGGTGAAATTCTGCCACTACCTATGTGTAGAAGCAGATAAACAGGAGAGAAGGAGTCACTTGCAGTTGAAGGGAGTATGCATGTGATTTCATTGTAGACTGTGACAGTGACAGACAGGGACAGTTTATATAAACAAAAATGTAAAAAAATAAAAAACTTTTTTACTCAGACAGGCAGGGACCATGACCAGATCTGTGACTGAGACCAAAACTGATAAATACTAGACAGAGGCACTCATCCACCACCACCACCACCACTGACACAACTGGTCATGTTGTCAAAAGAATTAAGTTACACAGGTCTATGTGCTGCCAAAAGTATCCAAACTGTTGGTGGTTGATGTATTGCCCTATTCTTTTGTAGAGAGCAGAAGGTTTCTGTGTTGCTGACAAAAATAAGATTTTCTGAAATTTGACACGAGAGAGTACTTCAGTGGCTGACAGAGGGAACTGGGATATGGGAGGAAAAAGAGATGGAACATGGTGGGCAAGGAACGGTAGGAGAGTGGGATAAGAAAGCAGGGAAGGATATGGAGAAGGACAGAGGGTAAGCGGGAAAGAGAGGGCTACATCTTAATGAGATAGGGAGGAGTTTTTATCCATAGTGGCAGATGGAGAGACAAGCAGGGGTTAGGAGAGTCCTCCATGCAGAATAGGAGTGTATTAATCCACCATGCGGCAGAGAAATACAGAGCTACTAATTCAGAGAGAGAGGCATAGAACTGAAGAGTGAAGGAAAGCTGAAGGGCAGGATGAGAGGGGAGAGAAGCCACCACAAGGACATAATGGGGGGAGAGAATAGAAGGGGATAATGTTTATACTTAACAGGCTAAGGGAAGAAGGCTGGTGTTGTAAATGAAGAACCAAGGGTGAGAAAAAAGAAAGAGAACGGTAAACCAAAAACTCATGTAATCGATGTCTCAGAGCTTTCTATTGTTCCTGACGGCTCCCAGAAAGATGATCCAAGCAGGAGGGGTCGTGACAAAATATATATGCTTACAGCTCCTCCCACATACACAGGCAAAGTTGTCTTTTTTTATCTTGTCTGTTGTCTGAAAATGATAAATGGCATGTCTCTGTCTCTAGTATCTGTTACTCTCGGCTCAGGAAGGATCTCCTGCTTATCTGTCATGTACCAATCAAAAATATATTTTTAGATTTTTTTTATTAAACTAATCATGTCCACACTCCCTGCAACCATCCGGAGAATTGGTAGGGACTAGTCCCAATAGTCCTTAAAGGGATAGTAATACTTCATTTTTACTAATGCCCTTTAAGCTTGTCTTGAAAAGTTATGTACAGTGTTACTTTTCAAATGCTTTGAAACGGTCTGGTTTGTGTTAAATTTTACATAAAAATGTCCCCAAAATCCAAAAACAGCCGCCATGTCTTTAAATCCAAGGATTATCCTGTAAACATTCACAATCTTTTGATTTTCTATTTGGGAGGGGGTGGCCGTGTCACTGAGAAGGAGGTGGTGAAGTCCCGCGAGAGTGAGGTGCCTTTGTATCAGTGCGCTTGACTGAGGTTAGCCGATTCCAATCTCCAGCAGACAAGGACCCTAGAATAGCTGTGGTTGTATATAGCTTGTAGTGTACACTCTTTGCAAAATGGCACTTCAAACTTTTTGGCTTCCACATGAAATTGGATGCAATCAGTAATCAGACTCCTTACGCGGGCAGAGAGATTTCCTTCAGTTCACTGACTCTGTGCTCTCTAAAGCGCTGACAGCAACAGCGGGCTTTCAGGTTGTTCTATATACAACAACTGGGAAGCTCGCTGTTGCTGTCAGTGCTTTGGAGTGCACAGTCAGTGAACTGAAGGAAATCCCTCTGCCTGAGTAACGAGTCTGATTGCTGATTGCATCCAATTACAGCTCTGCCCGCTTGCACTTTTCTTTTGTCTAACACATTGTTTGGGGTAGCCCTGGGATCCACCTAACCCACAGGACTGTCAGATTCATCCACCTAACCTACAGGGTTCTCTTGAGAAAGCTATAGGCGAAAGCGAATGCAGCAACTTGAGTACCAGGATAAGAAACTGAACCAGCTATTAAGCGTAGCTCAAGTAAATAATTTATAGTTTACTCTAGAACAGCAAGTTTCTCCAATAACATTATCACCATGTTAGAAAGATATTTTGTCCGATCAATCTAGGTATTAATTTGTGGTTAAGTGATTAATCCACGATATGTGCATAACACCGATTTGACCATTTGCATCTACTCCTGAGAATTTTGTAATAAATCCATCTGCCGACATTGAAGGATCATAATAGGAGACATAAAATAGAGCAGAGGTCAATGAACGTTCGGATTGTATGCACAGTGCAATACTGATAGATTTTGCTTTCTCATCTACTCAATCAATACATTATAAGTGAGGATTAACTTGACTGAAAAAATCCAATCAGATATGATTGAATTTAAGCATGTGTGAAATTAATGTTTGCTAGTTTACCCTTGATAAATGGATGTGGGTCTTTGTGTGCACTTCTATACACGTTGCTGACAATATGTTACAAATATAATGCACTAAACTCAGAGTGTAGAAGAATACAGGAATCCAAACAATGATGTTTGTGGGAGCACCGGTTGCTGGGTGAAATGTGATCAAAAATCCATTCTGGCAGATAATGTTTAAAACATCCGTTTATTGAAAAAGTAAAACGAAAATAAATGTCCAGGCATAGAGGGGTGCAGGACTACAATGACCATGGTCTATGATGAATCGCTTTCTAGCGCGTAACGCACCATCCACACCCTCTGCCCTCTCCTGTCTCAAACCTTTCTTGCTTTCTGCTCCATACCTATGGAATTCCATACCCCTCTCCCTACATCTAGAACAATCCCCCTCTGTCTTTAAGTCTACCCTGATATCTTATCTTCTGGAGCACTAGGACCATGCACTGCCTTTGGCCAAACTCAGCACTTGTAATCCCAGCACTTAACACCCTCTTACCCCATTGTAGGTCTCCTTTTACCCATTTAGACTGTAAGCTCCTTGGGGCAGGGACCTCTCTCCCATTGTTTCTATGAATGTCGCACTTATTTCATCCCCTCTTATTTATTGTAACATATGTCTATTGTAAGGCGCTGCGTACATTGTGTGGAGCCATATAAATAAAGATATACATAGATGCTTGACTTGTAACTTCCTGCATCACAGAGCATTGTAGTCTCGCACCCCTCTATGCCTGGACATTTATTTTGGTTTTACTTTTGCAATAAACAGATGTATTAAACATTATCTGCCCAAATGGATTTTTGATCACATTTCACCCAGAAACAGGTGCTCCCGCAACCTTCATTCTTTGGATTCCAGTATTTTCACAGAGATGGCGCGCAGTGTGAGATTGGAGCAATCCATTAACGCTCTAAAGACAGAAGCACTTTTTTGATTATTATGGGCTACTTATGCTAATCCATCTGATCGTCCATGGAATGAGCTCATGAATAAGATACACAAACATAAGAGAGGGTTAATGAATATTGGGATTGCATTACCAACTGATCCTGTTTGCCCTTACATATAATTAACACACTAAGTGAGTAACCTGACTGAAGAAATTTAATCAGACATAATTTAGTCTTAGCAAATGTGATACTATTTTACTGATTAAACCCAGTAAATGAATATGTGGTTTTGTGTGTGTATTTATATGAGTTACCTAAAGCAAGTTGCCAATACAGAGTATTGAATCTTACTTGAGTATACACACACAAAAGGGTTAAAATTGTGTTAAACCCGGTAAATGGATGTGTGGTTTTGTGTATTTATATGAATTTAAAACAGAGCATAGACCAGCGCTCACCTATAGCTGTATACTAGATCAATAATAATCAGTCATTTGCCTAGGCACAAATATCACTAGCATAAACAAGATTCACAATCGAATATCACCTTATTTAACAATATATCGCTAACATATTACTTAGTCATATATAATGTCCTTTGAGTGTATTACTGGTTGGATTATATAACGGTTTTCTCCCGTGTTTTTCTAAAAACAATAGGGTTTATACAATTCCATTGTATTCTTCCCCTTTAATTGTTATTGTTTCGATAGAGAGACAGAGTATTTTACTGTATTTAGAAGAAGGTACGATTATACCTCCGGTCATCCTCTGTAATTTATTTAGAGTAGGATAGGGTATCTAGGATGTGCCCTTAGGGATTACAATATATATTTCTAGATTTACCCCATTAGAATATATATTCATCTTGTGGAGCTGTGGGGTTTAGGTCAAATGACGATATAGTATAGTATCAGGTTGGTCTATTTAGTGTATACCTTATGATTATAGTGTCAGATGGTTGTGTGGATTCTTGATCCTATTAAATTGAGTGTGGTCCCGTTTATTTATATTTATATTGGACTGCAGAATTTGGGTTTATGCATCTATTTGTCCCGATATTTTGGTCAGTGTGGCTCCCAGGGGATTAGATATGGCCCCTGTGATCCTAGTTCGACACAGAGTGTGGGATTTTCATTAATATCGTTGATATATTATATACATTCAGATGGGGGGACCAGTTTGTCTAGTTTTTTAAGCTAGTTAGAGAAATTAACATATGGCTGTATTGTGCTTATTTTTGCACTGCAATCGGAGCAGTACTTTAAGGGTTAATTTGACCTTAACTAAGGGATTGCCTTCCCTTAGTTATATTTCTATATATTTATACTTGATATTTGTTATACGCGGTAGAAGGGGAGGGGGATTTTGTATACACATGTACAAGGAGTTGTGGTATGATGAAGACACCACTTTATGCCAGTCCTAACACTGCAGTCGGAGTGGACCTGAAGAGGTTAATTTGACCATTGTTTTTTTCCGATGGGTAGTGTGGGATTTTTCTGCATCTATTGGATTTGTCCATCATATTACTATATACATTTTTGATATTGATATTATGTATACTTTTTGCAGTTTGATCGGTATGGTATAAGATATTGTATCAGATTGCCTTCCAGATCGCGTATTCATATTATAGTTTCACGGACAAATCAAACTTTGATGTTTGTTACTAGTAGATATAGTGGGAAATCAATTTTGATACAATTTATACAGATTACTCTCAGATATTATGTATCCGCTCTGTTCTTTTCTTTAGCTGGATATCTGCCCACGTCCTCTTTTACCAATGTGTTACTTTGTATCAGTATAATCCCGAACTGGTTAAAATGCACTTTGATGTGTTACAAATTAACACAGGTTATTAGATGAACTACGAAGTGCACCAATACCCAACCATAATAACTAGGAGAAATTACCCCGATATCCCATGTGAGGAAAAGGGACTGAATATTATACAGAACAAATTGAATTGAAACTACATATAAAATATTATGTGTGAACCTTCTCTTCCAGCAATTAGCTACACAGATTTTCATGTGACAGAAAGAAGTTCCGGTCACTGCAGGCAACTTATTACAAACGGGAGTATGACGTATAAAGGGGGCTGGGCTTTACATTGCAATCTAATACTTTTGTCTTTTTGTGCTACCTGTCTGGTCATACGTCCAGAATTCAGACTCAAGAGGGAAAGCTGTGATGATGTGAAAAGGGGCGGTGAGGGGAAGTTTTAATGTAAAATATACCATGAACCAGACGGTTTCAGAGTATTCAAAAGGTAATACTGTACATAACTTTTCAGGACAAGCTTAAAGGGCATTAGTAAAAACGAAGTATTACTATCCCTTTAAATCAAGTCATTCCAGCTCTTTTCTTCTCAGGCTCTTCACTAACTAGAGTAAACATTTCAGCAGCTCACCCGCTAGCACAGACTGATACTGTGCAGTAAACTGACACCCCCTTTTATACTGGTGAGTTAACACTACAGGAATTACATAGAAGAAACTGTGTGGAAATGTCATGATTATCATTGATTTCAATGCAATGAAAAGGAGGGGGAAAAGTGGAAAATGGTACTTTTTGAAAGATCTCACATTTTTTTTTTTATTTTGTTGTGAAATCTTTTGCCCATTGCTATCTTTGTACTGCTCCTCTTGGCTCCCTCCCCTTCCTTATCTTTGCCCACGCTTGCTTTTGCCCCTCAACTCATTATAGCTGCCCCCCACTCACTGTGATTCTGTTTCTTTCCCTTACCCCCTGCATGTGCCTCCATAATTCATTTCAGATCTAGTTTGACAGAACCTGTTTTTTTCCAGGTACACTAAATTAATCTGCCATTGGCTTGTCAGAGATTATGGAAGTTGTCATCTCCAGCAGTTGGAGGACCAAAGATTTGTGTCCTCTTCTCTAATGTGATATATCTCATCATGTGTTTGAAATGTCTTAACACAATAATGTATATAGGTGTAACAGGACAGACCTTAATCCTTTAAGGACCAGGGGTGTGTGTAAAGCATTGTTGTGCAATGCATTTCACAGCCCTCTGATCCATAAAGGATTAAAGAAAGTGACAAATTCATGCAAATTTAGGGATTATTCGGCACATAAAGCAATGTTTCAGAAACACCAGTCTCTCATGCTGACCTCTCCAATAACTGATAAAAACCTTTTAAGTATTCTTCAATGATAGGACGTACTTCCTTGTGTTACAAATGCGAGTGAATGGAAAGTAGTACAATACATTATGGAAATAGCAAAGTAGAGGCTCGATATTATTACCACTGGTAAAACTGGAGGTAATAGCAAAAGCAGTAGCGCCAAAAAAAATATCAACCATGTATCTCAGCTATTCTATTGCTGGAGAGGTACATGGCATAAAGAATGTTGTTGTCTAAAACTCATATTTTGGCAAAATGCTCATTATGTTTTTTTGTTCCCACAACTCGCGCAGAATAGTGCGAATTGTGGGAGCATCAAAGGAAAAAAACGTAACTGTCGTTGTTTGACATTGTCAAACAGTGAGAGTACGCTAAAACTAGTCAGAAAATGTATCACTTACCTGTCATCCGCTGTCCGGCTTCTTCATTAATCTTTTCTTCTTTCTTCTCTTCTGTGTTCGTTTCTTCAGTCTTCTTTTCTTCCTCTGATCTTTTTTCTTCTCTGAAAATGAAAAAAAAAAACATTAGTGTTTTGTATTTTGAAATAAATAAAATATTCCCCCAAAGATGCAACTGTTAATTATTTGAGCGCAGTAGGGTGCTCAAAGGGTTACTATTTGCAGCATCTTGTTTGTAGTAAAGATGTTAATGTGCCATGTTTTTAATTTTCCAGAGTCCTCCTTCTGTGTCATTATGTTTTAGAAGTTTCCAATTTGTTACCCCCTTGCCTCTGCTGGCGGCGGAAGGCATGTGGACCAGCATAGATTTCCTCTTCTGCCCTCTTAGGCCGTTGCCTGAGACCGTCTGCTGGAATTTTAAAATGAGACTGGCTTTTATATGCCAGCCTTCATTCAAAATAGATTGGCAGTCTCCTATTGGCTGGGAAGTGCTTACGCACCTCCCAACCAATCAGCTTTTAGCATGGGGGATTACGAAGCCCGCTAGAAGCTGATTGGCTGGGAGGTGTGTCAAACAACAACAGTTTGTGTTTTTTTCCTTTGATGCTCCCACAATTCTCGCTATTTAGCGTAAGTTGTGGGAACAAAAAAACATAACGAGCATTTTGCCAAAACGTGAGTTTTGGACAAAGACACTCTTTTTGCCATGTACCTCTCCAGCAATAGAATAGCTGGGATACATGGCTGATTTTTTTTGGCGCTACTGCCTTTTCTATTACCTCTGGTTTTACTGGTGGTAATAGTATCGAGCCCCTACTTTACTATTTTCATGATGTGTTCTACTACTTTCCATTCACTCACATTTATAACACTCCTCCGGAGCTCAAAGGACTAACAGTAGCATCTTTATGGGAATATTTTATTTATTTCAAAATACAAAACGCTAATGGATTTTTTTTCGTTTTCAGAGAAGAAAGAAGATCAGAGGAAGAAAAGAAGACTGAAGAAAAGAAGAAGTTGGCTGCGACCCTGCTGGACATCAGGATTACTGGTAAGTTTTTAATTGTCGGGACATGTGAAACGGTTTCTAGATTAACCCTATGAGTGCCAGTGTGGTATGCAATGTTTTATAATGCATTACATACCCCAATGACACTCATAGGGTTAATCTTTTTATTTGTTTCAACCACAAGTATGTGTTGGAAGCCAGTCTTCAACACATACCGGTGGTTTTCACCATCTGTTTTGGGCTCTACTCTGCCTCCCGCCATGAAAAGTGCGTCTAAAACATGCGGTAAAGCCACCATATGGAACTGGATAGCAAAGGCGACTATTTTTAGTTAATGGTCATTGGGTGACATTTTCTCACCCGTTGAACATTTTTGCGCGGTTTTTGGTGTTGACAGCACAGTTTATAGAATAGGAAAATGTGCTGACAAAACCATTACCACCTGTTTTAAAAATAGCGAGGCTAACAGTATCGAGCTCCTGAACTTTATAATTGCAACATTCTTCTTTACACTGGAGACATGGACATATCCATACTGCATCCATATGTGCTTGCTTATAACTGACCCAAGAACACATAAATGTCCTTTAAATATTGAACATTAAACCTAAATGTAATAATGTAGTCAATACCCTTCCTTCACTATGGTAACCCATGGAATAAGGTCTATATTTGTAACGGTTTTACAGACACTCAGACCAGCAGGTTAGAATAAAACACAGTTTTATTAAATGAAAATAAATATGAAAGATCGCCCTCTACAGACCACAGCAAATGTAGCAATATAATGCAGGTATGCCCCCACAGGCCCAGTATACAGAAACAGAGTTATCACATATACTGTCACAGGACAGGCACACAGTAGTGAAACAAATAAAGGGTTAAGAGCAATAATTAGTCAGTCTCTGTTGTGGTGTTTGGCACGCCCAAGATGGTAATGAAGCAGTTATAGGTGTAGATGGTGCAACACCTAAAGTTCTTAAGATAGGGAAACTGCTCAGCAGTGCTAGTTGAGAGATAGGATCTGCAGAAAAGTTGCTTGAATAGCCCCCACGGGCGTAACAGCGAATACAACTTAATCTGCAGGTGCGTGAGCCGGTAGCCCCACGGGCGTCTCAACAGAGGTAGCTTGTGATGCAAGAGCTTGCAAATAGCCCCCACGGGCGTATAGACGAAGACCAACTGTACTGGAGCAATATGAGCCTCTAGCCCCCACGGGGCATGTACCGAAGAAAACCTGCAAGAGCTTGAGCCAGTAGCCCCCACAGGCGTAACAACAGAGACCACAATATACTGCGAGATCAAGCCAATAGCCTCCAATGGAATATACCGGAGACCACCCTTAGCTGCAATAGCTTGAGCCAATAGCCCCCACGGGCCTAACCGGAGAAACCACCGTATGTGTAAGAGCCAGAAGCGCCTCTACCGGGTATGTTAACCAACTCGACTACTCTGCAGATGAAACAGTGAGCCGCCGACCAGACTGGGAATGTACGCGGCCGGCTCAGCAGAAGTAGCGAAATACCAGCTTAGGCTCAATACCGGTGCAAGTGGGCTCAGCAAAGGAGACGGCAGCACAACAAGGGTTAAGTCGCAGCTAGAATCGAAGGCTCAGTACAGAAGGATAGCTCTGCAAGTGTAAGGATGGCTCAGTAACGGATGCACAGCTCTGCAAAATAAGCACGGAGACTCAGCACTGGAGACTAGGCACTGCAAGTGTTAAACACGATCCGCCTGGTAGGCCAACACAGCACAAGTCAGAATGTCGCTGCGGCGACAGCAGGAACAGGTAGCTGGAACAAAACGGATCACTGGAACAAGCCGGTACAGGTCACGGAGCAGGAAGTCAGCCAGGCCGGGTCAGATCACGGAGCGGGTACTCATACAAGCCGGGTCAATCACGAGCAGGAACGTCAGCCAAGCCGGGTCGGGTCACGGAGGTGGTTCTCAGACAAGCCGGGTCAATCACGAGCAGGAACACAGAATCGTAGTCAACAGGCTGAATCAGTACACAGGAATCAGGAACACCGGAACACAGCAACAGCAGTACTGGCTCAGAAACACCACGAAAGGGCACCTGACAGGTGTCACGACCAGGCATAAAAAGGTCACCAGGGCGGGCCAAACTGACTCAGCAAATCAGAGTCTACCACAAGCGAGAGTGACAGAGGAGAATCACAGGCACTGTGATAATATTAGTGTTTCCATTTGGTTTAAATGACAGATTGTCACTGAAAGCTATAGAGAAATCCTATATAATAATTTGCTGAAGGTTTGTAATGATGCAGCCATGTTCAGTAGAGACTGCTGCACGTGCTACAGTCATGCACAGTAGGGACTGCCAGTGACGTGGCTGATACGGAGCGGGGCACTCTGAAGTCAGACCGGAGTCCTCTCTGCTCACCATCAGGTGCGCAAATGAATTCTGAGCGGCCCGCTCCATATCAGCCGCAGTGCGGGCAGTCTCTACTGTGCATGACTGCACCCTGACTGGTTGGCATTGTGGCCAGTGTACACAGGCTCTTCAACTAGCATGTATATAAAACCTTTCATAACGTTATCATCTGTAATGGATGCCATGGATTGTTTAGTAATGTATGGTAAAATGTTCTCATCTTGATAAAAAAAAAACACATCCTATATGATAAAACTCTAGCGATGTTTGTCAGAAAACATCATGCGCAGTAGAGACTGCCCGCGTTCGGGCGGTCCCTACTGAGCATGACTGCATCTCGTGGAGCAGTGAGGGTATCCATTTGAATTGTTGCCTATGAAATGTTGCGCGGCTGCTAACAAACTATGCTACCACTTACTCTTCCTGGTGCACGTCTCTCTCTCCCAGTGACAAACTGAACTTAACCCTTTGAGTGCCAGAGTAGTACGGGTTGCTTACCACTCTGGCACTCAAAGGGTTAAAATACATTTTGAACATTTGTTGTGTAACAAAAAAGTACATTTCGGTGCATTCCTTCAATCCTGGTTCTCAGGTTGCCAACATAACCAGACTGGACAGGCATCGCTGTGGTAAATTAAAAAATAGGCAGCCAATGGAGGGCACCGAAAAATAGTTTTTTTTTCAGACAACAAATGGTCAACATTTATTTTAAGTGGGACACTGGGAGAGAGAGACGTGCAGCGATACCATTGGCCAATATTTACTCTCGCGAGAGATGTGCACCAGGAACAGTAAGTGGTAGCATAGTTTGTTATATGCACTTTTATACATAATTGCGCACTGGTCGACCGTAATTGTGACCTTTACACAGGTGACATGAGAACCTCGCCTTATAAGCAGCAAGAGATTCTCTGTTCGTCCTTTTAAATAACACGCCATTTGTAATGCGGCGTGCAGTCTTGTGACATTTCATAGGCGACTTTTTAAAAGTTATCCAGCAGTGAGGTGGCGTCACTACGCAGAGCAGGACCGGAGCAGTGAGGTAGCGGCAGTACACAGAGCAGGTCCAGAGCAGTGAAACATCACCAGGACCTTGGCCCGTGTACACGGGCTTTTACACTAGTTATAGAATACATGGAACATGTTTACCCAGTGAAGAGTTTTTTATCTTCTTACTGAATTTTTTTTTAAAATGCAACAAGATGTTGAAGCATAGCTCCCCCTACTGGATGGAAATAAAAAAAAACCTGAATGTCACAAAATAGGATAAAGAACCTTTTTTGGTTTGTTAAAAATGTATGTTTAACAGTGGCTTCAATTAAAACAACAAAAGCATTAGAGTAAATGCATTCTTAACTCCTTCAATGCCAAAGAAGTGTGTTGTACTGAAACATTATATGTCACATATTGTATTTTTATAAACTGGATCTCCTGACTATAATTGCTAACATCCAAGTAGAAGTCCAGTGGGAAAAAAGCATTCTTATATAAGGGAAGTAAAAGATACAATTGGCATGATGCCCAAAAAATGGAGGAGCAATTCTGGAGCAAATCCACTGTTACAGTAGGGGACAAATAAGATTTCCCACTGACTGAAATTAAAAAGCAATGCATTGGAGGTCCATCTAGCATTCAAAGGAATAAAAGCCTTATTTAAATCAATTGGGACACTGGGATTTTTTAAATCTCCCCTATAGAGAAGTTGGTTTACTCCAGAATTGTTCCTATTTTTTTTTATGCGTAAAGCCCAATGTGTGATGACAGCTGAAACCATTGCACCTGTATCACTCAACAAAACAGGTACAACAATATCAAGTGAAGACATTACATATTATAGAAACAGTGTGTGTGTAAGTACAGAAGGCAAGGCTGGGCAACCTGCTGCTCTCCGGCTGCTCAAGATTGCAATAGACAATGGCTGGCTGGGATGAGAATTGTAGTTCTAGACAGCTGGCTGGCCTCAAGTTGTATACCAATGCCATAATACCTTGCTTACATGGGTGACTTGGGTGCATTCTGGTTTAGTTTCTGCCAAGGAAGCAGCATGCTAGGTTGTAAGGGTCTATGGGAGAAAGTCCAGTTGGTCATATGTTCTCTGGGAATGGTTATTTTCATAAGGTCTCATGGTATAGCTCATGTAGGTTGGTAGGCCTAACCTGTAGAGATCCCTGCATGTTGGTCATTTGTCTTTCTTGTCATCAAACAATGGTGGTTTCTTGGGAACAGCATACATGCTAGTTTAGGTTTCTCCCCACTTATAGCCTTATAATCTTGCTATTTTCTTACTATACTTACCAATAACTGCTACCCTTAATAGTTATAAAAGAATAAATCCATCCAAGTATCTCTGTCAATGGACTGGGTATTTCCATAGTCAGAAATCAAGTTCCAATAGATTCTATAGCTCTCATATTTAGCAATTATCTCCTGCAAAGCCATTCACAACGGTTAATTGCACAATGCCCATGAAAAAGTTAGTGTGTGACAAAACGCGTTGGGCTGGTACAGTATTGATTTTAATATGAATTTTTAAATTGTTACTAAAACTTCTATACCAATAAATGGTAGCTGACGATTTAAACCTAGGTAAATATGTTCCATTGTTTTCACCTTGGAGATCCCAGTAGTAGAAAAGACTGAAGGAAACATATATTTGGATTATTATATGCTTAAACACACAGGCTGGTAGCCTCTACCTCTAGTGAGTACCCATCTTGAGGGCTTTGGAAAAAGAGAATTGTGGAAGGTCACTCATAGGTGCTATTGCACTGTGTGTCTTTTTTTGTTTGTCATAGTCTCAGAGAATTGAGGTGGTAGGGTCACAAAACCAGGTGACCAAGATTACGGCTGCATAGTTGATAAGAAAAAAGAGTGTGTTTGGAGAGTGAACTCTTGGAACATATTGGGGCATTTAATGTGTTAATATATATACTGTTGTGGGTTTTTTTTTCTGGTGTAGAAATGACCAGAAGCACAAGGGAGGTAACTGTTACCGCTTGTTCAAAGTTGTGTACATGTGGTTTCACTGCATTTGCAGCCTTTAAGGACCTCCTCATGCTGGCCCTTTAATCTAGTTATTATTTGTCTGTCTTGGCATCAAACAATGGCAGTTTCCTGGGCACAACACTCATACTAGTGTAGATTTCTTCCCAGTTATAGCCACATCATTTTATCCTCAGGACACCCAGGCTATAACAAAACCACTACCAAAACCACTTTCGCAATCTCACATCTTTTATAAACCATACTGGCTAACATAGCCAATCATTAAGAAGTTATAGAGATGGGAGGGGAAAATGGATGGATCCAATCATCCAAGCCAATTGTCACTGAAAATAGAAATTCTTAAATAAACCAGTATCATTAACTTCATAAACAGTGCAATACATAAATACATAAATACATATATCTCATGTCAGTACAATCAAATCACCTCAGTGGGTACATAGATCCCAACATACCATATTGCAAAGACATATTGAAACAGGCATATCATAAAACTAAAGGTGCTTGTCCAGTCCAAATATTGAGAGTGACCCAAATATATATATCTACAGTAGGAGCCAAATAAAACCATTCATGGAATCCCACTGTCATAAACAGTTGAATCTAACATCAGATGTTAATTTTTGAAACACTCTTTTCAAATAATACACAAATAAATTAATAGAACAAATAAAACATATACAATCCATTACTCTCAAAACTAAAAACTGAAATACCATTCGTCATCTATATGTCTATAAAAACATTAAAACATTGGATACTTTATGTAAAAATATTATGTATACAAAGAGAACACTTCACACGTACTTTTGTGATAAATGTACCCCTAAAAAAACTCCTTGTGATTAGGGGGGGGCGAAACTTACCGCTGTGTTCCGGCAAGAAATTTTGTGAAAACCACATTGTTATCTGATTTTTCGCGGGAAAATCCTCTTTAAAACTAGAGGTTAACATTTTTGCATCTTTCACCCATTGGCCAACATTTTTCACCATTTTTTCAATGGCTAGAAAGTTTCCGCCCATTGATTTACGTTGTTTTCGCACGTCCGCTATTAAAAGTTGACGTTTTTGCTGAAGGCAGACACAATAGAAGCAGCTACAGAGCGAGATAGACATGCTGTGCTGTTCTGCTGTGATATTTTGCAAAACTTGAGGCAGGAAAGGCTCATAATGACTGCTATCACTATGGGCAAGGTAAAAAATAATCAATGGAGGAGCTGGAAGGACCCTTATGTGTCCACTGAATCTGAGGAGAAGGAAGTGACTAGCAGTACTGAACCAATGCTGTCCAGTTCCCCTAAATCACCCCAAGGGATCTTGGGGAATTTAATGGGAAGGAAGGGAGAAAAGGGAAGGAAGGGAGAAAAGGGAATGGGAAGGGAAGGAGAAATGGGTAGTACTAGTGACAGCAGGACAGGTCAGCTGCTTGTGCCTGCTGCAAGACTTGCTGCCCCTGCTGCCAGTATCACCATTGCTGTACCTGCAGCCACTAGTGTTGTACCTGCTGCCAGATGTGCTGCCACTAGTGTTGTTCCTGCTGCCATTGCTGAACCTTCTGCCATCAATACTTTGCCTGCTGCTAGTGTTTCTTGTAGTACTCGGGGGGGGGGGAGGAGAAAATGATGTCAAATTTTACAGCAGGGAACCCTCTGTCACATTGCTTGTCACCTCTTCCAAGCAGCAGTGAGATGTCTGGAAAAGAGCAGCATCATGTAGGGACTAGTGGTAGTGGTGGTGTTGGAGAAGCTGGGGTGGAAAAAAATTGATGGCCTTTTTATCAGAAAGTGAGAAGGAATGGGAGACAGGGATGAGGATGGGCATCACCACCACCACTAGCAATCAGCTTTTGGAATTTGCGGAAATTGCAGCTGGTCTAATTCCTGCTGCTGAGATGAAAGGGCAGCAGGGTGCTGAGGATAAGGCTAATGTGCCACAGACCACCGTGGACACAGTGGGAATGGGGTCAACAAGTAATGCGAGACTAGGACAGGTTCCACTTGCCAGCACCAGAAATACTCCTGGTCCTAGTTGCAGTGCTAAATCTGAGGCAGTAGCAGCAAAATTATCAGCTGCCACAAAAAGTGAAGGGGAATGTGGAGGACAAGAAGAAAGAGGCCATCCTTCTCCAACTGTTCCCTATCCCTCCCTCCAGAAGTCATGGGTGTGGGACTATTATTCTCTTCTGGCAGGCACAGTGCAGTCATCATCAACAACAGTAAAGTGCAAAATTTGTGACAAGTTAATGAGAAGGGGAAAGGAGGGAACACACTTTGGCACAACCTCCCTGATAACACACATGAAACACAGACACCATGACATTTATGTCAAACATGTTAAAGCCAAACACCCATTACAGAAATCTAGCACCACTGTTACTGTACCCCCTGACTCTCCAGAAAGGTGGAGATCAAAGAGGAGAAAGAATAAAGAAACCCAGAAAGACACTGGAATTTCCATGATGAGTGAAACAACTAGCTCGTCATTAACATCACCTTCTTCCTCTAGGGTAACAAGTACATCTCCTGCCAATCCACCTTGTTCATCGTTACCTCCCCCACCAAATGATAGCCACTCTTTTGATATTAGGATATGTCAGTTCATCTCTACCCATTGCACACTGTGTGGTGCATTGACCACACATGCCAGTGTAGTGGAGGAGAATTAATATCAGGCCATCAAGCAGCATCCGAGGAGATTCCATCCCGCGGAATATACTAAGATGGAGGCAGGGAGGGTTCATCATTACTATTAAACTGTCAGCAAGTTGTCATGTGTCCTTAGCGGGGTTTGGACAAGGGGTACAGTGACAGCGGCAGTACTTTCAGGTGTCATGGTGTTTGGATACAGTTGTGCCCCCAGATGTTATTTACCACACACATACTGTGCACATTGCAGTTGCTGAGAAGACCCACTGATCCTGCTCTCAAGGGAAAAAATATATTCTAATAACAACACACCCATGATGATTTTGGAGGAGGGGCAGGTGGAGAAGATTTAATGGCCAACTTGTTATTTTCTCCGCAAATACTGGGAGCTACTTATTCTGCTGCTACTGCCTCAGGCGCATCACTGGAGCCAGTCGTGGCAAACAGAATCTTCATCATCCATCTTCCATGTTACTGGTATTGTTGATCCCATTCCCTTTCAGCTGCCTAATCATCCTGCTACTTAAACAACTCAGCAGCAGCAGTACAAACAGCAGATGCAACTCGGGACTCAGGAGGACATTTGACAGTGGCCACTGGCCAACATGACCTGCTAGCGTTAGGACAGTAGGGCATTTTTATTTTATTCTCAGGGCTTGTATTTAAAATAAATAAATAAATAAATAAAAACCAGTCCTACAAAACAATAAACCATTTTTGGGGGGTTTGTTTCTAACAAGCCTAAGTACAAATCAATGTTTCCTTAGGGCTTGTGCCAAACAAGCTTAAGTCCTTCAAATCAATGTTTCTTCAGGGCTTGGGCCTCTAATAAGTTTAAGTCCTACAAAGGCCTCTAAGAACAAATCAAACAAATGATCCTCTACAAAATACTCTATCAAATCAAGTATCAGTCCACCCCAGTGGCATCTTATGTCAGGGGGTTCCTGTACCAAAGGTGCCGTGATTTCTTGTCTGTGTACATTGCTACTTCCTGTCGGTGCTTGCTGCTTCTTATTGGATACTGGGCTCTGCTCCGCCCAGCAATTGCCTTTTTAAACTCTGTTCTCACTACCTTGGGTGCCCTTTTGTAGTGTTCCTGACCAGACGTGTGTTGCTGTGTATCCTGTTCCATATATGATCTGGTTTTGCCTGACCTTGCTCCTGTCTTCGCTGCCTATTCCGTTGACGACCAGGTTTGCCTGATTATCGATTCTGTGTACCGATTTCTCTGTGCCTGCCTACTGCTCTCTGTGTACCAATCCAGGCTTTGGCTGACTACCGCTCGCTGTGTACCGATCCAGGCTTTGGCTGACAACCGCTCTCTGTGTTCCAATCCAGGCTTTGGCTGACAACCGCTCTCTGTGTACCGATCCAGGCTTTGGCTGACTATCGCTCTCTGTGTACCGATCCTGGCTTTGGCTGTTACTTCTCGCTGTATTTTTACCGCCTGTGCCCACTGTTGCCTCCGGTCTCGTTTTACCATAGCCTGTGCCTTTACCGTTGCCTCCGGTTGCGCTACCTATACAGCCTGTGTCTTTGCGGTTGCTTCCGGTTGCTACCTATACAGCCTGTGCCTTTACGATTGCCTCCGGTTGCGCTACCTATACAGCCTGTGCCTTTGCGGTTGTTGCCGGTTGCGCTACCTATACAGCCTGTGCCTTTACCTTTGCCTCGGTTGCTTTACCTATACAGCCTGTGCCTTTGTGGTTGCTTCTGGTTGCGCTACCTATACAGCCTGTACCTTTACCTTTGCCTCAGTTGCGTTAGTTATGCAGCCTGTGCCTGCTCCGGTCGCCTCTGGGCATAACCTCCAATTGTGGGAGTCTGCGCCTGCCACTTGGGCTATCCTCTGCCTGGTCTTCTGGGCAAGTCCAGTTGCCTCACTGTTTCCCCTGTTCCATTGGGGATTTTGTCCTGCAGTACTTACCTCCACTTGTGGGCCCTTCCTTGTTGGTACTGTTGAGGTTAAAGGGATAGTAATACTTCGTTTTAACTTTATTTTATTTTGTAGGCATTAAAAAAACATGAAGAATGATATAAGTCTTATCTCTCAAACCTTTATGGTTTAAGAGATATTCACAAGCAAAGTATTCCCCCCCCCTGTTCAACCAGATCAGAAGGGAGGTGCCCAGGTAGACTGCAGAGAGGGACAATCTTCAATTAAGATAAGGGAAAAAGCTGAAAAACTTGTCAAGGGGGGAAGGGCTTTCATTGTTTTCATACAAAGAAAAATGTCCCCTTCTGTTATCTGTCTGGTCATACAACCAGATTCACATCTGAGAAGAGATGGCTTACACTAGGTAAAAGGGGCGGGAGGGGAAACTTTGCTTGTGAATATCTCTTAAACCATAGAGGTTTGAGAGATAAGACTTATATCATTCTTCATGTTTTTTTAATGCCTACAAAATAAAATAAAGTTAAAACGAAGTGTTACTATCCCTTTAAGTTCCAGTTCCAGTTTCTGTTCCAGTTCCACTCTCTGCCATTACATTTATTTGTGTATACTTGCTGCTGATTGTACCCTGACCTGTGTCAGATCCAGAAGTGCTCCATCACTGTCTGGGTCTGGGCTTGTGAAGGGCATTTCTGTATTTATTTATTCATAAAGCTGAATTTTACCTTAACCCCTTAAGAACCCATGATGGTCCTGGACCGTCATGGGTTGTCATCCCTTTAAGAACCCATGACAGTCCAGGACCGTCATGGCTTAAATGATAGCAGCGTGCCTCCGTGCACACTGCTATCATTAATTCCAGGCTGAGACTGAGTGCTCCAAGACCAGGGCGTTCGGTCTCAGCCCTTCTTGCTTGTGCCGGTTCATGTGATCGCCGTAGCAGCGATCACATGTACCGGAATTGTGAGAGACAGAGGCAGTACAGAAAGCATGCTGTCTCTGCGTGCCTCTTCTGCCTCTGTCTCCCTTGCTATCAAAGTAAGGGAGACAGAAGTAGAGAGGAGACACCTAGTGGCAAATGAAAATGCAGCAGCTGGGGGTATTAACCCCTTCACTGTTGGTGCTGGAGGCTTGCTAAATGCAGGTCAATTTCTGATCTGCAATGATAATTTTTTTTTTTTTTTTTTTTTTAAACACAACACACTTTTTTTTTTACGAAAAGATATTTTATTTAAAAAAAAAATCTCATTAAACAATTTTGGAAGTGTGATTGTTGTAGAGCCATGTAATACACTTATACACACCGCCAAATGTCAGGGATAAAAAAGTGACAAAATAGGATGGGAAAAAGGGACATGGGGATTTTCACCCAGGGGGGGACAGTGGCCACTTTAAACTGCACATTTTGTAGGTATGACTGACCGGTCATACCTTTCATGCAGGCGCCATAAAAATTTAACCCTTTCTGCCCAATTGATTCCAAGAGAAAAAACAAAAATGGTGGGTTTTTTTAAATTTTTTTACCTTTTTTTTAATTTTAATAAAGTAAATGGTGGGTTATCCATATAAGTAGGGTATCAAATGAAAGCCCTATTTGTGCTTAAAAAAACAGTATATAATTTAAAGGAGCAGTAAACTTTTTTTTATGAAAAATATATATTGTAGGGATTTTCCTATTGAGTAAAATAATGGTACACCCATGTTTTTTTACATTAGCAGTGCCCTCTAATGGTCAAATTCTAATTAGATTTCCTGGTAGATTCTAATGGAGAGGAAAGTCAGAAAAGTCAGAGACATACAGTTCTCCATAGAATGTGATAGAAACTGCCTGTCACTTCCTGTCAGTTAGAACTATCAGGAAGTAAACGCATAGTAAATTCACTTCCTGATTATTTAAACTGCTATAATATTTGAATAAAACATCTGACAGCGATGAAATTGACCTTGTTTAATTCAGCAGGAAAAGCTCTGTCAAATATGTTTTCGTAAAAAAAAAGTTTACTGCTCCTTTAAGTGGATGGAATAAAAGCCTAAAAGGGAAAACACTGTTGAACAAAGATATAGTCAAAAAGGTCAGAATTGCTCTGGTCCTTAAGGGAAAACGACCTCAGATTTTCCCGGTCCTTAAGGGGGTTAACCAAATTGTCTGAGTGTTCATTAAAACCGTGACATCCTGTCTCTGTCACTTTAAATACAAATGTCTTATTTTATTTTATTGATTTATTTTTTTATTAACTGTCCCTCCAATAGCAGTCAAGAACCCCCCCAAAACAAATTCCCTGTTAAAATGATTCATTCATTCACCAACACAGGCAACCTCCTCAGACCCCTTTATACCATGTCTTAGGTTTTTACTTTTTTTTTATTTTATTTAGGATTTCATTTGTAAGTGCACCCCAATCCCAGTAAACAACCCCCCAAAAATCATCCCCTGTTCAACTGATTCGTTCCCTACACCAACACAGGCACCTTCATGCCCCTTTTATATTGTGTCTTTGGGAAATAAAATATTATTTGTAATGTGTTGTGTGTAACTTCTATGTTCCCATTGATTTCAACGGGCGAAAAAAGCAGAAGATCTGCACTTTTCGCGTAAAATTTTTCACCAAGCGGAAAGTGCCAATTTTCGTTGATTTCAGTTTGAGGCGGAAAGTTTCGCCCATCCCTACTTGTGATCATCATATTACTCTGATTCCAAATTTTCTGTGAGGCCTTGTGGGGTTATGATACACCCAGTAAGCCTCTTGATTGTTCAACTGTATCAACCTATTATGAAAATACAATGCCATACTTTTTGTCTATTGGAGTGACACTAAAGAAGGGTGCAGTGTGACAGATCTGGATACACTATGTAGGTCAAACCCCTTCTATATATTATGTTGATGTAGGCCAAACCTTCATAGAGTTTGGTTGGTTTGTCAAGCATACTGCAATCCACACTGACGTGTGAACAAATACATCATGAACATTGATACACAATTCAAGAAACTATTAATTTTTAATGTTTTACCAGTAGTGTTTGAAACAAAAGCCAAAGATTTATGAGTGATAGAAGAACACGTCAAACACATATTCTGGTCATATTATAACTCCAAACAAGTTTTAAAAAATCACTAGATTCCATTTTTTGATTGATTTTATGATTTCTTGTTCTAAACCTTTTATGAGCAACGTTATTTTTTTTAAGATTTAGCTCTTCTATATGTAACTAAAGATACAGGAGAGATCACAGTCTTGAGAATAGGACCCACCATAAGAACAAGCTATTATTTCTTTAAAATATTACTATTTATTTTATGTTTCATATTAAACCATAATAAATCAGACTTTATCTGTCTCCTGATGTTTTTTTTAATCTCTATGTTTCTACTTTAATAATTCAGAACTACATTTTGATCTGGTCTCTCCGTCTCCCCGCTTAGCTTGTTCATTGCTGCTTCCTGCCATCTGATCAGTTCATTGTTTGCCCTTTTTACTCCCCCCTGGGGGTCTTCTGCATTGATGCCTCGCTAGTTTCTTGTGCCATAGGCCCCTGGCTGTGGTGGCGGAGGCCCATGCCATTGCTCCCTGCCATGTTATATTTTATTAAGTATGTCAAGTATTCTGTGTTCCGCCTGATCATATCTGCATCTCTGTTCGTATTGTACTTATCCGATGTGCCCCTCCCTTTTCCCTTTTTCTTTACTACCCCCCACTCTTATAAAACTCAATACAAATTTTAAGGAAATAAATAATTCAGATCTATCCAGATATCTCGCTTTCAAATAAGCTCCATTAACAAGGAGTGCTTATGTGTTTTAACATATTTGATTATGTACTATAACTTTCATATGTAGTGCAATTTCTTCTAAATCTGCAAAACTGACTAAATGAGATATTATTCAGCAAGCATTTATAATAACAGCTAGAGATGAGTGAAAATGTTCCCTTAAACCAAAAAAGTTCAGTTTCCTGCTTTTTTCACGTAGGTCATTGCATTGAAATCAATGGAAAGCCTGGATTTCTACCCACTACGTGGTAGTTTTCTCTTCTTTTCCTGCAGGCATATAAAAGGGTGTCAGGCTCTCACAGCAAGCCATTCTGTGTTTGTGAGAGGAAGAGAGAGCAGCAGACTTTGAGCTAGGGAAGATCGACAAATAAAATGGAGCTGATGCTTAGTTTAGGGAGTGTTTTAGATAGGACAATTGTTCTCTCTATTAGAGGTGTCTGGGGGCACTCTGGGAGAAGAAGGGAGGAATGAGGTTGGCCCCATATACCCCATAATTCTACTGACTGGCAAGGCACAAGCATCTGTGATCCAAGCTCCTTCCTGACCTGGCTGTTAATATCTATGTGCTATAGTAGTCTGGGGGCATGAGAAGGGAGGTTGCCTTCAAATTCCCCAACATTTCTGACTAATTTGATTTGAAAGACACAGGCTGATCTTGCTGTTATTATGTCTGTACTGGACATGTCTGGGAATGTGAGAAGGGAGCAAAGGAGGTTGACTCCAAATGCCCCAACATTTTGTCTGACTGATTTGATTTGAAAGATACATGCAGCTGCTGTCCAAGCAATTTTCTTGCTGATCTTGCTGTTATTATCTCTGTGCTAGGGAAGTCTGGGGCAAGAAGTTGTTGATTTTGGTTTCTATTACTTATTTATTTATTTTGACAGTGATAAGACGTGGTGGACAACGGTAAAAAAAAAAAAAATAAGAATAAAATAAAACTGACATCTGATTGGAACCCTGACTTGAGCTGTCTGACTTGATAGCAGAGGAAATAGAGAATTTTGTTGAGAGCCAAGGCAGTAATGTTGTGTACTTTAGAGTACACAACATTACACAACCTCCTTTGCTCCCTTCTCACATTCCCATAGGGTAGCTGAGTAATGTCCAGCAAATGCACAAGGGGCAGGGGGGAAGGAGGGTCAGTGCAGGGATGTGGGGGTAAAGTGGAAGTTCAAAAACTGACATGATGACATGGCCAAAAGGTAGGCTGAATGGCAAACTCTCAATTTTCCCCCACTGAAAAGGAACACTGTGCCTGACTATAAACTATCTGAGAAAACCATTGGAAACCATGACACTGTACAAGCAAAGATACCTAAAAATACACAATCATCCTGTCAGTCATCATCAGCATCATCACCTCTTCCAAGTCCAAGACCCACTCAGCCACACACACACAATAACCAGCAGCAACAACAACAACAACTCAGGTTATTAACTTCCACAACCTTAGCTATGATGAGTACCTCTGCTGCTGCTGGAAGCGATGCACCTTTGACAGCTAGTAGTAGTAGCAGCAGTAGAAATGCATCAACAACTTACCCCACTAGTAGTAGCAGCCACTCAGGAACCCCACAGTCCATGAAGCCCACAGTATGGAGATATGTCACTCAGGATCCAAAAGCTAAGCATTTTGCTATCTATTGTCTGTGCAAAAAGCATGTGAGCAGGGGGAAAGCAGGCTGACACATAGGCACCTCCTCAATGAGATCCCACCTGAAGCACAGCCACAGGTCTGACTGGGAGACACTTAACCAACAGGTCAGAGGTGCCACAACTAACAGCAGCAAAAGCACTCCAAAAATTTCCCAGGACTCTTAGGCAGATAAAAGAAGTAGTGATGTTATTGATGTGTCTGTGAGTGTGCCACTGCCAAAAATTAGTCAATTCCAAACAACATATATGGCTCCTGCTGCAGTGAAGTATGATGACTCTGGGTTTGCTGTAGGAGATGACAAGAGTCATAGACTGCCTACATATCCCACCACCACCCCCGCCACCTCCACAAATGATGGTGTTAAAGCTACACAGTTCTTCTACTATATACTGTAATCCAACACTTACTAAGTAATTAGAGAAAGGCTAATCAGGAACCACTTCAGTTGTGAGTATAATACATAGTTACATAGTTACATAGTAATTTAGGTTGAAAAAAGACTTGCGTCCATCCAGTTCAACCCTTTTCCTATTCCTGTTTACCATCGCTGACCCAAAAGAAGGCATCTGACTCCAAATGGCAATCAGATTTCTCCCTGGATCAACAAGCCCTAACTAAATATTAATCCCAATACTAACGTGCATAGCCCTCTATATTATGCTCTTTTAAATAAGTATCCAGGCCCCTTTTAAAGGCATCTAATGTATTTGATAGCACCACCTCCTCCGGAAGTGCATTCCATACCTTTATTGTCCTTACTGTAAAGAAACCCTTCCGCTGTTGTAGACTAAATTTCCTTTCCTCAAGTCTAAGCGGGTGGCCCCTTGTCCTGTGTACTGTTCTGTTAATGAACAGGTCTTTTGAAAGCCCTTTATATGGGCCTTGAACATATTTATATAGTGTTATCATATCCCCTCTAAGACGCCGTTTCTCTAGTGTGTACAAGTTTAACTTTTCTAGCCTCTCTTCATAACTAAAACATTCCATTCCCCTTACTAGTTTTGTAGCCCTCCTCTGCACTCTCTCTAGTTCCATAATGTCCTTCTTCAGAAAGGGCGCCCAGAATTGAACAGCATATTCTAGGTACAATCCATGTATGTCCATGATCAGCCCTGGGAATTTGTGCAAACACACTAACTGCACCATACATGATGTTCTGTTTCACCTCACAGGATCAATGACACTCACAGTCCTGACACTGGCAGCAGTATGGAACCCATGCATCATCCATTCCATGGATGTGTTATATTGTGGCAGGGTATTCTACTAACATCTGCCAATCTTTCATCAATGTTGACATTGATACTTCAAGGATATCATGCATCCCCCATGCGAACCAAGGTACAACACATTACCCATGTTCATCATATTCTAGGGTTCAATTCACAGCAAATAACATGAATTGCCATGATCATAGCCACAACAACCATGGAACCCTTGTAGCGAAAGAGCATTATCCAATGCAATGAATCAGATAACACTCTGTCACATCAGGGGTTAAAGGAACATTGGAGTAAACATGGGAGCTGTAGTTTGGTATAGCTGAAAGGAGTAGCAAAGTGATGGATATACAGTGGTAGTGTGTTACACAGCATAAAGGTCATAAAATGTGGATCAGGTATCTAGGGCCACCATGCTGACCTGTGTGTGCGTGTGTGTGTGCGCATCACTCTGACATTGTCAGCCCAAAATCTTCTGTTTCAGGGAGCTCTAATGACATACTCTGTGATGTGTTGATTTATATCCCGGGCACATATTCATATGGCTGGTTGACATCCCTTTGTTTCTATCCTAATGGGTTACAGACGAGTAGACAACACATTTCAAAGCAAAGGTTTGTGTAGTCCCATGTAATGCCAAAGATTAATGGGATAATGATGGTGTAGATGTTGCATGACAGTCAGTGGGTGATGTTTCAAATCCTGTCATCCTGTCCCACAGGCATCCATAGCATGACCCAACCTGGAACAGACGAATTTCTATCTGACTCTACTGAAGCCTTGACAACACTTCCATGAATCATACCCCTTGATGCTTTCAAGTGCTTGTGTTGGTGATGCAATGTTTAACCTGATGTTCACAGCAACCTCTACTGGAACATTCACATATCAACATAAGACTAGTGATGATCGAGCACCCCAATGCTCGGGTGTTCGGGTGCTCTGACCGAGCGCCCCCGGAGGCTCGAGTGCTCGGCCCAGCACCCGAGCCCCATTGAAGTCAATGGGAGGACTCGAGCATTACACCAGGCACCCCCTGCTCTGATGAGGGGAGGGTGCCTGGTCCATAGGAAAAGGGCAGAAAATGATGGAAACACCACAGAAATGGTTCAGGGACAGCATAGGGAGGATGTCTGGATGCATCTTGGACTCCAACATCGCTGCTGGGAACGATGTTTCGCCCGTAGTACGCCATTTTTACAGACTGACCGTAAAACACACAAAAAGGCAGATAAAAACGACTTTAGGCGAAAAATTGTTACCAAACAGTATTTGCTGTATATTTACTTGTATATCATCTGCAAATTCTGCAAAAAATTTCATCGATTTTTCGGAACTGGGGCCATGATTAAGAGGGAAACGTGCGCAGAGTAAAATTCTCCCAAAAATTTCCTCGATTTTTCTGAACTGAGGCCATGATTAAGAGGGAAACGTGCGCAGAGGCAAATTCTCCCAAAAATTTCCTCGATTTTTCTGAACTGAGGCCATGATTAAGAGGGAAACGTGCGCAGAGGCAAATTCTCCCAAAAATTTTCTCGATTTTTCTGAACTGGGGCCATGATTAAGAGGGAAACGTGCGCTGAGCCGACCATCTAAAACATTATGGGTGAGGGTCTGCTGCGGAGCTGACCATCCTAAACATTATATGCGAAGGCCCGCTAGTGAGCTGACGCTATAAAACATTATATGAGAGGGCCCGCTAGAGAGCTGACCCAATAAAACATTATATGAGAAGGCCCGCTGGTGAGCTGACCTATACAAAAATTGTCAAACAGGGTCCGCTGGTGAGCTGGCCCTATATAAAAATTATATCACAGGGCCCGCTGGTGAGCTGGCCCTATATAAAAATTATATCACAGGGCATATGGAAGAGGAGGAGGAGGATGAGAAGATTAAGAGTCAACCATATACCCGTTTTTTGGGTGGAAGGGGTGAATGGGAATACAGAGTATTCCCATCATTGTAAATAACATATATAAAGTGACTTTATGTTCCCCCGGGGCTTTCCTCCAGTGGAGTGGAGAAGTCAGGGGAAATCCAGGTCTTGTTCATTTTTATAAGTGTCAACCTATCAGCATTTTCGGTGGAAAGGCGGATACGCTTATCTGTTATGATGCCACCAGCAGCACTAAATACCCGCTCAGACAGAACGCTGGCGGCAGGGCAGGCCAGCACCTCCAAGGCGTAGAGTGCCAGTTCATACCACGTGTCCAGCTTGGACACCCAGTAGTTGTAAGGCACAGAGGGATCATTGAGGACGCTGACACGGTCTGCTACGTACTCCTTCACCATCTTCCAAAACTTTTCCCTCCTTGTGACACTAGGCTGCGCATCAGGGTGAGGGTGCTGGCGGGGTGTCATGAAGGTGTCCCACGCCTTGGAGAGTGTTGCCCTGCCTTTGTCGGAACTGCTGTGTGCTCCCCTTTTCTCCCCTTCTCGGTTGGCCAAGGTAGCACGTACTCTGCCGCCAGCGTTGTCAGATGGAAAATTTTGGAGCAATTTTTCGACAAGAACCTTCTGGTATTGCACCATTTTGCTTGTCCTCTCCACCGGAGGAATGAGAGATGAGAAATTCTCTTTGTAGCGGGGGTCCAGAAGGGTGAACACCCAGTAATCCGTGTTGTCTAAAATGCGTATAACGCGTGGGTCACGGGAAAGGCAGCCTAACATAAAGTCAGCCATGTGTGCCAGAGTACCAACAGGCAAGATTTCGCTGTCCTCACCAGGAGGATGACTCTCAATCTCCTCATCCTCTTCCTTCTCTTCTGCCCACCCACGCTGAAGAGATGGAACTAAAGTTCCATGGCTACCCTCTGTAGCGGAGGCAACCGTGTCTTCCTCCTCCTCCTCCTCCTCCTCCTCCGCCTCCTCCAATTGTCTCTGAGAAGACGAAGTGAGGGTGCTCTGGCTATCACCTTGTGTAAGCTCTTCCTCCCGCATTTCCACCTCTTCCACATGCAAAGCGTCGGTTTTAATTGTGAGCAGCGAGCGTTTCAGTAGACACAGAAGTGGGATGGTTACACTGATAATAGCGTTATCGCCGCTCACCATCTGTGTCGATTCCTCAAAATTGCGTAAAACCTCGCAGAGGTCTGACATCCATTCCCACTCCTCACTTCTGATTACAGGAAGTTGAACGGAGAGGCGACGACCGTGTAACAGCTGGTACTCCACTACTGCCCTCTGCTGCTCACAAAGCCGGGCCAACATGTGGAAGGTGGAGTTCCAGCGCGTGCTCACGTCACACAGCAGCCGGTGAGCTGGCAATTGTAAGCGCTGCTGCAGCTTCAACAGGCCGGCTGAAGCTGTAGATGACTTACGGAAATGTGCACACACGCGGCGTACCTTGGTCAAGAGATCATGCAAATTGGGGTAGGTTTTTAGAAATCGCTGAACCACTAAATTAAATACATGCGCTAGGCATGGTACGTGAGTGAGCTTGCCGAGCTCCAAAGCCGCCATCAAGTTACGCCCATTATCACACACAACCATGCCTGGTTGCAGGTTGAATGGCGAGAGCCACTGCTCGGTCTGGTGACTAATCCCCTGCAACAGCTCT
This sequence comes from Rhinophrynus dorsalis, assembly GCA_037306005.1. Taxonomy (NCBI): domain Eukaryota; kingdom Metazoa; phylum Chordata; class Amphibia; order Anura; family Rhinophrynidae; genus Rhinophrynus; species Rhinophrynus dorsalis. The sequence continues at coordinate 232,695,322 of CM074718.1, read as the reverse complement.
GAGGCCGTGTGCTGTTTGTCCCCAAGGCAGATCAGCTTCAGCACGGCCTGTTGACGCTTCCCCACTGCAGTGCTACACTGCTTCCAGCTACCGGCTGATGGGTGAGTGGCGCTGCGCGCAGAGAATTCGGAGGTGGAAACGGAGGAGGAGGAGCCAATAACGTAGGTGCTGGCGGAAACCCTGATGGAGGTAGGGCCCGCAATCCTCGGCGTGGGTAGCACCTGTGCCATCCCAGGGTCCGAGTCGCTCCCATTCACCCAGTGTGCCGTCAGGGAAATGTAGCGTCCCTGGCCACAAGCACTTGTCCATGTGTCAGTCGTTAAGTGGACCTTCCCAGTAACTGCGTTGGTCAGGGCACGGGTGATGTTACGGGACACATGGTGGTGTAAAGCGGGGACGGCACACCGGGAAAAGTAGTGGCGGCTGGGGACTGCGTACCGAGGGACAGCTGCTGCCATCAGGCTGCGGAAGGACTCAGTCTCCACAAGCCTAAATGGCAGCATTTCGATGGCCAGTAATTTGGAAAGGTGTGAGGTTAGTGCTATGGCCTGTGGGTGGGTGGCTGGGTATTTTCGCTTGCGCTCAAATGCCTGGGGTAACGACATTTGGACGCTGTGCTGGGACAGGGAAGTGGATGTGGTCGCTGATGGTGCTTCAGATGGTACAGGTGCAGGGCGGGAGGTATGCGGGCCTGCGCCTTCGACAGGCGATTGGCCGGCACCGAAAACAGGGGAAGAGGAGGCAGTGGTGTGGCCTGCAGACACAGATGGGCGATCCAGGCGTTCCTCCCACTTATTACGGTGCTTGGATGCCATGTGTCGGATCATGCTGGTGGTGGTGAGGTTTCTAGTGTTCATGCCTCGGCTCATTCTGGTGTGGCACAGGTTGCAAACTACAATTCTTTTGTCGTCCGCACTTTCCTTAAAAAAACGCCATACCGCGGAACACCTAGCCCTTGGCAAGGGAGATTTACGCAAGGGGGTGCTCCGTGGAACATTTGCGGGCCGGTTTGGTGCGGTCCGCCTTCTTTCTGTAGCCACACCACTGCCTCTTCCAGCCTGTTGCGGTGCTGCAGATGGCTCACCCTCAGGACTGCTGTCATCGCTCGGCTCTACACCTTCCCAGGTGGGGTCAGTCACCTCATCGTCCACCAAGTCCTCCTCCACTTCCTCACTCTGATCATCCTCCTCATGTCTTGATCCCACCACATACTCAGTCATTGACAACTGTATATCATCCTCCTCATCAAGGTCTTGAGACAGTAATAGTGGTTGATTTAATGGCAACTGTGTCTCATCATCATCATCATCCACTTCGTTTGACCTTAAATGCCGTTCACCTCTGTCATCTTCTTGTGATTGGGTACCCTCTAGAGGTTGTGAATCAGGGCACAAGATGTCATGTTCCTCTGCAAGCGTGCTTGGAGAGAGGTTCAAATTAAGGATTGGTGATGACACGAGCTCCTCACTATATCCCAGTGTGGGATCACTTCTTTGACCAGATCCTCTATGGTGGGAGGAAGGATGATCAGGGTGAGGATTATGTTGACCAGACTCTTGGCTACTGAGAGTGGACTTGGTGGAAGACAGGGTGGTGCTTAACCGACTGGAAGCAGTATCAGCTGACATCCAACCGATCACCTGTTCGCAGTGGTCGGACCTCGAGAGTGATGTCCTGCGACGCCCTGTAAACTGAGACATGAAGCTAGGTATGGTGGATGTCTTTCTGTCTTGTGCTCTGGCACCAGGCACAGTTTCTACGCGTCCTGACCCGCGCCCTGAACTATCAGGATCACGTCCACTTCCCCGTCCCTTTTTACCCGCCTTCTTCATATTACACGGAAAATGTGCTGCAAATCTGCAACTTTGCACAGTAAACAGAATGTTCTCCTAATATGCAACTTTGAACACTAAACAGAATGTGCTTCTTAACTGCTGCTACGCACAGTGAATGGAATATGTGACTTTGATATTTTACAGTTTGCACAGTTAACAGAATGTTCTCCTAATATGCAACTTTGCACACTAAACAGAATGTGCTTCTTATCTGCGGCTAGGCACAGTGAATGGAATATGTGACTTTGATATTTTACAGTTTGCACAGTTAACAGAATGTTCTCCTAATATGCAACTTTGCACACTAAACAGAATGTGCTTCTTAACTGCGTCTACGCACAGTGAATGGAATATGTGACTTTGATATTTTACAGTTAGCACAGTTAACAGAATGTTCTCCTAATATGCAACTTTGCACACTAAACAGAATGTGCTTCTTAACTGCGGCTACGCACAGTGAATGGAATATGTGACTTTGATATTTTACAGTTTGCACAGTTAACAGAATGTCCTCCTAATATGCAACTTTGCACACTAAACAGAATGTGCTTCTTATCTGCGGCTAGGCACAGTGAATGGAATATGTGACTTTGATATTTTACAGTTTGCACAGTTAACAGAATGTTCTCCTAATATGCAACTTTGCACACTAAACAGAATGTGCTTCTTAACTGCGGCTACGCACAGTGAATGGAATATGTGACTTTGATATTTTACAGTTAGCACAGTTAACAGAATGTTCTCCTAATATGCAACTTTGCACACTAAACAGAATGTGCTTCTTAACTGCGGCTACGCACAGTGAATGGAATATGTGACTTTGATATTTTACAGTTTGCACAGTTAACAGAATGTTCTCCTAATATGCAACTTTGCACACTAAACAGAATGTGCTTCTTATCTGCGGCTACGCACAGTGAATGGAATATGAGACTTTGATATTTTACAGTTTGCACAGTTAACAGAATGTTCTCCTAATATGCAACTTTGCACACTAAACAGAATGTGCTTCTTATCTGCGGCTAGGCACAGTGAATGGAATATGTGACTTTGATATTTTACAGTTTGCACAGTTAACAGAATGTTCTCCTAATATGCAACTTTGCACACTAAACAGAATGTGCTTCTTAACTGCGGCTACGCACAGTGAATGGAATATGTGACTTTGATATTTTACAGTTTGCACAGTTAACAGAATGTTCTCCTAATATGCAACTTTGCACACTAAACAGAATGTGCTTCTTATCTGCGGCTACGCACAGTGAATGGAATATGAGACTTTGATATTTTACAGTTTGCACAGTTAACAGAATGTTCTCCTAATATGCAACTTTGCACACTAAACAGAATGTGCTTCTTAACTGCGGCTACGCACAGTGAATTGAATATGTGACTTTGATATTTTACAGTTAGCACAGTTAACAGAATGTTCTCCTAATATGCAACTTTGCACACTAAACAGAATGTGCTTCTTAACTGCGGCTACGCACAGTGAATGGAATATGTGACTTTGATATTTTACAGTTTGCACATTTAACAGAATGTTCTCCTAATATGCAACTTTGCACACTAAACAGAATGTGCTTCTTAACTGCGGCTACGCACAGTGAATGGAATATGTGACTTTGATATTTTACAGTTTGCACAGTTAACAGAATGTTCTCCTAATATGCAACTTTGCACACTAAACAGAATGTGCTTCTTAACTGCGGCTACGCACAGTGAATGGAATATGTGACTTTGATATTTTACAGTTTGCACAGTTAACAGAATGTTCTCCTAATATGCAACTTTGCTCACTAAACAGAATGTGCTTCTTATCTGCGGCTAGGCACAGTGAATGGAATATGTGACTTTGATATTTTACAGTTTGCACAGTTAACAGAATGTTCTCCTAATATGCAACTTTGCACACTAAACAGAATGTGCTTCTTAACTGCGGCTACGCACAGTGAATGGAATATGTGACTTTGATATTTTACAGTTAGCACAGTTAACAGAATGTTCTCCTAATATGCAACTTTGCACACTAAACAGAATGTGCTTCTTATCTGCGGCTAGGCACAGTGAATGGAATATGTGACTTTGATATTTTACAGTTTGCACAGTTAACAGAATGTTCTCCTAATATGCAACTTTGCACACTAAACAGAATGTGCTTCTTAACTGCGGCTACGCACAGTGAATGGAATATGTGACTTTGACATTTTACAGTTTGCACAGTTAACAGAATGTTCTCCTAATATGCAACTTTGCACTCTAAACAGAATGTGCTTCTTAACTGCGGCTACGCACAGTGAATGGAATATGTGACTTTGATATTTTACAGTTTGCACAGTTAACAGAATGTTCTCCTAATACGCAACTTTGCACACTAAACAGAATGTGCTTCTTATTTGCGGCTACGCACAGTGAATGGAATATGTGACTTTGATATTTTACACTTTGCACACTAAACAGAATGTTCTGCTAATCTGAAACTTTGCACTCTAAACAGAATGTGCTTCTTAACTGCGGCTACGCACAGTGAATGGAATATGTGACTTTGATATTTTACAGTTAGCACAGTTAACAGAATGTTCTCCTAATATGCAACTTTGCACACTAAACAGAATGTGCTTCTTATCTGCGGCTAGGCACAGTGAATGGAATATGTGACTTTGATATTTTACAGTTTGCACAGTTAACAGAATGTTCTCCTAATATGCAACTTTGCACACTAAACAGAATGTGCTTCTTAACTGCGGCTACGCACAGTGAATGGAATATGTGACTTTGATATTTTACAGTTTGCACAGTTAACAGAATGTTCTCCTAATATGCAACTTTGCACTCTAAACAGAATGTGCTTCTTAACTGCGGCTACGCACAGTGAATGGAATATGTGACTTTGATATTTTACAGTTTGCACAGTTAACAGAATGTTCTCCTAATACGCAACTTTGCACACTAAACAGAATGTGCTTCTTATTTGCGGCTACGCACAGTGAATGGAATATGTGACTTTGATATTTTACACTTTGCACACTAAACAGAATGTTCTGCTAATCTGAAACTTTGCACACTAAACAGAATGTGCTGCTAATCTGAAACTTTGCACACTAAAAAGAATGTGCTGCTAATCTGCAACTTTGCACACTGAACAGAATGTGCTCTAATCTGCAACTTTGCACACTAAAAAGAATGTGCTGCTAATCTGCAACTTTGCACACTGAACAGAATGTGCTCTAATCTGCAACTTTGCACACTAAACAGAATGTGCTGCTAATCTGCGGCTAGGCACAGTGAACAGAATATGTGAAGTTTTTTTTTTTATATCTCTGCCCCCCCAAACAAAATAAACTGCTGCCCCCACACACAGTAGTCCTAAAAAGGACTTTTGGGTCTTTTTTTTTTACAAATTCGATTTTCTTCTCCCTACACTGACTTTCCCTTCCTATCCTCATCTCTCCCTGGCTAAGACTGAGCCGAACTCGCTGGTCAGGTGCTATACAGCACCCGATCACGGGTTCTGGCCAGCCAATCAGTGTAATGCCAGCAGCCAACATGGCTGCTGGCATTACACTGATGTCAGAGCCTCCCTGCACATTTATTGGCTGTGCAGCAGCCGCGAAACGTGCGGGGAGGAGACCCGAACATGGCGGGCGAGCACATGCGGTACTCGTACGAGTACCGCCATGTGCCGAGCAGAGCGATGCTCGAGCCGAACCGAGCTTCGGCCGAGCATGCTCGCTCATCACTACATAAGACCCAAATATATGTATTGCCTAACATCCCTGTATAAAACCTGTACAGTAAGAATGCTCATCCTCAGAGTTACAATACCTTGTGGACAACACATGAGCAATTCAGTTGTGTTTCTACAGTATCCTTTTTTTATTTTATATGTACCTTTTGGGAGCTCATACAAGTGTTCGATGAATATTGGTAATATATAAACATATGTATTTTTTAATGTAGTGTTAGACACATTAAAGGAGAGCCATCACTATTCAATATGTGTCTGTTAAATTAAATGTTGGATTAGACATATCTCAATGTGGAACCATACTCATGGCTTGAGTATCCCTCATACATAGGAAGGCATGGCCTTAATTACAGGAGTCCACTGGTTGTTTGACCTTGAGTGAACTTTGTGTGATGTATTCATGCAAGGAGATTATGGCAGTGATACACTAATGTGTGTTGTGAGTGATAAGAGGTGATACAGGGGACATAACTTCCCCAGTGATCTCATGTCCACAGTTCCCATGTTGGACAATATAGCCAGTGTTCTGAGATTGCTCTAGTTTGACATATCTCAGTACATAGGCTCCCTTGATAAACAGACTAATCGGAGAAATTATATCACTGGAGAAGTCAGTTCCATACTTATCAACATATTAACACACCAAGTTGGCCTCTTTATTTTTTTTTGTGTTGGACTTTTGACTGGATGCCAGAAGTGGATGCCCTGGTTGACTGCCTTGTCACCCTTGGTATTCTTGCTGCTGGTGCAGGGGTCACATTAGAGGGGGAGGTGGTTGCAGTGGACCCCTCCGTAGACTGCTGTTCCATCTCTATTCCCAGGTTTTCTCTGCGGTTGGGTTCCCTAAGTTCTCCAGCTGCTGCCCCATCATATCCATCATGCCGGTTCTGTACTGCCACAGCTCAGCAGTCAGTACGGTGTGTTGTGCCTCCAGAGCATTAAAGGTGCCTATGTTCCTCAAGGAATACTGTTGCAGACTCTTGAGGTATCTGTTTGTCCTCCTGGATTCCCTGAGTTTCCTCCTCTGGATGACGAGGCACTCCCTCTCCATCCCCATGATGGGTACACTGGTGGAGGAGGATGTGCCTGGTGTTGCTGGCTCACCTATATCCTCCTCCTGTTGTTCTGGTGAGGCTGCTGGTGCTGATGGGGAGGTTGCTGGTGCTGGTGGAGAGGCTGCTGCAGGTGGTGGGGAGGCTGCTGCAGGTGGTGGGGAGGCTGCTGCTGAGGATGTCTGCTCCTGTGTCCCAGCAGATGCTGATCCAGATGATGGCTGTGTCCCCACCACATCCAGAGATTCTGAGCTAGCCACATATGTTTGGCCCTCCTGTTGTGGATGTGGAGGGGATGTGAAGTCCTCCTGTTGTTGGAGTCATACTGTGGCCACTGGTAGCTGAGACCCTCCCACCCTGGGTCATACCTGGGGTCGTGCTGAGAAGCCATTCAGGACTGTGGTTGTTGTCTGGTGGTGGTACCATATATCCCATATTGTGTGGGCACTGTTCCTGGCATGCAGTGCCTTCCTGGTGGTGGTGGTGCCATGTAATAAAGTCCAGAAGTTGAAGGCTGCATCCACCTCTCCTGATGCATTCACTCGCTATAGGGGTGGGTAGATGCTTGTATTCTGGTTCTGCTGGGGAAGCTGGTGCAGATTGTGGAGCCGGTGCTGCTGGGGAAGCTGGTACAGCTGGTAGAGCTGGTGCAGCTGGTGGAGACTGTGCAGTTGTTTGGGATAGTGGAGCTGGTGGGGATGGCGACCACCTGCTGGTCCCCTCATCTTGCTCCACAAGTGGGAAATGGGCAAAGAGTCTGCCTCCTCCTCCATGCCTTCCTGCTGTGCTGCAGGCCTGTTTGCTGTGTGGGGAAATGACATGGTATGAGTAGTAATGTAATCAATTACAGAATGAATGAAAGATGATGTCATTGACATTGCATGGGATACCACCCTGGCAATCACAGATTCATGAACTTGACAGGATCCTGTACATGAGGTCTGTCCAAGTTCAGTCCCCAGGTTCATCAAACAGGTGAGTAGTGAAGGATTTCTCTGATTAATCCCTATTGTTGTGTTGATCGGTAGCTCCATCTTTTTGCATACAATTTACCATTCTAAACAATGCAATGTGTACCTGTATATAAGTGATGTTTTCATATTTATCTGTATAACATGCCTGAGGAAGAGACCTAAGGTCTTGAAAGCTTGCATTCTAAATCTGCTTAGTTAGCCAATAAAGGTATCAACAACTATATTTGCCAGCCGGGCTTAATCAGAGATCATGCCCTGTTGGCGAGAAACCTACAGTAGTTAATCTTTGGTTCCTATATGTGTCCTGACAATAGTGGAAGGTCTAAAATCCATCCTTACCTTCACCACTCGTGAGGATCCATGTGACAACCAAATGTAGGATATGATAGTTCAAGTGAGAGAAAATTATTGCATACACAACACATAGGTCTAGGGAACAACAACACTATGTCCTCGACCCACACCAATTCCCCTCTTTGCTATTCCCACTTTTCAGTATACATTTACTTCACATTATGTTGAATCTACTTGGTTATCATTTAATTCAACAGTGTTGGATATTTTGAGGGTTGTGTGTTGCACAAACACCTGGTTTGTCTCAGTGGCACTGTGATGTGTGACCTGATCCATCTTTATTGAGATTCACTAAGAGGTGATGAAGGGTTGATGAAGTGTTGATGAAGTGGAGATGAAGTGGAGATGATGACTTCTCCAGTGATATAATTTCTCCATTTCCTATGTTTTTCTAGGGGGTAGATGCACTGAGATGCTCTCAATAACTTGAAACATGTTATTGAATTGTCTCCATGGAATAACATGAGAATTGGTGAAGTGATGATATGAAAGGGTTACCTCCACTTCATCATCTCATTATCACTGCTTAGTGAATGTCCCCTGTGGAGCATTTATTTGTAACCCTGTTGACTTGACTTTGTTGTCAGTTAACCCTTTGAGTCCTGGTGGGATAGCCAATGTATTGTGGAGCGATGCATTGAGGATCCCTCTAGCACTCAAGGGGTTATGCATGCTGACTTCCATGTGGGTACTTGGGTGATATTGTGGAGAAACAGTAATGATCTTTAATAGACAATGTTTTTGGGAAGCATGGTTGGTGTGGATTGTGTCTGATCAGCACAGCAACAAGAGGGTTAAACTGGGACTTGGACAGGATTGGGCCTAGTTGAATGCTCCCATTTGTGTTTGTATTGTGTTGTTGTTTGAACCCTCAGAGTGCTGTGTTGGTGCAGTTGTGTGGATCAATGATGGCCATGTGTCAGCCGTAGCTGACAGGTTCTGCCTCAGCATCTCCTCCCAGCTATTGAAGGTGATATGGACAGGGGGACCACCTCCGGTGCCTAGGCCGTGCAGGGCAACCTCCCCCATCTTCTTCTTCACCACTCTCATGCAGCCTCCTCATCGCTTTTTAATGGACTCCATAGTCCGGCTGCAGGAGGACACTGCATTGACTCTGCTGCAGACTTGACTCCAGGCAGCCTTCCTCCTAGCAGCCAGGCCAGGGACCCTCTCCCTTGGGAAGCAGATACTCTCCCTCTCCAATTTAGCCTGGACAATGGTCCTATTCTCCTTATAGGTGTAACGAGGATCCATCAGCCTCACCTCCTCAGCTCCAGCCTGCAAGGTGTCGGAGCTCTGGCTGGAATGTCATGCCTGCACTGCCCGTGACTGTGTGGGTGCTCTCTTACATGTACCCCTCGTCCCACTAACAGTTCTGCCCCTGTCCTCTGTGTGCCTCTTCTAGGCCAGGTCCCCCTCCGCCCAACAACACCTGACCTCCCTCTCCCACCATTACCCTGACCGGGAATGCCCTACTTTCCTTCCTCCTCTCCTGCTACTCTCCCCATCCCTTTCTCCTGCCCTCCTCTCCTCACCATCATGCACCCACTCACACCCAGGCACTCACACAGGCCCTCACAGACACACTTGATCCCACTCACACTAAACAGAATGTGCTTCTTAACTGCGGCTACGCACAGTGAATGGAATATGTGACTTTGATATTTTACAGTTTGCACAGTTAACAGAATGTTCTCCTAATATGCAACTTTGCACACTAAACAGAATGTGCTTCTTATCTGCGGCTACGCACAGTGAATGGAATATGAGACTTTGATATTTTACAGTTTGCACAGTTAACAGAATGTTCTCCTAATATGCAACTTTGCACACTAAACAGAATGTGCTTCTTAACTGCGGCTACGCACAGTGAATTGAATATGTGACTTTGATATTTTACAGTTAGCACAGTTAACAGAATGTTCTCCTAATATGCAACTTTGCACACTAAACAGAATGTGCTTCTTAACTGCGGCTACGCACAGTGAATGGAATATGTGACTTTGATATTTTACAGTTTGCACATTTAACAGAATGTTCTCCTAATATGCAACTTTGCACACTAAACAGAATGTGCTTCTTAACTGCGGCTACGCACAGTGAATGGAATATGTGACTTTGATATTTTACAGTTTGCACAGTTAACAGAATGTTCTCCTAATATGCAACTTTGCTCACTAAACAGAATGTGCTTCTTATCTGCGGCTAGGCACAGTGAATGGAATATGTGACTTTGATATTTTACAGTTTGCACAGTTAACAGAATGTTCTCCTAATATGCAACTTTGCACACTAAACAGAATGTGCTTCTTAACTGCGGCTACGCACAGTGAATGGAATATGTGACTTTGATATTTTACAGTTAGCACAGTTAACAGAATGTTCTCCTAATATGCAACTTTGCACACTAAACAGAATGTGCTTCTTATCTGCGGCTAGGCACAGTGAATGGAATATGTGACTTTGATATTTTACAGTTTGCACAGTTAACAGAATGTTCTCCTAATATGCAACTTTGCACACTAAACAGAATGTGCTTCTTAACTGCGGCTACGCACAGTGAATGGAATATGTGACTTTGACATTTTACAGTTTGCACAGTTAACAGAATGTTCTCCTAATATGCAACTTTGCACTCTAAACAGAATGTGCTTCTTAACTGCGGCTACGCACAGTGAATGGAATATGTGACTTTGATATTTTACAGTTTGCACAGTTAACAGAATGTTCTCCTAATACGCAACTTTGCACACTAAACAGAATGTGCTTCTTATTTGCGGCTACGCACAGTGAATGGAATATGTGACTTTGATATTTTACAGTTTGCACAGTTAACAGAATGTTCTCCTAATATGCAACTTTGCTCACTAAACAGAATGTGCTTCTTATCTGCGGCTAGGCACAGTGAATGGAATATGTGACTTTGATATTTTACAGTTTGCACAGTTAACAGAATGTTCTCCTAATATGCAACTTTGCACACTAAACAGAATGTGCTTCTTAACTGCGGCTACGCACAGTGAATGGAATATGTGACTTTGATATTTTACAGTTAGCACAGTTAACAGAATGTTCTCCTAATATGCAACTTTGCACACTAAACAGAATGTGCTTCTTATCTGCGGCTAGGCACAGTGAATGGAATATGTGACTTTGATATTTTACAGTTTGCACAGTTAACAGAATGTTCTCCTAATATGCAACTTTGCACACTAAACAGAATGTGCTTCTTAACTGCGGCTACGCACAGTGAATGGAATATGTGACTTTGACATTTTACAGTTTGCACAGTTAACAGAATGTTCTCCTAATATGCAACTTTGCACTCTAAACAGAATGTGCTTCTTAACTGCGGCTACGCACAGTGAATGGAATATGTGACTTTGATATTTTACAGTTTGCACAGTTAACAGAATGTTCTCCTAATACGCAACTTTGCACACTAAACAGAATGTGCTTCTTATTTGCGGCTACGCACAGTGAATGGAATATGTGACTTTGATATTTTACACTTTGCACACTAAACAGAATGTTCTGCTAATCTGAAACTTTGCACTCTAAACAGAATGTGCTTCTTAACTGCGGCTACGCACAGTGAATGGAATATGTGACTTTGATATTTTACAGTTAGCACAGTTAACAGAATGTTCTCCTAATATGCAACTTTGCACACTAAACAGAATGTGCTTCTTATCTGCGGCTAGGCACAGTGAATGGAATATGTGACTTTGATATTTTACAGTTTGCACAGTTAACAGAATGTTCTCCTAATATGCAACTTTGCACACTAAACAGAATGTGCTTCTTAACTGCGGCTACGCACAGTGAATGGAATATGTGACTTTGATATTTTACAGTTTGCACAGTTAACAGAATGTTCTCCTAATATGCAACTTTGCACTCTAAACAGAATGTGCTTCTTAACTGCGGCTACGCACAGTGAATGGAATATGTGACTTTGATATTTTACAGTTTGCACAGTTAACAGAATGTTCTCCTAATACGCAACTTTGCACACTAAACAGAATGTGCTTCTTATTTGCGGCTACGCACAGTGAATGGAATATGTGACTTTGATATTTTACACTTTGCACACTAAACAGAATGTTCTGCTAATCTGAAACTTTGCACACTAAACAGAATGTGCTGCTAATCTGAAACTTTGCACACTAAAAAGAATGTGCTGCTAATCTGCAACTTTGCACACTGAACAGAATGTGCTCTAATCTGCAACTTTGCACACTAAAAAGAATGTGCTGCTAATCTGCAACTTTGCACACTGAACAGAATGTGCTCTAATCTGCAACTTTGCACACTAAACAGAATGTGCTGCTAATCTGCGGCTAGGCACAGTGAACAGAATATGTGAAGTTTTTTTTTTTATATCTCTGCCCCCCCAAACAAAATAAACTGCTGCCCCCACACACAGTAGTCCTAAAAAGGACTTTTGGGTCTTTTTTTTTTACAAATTCGATTTTCTTCTCCCTACACTGACTTTCCCTTCCTATCCTCATCTCTCCCTGGCTAAGACTGAGCCGAACTCGCTGGTCAGGTGCTATACAGCACCCGATCACGGGTTCTGGCCAGCCAATCAGTGTAATGCCAGCAGCCAACATGGCTGCTGGCATTACACTGATGTCAGAGCCTCCCTGCACATTTATTGGCTGTGCAGCAGCCGCGAAACGTGCGGGGAGGAGACCCGAACATGGCGGGCGAGCACATGCGGTACTCGTACGAGTACCGCCATGTGCCGAGCAGAGCGATGCTCGAGCCGAACCGAGCTTCGGCCGAGCATGCTCGCTCATCACTACATAAGACCCAAATATATGTATTGCCTAACATCCCTGTATAAAACCTGTACAGTAAGAATGCTCATCCTCAGAGTTACAATACCTTGTGGACAACACATGAGCAATTCAGTTGTGTTTCTACAGTATCCTTTTTTTATTTTATATGTACCTTTTGGGAGCTCATACAAGTGTTCGATGAATATTGGTAATATATAAACATATGTATTTTTTAATGTAGTGTTAGACACATTAAAGGAGAGCCATCACTATTCAATATGTGTCTGTTAAATTAAATGTTGGATTAGACATATCTCAATGTGGAACCATACTCATGGCTTGAGTATCCCTCATACATAGGAAGGCATGGCCTTAATTACAGGAGTCCACTGGTTGTTTGACCTTGAGTGAACTTTGTGTGATGTATTCATGCAAGGAGATTATGGCAGTGATACACTAATGTGTGTTGTGAGTGATAAGAGGTGATACAGGGGACATAACTTCCCCAGTGATCTCATGTCCACAGTTCCCATGTTGGACAATATAGCCAGTGTTCTGAGATTGCTCTAGTTTGACATATCTCAGTACATAGGCTCCCTTGATAAACAGACTAATCGGAGAAATTATATCACTGGAGAAGTCAGTTCCATACTTATCAACATATTAACACACCAAGTTGGCCTCTTTATTTTTTTTTGTGTTGGACTTTTGACTGGATGCCAGAAGTGGATGCCCTGGTTGACTGCCTTGTCACCCTTGGTATTCTTGCTGCTGGTGCAGGGGTCACATTAGAGGGGGAGGTGGTTGCAGTGGACCCCTCCGTAGACTGCTGTTCCATCTCTATTCCCAGGTTTTCTCTGCGGTTGGGTTCCCTAAGTTCTCCAGCTGCTGCCCCATCATATCCATCATGCCGGTTCTGTACTGCCACAGCTCAGCAGTCAGTACGGTGTGTTGTGCCTCCAGAGCATTAAAGGTGCCTATGTTCCTCAAGGAATACTGTTGCAGACTCTTGAGGTATCTGTTTGTCCTCCTGGATTCCCTGAGTTTCCTCCTCTGGATGACGAGGCACTCCCTCTCCATCCCCATGATGGGTACACTGGTGGAGGAGGATGTGCCTGGTGTTGCTGGCTCACCTATATCCTCCTCCTGTTGTTCTGGTGAGGCTGCTGGTGCTGATGGGGAGGTTGCTGGTGCTGGTGGAGAGGCTGCTGCAGGTGGTGGGGAGGCTGCTGCAGGTGGTGGGGAGGCTGCTGCTGAGGATGTCTGCTCCTGTGTCCCAGCAGATGCTGATCCAGATGATGGCTGTGTCCCCACCACATCCAGAGATTCTGAGCTAGCCACATATGTTTGGCCCTCCTGTTGTGGATGTGGAGGGGATGTGAAGTCCTCCTGTTGTTGGAGTCATACTGTGGCCACTGGTAGCTGAGACCCTCCCACCCTGGGTCATACCTGGGGTCGTGCTGAGAAGCCATTCAGGACTGTGGTTGTTGTCTGGTGGTGGTACCATATATCCCATATTGTGTGGGCACTGTTCCTGGCATGCAGTGCCTTCCTGGTGGTGGTGGTGCCATGTAATAAAGTCCAGAAGTTGAAGGCTGCATCCACCTCTCCTGATGCATTCACTCGCTATAGGGGTGGGTAGATGCTTGTATTCTGGTTCTGCTGGGGAAGCTGGTGCAGATTGTGGAGCCGGTGCTGCTGGGGAAGCTGGTACAGCTGGTAGAGCTGGTGCAGCTGGTGGAGACTGTGCAGTTGTTTGGGATAGTGGAGCTGGTGGGGATGGCGACCACCTGCTGGTCCCCTCATCTTGCTCCACAAGTGGGAAATGGGCAAAGAGTCTGCCTCCTCCTCCATGCCTTCCTGCTGTGCTGCAGGCCTGTTTGCTGTGTGGGGAAATGACATGGTATGAGTAGTAATGTAATCAATTACAGAATGAATGAAAGATGATGTCATTGACATTGCATGGGATACCACCCTGGCAATCACAGATTCATGAACTTGACAGGATCCTGTACATGAGGTCTGTCCAAGTTCAGTCCCCAGGTTCATCAAACAGGTGAGTAGTGAAGGATTTCTCTGATTAATCCCTATTGTTGTGTTGATCGGTAGCTCCATCTTTTTGCATACAATTTACCATTCTAAACAATGCAATGTGTACCTGTATATAAGTGATGTTTTCATATTTATCTGTATAACATGCCTGAGGAAGAGACCTAAGGTCTTGAAAGCTTGCATTCTAAATCTGCTTAGTTAGCCAATAAAGGTATCAACAACTATATTTGCCAGCCGGGCTTAATCAGAGATCATGCCCTGTTGGCGAGAAACCTACAGTAGTTAATCTTTGGTTCCTATATGTGTCCTGACAATAGTGGAAGGTCTAAAATCCATCCTTACCTTCACCACTCGTGAGGATCCATGTGACAACCAAATGTAGGATATGATAGTTCAAGTGAGAGAAAATTATTGCATACACAACACATAGGTCTAGGGAACAACAACACTATGTCCTCGACCCACACCAATTCCCCTCTTTGCTATTCCCACTTTTCAGTATACATTTACTTCACATTATGTTGAATCTACTTGGTTATCATTTAATTCAACAGTGTTGGATATTTTGAGGGTTGTGTGTTGCACAAACACCTGGTTTGTCTCAGTGGCACTGTGATGTGTGACCTGATCCATCTTTATTGAGATTCACTAAGAGGTGATGAAGGGTTGATGAAGTGTTGATGAAGTGGAGATGAAGTGGAGATGATGACTTCTCCAGTGATATAATTTCTCCATTTCCTATGTTTTTCTAGGGGGTAGATGCACTGAGATGCTCTCAATAACTTGAAACATGTTATTGAATTGTCTCCATGGAATAACATGAGAATTGGTGAAGTGATGATATGAAAGGGTTACCTCCACTTCATCATCTCATTATCACTGCTTAGTGAATGTCCCCTGTGGAGCATTTATTTGTAACCCTGTTGACTTGACTTTATTGTCAGTTAACCCTTTGAGTCCTGGTGGGATAGCCAATGTATTGTGGAGCGATGCATTGAGGATCCCTCTAGCACTCAAGGGGTTATGCATGCTGACTTCCATGTGGGTACTTGGGTGATATTGTGGAGAAACAGTAATGATCTTTAATAGACAATGTTTTTGGGAAGCATGGTTGGTGTGGATTGTGTCTGATCAGCACAGCAACAAGAGGGTTAAACTGGGACTTGGACAGGATTGGGCCTAGTTGAATGCTCCCATTTGTGTTTGTATTGTGTTGTTGTTTGAACCCTCAGAGTGCTGTGTTGGTGCAGTTGTGTGGATCAATGATGGCCATGTGTTGAGGTGTGACTGTGTTTTTGTGTGAAGGTTGTGTAATGGTTGTGTGATGATGCTTTTACCAGTAGTGTGGCAGCTGCTTTCTTCCCCAGTGTCCGATCCTCCAGGTACCCCCTCAACAGCCGTAGCTGACAGGTTCTGCCTCAGCATCTCCTCCCAGCTATTGAAGGTGATATGGACAGGGGGACCACCTCCGGTGCCTAGGCCGTGCAGGGCAACCTCCCCCATCTTCTTCTTCACCACTCTCATGCAGCCTCCTCATCGCTTTTTAATGGACTCCATAGTCCGGCTGCAGGAGGACACTGCATTGACTCTGCTGCAGACTTGACTCCAGGCAGCCTTCCTCCTAGCAGCCAGGCCAGGGACCCTCTCCCTTGGGAAGCAGATACTCTCCCTCTCCAATTTAGCCTGGACAATGGTCCTATTCTCCTTATAGGTGTAACGAGGATCCATCAGCCTCACCTCCTCAGCTCCAGCCTGCAAGGTGTCGGAGCTCTGGCTGGAATGTCATGCCTGCACTGCCCGTGACTGTGTGGGTGCTCTCTTACATGTACCCCTCGTCCCACTAACAGTTCTGCCCCTGTCCTCTGTGTGCCTCTTCTAGGCCAGGTCCCCCTCCGCCCAACAACACCTGACCTCCCTCTCCCACCATTACCCTGACCGGGAATGCCCTACTTTCCTTCCTCCTCTCCTGCTACTCTCCCCATCCCTTTCTCCTGCCCTCCTCTCCTCACCATCATGCACCCACTCACACCCAGGCACTCACACAGGCCCTCACAGACACACTTGATCCCACTCACTCTCTGTCACTCACTGATTCACACTGTCAAAATAAAGGGTATACAATGTGTAACGTGTTATAAAAATAAAGGCTATGTCTGTGTGTGTGTGTGTATGTGTTTTATGCATGTATGGAATATGTACCAAGGTGTATTATGTGTTGCAATGGTGTGCCAACTTTCTCCAATTGTCTCCACTCCAAACTCCTTCTACCTCAAGTATACACACCTCTCTCGCTCTATCACTAGCCTCCACTCCTGGGTCCTGTGCTCTAGCTCGCCAAAACTCGAAACACAGACAAGGTGTGTCCGTTACTTTGGGGTACACATATTTGAACATATTTGATAGTTTGGAATCTTGTGATTGGCTGTGGGTTTGAATTTGTTTGGCCAGCAATCAGGGTTGCTCGCTAACGTTAGCCGTTATGTTTTAACTTGACTTTAGACTTGTTTTATCAGCTGATTGGGAAGCACAGTGATGAGCAAAAAGGTGCAACAAAGGTTTTTGTGTTATGTGTATATGTTGGGTCTACAATTTTTAGCTATTCTTGTAGGCTACCTCTGGAATATGACGTGCATCATGTATTATTAGCAATCACTGGGCCTTTTTACATTAATTAAGGTTTTAGAGCATTCCTTTAAATCGAGCCCTCTCTATGTTGTAGTATCCTTCCCTTACCCATTCTGGTTTTGCCTTATAGTGTGACTATGTGTCTCTGAGGATCTGAAACATGTTGTACAAGTGGATATACAATACCACTGAGATAAGATTAAGAACCCACTAGAAGACATTTAGGGAGACATAATATTGACTAGATTTTAACTGCCTGAGCACACTGTATAATTAATTTAGAGCGTATAACACAATACTTTCCTCTATCCACCTATATTACCAATGTAGTAAGGTTTAACCCTCATTTTTGTATATATGATTATAGAATTCTACATACGTTTGTTCTTGCTCATGCAGCCAGACACTTAGGGCTCAATTCAATTGTGGCAAGTAAAAAATGCGGTAGGGCAAAATTGGAAACCAACCGACAAAAAAAATGTCTAAGTCGGTATTCAATTGTCCTACCAACTTAAACCACAACAGACATTGGGCCAAAGAAACAGCCTTATGGCCAAACGTTCATCGTGTGTTTTTAGTTCCCAAAACTAATGCTAAATAGTGTGAGTAATGGGAACATCAAAGGAAAAGGGCTAATCATTTCTAAACACACAGTCACACTCCCAAACACTAACCCTACACTATTCCTAACAGGGAAGTGCAACAATACTAGCCCTAACACTAGCCTAACACCCACAACTGAAACACTTACCTGTCATCCACTGTCCGTCTTCTGTCAAACGAAAAGCCATATTTCGCATTTTTTTTGCTAAAATGCAATTTTCTGATTTCAAAGAAAAATAAATATGTAAGATAAACATTATTTCATTTTTAAAAAATCCTCTTTGTAGTCATTGCTGCTGTTGACAGTGATGGTGGCAGGAAGAGGAAAAGACAGACCCCCTCCTCATGGGCCTCATTTTTCAAGTCATTCAATTACCTGTGCTATGGAAAAACACCGGAAAAGAAACCTCCAACTCAATAAATATATTGCCCGTTTGACCCTATGGAAACACATTCCAAAACATCGAAATTTGTAATTTGCGTTCTCTGGAAATCAGAAAATGTAATTTTAGCCAAAAAAAATGGGAAATATGGTTTTTCGTTTGGAAAAATCTACTATTTCAACTTGGACGTATGTGCATTGTTTAACCCTTTGAGTGCCAGAGAGGTATGCAAGGATTTGTAGTACTATAAGGAGAAAGGGGAAACAAAGAAGAAGTGTCCATGTGCAGGATCAATGGATCATATAATCTCCTCCACCAACACCCAAAGGTGCATACTCACAAAATGACTGGCTGGGATATGGTATATACCAAGCCCAGCAAAAAGGCAAATGTTAAGGCGGTGCCTGTAGTTGTGGGAGGAGCTGGAGGACTATTTAATCCCCCAGCTCCCTTTGCGACCCCTCTATCGTTGTTGGTCATTCGTCTATTGTTGTGAGTCATTCCACTGTCAAGTCATCACGTGAGCAACTCGGTCCGATTGCAGTTACCAAAAATGTAAGTGCCTTGGTCTTTCTCTCTAATGGCTCATTCATACGCTTGTATTCCCCCTTTCTCTTCATATGGTAAACTTTCTTGATGCCCTCTAGATCACGACACCCGATTCCAGGAAGTGACGTCACTTCCTCGCGACGTTTACAATTCCTCACTCCTCACAATAGCGTTCCCTCTCCTCGCTATCTAAGTGGGCAGGTACGCTATATTACCTATACAAGTACGTCCTTTCTTCTTCTCAAGTCTTACTCATATGACTAATAGTCAAATCAGCAATAATTCGTGTTTCACATATTTTCAGTTAAATAAACGTGTCATACTCTCTGCTACATGTCATGGCACGACGAACATGTCAATATTATATGCTTCATCCTTAGGATATCTGGTGTAACCGTTTCAGTCCTACAGTTATATTGTATCTGTTTGCACTTGTGTTTCTGGGAGATCCTCTTTACATCAGTTATGACTTCACATTAACTATGTATGTCTGGTTGTATTGCTCACCTAGTAAGATTTATATAATTATTTCATTTTTCTGGGTCAGTAATTCTTATCCTGAGTTATAAGTTCATGTATATTCAGTATAATAACGCTGTCAACATAAAGCTATATTATCATTATAAGACTATCTATCTAGCCTAACAGTGGGTATTTCCATATGGGAATTCTTATAACTACTGGGACATTGCTCCAAGGTATATATATATTTAAAAAAAAAAAAAAAAAAAAAAAAAAAAAAAACTTATCCTCCTTCCCTTAAACTCTCTTTTTCAGTTTCAATTATTTTCTGTGATCACTTCTGCATTTAAGGTAATACGCTACTTGACGGACTGAAGTACACTGTTCTTGTCATAGACTTTTTAATTACACTGTATACGAGACCTATAGGTCAATTCACTCATTCTTCATCACAGAGGCCGAGGGTCATCATCTCTCTACCCCTCGGGAAGTCGGGGTTACTGTCACATTTCCTCAGCTCAGAGGCCGAGGGTTACAGTGGTCTTACCTCTTTTGGAGGCCGAAGGTCACTGTCGCCTTACCTCTTTGGAGGCCGAAGGTTGTTGCTGCCTTACCTCTTTGGAGGCCGAGGGTCACTGTCACCTTACCTCTTTGGAGACCGAAGGTCAATGCTGCCTTACCTCCTGGGAGGCCGAAGGTCACTACCACCTTACCTCTTTTAGAGGCCGAAGGTTGGGGCTGCCTTACCTCTTTTGGAGGCCGAAGGTCACTTTCACCTTATCTCTTAACACCCTGTCAATCACTTTCACTTTACCTCTTCACGGGGGCCGAAAGTTCACTCACCTTACCTCATCGGAGCCTGAAGGTTAACCACACCTTACCACGGTCCATTGTTTGGGGGGGGGTATCTTTCACCTTCCCCGGATCTGGGACCAGGGGTCATATATACCTTACCTTAAGTTCTGGGGCAAAGTCTTCTGTGACTTAACCTGGAACTGGGGCCGAAGGTGTTCTTCACCCCTTTTTCAGTATTTGTCACCTTATCTCACGAGGCTGAAGATCCCTCCCCTTGGCTCAGCGCCGGCTGTTCTAGGACCTCTAGCAAGATTAAGGGTTATCGCCTCTTCTACCAATCACAGGGATGACAGCGGCTCTTTCTCGATTCTGGGACTAGAATCAGCTACCCAGTTCCGGGACAGCGTAGCTCTCACTACCCTAGTTAGTCCTTACTTTCACCTTTCTTCACCCTCCTTTTTCTTTCTACTATATCTCTCTTACCTCACCGTGTTACTGTTGGCTTACCACTTAGTTATGCCATAATTCATGCGGTCCATCGTTACCTCAACAGGTTGGGCTTGTGACTCCATACGAGGTATACATGGGCTCAAGTCATGAGCGTCTACACTTTGACACTAGTCAAGGCATAATAGTCCACAGGATAAGTATATATCTTTTATCCAGGAAAAGGTTGGTGTATTAAGGTTTCGGTATTCAGAGGAAGCTTGCCTAAAAGAAGGAGCAAGTGGATCCTTTTCTCGATGCTGTATACTATGGTACATTCACCTGAATTACCTGGCAAGAACCTACTTTCCTGTTAGTATCTTCTCCACTAGCATGACGAGGTAATTCCTGTTACCTATTCACCATCCACTCTACTAAAGAAGTTTAGTAGTTTTCCTTAATTACATACTCCAGGGACCATATTCTATGGTCAATCGGGAATATTCACTAAAAAAAAAAAAAAAAAAAAAAAATTCTCATACACCTAATGTATATGAATTTTGTTTTATAGAATTCTGGTTATGGAAGAATCTAATACTCCAGGGACCTCGAGTTCTGAACCTCCAAGAACCATACCAAATATCCCACGCAAACGTTCATCCACTATCACTGGTTCATCTTACAGGTCATGGACTATTGCCAAATTATCGGCAGAACTCAATCGAAGAGGAATCCACTACTCAACATCTGCTAGAAAAAACGAACTTTATAAATTATTGTGTGACAACTCAATTACCACACCCATTCCAACTTCTCCTACTCTCAATACGAACCTGTCACCCACATTATCTCTACCAAATTCTCCTATTATACCTCCAGCACATACAGACCAATCTCAAAAAATTATTCAAATGTTAACAGAGCTAACTTCCACTGTATCAAACATTCAGACAAGGCTATCTAACCTGGAATCAAATACTCCTCATTCTACGTCATCTATCATATCTTCCAATACATTGGATCCATCAGGTAATTTAAACGTGCCACCACGCATCACTCCTGCACATATGATCCCTCAAAACTTGCGTAAGGATATTTTGGAAGGGAAAGAAGTTAACCTTGCAGCTATTCTTTTAGCATCTCAAGATATTATGGAAAATAAAACAGTCAGCTGCGGCGAGGTATCTGTCACTCTTAAAGCTAAAGATCCTAGACTCGCCCGAAAATTAACTATCCCCGAATTTGTATTAGCCTTTAGCGTCTATAGAGACATTATATGTACCATCTCTCCACATAGAAGACAGGAATTAGACACCTACATGTATATGCTGGTTGATCTGGGACATAGATACGGCGGTTTCGCTTATTACGATTATCACAAATCATTCGCGGCTAAGGCAGCCGCCGCCTTGTCCCAATTCAACTATCATACGGATTGGAGCTCCCTAGATAATGAGCTTTTCTGCAGACATTTTGCAGGTCTTAAACTACCTACTTGCCAAATCTGTCAAGCGAATACCCACTCCACTCAGCTATGTCCTTCCTCCGTTAATACCAATCAATTAGTACTCCCATCTACTGGTAGACCTCAGGACTCGAATACCCCATCAGAACTAACTTCTCGCCCCATCAAAGATAAACTTGGTAGAACTATTCACTATATAGGTAATTCCCCTATATGTAATAACTTCAACAGTAAAGGTTGTTTTTACAGCGCATGCAGGATGTTACACCATTGTTCCCACTGCTATAATTCTCACTCCAAGGTTATTTGCCCTAAAAATCTATCTGTTAATAAAGGATCTAGGTCCATTAACCTGTCAAAGTTGCAGTCTCTTCTTCTTCTACATCCGAACACCACTCTTGCTAATTATCTCATTTCAGGTTTTATGGATGGATTTCATACAGGCATTAATCGTTGTCCTGTAACTTCTATTGAATGTCCCAATCTCCTCTCGGCCATTTCAGACCCTACCACGGTTCATAAACTCATCCAAACTGAATTAGACAAAGGATTTCTTATTGGCCCCTTTCCGTCCCCTCCATTTCCCATCTGGAGGATTAACCCTCTGGGGATTGTTTCTAAAAAATTTCAATCAGATAAGAAAAGATTAATTATAGATCTCTCCGCTCCTCATGGTTCTACACAACCGAGCATTAATTCCCTGATTCCTTCGGAGGACATGTCCATGGAGTATGTTAAATTAGATGACGCCATTACACACATTTTACAATGTGGTCAAAGTTGTTGGTTGTCAAAAACTGACATCTCAGACGCATTCAAATTGTTACCTATCAATCATTCCTTATGGCACCTTCATGGTATTCGTTGGGAACAAAAATATTATTTCACTACCAGATTGGTGTTCGGTTCAAAAAGCAGCCCTAAGCTTTTTGAATATTTGGCTGATACTTTGGCATGGTTAATTCTCAACATATGTAAATGTCCTATGGTAATCCACTACCTTGATGACTTCCTAATGATTGAACCACCAGTTACCAAACCTCAAAGCCTGACAAAAGTTCTGGAATTATTTCACGATCTTAATATTCCCACCGCAACTCATAAAACACTTGGTCCCTCTCATGTCATTGAATTTTTAGGGATTACGCTAGATTCTATCCTCATGGAAGCCAGACTCCCTTCAGACAAATTAAATAGAATCAGGTTAATATTACATGAATTCGTCAGTAAAGATTCATGTCATATTAAAGAACTACAATCCCTCCTAGGTCATCTAAACTATGCTACTAAAATCATGCCCCAAGGTAGGTCTTTTGTCTCTCATCCCATAAAATTACTTTCTAGCTCCTCTCCGTATGTGACGTTAGACGACGATGCCAGATCAGACATTGCTATGTGGGATGAATTCCTTAAGAACTGGAATGGGCGTTCTATGTTTGTACCCCTTGTATTCCATCACTCAACCCACATTTACTCGGATGCCTCGGCTGGGAAGGGTTACGCTGCCATGTCAGATTCTCATTGGTTCGCTGAATCCTGGCCGGTCGAGGTTTTCCACATCCCAAACTTCTTCACCACCTCCACATTATTCGAAATTTACCCTATAGTGGCAGCGGCAGCAATGTGGGGGCATAAATGGTCAGGTCAACAAATCATGTTCCACACAGACAATCAAGCCTTATCCAATATCATTAAGAAAGGCAGATCAACAAATAGTCACATTATGAAGTTCCTCCGTAAGTTAGTCTTTCTTTCTCTTACATACAACTTCCACATTGAATGTTCCTTTTTACCAGGTCAGTTTAACAAAGCAGCTGACCTTCTCTCACGTTTTAAATTCCAACAGTTCTTCAGGCTACATCAACATACAACTCAATAGAGAGTCTCACCTCCACCTTTCAAGAATCTTGTCATGATTTAAGACACTACGTCAAAAAATCAGAAGGAATCATCAACCGAGCACTCGCCACTAACACGCAAAGGAATTATAATAGAGCATGGGAAATATTCAAGAACTTTATTACTAAATTCAACCCACCAGAACCATTTAACATTACCAATATTCTAGCTTTTGCCGCTCACTGTTCCTCTGAATTAAATCTCTCACCTATTACGATAAAGTTATATCTGGCTGGGATTCAACATTTTATCAATCTAAATTCACCAAAACAGATATCCATATTGTCCTCCTACAAAACTAAACTGTTTCTTAAAGGTTTGGCGAAAACTCAGTCTAGTTCACTCTCACACCGCTTACCAATAGATGGCAAACTCTTTAGGCAAATGGTCAATCTTTTGCAGTCTCATCCTTTTGATTTCATGACGAATCACGTAATCTTAGCTGCCATTCACTTAGCCTTCTTTGGCTTCCTAAGACCTAGCGAGTTTACTGTCTCGAATTCCCATTCGGTATTTCTTAAACTGGGTCACCTTTCACTTTCAAAAGATTCATTTACTATATTTCTCCCACGATCCAAAACAGATCAATTAGCATTAGGTACCCACATTACTTATCACGCTACTCACGATGCATGGTGTCCTGTATCCGCTCTTAAATCACTAACCTTATTACTGCATGACAAACCCACTAGTTTTCCTCTTTTGCCTATTCACGGGGCCCCGCTATCCACCTCAGTGTTTATTCAACATGTCCGCTTTCTCCTGTCTCTATTAGGTTTAGATGCTTCACTGTATTCAGGTCATTCATTTCGCATAGGTGCAGCTACTACAGCTTCTCAACAACAGGTCCCTCCTCATATTATTCAAAAGATGGGTCGGTGGAAATCAAACTGTTTTACCCGTTATGTTCATAATCCTGTGCTAGAAATTAAAAGAGCGCAACAAGGCATGTTAAAATAATATCCATGTACTCCTTTCAGTCATTGTCCAATTAAAGATTACTTTGGATATTTTGCCTCAATTCAGGTTTACTTCTTTCATGCCCTCCTGATCGTTCAGGCCAGGGTTGTAAGGCACATATTATTACTCCTACCTCACCATCATGGACACTGTATAGCTCCGACCACAAATGTTAAGGCGGTGCCTGTAGTTGTGGGAGGAGCTGGAGGACTATTTAATCCCCCAGCTCCCTTTGCGACCCCTCTATCGTTGTGGGTCATTCTCCACCCAGATCCCTCCTCCTTATTCTTATTCTAATAAAAGTAGACCCTCAATTCAGGTTTACTTCTTTCATGCCCTCCTGATCGTTCAGGCCAGGGTTGTAAGGCACATATTATTACTCCTACCTCACCATCATGGACACTGTATAGCTCCGACCACAACTGATGATATAAGACTGCCCTCAGATGCAGTATAACCAACGACTCTCAATCGGTTGTAGGCTGCTCACAATTTACTCACTTCCGCTGAGCAGCTTGTAGATCCCAAATACAGCAGAAAACATAAAAAACAAATAAGAGCACTCAATGGTGTGATATAGTACACAGTAATGTAGATAATAAATAAAAGTGTGGAAATGCACTCACATGTACAGATGGTCAGAGAGCTGATACCAGTCAATCTGACAAACACGCTTGTGGAGAGATTGCTTCCGTCTCCACTCGGAGGGCTGGTAATCAGCAACAGAACTGCACCAAACACAAAGACGGATGGCTGGTGTCCAGGTAGCTAAATTTAATAAATTAAACTCATATAATAAATCAATGATAAAACAATACATGAGCTTGAACTCTAACGCATGGCTTTATCAAAGCACACACAAGCTAAAAAGCTAACAAAGAATACAGCCGTTGGAGCAAGCACCACAATGCAATGTGCAATGTGTTGCATACTCCTCTGGCACTCAATGGGTTAAACTATGCACTTATGTCCAAGTTATGCTTGTGGTACAAATTTAATATTTCTTTTTTTTTTGTTTTTTCTTTTTACACGAAAATGAGTGAAACAAGGAAGAGAAGAAGAATGAAGATTGAAGAAGAAAACGGACAGTAGCTGACCAGGGTGCTGAAGACTCCTTTGGACATCAGTATTAATGGTAAGTGTTTGTTTTCAGGAGATGTTTTTAAACTTTGTTGGATTAACACTGTGAGTGCCAGTGGGGTAAGCATACCCCACAGACACTCATAGGGTTAATTCTACTAACATTACCCACATTTTGGGAGTGCTTTGGATGTATTGATAGGGCTTAGGACCCCATATCAAAATACATCTACTGCTGACTTTTTTTTGGCTTTATTGCAAACTCAATTCCTGTGTTGGCTGTTTGAAGATGCGTTAAGGTGCTCTATGCCCAAAAAATTGGGTGCAGATTTTCCCCTGTTAAAGTGGGTCCCTTAACGCATTTTATTAACGCATATTCCGACGTTATGGAATGCGTTTCTATAGGTTCAAATGGGCACTATATTTATTGCCCAAGGTGGGGGTTTCTTTGCCAGCGGGGTTTATTTTGGCACTGGGGGTAATTGAGTCGAGCCCTAAGTTGTTACATTCAGGACTGGATCTATCAATGCAATGACTGGCTGCAGGAACAAGAAGCAGCCATTACTCAGGTGTGAAGGTAAGAGAGAGGTGGGAAATTTCTCCCAGATTACTTAGTGCTAGCATAGCACTAATCTATTAACATTCTCCATAGCATTGCTTTGTTTGTGGTAGCTGTACTGCCAACTGTACAATTAACATGAGTGGAAAAAAAAAGAAGTCACTGACATACAAAAGTAATAGCTTATGAATGCTCTGCCACTTGGATTGGGTGGTTGTCTATGCATTTTGCTCAATGATAATACACCATTTCCCTGCAACTCCACTTATCATTTGAAGTATGTGCTTTAATAGTATAAGAATATAAATATTTACTGTTATTTCACAAAGTAAAATTTGCATTGTGCAACCATTATGAAATCAGAATCATTAAGGTGTTCTAACTCCTATGTAACCCTTTGAGTGCCATAGGGGTATGCTATGCTGTGCAGAGCAATGCGTTACATTCCCTCTGGCACTCAAAGCTCTTGCACAACCTTCTGGCAATTAAAGGGTTAATAATGCTACTGAATATAACTTATACATACTATTACTTGTTTACTATTATTAGTTAACAACAATTTCCCTATATCCTCTCCGATAAGAAGTGGAAATACAGCAAGTCACATGGGCACACCGCAATGTTAGCAGATTGTATAAAATGTTATTTATGTCATCCCATGTCATTTGTTATTCCTTATATAAATATCTCCAGCTGGAAAGAAAGTACTAGATATCTCAAAAGTTATATAATATCCTGTCTGATGAGAAATAATTAATACAAACATAAATATTTCCTCAGTGTGCAAATATTTAGATTCCTTTAGCAATCATGCCGATGTGACACCATTACCAGCTGCAGAAGGAAAAGTGTCAGCAAGTAAGGAGTTTGTCAGCAGCAGAATGAGTCATCCTTGTCTTTACCACTTATTCTTGAAGCTTATATATATGCTTGAAGCTTATATATATTATTGCTGATGAGGTCAGCATTTGCCAAGTTCAACCTTGTTGTGCCGGATGAAGGCAAACAGAAACCCTATTGAAGATATGCCTTTCTTACTCCAAAACAGCAAATGGATATTTCCCTGAAACAACATCCTCTTTCTGCACTTAAAGGAATAGTGATAATTGAAAATAATTTTATTTTATATTGTAGCCCTTAAAAAAACATTAAAATGATATGTCTTATCTCCCAAACCATAAAGTTTCCCCTGGAGTGACGTCACTGCTCTAGCTGTCAGATTTGGAATCCGGTCCGCAGACCTGCCCACGGCTCTTCAGAAGTGCCAAGATCACGATCTTTAAAAATAATTTCTTCATTGGAATGGTCTACAAAGTGTACTTGCAAGCCAGGCACACTTTGTATACAGTCGTTCTTTGTATACAGTCGTTCTTTTTAAAGATCGTTCTCTTGGCACTGCTAAGGAGCTGCCGGCCGATCTGTGGACCAGATTCCAAATCTGTCCACTAGATGGCAGACTTGGCTAAAACAGCCAGGAAAAGGGAACTTTACTTGCTAATATCTCCCAAACCATAAAGGTTTGGGAGATAAGACTTATATCATTATATCCAGATAAATAGAACACTTTTAAGGAAAAATATTTTCATTAAAGAAAAGATAAGTGTGTAAAATACAACAATTACTAATCACAAGGAAACAGATAATTGATCCTCTACTAATAGTAAATAGAAAGAGGTGTCTTGAACTTGCAAGTTGAGAAATAGCCCAGTTTAACAAACTAAACTAGAAACAGACATGTGATAAACTTGTGGCTGTAAAGGGCTTGTGGGCAAGTCAGGGGGCATCTGCAGTCATGAATAAATGAGAGAAAACCCTCCCCAATGTTGCCCCATGGGGCCAGACCCTCACATGGACTAGGTAAAATTATTTGGGCTAAACTACGCCATTTAACCCTATTTAGATCTTGGAAGTGTCCATTAGCTGGGGTGATTTTGTCAGGAGTATGCCTGAAGGGGTGATTGGAGTCAGGATCTGGGATTAGGTTAATCTGGAGTAGTAGATTGAATCTAGAAACTAGATCCTTGATGGAGTGGAGTCTGTTGTTTAGAGTAAACAGTGGAAACCCCTATTTGTATCTCAATCCATAGCGGCATAAGGCGTCTGTAATCTGCTTAATTTCCCTTCATTGGGAAAGGGTACTGGGAGCTAGGTGTGAGTAGAACTCAGGATGGATATTCTGCCAATATTGACTGGAATGTAGAGCTGCTGTTATGAGGGCTTTGTTGACTTTAAAATATTGAAGCTTCAGAACCACGTCTCTGGGTCTCTCATTGGGGGTGTTTTGGTCAAAGAGCTGTCTGATGCATTTGAGATGAAAGTCTGCAGCAGGAGTCTCTGGGAGCATAGATTGGAAGATACCCAGCATAAAGTCTCCTAGATTAGTTATGGGTTCAGTATTTTCTTGTAAACACATGTTGCGTCTTTAACTTTTGTCTTCCATATAGTCTTCCATATAGTCAGCCATTATTGTATACTCTGCACTCAGATCTTGAGTTTCTAGCTGTAGATTATTGTGGGCCTCAGGTAGCTCAACTTGCCTATGTTTGAGGGATTACCGTTTCTTCCCCATGTAATAGAAATTGGTTTGAAAACTGTGGACTATCCCCCTAACTTCAAACTACAGTTCATTGTAAGCACACACTCTTTCAGGTCAAAGATATCTTCATTGATGCATGGCAAGATGGCTGTAGAGCCTTGGTCATCATATAGATTACAAGTGTGTGCTGACATATAAGCAGGGAGGGAAACTGAGCTAATCTGAGAGGTGGTAGGTGGGGGGAGGGTGTGGATTTAGGATCTGAGAGGAGGCTTCTTGGGAAGAAATTGTCAAGGTCCCTTATGGTCTATCTTTGAATGTTCTGCCTGCTCATGTTGGAAAGCTATTTATGAAGGCAGAGGTTAAGTGGGTACAGTAGGCTAATGTGAGCAGGCGAAGTCTGTTGGTACCTGATTAGTGGCCAACCATTTCAGAAACAACTGAGTCCCTGGAAATGGAGGTTTGTGTAGTGAGTGTTAGAATAAAAAAAAGGGTGAAAGGAGCACTAAAACTTAATTTAGGTGTGTGCCTGTGTGTGTGTGTGTGGGGGGTGTTATGTGCAAGATGAAGGCAAGGCTGGGATGAGATGTAGAGTGGCCTGTCAGAATGAGAAGAACTGTAGGGTGGGTGGGAGGTTGAGTGGAATTCAATCAAGTATAGTTGGATAGGGTTGACTACCCATTTTTCCTCCCATACTGAAGAATGGGGATCAGGGCTGTGGAGGTGAAATTGAACATCCAATTATCTGATGCCTCCCCACCTGGTTGAAAAGCTGGTACCTGTAATGTTGTGTCTCAGGGTCTTGCAACATTGTTTGCTAGGGTCTGTGAGTGTGTGTATATGTATATATAATAATATAATATATATATGTATAAAAAAGAGAAAGCCTGATTTCCTAATGTATGTCTCCTCAGGAGGCACACACACCCAGGTAAGGCAGTAAGGTAGAGTTACTCAACCCTTTCAAAATCTCTGCAAGGACTTTGCCCTCCCTCAACTTCTGTTTGCAGCAAAAAAAAAACATTGCTAACACACACACACACACACTCTGTAAAGAAAACTACACACATACCCTACTCACACACCACAAGAAATAAATACCATACATACAAATGCACACATACAGCACTCACACATACCCCAGAAAATAACATGGAGCACTCACACACACAGAGTCTCCCCCCGCCAGCCCCTACGCCCACACTTTGTCCCTGTACCCCCCTGCGGCTCTCACCACATTATGGCAGCCCTGTCCAGCTGTTGGCAGCTGCACATCATTGTGGGGAAGCTCACTCCTGCTCCTTGTATCACCGTGAAGCTGTTACCACATTGCCACAGCCTGGTTCATTGTGGTGAGGGAGTGGAGGACCCATACAGCTCAGCCCTGCTCCCTGTACCCTTGTGCAGCTCTCCCCCACATTTCCAAAGCACGGTCCGACTGCTGGCAGTGGGGAGGTACTGGTGGAGTTGCAATGGCACTCAAAGGGTTAAGATGCAATCATAATAGGCAAAGGTATGTCCATCTCTTCAAGCTCTCTTTCACAGATCCCCAATGTTTTCTTACAAAATTAAGACATGTATTCATGGGTTGGTAAAACTTGTCTTTAGGCTTTAACACAGGCACTCAGAGTGTTAAATCACGCTGGATTGTATAGGCAGCGGAGAGGTAATTCACAGTTAACCATCTGAGTGCCAGAGAGGTATGTAATGCATTGTAGCGCAATGCATTGGCTATTTTTCTGGCACTCAAAGGGTTAATTCAGCTGCTTAATTTAATGGTTGATTGAGGGTACAGGGATCAGGGAAGCAGGCATACTCTTTAAACCAATTGTCCTCCTTCAATGGGTTACGTTTCTGTACATGTTCAGCCAGTTTACAGGTCTTCTCAGATTACACTTTACTACCTACTCCCTGCAGCTGAATCCATGGAGGTTGGACAGTAGCATTCATTTTACATTCACACTTAACCCTTACAGTGCCATATCTGTTCAATGCATGTATCGAGTTTCTCAAAGGGCTAAGTGTTAATGTACAATACTGCTGTCCACCCTCAGTGGATTCAGCTGCAAGGAATAGGTAGTGAAGTGTAATCTCAAACCCATGTTTCCCACTTCCTACCCCCTGTGCTTTGTAAAGACCCCCCCTGGTGTTAACATTAAGAGATCCCTATAGACTTTGTGAATCCACAGCTCCCCACTTCCCCATACCTCTACAGCTAACGTGTGTGTTCCTGGGGACTGTGAGTGAAGTTTGTTATCCTTTGATGTCATCACTTATTTCGGGAGCACACTGCATTACTTGCAAAAATTCTGCCAGCCTCCACTCACACTAACTGACTGGGAGGCATTCAGTGCAAGTGTAGATGGGAATGAGAGAACAGCTAATGAATGGATGAAAGGGTGGGTAAACAGGTGACAATGGACAACAGATGGGTGGGTAGGAGGATCACAATGGATATTGATGGGGAATGAAAATGTTAAGTGCTTGACAAAGACAGGGAGGACTATCAGTAGGCCTAGGGATGTCTACATCTCCCTGTATTGGATGACTTCATAAACCTTCTTTACTATTCTAGCAGTGTGGGATGCTGTCTGTTTCTTTTTTAGGCAATGCTTAACCATTTGAGTTCAAGAGATGTACCCAACGCATTGCAACGCATTGCGTACCCCTCTGACACTCAAAAGTTTAATGTGAGGCTGATTGACACAGGAGTCTATATATGATGCATATTAATCCACGCACTGTACAAACAGGATTTTATACATACTGTATATTAATATACATTATATACACAGTCCTGTGTAAACAGTGTGTACATTAATATACATTAATTTTACACTCCTGTGGCACTGAGCCTCACATTAACCCTTTGACTTCCAGAGGGGTACACAGTGCGTTGCAATGTGCTCCATACCCCTCTGCCATTCAAAGGCTTATGTATATATATAAACAGTCAGGGAAGGGCACACCTCACATATTAATATAATCAAAAAATATGCATGGGTGCTTCTTAAATTATTGATACAAAAGGTAGGTTATTAAAATTAATAGCCAAAAGAAGAGCACTCAACAGGACTTGAACGTGAAAAAGGGTGTTTATTTGTCAACGTTTCAGCCCCCAATGGGCCTTCCTCAAGACCGCATATAGTAAAAGGAAGAACTCAATGGGATTTTTCTACATTTTTTTCCTCCCCTATAGTGCAACTGGTGTGTTCCAGAATTGCTTGTCTTAAGATTGATGAATAAGGACCAGTTTGTTTTGGGGATGATGAAAGTTGATCTGCTAACCAAGAATTTGCAGTTCTGGGGTAAACCGAGTGCATCATAAGCAAAAAATAAAAATGCCCATTGATTTAAGCCCTTTGAATGCTAGACAGAAAGTCCATTCAAGTTGTTAAAGTTCCCATATAAATTAAAATTTTGATATTTTTACTTATCCCCTATGGTGCACTTGGTTTACAACAGATTTGTACCATGGTTCCATATTACATAAGCCCCAGCGGTATTACAGAATTTAACAACATGTGTAGTTCCACAACACCCGCATTATCCAGGGTATAAAGTGTCCAGAATTATCTGTTCTATCATCTATATGCACAGGTCCCACAATGATAGAATAAAAAACCCAAAAGGATCTGCTCTGACCTGCACCCACATGCAAACCTACACCTTCCATTCTGTCTCTATTCAGCATGCAGTTCTCTCTCTTACTGTGCCCTTCCCATCCTTACACACTGCAGCCACATGACTGCTGATGCCACCAAAGTTCCTTTAGCCCAATGGAATCTAGCTTGTGCCATAATGGTCTGCCTGTGAATCATTCCAGCAGCCTACAAATTATTCTGTCTGGGTTTCAGTACCAGTAAAACATAGAAGACTGAAAACCATACAAATATCAACCCTGGGCTGATGTAAGGAAGATGCTGGGCCACAAAGCATTTACTACATTTCTCTTAATGAGGGACCACATGTTGGTTGCCCACAGACAGCATGGTTGACATGTTTGGCTTAAAGGAATACTAACAGAAAAAGTCACACCTCCACTTTCTGCTGTTTTTAATTCTTTTTTACTGCCAACTCATGATGAGCCAACATTTTCTTAAATTGATGATGGCTTTTTGAACATTGCACCACTTCATGTGTTAATTTATAGGAATTATATACAAAGGCTATTCAGATATGGTGTATGATTTGTTTGGCCGTGTTCTAAACCACATATAAAGACACTGGGGTGACAGTTTCCCTTTCACTCCTTTCATGATAGCATCTCCAGCATCCAAGGAGTTAAAGGAATTGTACAATTTTATTATGAAAAGTATACTTCTTTCTGAGCAAAATAAGGATCATTACATTTCTGGAAGATACTTCATTCAAATGTTGATTATAGTACAAACTTATTTATTTGAAATCAAATTATTATGAAAAGTTTCCAACAGTGTCCAGGGCTGATTCTTATAGCACTCTATGGTAGAGCCTGACTCTTAGACTAAAGCACCTCATAGAATTAGCAACACTTCCACCTGCTGACCACAACAGTAAACTGCAGTTAAACCATTTGATCTTCAGAGGGGTGCCCAACCTCTGGCACTCAAAGGGTTAATTACAAAAATATTAAATTAATTAATAATTGTAATAGCATTTAAATGAAGCATTTCTTTCCAACAGACAAAGTACCCTTGTTTTTCTCAGCAGGAAAGATATATATATATATATTCCTTTTTTTTGTTTACATATCACTGTTAATTTAACCCTTTAAGAGGCTGAGGGGGTATGCAAAACATTGCAATGCATTGCACATCCCTCTGGTCTTTAAAGGGTTAAATAAGAGTTGAGACAGTTTGAGAACAAGAGTGTAAGCTGTGTATATAAATCCACACTCTACTGCACATGTAGATTTACCACGTGGTGAGATAAATCATTCAACTCATGCCATTCAACGGACCTGTCTTATCAAGCAGTGCATTTTTTTAGATATGTGGATAAAGTGTTACCTTTATAAATATGATCTGAAGCATTTTTTTCTTCTATAGTTTTTCTCGACAGTTGCTAGGATATAGATGTACTTCTGTTTACAGATCAAAATATCCTAGAGGTACTTTCAAAGCACAAACTGAATATCAGATGAAGTAGATAGGAATTGTGATGTTAACCCTTTGGCTATCAACTCAAAGGGTTAACCCTTTGGCTATCAAAAAGGTCCACAACTAACTGCAGAATAAGGTGGCATACACCTTTCTGCCACTCAAAGGTTTAAAATTATAAGGGGGGGGGTTGCAACATTAGTAAAACTGTGACATTTAATCCCTTCTGTACTAGATGATGGCTGCTGGGAGCTGAAGTTGAGAAACAGCTGGAGAAAGGTCCACTCCATCTGCGCAACAGAAGCAAAGATTTGTCAATATTAGATTGCTAAGTTTGGGATTTCCCTAATGTGATGAGGTAAAAGAGTCCAAGGGGGGTTTCCAGGCAACTGAAACCCCCTCTTAGTTTGCCTTTTCTATATGTCATATCTAGTCTACTAATATCCAACAGTCCAAAGGATGGAGACACTCTCCAAATAAGGAGATTTTTGTGTACTTACCAATAAATCCTTTTCTCTTTGTCCATGTAGAACACAGAAAACATGAGGTAAAGTTTCCTCTTACCTTAATGAGGCTCTCAGAGGCAGAAACGTCTTCCCTGCTCACTTTACCCCAGTCAGTCTAATCCAGTTTTATTGTATAGCAAAGATCTAAGAAAACAGAAGCAACACAGTATAGGGAAGCCCCTGAACTAGAGAACCCAAGAGGACCCCCTGCCTTGAAACAACATGAACCTCAGGTGTTAACGGACACTGACACAGCAAATCAGGGAATAGGAACCATCAGGTTACTGAGAAAGAAAAACAAGGGCATCTACACAGGTACAACGGCTTGTTGCCTTTTTAAATGTTTGAATAAAAGTAAAATTTTAATGAAGAGTGTGCTTGACTTGCTGTGGAGAAAGTCTTGGATGAAACCATCTTAGGAATCTTCAACATAGTGGCAATGATAGAGTCAGAAAAACCCTTCTTCCACAGGATGATGGTATCAAGAGCCAAGCCATCAAAGTCAGCTTATCCACCTCTGGATGACAGAGGCCACTGAGTCAAGATGTAGCTAAAATGACTCTGACATGGATAAAGTGAGAAGATCTGAAAACCAGGCAACGCTTTACAGAATGGGGTGATCAGAATGATATGAGCCCATTCCATCCTGATTTTTCTGCAGCACTCTAGAAATCGAGGGAAACAGAGGAAACACACACCAAGGGAAAGTGTTACAGTATGATCATTTCATCCAACACAAGAGCTAGAGGGTCTCAGTATCTGAGATAGACTGAGGAACTTTTCAGTTCAACCAAGAGGCTATTAGGTCCAATGTGGAAGACCTTGGAGATGAACTATAGAATCAAAAAACATCTGGTTGAGCTCCCAATTCCCGGGATCCAGGCATTGGAGACTGAGAAAGCCTGGCACCCAATCTGGTGCAGACCTGGGGCTCTGGTGGACTAGCTATACTGACTGCAGGCGTGAGTCAAGTATCCGCATTCACTATACTGACTGCAGGCATGAGTCAAGAATCCGCATTCGCTATACTGACTGCAGGCGTGAGTCAGGTGTATTCATCTCTCATCGGATCAAGACTTTGTGTTCCGGTTCCTGCTCCTGTTCAATTCCTGTTATAGCTCCTAGTTCTACCTGAGACTACCAGTGGTTTCGGCCTAGTGTCCAGCAGTGTGGTCAATCTTGGCAGTTTAGTATTCCTGATAGTAGAGCTTGCTGGCTGTGACCATCTGCTTGTTCCTGCTTTCTTACCATTGTATGCTATCTTTATTGTTATTTAATAAATTGCATTTTACTATACCATACTGACTCCTGAACATCTCTGGGGAACCGTGACAGTACGCAAGGGCCATGAATTCAGACAGTAATAGTAATGCAGTTTTTCAAAGCATCCTGGACAGGATGGAGACATTGGATTAACGTATTGACCAATTGTCTTTTGCTGTACAAACCTTGTTGCAGCACACTACGCAACTCGAACGCTCTAACCCACAAGTGGTGGCCACTCCCGCTCTCTCCCAGGCACCAGTGGTTTAAACCTCTTCTGATGCAGACACAATCAAGGGGTTATCTGGCTCTGCTCAGCTCCCACAGTGGTATGATGGGGACCCAGATTCTTGCAGAGGTTTCCTCAATCACCTCGGCATATACCTGGAGATGGTTCTGCATTCCTTTCCCTCTGAGAGCCGTACGGTTGACTTTCTGATCTCCCTCCTCACTGTCAGGGCGTTGGCATGGGCTAACCCATTGTGGTAGACTGACAAACCCATTTTGTATAACCTTAAGGAGTTTGTGGACTCCTTCAGGAAAGTATTCGATAGGCCAGTCCACGTGGTCTTGGCTTCTAAAAACCTTATGACCATTCGTCAGGGTTCACGTACTGTGGCGGACTACTCCATTGAATTTTGTACGTTGGCTGTGGAAGTAGGCTGGAATAATGAGGCCTTAGTAGCCCCCTTCTCACAAGGTCTGTGTGATACCTTGAAAGATGAAATTGCGGCACGCGATTTACTTAATGAATTGGACAAATTCATTTTGTATTGTATCCTGATTGATACTAGATTCAGGGAGAGACCCTTATTTAGGGAAAGTCTGCGGAGGCCATCGGGGAGATGGTCTTCTCGTTCTTGTGGCCCATCCTATCCTCCCTCACCTCCCATGGCTTCTGGGATTATTTCTGATGGTTGTGAACCGATGCATGTTAATGCCATTATCAGGGAGAGAGGCTCATTTCGTGAACGCCTGCAGAGGCCTCCGGGTATATTATCCTCTCATCCTTCTGACTTACCCCCCACACCTCCTGTACTGGCCTCTGAGGGCACGGAACCCAGGCAAGCAGGTGCTACCCAGCTTTTGAAAGAGGAGAGGGCCTTCAGGAGGATGGAGGGACTTTGTCTGTACTGTGGCGGATCTGGACATTTCTTGTGGTCCTGTCCAGTCCGTCCAGGCCGGGGACAAATCATTGGTGGTATTTCACTTTCCCCAGAGACTGTTTCAGATAAGCCTATGTTGAAGGCCTGCATATTTTGGGCAGATAAGTCAATCTCAGTTCCAGCATTACTGGACACAGGGGCTGCTGGCTGCTTTAGTGATGCAGAATTTGTAGCCAGTAATAATATCCCCTTGCAGCCGCTTGCTTCTCATCTGGCAGTAGAAGGCATTGATGGGTGACCCTTACAGCCCTCACATATTACACATGAAACTGCCTTGTTAACCCTGAGGGTGGGAGCCCTCCACACCGAAACCCTGAGATTTCAGGTGATTAACTCTCCTCATTATGCCATCGTTCTGGGGTTTCCTTGGGTACAGAAACGTAACCCCAGGATGGATTGGCACACATGTGACATTGTGGCCTGGTCTCCTCAATGTACTAAGTCTTGTCTGTCATGTCCCATCAGACTCACTCATGCTATTGCTCCACTCCTCCCGGAGAAGTATAACACATTTAAAAATGTCTTTAACGAAAGTAAGGCCGGGTCCTTACTATCACATAGGCCTTACAACTGCTCTTTGGAATTGTTACCTGGTACTACGCCTTCTAGGGGTCGTATCTACTACTTATCTGTTGGGGAAAATAAAGTTATGGAGAAGTATGTTTCTTATGCTCTGGAAAGAGGCATCATTCGTAAATACACATCCACGCTGGTGCTGAATTTTTCTTTGTTAAGAAAAAGGACAGAGAGCTACATCCGTGCCGGTGGAGCCTATCTATTCCTTGTACCAGCTTACTGGCTGCCTTGCCCAGTATATTGGCAGGGCCGGTAGAGCCTGTATCGCTATTACCATTGCTTGTTTCCTGTCATTGCTATATATATGTATGAACGTGTATGTTACCCTATGGGGTTGTCTTAAACTTTTCAATAAAGTTGTGTTTTTACCTAACTTCACATCTGAGAGTCTTAACAAACCATGACAGTACGAAAGGGCCATGACCTCAGACAATAAGAGTGATGGTAACACACAAAATATCCATTGGAGGATGGATGTACATGAGCAACGCCTGGATCAGCTAGCGGTAGCAATCCAAACTATTCTTGAACGCACTGTACTCTCAGACAAGTCTGTTCCTAGTCCGGTGGTCTCTCCAGGTCAGACACCGGAGAACGATACTATGCACTTAGGGGCTGCAGTCAAGGGGTTAACTGCCTCCACCCCTTTGCCACTCAGATACAATGGTGATCCTAATCTGTGCAGAGGGTTTATCAACCAACTTGAAATATTTATGGAATTGACAGCGCATGCTTTCCCCAGTGACTGTAGTAAAGTTGTCTTCATGATATCCCTGCTGACTGGTAGAGCATTAGCATGGGCCAATCCACTATAGGAGAGTGCGAAACCCTGCACAAGGAGTTTCAGAGAATTTGTGCAGTCATTTCGGAGAGTGTTCGAGCCTCCTGGTAGAACCACCTCTGCTGCTAAACGCCTTATGGAGATACAGCAAGGTAGGCGTACGGTGGGCGATTATGCCATTGAATTTTGCACCTTGGCAGCAGAGGTAGGGTGGAACAACGAGGCATTGTTGGCAGCCTTCGCTCAGGGCCTGAGTGACCAGATTAAAAATGAGATTGCAGCTAAAGAGTTGCCCACTGATCTAGATGACTATATTGAGTATGTTATCCTAATTGACACCCGGATCCGTGAGAGATTAATGGCCAAAGACCGCAGGCTACAGTCAAAAAATAATGGATCTAGCAGTACATTTTGCCCACCCATCCCTCCCTTGGCATCTAAGCCCAAGGAACAGTTACGGGAACTAGGTGAACCTATGCAATTAGGCTTCACCAGGCTAACCAAGGAAGAGAGAACATACCGCAGAAGACAAGGGTTGTGTTTATATTGTGGCAAGAATGGGCACCTGCTAAGATCTTGTCCTGTACGTCCGGGAAACGAACACACCTAGGCTACCTTGGGGTACAGGCCCTAGGTGGTGTTCAAACGTCCCCAGGTTTGGGTACACTGAAACCTACCATACAGGTGGTACTTTCTTGGGCAAAACGCTTAGTGGAGGTTTTGGCCCTGGTTGATTCTGGCGCAGCTGGGTATTTTATGGATAATACCTTTGCTGAATTGCATGGGGTTCCGCGGATTGAGAGAGAGATACCCCTCTCACTATTGAAGCAATTGACGGCAGACCCTTAGAACCTGTACAGGTTATCTTTGAAACAATGCCATTATCTATGACTATTGGGGCACTTCACAAGGAGGAACAGCAGTTCCAACTTATCAATTCTCCACACTACGCAGTAATTTTAGGTTTTCCTTGGTTACAGTTGCATAATGCACAGTTTGATTGGCAAAAGTGTGAAATCTCTGCTTGGTCTCAGTTTTGTATGGAGCATTGTGTAACCCACCCGGTTAAGATCTTGGGTACCTCCCCTTCACTGCCAGACGAATACCAACAGTTCAGTGATGTATTCAGTAAGGGAGAAGCTGACACCCTACCTCAGCACAGATCTTATGACTGTAGTATTGAATTGCCTCTGGGGGTGGTGCCCCCTAGAGGAAGCACGTATCCATTGTCTTGTGATGAGAACCAAGCTATGGAGGAATATATTTCTGATGCCCTTAAGAGAGGGATCATAAGGAAATCTACCTCTCCGGCCGGGGCCGGATTCTTTTTTGTAAAGAAGAAAAATGGCGAGCTGAGACCATGCATTGATTACCGTGGCTTAAACAAGTTAATGTCTGAAAATGCTTATCCGATACCACTCATCACTGAGCTATTTGACAGGCTCAAAGGTTCTTCTATTTTCACCAAGTTGGACCTGCGTGCTGCGTATAATTTGATTCGGATCAGAGCTGGTGATGAGTGGAAAACTGCCTTTAACACTAGATCTGGGCATTATGAATATCTACTCATGCTATTTGGTCTTTGTAACGCACCCGCAAATAATCAATGATATCCTCAGGGATATGCTGCAGTCTTGTGTTGTTGTCTACCTTGACGACATACTCATTCACTCCGAAAATATGTCACAACACATTCAAGACGTGTCTGAGGTGTTGCTTCGTCTACGTAAAAACAAATTATACTGCAAATTGGAGAAATGTGAATTTCACAGAACTAGCGTGCCATTTTTGGGGTTCGTAATTGGCAAAGAAGGCTTTGCCATGGACAAAGAGAAACTAGCGGCAGTCCTGCAATGGCCACGGCCTACGTGTCTTAAAGCCATCCAAAGATTTTTGGGCTTCGCTAATTATTATAGGAAGTTTATTAAGAACTTCTCTACTATTGTTAAACCATTGTCTGACCTTACGCACAAGGGTGCTAACCCATCTCAATGGTCAGTGGCGGCGGAGGAGGCCTTTGAGAAATTGAAATCTGCTTTCGTTAATGCTCCTGTGTTATTCCACCCCAACCCTTCTCTCCCGTTTACATTGGAGGTTGAGGCCTCAGATATTGGGGTTGGGGCAGTGCTTTCTCAATGACCTATTAAAGGAGGAACTCTCAGACCTTGCGGGTTTTTCTCTAAAAAATTGACCGGGTCTCAAAGCCATTACGAGATAGGGAACAGAGAATTACTGGCCATTATCCTTGCCCTTAAGAAGTGGCGCCAACTACTTCATGGCACAAAAAACCCTGTCTTAATTCTGACTGATCACAAAAACCTGACTTATCTCTATGAGGCTAAAAGATTGTCCTCCCGCAAGGACAGGTGGGCACTGCTTCTTTCTTGATTCAATTTTATGTTATCTTATCTGCGGGGGTCTAAGAATGTTAGGGCTGATGCACTGCCAAGACAATTTGAGTCTGAAATTGACAGAGATGAGGTGCCAGCACCTATTATTCAGCATTATCGAATATTGGCTACAATACGTACTAGTATCACTTCAACACTGGGGGAAGAGATTTTGGCCTCCCAGGCTTCTGCTCCCCCAGAAACCCCAGTGGGCAAGTGTTTTGTTGATGAACCATTCCTCTAAGGCTGCAGGACATATTGGCAGAGACCAATTGTTGTGGTCCCTCTCTCAAGTCTTTTGGTGGCCTTCTATGAGGGCAGATTGTGCTGATTTTACGAATGCCTGTGCCACCTGTGCCCATGCTAAGACCCCTAGACACCTCCTGGTGGGCCTACTTCAGCCGGTACCTAATGGTGAATGCCCCTGGTCCCACGTTTCCATTGATTTTATGGGAGAATTGCCAGTGTCTAGAGGGTATTCCTTCATACTTATGGTGGTGGACAGGTTTTCTAAAATGGCTCATTTCGTGCCCCTCCGTGGCCTTCCCTCTGCTAAAGAATTAGCGGTGGTGTTCGCTAAAGAAGTATTTCGGTTGCATGGAGTACCCAGAGTGCTGGTGTCCGACCGGGGGAGCCAGTTCGTGTCCAGATTTTGGAGGGGATTTTGTGAACAGATGGGCATACAATTGTCCTTTTCCTCCGCCTACCACCCCCAGACCAATGGGGCCGCTGAGCGCGCCAATCAAGGATTGGAGCAGTTCTTGCGCTGTTTCACTACTGACCATCATGACAATTGGGCCGACCTGTTGCCTTGGGCAGAGTTTGCCAGGAACTGTGAGGTTAACGCTTCATCCGGGAGCTCTCCGTTTCTGATTAATTATGGGTTCCAGCCCTGTTTGCTTCCGGATTCCTTTCAGGCACAACAGATTCCAGCTCTGGATGAGCATATCGAGCAACTCCGTTCCACATGGGCACAGGTTCAGAGGGCAGTCGGTCAGTCATTCCAGCGCCATCAGCGCCATGGTAATCGCAGAAGACTGCCAGTGGTTTCCTTTCAGGTTGGGGATAGAGTGTGGCTTTCCTCCAGGAATCTTAAACTTCAAGTTCCATCTAATAAGTTGGCTCCTCGATTCATTGGTCCTTACAGAGTTATTCGCAAGATTTTACCCTGTTTCGTATGCTTTGGACATTCCTGCGTCCATGTGTATTCATAATGTCTTCCATGTATCTCTCCTCAAGCCTCTTGTATGCAACCGTTATACTACCAACCCTGTGGTGTCCGGGCCTGTGGAGGTTGAAGGTCAGGAGGAGTATGAAGTTCAGAGTATCATTGATTCCCGCAGGCTTAGAGGAAAGGTGCAGTATTTGGTGCATTGGAAAGGTTATGGCCCTGAAGAACGATCCTGGGAGGATAGTAAGGACCTTCATGCGCCCAAGTTACTGCAAATCTTCCATTCTAAATACCCTCAGAAACCTAGACCCTCTTCTAGGAGAGGGGTCTTTGAGAGGGGGGTACTATCATGGTGCCCGTGATTGCTGCCTTTGTGTGTCAGTTACCTGTAGGGGGCTCTCCATTGGCTGTCTGTGTTCAGCCCGCCCTGCATTGCCTATTTAGACTGAGCCTGGGCACCCTTTGGTTGCCCTTTCGTGTTGTCTCTATGCTGCTCGAATCTCCATTGTGTTCCTGAGCTTCCTGGGCCCCTGGTTATGTTCCTGCTACCTGAGATCATCAAGTTCCTGAGTTACCTGTCCATTGGTTGCTGTTTCCGTTCCTGATCCGGTTGAGTTTGCTGTTGTGTCGCTGCTTCCTGCTGCCAGTCCCCGCTGCCGTTCCTGAACCGGTTGACCATCTGAGTGCTGGTTCCTGTTTCCATCTGCTGAGCTTCTGATCCAGTATCGCCTGTAGTCGTTCCATCTGCTGAGTTCCTGATCCAGTATCGCCTGTAGTCGGCTGTCCTCCCTAGTCGCCTTGGCGACATTTCTACTCCTTGCTGGTAGCTCCAGTATGCGGGTACTGGTTCGCTCCACAGCCACCCGGCTGATATTGCACCTATAGTGATTTATGCTCCCGGTACGCAGGTACTGGTCTGCTTACATTCACCGGTTGCTGTGCACCGGAAGAGAGACGGTTTCCCCAGTACGCGTGTACTGGTTTGCTCCACCACATACCGGCTGCTGTTGCACCAATAGAGATTTGTATTCCAGTACGTGGGTACTGGTTTGTTCCACAGCCACCCGGCTGCTGTTGCACTTGGCGTATTGCATCCCCAGTACGCGGGTACTGGTTTGCGCCACAGCCACCCGGCTGCTATTGCCCCGATAGAGATTTGTGTTCAGTACGTGAGTACTGGTTTGCTCCACAGCCACCCGGCTGCTTTGCACGTTGTATATTGTGTCCCCAGTACACGGGTACTGGTTTGCTCCATAGCCATCCGGCTGCTGTGCACCTATAGAGATTTGTGCTCCCGGTACGCGGGTACTGGTCTGCTTACATTCACAGGTTGCTGTGCACCGGAAGAGAGACGGTTTCCCCAGTACGCATGTACTGGTTTGCTCCACCACATACCGGCTGCCGTTGCACCGGTACAGTTTATGATTATAGTACGTGGGTACTAGCTCGCTCCTATTCACCGGCTGCTGGTGCACTGGATGAGAGATTGGTCTCCCAGTACATGGGTACTGGTTCACTCCACCACATCCTAGTACTATTGTACCATTTTAGCGATATTGTGTTCCCAGTACGCGGGTACTGGTCCTCTCTATGCTATCCCTGCTGTCAAGTCCTACGCGGGTACTGGTGGTCTCCTATAAGTTCCTTGGCCTGCCACTTTAACTCCTTAACCTCTGCATGTCATCCTTGTGACTGTTGTTACCACCTGTCAGTCACTGAGGCTTTAGTGGTTGCCACCCACTCCGTATTAGGCTGCCTTGCCTGGTATATTGGTAAAGCCGGTAGAACCCATTCCTCGCTGTACCATCTTGGGTTGCCTTACCCGGTATTGGCAAGACCGGTAGAGCCTTTATACTTGCTGTCTGCCTATAGGCTGCCTTGCCAGGTATATTGGCAGGGCCGGTAGAGCCTACTGATTTACCGTGTACCAGTCTTCAGGCTGCCTTGCCCGGTATATTGGCAGGGCCGGTAGAGCCTACTAATTCCCCGTGTACTAGTCTTCAGGCTGCCTTGCCCGGTATATTGGCAAGGCCAGTAGAGCCTATCTATTCCTTGTACCAGCTTCCAGGCTGCCTTGCCCGGTATATTGGCAAGGCTGGTAGAGCCTATCTATCCCTTACCAGCTTCCTGGCTGCCATGCCTGGTATATTGGCAAGGCCGGTAGAGCCTATCTATTCCTTGTACCAGCTTCCTGGCTGCCCTGCCCGGTATATTAGCAGGGCTGGTAGAACCTGTATCACTATTACCATTGCTTGTTTCCTGTCATTGCTATATATATGTATGAACGTGTATGTTACCCTATGGGGTTGTCTTAAACTTTTCAATAAAGTTGTGTTTTTACCTAACTTCACGTCTGAGAGTCTTAACAAACTGTGACACCTGGTTTAACTACATTGTTAACCGGGATAAAAAATTATTGAGGCTGATACTTTATCTCGCCTATTTGGCTCTGTTTCCAGGGAGGAGGTAAACCCTACGCCTTTGGTGCCTCCTGACTGCATACTAGCCATGATACATACCAGTATTACCTCTCCCTTGGGAGAGGAGATCTTGGCAGCACAGGTATCTGCTCTGTCCGAAAAGCCTAATGGGAAGTGTTTTGTACCTGAGACTCTATGAGTCAAGCTGCTCCAGACCTATCATACAACTAAAGAAGCTGGTCATATAGGGAGAAATCAATTAATATGGTCCATTTTGCG
The DNA here is from genome assembly GCA_037306005.1 of Rhinophrynus dorsalis. Taxonomy (NCBI): domain Eukaryota; kingdom Metazoa; phylum Chordata; class Amphibia; order Anura; family Rhinophrynidae; genus Rhinophrynus; species Rhinophrynus dorsalis. Next base: position 232,650,545 of record CM074718.1, on the reverse strand, counting down.
ACTCTTCTGGTGGCCCAAACTCAGAGCAGATGTCACCGCTTTTGTGGCTCAAAGTAAGACTCCTTGGCATCTTCCAGTGGAACTTCTTCAACCTGTTCCTAGTGGTGAATGTCCTTGGACTCATCTCTCTATTGATTTTATGGTTGATCTTCCAGTGTCACAAGGTCATACGGTCATCCTCATTATTGTTGATCATTTTTCTAATATGGCTAATTCCAGCTTTTGTTTATGCTATATTATGTTTGCTTAATATTATAATATAAATTATTGTTGATCATTTTTCTAAGATTTCTAATTCCAACTTTTGTTTATGCTATATTTATGTTTGCTTAATAAAGTAGTCTTCATTATATTATACCTGTCTGATTTATGTTTCCCTGATTGTACCCTGAAACATTGATGACATGTTGACTGGACAGGGACATTACAAGAATTCCATGAGTTCACAGAGAAATTGAACCAAAATGATTTTAATTTGAAGATCACCAGTGACATAAATTCTAATGAGTTGTCATTTTTAGACATAAAACGTCTGAGAAGTGAAACGGATACCATTACAGCTAAGGTATTCCGCAAACCAACTGCAACAAATTATGTGCCAGCGGTCAACAGTCACCACGCAGAGCTCCTGATAAAAGGCATACCAACTGGCCAGTACCTTTGTATCAGACGCCTGTGTACCACCCTGGCTGATTTTAAAATGGAGGCAAAAAAACTACAGAAGCATTTTTTAGCGAGTGGGTACAGCAAAAGGTCTTTAAAAAGAGCTTATCAGAGGGCCTTGGAAAGTGATTGTGATGAATTGCTGCATAAAATCACTAGAAAAGGTTATGATGAGAGTAATGAAATAAGAGTTATTGGAACCTACAATTTATAGCACAAACTCATACAATCCATCCTTGCAAAACATTGGCCTACTTTAAAACTTGATACTACCTGAGACACGAAAAATCACATATCGACAGAAAAAATATCAAGGACTATGTGGTACATAGCCATTTTGAGAGAAAACCGGCAAATGACTGGCTGTCTACTATGCCATCCCTAAAGGGTACATATCAGTGTAATTATGTAGGGCATGTTACTTTGTCTCCAAGATGACCACATTCCATGATCAAAGTCACAAACGTTTATTTAAAATTCTAAAGTCCATTCATTGTAAGACCACTGGTGTTATCTACATGATGCAATGCCAGTGTGGTATTCAATATGTTGGCAAAACCACAAGAGAGTTTAAGGAGCGGATTTTAGAACATCTTGGAGATGTGAGAAACCAAAGGGGTACTCCAGTGGCCAGACACATGCAAGAATGCCACAATAATAACATGAACGTCATGCAATATATTGGCCTTGGGAAAGTTGAACACTCCCCTAGGAAGGGGGACTTCAATAAGAAACTACTTCAGCGTGAGGTGTTCTGGATTTATAAGTTAAAATCTTTGAACCGTAGAGGTTTAAATGAAGGTTTCACGTTTAAACCTTTTATTGTTTGAAAATTACATCTGAACATTTAGAATATCGGTGTACATTATAATGAAATGTATCCCTGTACTTTGTAGCTCTCCCCAGTCAAATCCTTTTTTTGTCCCTGGTGTTAGTGGTAACACTTGTCTAAAATCAATGACTATGCCCTGATACATTTTTGGAATATACCTGTAAGAATAACTAACTTTCTCTTACAGACTTAATTACTATATATATATATATATACATATATATATCCAATGAAAAATCCCCATTCACAGGTCTTTTGAGGTGAAAACAAAGTGCTGACTTATTAAATCAGCATTTAATGCTAGCAATGTGGGAAGGAGTTGCCCATCATGTTATGTCTGAAATGTAGACACACTGATAAACACAAACATATGCAATATACAGGCAGACACATACACACAGTGAGTGTCACACACACCGGAGATGCACACATGTACAAACACATAGCACAGATGCACAAATGCACACACAAACAGAGATGTACACAAACACATGCAACAGACATGCTCATGTACAGGTAACAGACATACACACACAAATGCAACAGACATTTACGCAGACATGCAACAGACATACGCACACACACATGCAACAGACATACGTACACACAACATACATACATACGCACATACGCAACCGACATACTCAAATACACACATACAACAGACATATGCACACACACACACAACAGACAAACATACACCCACACACAGAGGGGACACTGACACAGTGATAGTCACCCCCTGTATGTGGAGGTTCCTGGGCTTGCTGGTCCCCTGGATCTGTAGGTTCTGAGTGTAGAAGTGTGGGCTGTGAGCCACCCTGGGATTAGTGTAGGAGCTTTACAGTGCTGTGTAGGTAACAGTGTTGTATTGAAGTGAATATCTGCAGTATTCAGAGAGTTAGAAGCCAAATGTAGCCCTCTAAGGACCAGAGAACATCACTTCACAACGTATTGCCATCCCCACTGTGGTCCTGAAACTGTGAAATTAATGGTAATTGTTATTTCCTTTACTTTGGGCAGAATTGAAGTTTTATGCCTCTGTGTGTTTGGCGTGTAGAAGTGGAAAGAAGAAAATAAAAGATTATGGGGTAGATTTAAAGGAACAGTAATGTCCAAAAAAGTTTTTTTTTTACAGTTATGTAGAGTTTAAAATATTAATCAAATCGCTCCAAACCCTATCTCTCAAACCGCTATGGTTTGAGAGATATAGGAATTCAAAGTTCTCCCCTCCCTCCCCTTCACGGGGCCATGTAATGAACTGCCAACATCATTTCAAGTAATATGGCCGCTACACAAAAGTGTGTTTTGGCCCATTAAAAAAAAAAAAAAAAAAAAGCGCCCCAATTTGCCATTTAAAGGACTGCGTTAGCTGAAAAAATCCGATAAGGGACCTAGCGCATAAAACTTAAGACCCAGTTTGTTTGGCCGTAAAGTCCCTTATCGGATCTTTTGCCAGCTAACACAGCTATTAACTGACAAAAAAACCCAATGTCCACAGTGGATGTATTGATATGGGGCCCTAAGCCCCATATCAATACATCCAAAGTGTCTAAAACGTGTCCAAAGTTAGTGGGATTAACCCTATGAGTGCCAGTGGGGTATTCATGGGGTTAACCCAACTAAGTAAAGCAACATCACATTAATACTACAGCTTTCTGTTCATGTTTTGGCCTTCTCTTCAGTCTTCTCTTCCTTCTATCCTCTCTTTTTTCTTCTATCTTCTGCCTTCTCTTCAGTCTTCTTTCTGGCTGTAAAAGAAAATAAAAGTATAAATACCAAGCATGAACGAAGACATCGTTTAACCCTTTGACTGGCAGAGGGGTATGCAACGCATTGCAAAGCAATGCGTTGCGTACCTCACTGGCATGCAAAGGGTTAAATATTATTGCACCATGAATATTCCTTAAATTAAATGCCTCTATTTAATGCCAAAATATATAATAATACCAAGAAGAAATAGTATACATATACACAGAAATAAATGTCATGCATAAATGCTAAGTAAATCTATTTAGTTAAAATCTTCATGTCTCCACCGCTTGGAGCAGCTGCGAGGGCGGAGGCAGCGGAGATACAGATGAAGAACACAGGTCCTCTTCAGTCCTGTACAGGCTGATGCCCATAACTCACTAAGGCAGGCTCACTTCCATTTCCCTCACAGCCATTGGTTGGGATGTTCTTACTCACATCCCAGCCAATCAGATTAAAGAACAGCTGCTCGAATCTGATTGGCTAGGATGTGAGTAAGAACAACCAAACCAATTGGTCTGTTACACTGTGTACTGAAATAGCAACATTTAGGGTTACATTTGCAACGAGAAAGTTTATTGCCCTATATAAATAAATTACTAATTACATCTTGAAATCAGGATTCTGCTATCACTCACATTGAGACTTCTTGAATAATAGTATACAATCTTATTGTATATAACTAGAGTAATGCTGTATGTTAGTTTCCATGAAGTAATGGACTAAATTACAGCACTTGTTCAAGCAGATTGGAGGTGACCATAAAATCATTTTTAGGAATACCTAACTGCCTGTGTTCAAATGTCTTTTTAACTTTAGGAATATATCCCCTTTATAAAATTATTAAATAAACTGTATATTTTAATTGAGTACTCTGAATTTCTTGCAAACATGGTACAACACCAAAATGGTACCTTTACCATTAGGTCAGAGGAACTACGGCATTTAATTTAAGCCATTTATTCTTGAAAGTGACCATTTGCCTTTTTTCTTGGGATTTGCTAAAAGAGCATTATGCTACCCCATGTCTACAGGAAAAAACAACAACAAAGGCCAACTAACAGATACGTGTTTGCCCATACACACTCCATGAGGTAATTTTGAAGACTGGATTAGACTGGCTTGGATAAAGTAAGCAGGGAATAAGTCTTTACCTCTGAAAGACTTTTAAAGCAAGCCTTTCTGCATGATTATTGTATTTCATAAAGGACATAAGAGGAACAGGGAAGGATTAATTTCCATCAAAGCATTAGAAAGGGCTTTTTCTTCTTGATTTTTCCAACTCTTGTCACTTCGTTCCAGTTGCTATGTATACAGAATTTTGCAGTTCACATAACAAAGTGGCCAAAAAGGCATTACAAACAATCATTCTGCTATCAAACTGTAGCAGGCTGGACAATGCTCCATTTTGTGGACTAAACAAAACAAAAAGTGATGAGCTCCTACCAGGCAGTTCTAGTCTTGAGTCTTTATAGGACACAAAATGCAGACAGAAGACCAAAGGGAAAGAGAGGTAAGTCCAGATATGCAGCTTCTTCCACTGGTGTCCTTAGCAGCACTGACACATACCTAATGCACAAAGAGAGCAAGAAGGAAAAGCGCAAAAATCTGAGAGTACCTCCATATTATGGAAATAAAATTTGCTGCTAATATATCTGTACTTACAAGATATTTACTTGTAAGTATGCCTCAAAAGCCAAAAGTAAAACTTGTAGTGAAAGTAGCTTCCAAAATAATCTGTGAACCCTCTCAGGATCATCTACGATGACCACCTGCTTCACAGGTACTTTCAGTAACAAAACAGAACATAAAACAGCCCTCTAAGGGGAAAACTGCATTGAAATAGAACAAACGAGGCCCCAAAATAGACCCCACTCACCAAATCCACAAGGGAAATAGGCACATCAAAAAAGAGAAGAAATCCACAAATGTAATCACTTCTGAATGAACTTTAATTTCCCAACACATTTTGTATGTTCTACATGCTTCATCAGGGAATGAATCAAATCATAACAAAGTACTCTTATTTAAAAGCTTAGGAACTTGAGATTACTGAGTCCTCAGGCAACTCGGACGCCAGCCGCCTGTGGTGAAAGACCAAAACGAGGCCTGGAGAGACAGAAATGGCCTCAGCCTCCAAGTTAATCACGTTGCGTCATCACCCTTAGCAACGGGAGACGCTCCACCGGCCAAGGATGTCAGTCAAAGGCAGTATAAATGAAAAATATTCCTTAATAACAAATATATATAAAAATATCTATAAGTGAAAAAACTTTTCATCCATATTAGTGAGAAATCGTATCATATCTTTCAAGTATAACTATATATACAGCAGTGTCACATAATGTTAGTTAAAGTACAAAGGAATTAAATAATCTAAAAATCGTGAGTATAAGGTTCTCTGTCCTTGTAATAGGCAAAACACATAGAAGTGACACGTGGAGGAGAAGTGGAGGCGGGAATGCCGCAGTATGAACGCTACGTCATACTGGATTTCGGAAAGGAGAAAAATGAGGATCTAGTAGGGAGCTGACATAAAAGTGGAAAAGCAACCGATTCGGACAAGGATTCTCATAACCTGGTTGATGCTCTGAGACTCACCAGTAATATAAGGTATGGGTCCACCTATTACAGAGACACTCTAATGGAAACTGTCTAAATTTGATTGAGTTGACTGTAAGGGGCCATCTTTACCTGCATAACCCCATATCGGGAGTCATCAAATACTGTCCTTAGTACCACCTATTTCTACAATAGACAACTCATTATCTACCCGACCCTTTCTCCAAATCCAATATTCTCAAGATTTGCAAACATAGAAACTGCAGGCCAGTCCTCAAATACCCCCTATATCTATTTAGAATATTGTTTGTTTTATTCTTGGTACATTTATACTGATATATATTTTTATATATTGTTGTTTTATCTTATAAACATTTACAAGTGTTTTCTTTACATATAGATGATTTTTATGATTTACCTTTTATTTTCTTTTTATTAATTATGCATTAATAAATTCACTACTACTCTTAGATCGCTTTTTGTGCTGTCTATCCCCCTCCTATATTTTGTCTTGCATGAGCTTCGCAACTTTGCATCATAAGCTACAATGCTGAATAAGACACACTGCATAAGTAATTAATATAAGCCCTAAGGGATTGTATAGGGATAGATGAGACCACTTGGACATTTATTTATATCTATACTAGTTGAAGAGTCCGTTACACGGGCCACAGTGCCACTGTCAGCCGGTCGCAGGGCAATCATGCACAGGAGAGACTGCCCACGCCGTGGCTGATACAGTGCCAGACAGTAGTGGTGCAGTTATGCTAAGTAGAGACTGCCCACGCCCACTCTGCTCTGTATCAGCCTCGTCACAGGCAGTCTCTACTGCGCATGACTGCAGTACACGCATCAGTCTCTACTGGGCATGACTGCGTTGTTACAAACTTTCTAGCGAATTATTATATAGGATTTCTGAGACTACAAAGACTTCCAGTTGATACAAAAAAAATTGTTGTATTGTATCGTATTCTGTCCATAAATTTTGTCTCTGTATCCCTTATTTTACCTAGAACAATTCTATTTGGTTATGATATAAATGTGGATTTCTATTACTATTTTCTTGAGAGCACTATATTTGCTTATCATTTAGGGAAGAGCTTCCATATATTTATTTATTTCAGATGTGATATTTTACATTAACCACACCATATATTTGTACACTGTGCAATTTATAAGTATCTGGACAGTAAAACACAGTTCACTACTTTTGGATAGGTAGGGAGATTTTTTAATACTAAATTTATTAAAGCTCAAAATAGTTTTTTCTTTTGTTTTTGTGCTCCACAAACCCACAAAGAAAAAATAAATGTCCTCTATGGCTGATCTTGAGTCTCTGACTATGACTCTCCATAGCAATTTATAGGAACAGTGACTACAATATAAATGTAGTCTAAGACTGGGTGGGGAAGAGAAGGGAAGTAACTGAGAATGTAGTAGGGCTAAGGGTAGTGTCCTATGCATGAACATCTAAACAGTGGTCCACATATTACCAGAGACTCTGGGTCAAGTCCAGAGAGTTTCCTTGAATGTATTTAATTTCTAGGGTCCTTATGCATAATGCAGAGGTACAATTCTGGGGCAAGCCAACTGCACCATAGGGGAGAAATACAAATTCCCATTTTTTTAAAGGGATAGTAATACTTAAAATGTAAAAAAAAATATATGTTGTAGGGTTTATCCCTCTGAGTAAAACAAGGGTATTCCCACTGCTGAAAGGTGTTTCATTCAAAAGTTATTAATTTTCAAAGTTGAATTTTTTAGGTGCAATATCACAGTGGCGCTATTGCTACACCATCCTATGGAGATTTATGGTCCCGGGACCAGAGCTGTCCATAGGATCGTGTAGCAACAGCGCCACTGTACAATTTCAGGCCACTGTGATATTGCACCTAAAAATTCAACTTTGAAATTTAATAACTTTTGAATGAAACACCTTTCAGCAGTGGGAGTACTCTTGTTTCAGTCAGGGGGATAAACCCTACAACATATTTTTTTTACATTTTAAGTATTACTATCCCTTTAAGTGTGGATTTAACTCCTGTGATTATAGAGAGGTCTTGAAGACATCTCTAGCAATCAAAGGGTTAATAGCTCAAATTTAATCAATGAGGATTTGGGGAGTTTTGATTTGTCCCCTATGGAGTGGTTGGTTTAAGATTCATAGCTCTTTAGTTTACGACCTTATGATTGAAGGACTTAGGACCTTATGAAGTAGTTAAAGAGGTGCGGTTCTAGGGCAGACCAACTGCTTCATAAGGGAGGGGTGGAAAAATTCCCTCTGATTGAAATTGTCTTTTAATCCCTTAAATGCTAAATAGGTTTCCAGCGCATTGTGATACATTGCACTGAAGACCTTTCTAGCCTTCAAAGGGTTAAAAGTCCTATAAATCAATGATAGTTTGGATTTGTCCCTTTTGGTATGTTCCAGAACTGCTCCAGTTTAGCTAGTAAGTAGTGTACTGCAACTAGAGCCTCTAATGCAAATCAAGTGATACACCAGATGTGTGTCGTACTCATAATGTTCCTAAAAATTATTTACTTACATTTTATTTTATTTTTTTGTGACAAAATATTAACACATGTAAGTGATTGGTGGCTGCTGTTGCAAGTAAGCCAGATGGTAGAGGCATCATATCCCAAGCTGAGCAGCAGAGGGTTGGGACCATACGGTAACATTAATAAGAAACATTAGGGATTTCCAGGATGTCAAACATATACAGGCAGGAGGAAATAAATAATTATTATTTACATCATTTGCTGTGTCGTAATCCTCTTAACCCCATATGTAACACAGGGTTTCATTAAACATAGGTTTAGCCCTTAAAGTATGTCAGGGCGTATTCAACCTTTGGCTGCTCAGCTGTTGGGGTCTACAACTCCCAGCATCCCCTCCTAGGAAATGGCTATCTGGGAGTCACATCCCTCAACAGCTGAGTAGCCCACAGTTGAATATATCCTGGCATAGTCCATATGTACTAATGGCACAATATAGGGCATATGTCAGAGTGTATTCAATCTTTGGCTCCTCAGCTTTTGTGGTTTATATCTCCCAGCTAGTGACTGATTATTAACCATTTGAATGACAGAAAGGTATCCAATGCATTGCGCTGCAATGAATTGGACACCTCTCTGCCACTCAATGGGTCAAGGAATGAGGGGCGTTATACCACAATAGTTGGAACACTCACATCTGAATACACCATATGTTGGGCCCTTAACCCCTTAGAGACCAGCTTCGCGCACACGCGGCCGCCACTTAACGTCCCCCAAACTTTTTTTTTCATTCTACTGAATGACTTCCTGGACGTTCATGTACATCCTCTGTCACTAAGTGACAGTTTCTGTGGAACGTACATGTACATCCATTGTCAGGATGGGGTTAATACACATGGCCTATCCCTGAGTCAGGATGTACTCAAATGTGGGCTCTTCAGCTGTTGAAAGATACAGCTACCAGGTAGCCACCGTCTAGCAGAGGATGCTGGGAGTTGTAGAACACAATAGCTGAGGATCCAAAGGTTGAATATCCTGACTGAGAAATAAGTCATATGTACTAAGGGCCCAATACAGTGTGCATGCAACTGTTTGCTCCCCAGCTGGCCTACATCTCATGGTATCCCCTTCTAGCTAGCAGAGCATTTAAAAGGTTGCTGGCATCAAATTGGCACATTTAAAACATTGTCTTATTAAAACAGCATCTACCATTATGCCACCAAGCAGTAGTTAGTTTAGGTTAGAGTGGGAGTATGGTTGGTTATGGTCGTTAGGTTATAGTAGTTAGGGTAGGTTAGGTAATTTGGTAGTTTAGTTGCTAGGGTTTGGGGGGTTGTTTTGGTCTAGGTCCATTTTTTATGGTAAATAGCATATGGTAGTTAGGTTAGAGTACGGTTAGGGTAGGTAAGGGTAGTCTGGAGGTCTATTTGTTTTAATAAGGTGACATTTTTAAAGGCAGCATAATGTTAGATGCTGTTTTAATATGGCAACATTTTAAAAGTGTCATTTTGACGCAAGCAACTTTTAAACACTCTGTTGTGTTCCAAAAATCTACAACATTTTAATGCTGAACTGGGCTGGAAAGCCCACCACTGATTACTCCTTGACTTAGGAACAGAACATATATACTAAGGCCAAAAATGGAAATGAAAATGCAGTGAAACGGAATGTGGGTGGAGAAAAAGAGGAGGCATCGTGGCTAGCGAGAGGGGGACTCTACAGAACTCTGTACATTGAAGGTGAAGTAGTGAAAATGAGGGTGCATTGATTTTGACAGGCGTGCCCTCCTCCTCCTCCCTCCTTTTTTCCATCCCCGGGCACTCCTGTCAAAATCAATGCCTCCAGTCAGCCTTTAAAGGGATAGTAATACCTAAAATGTAAAAAAAAATATGTTGTAGGGTTTATCCCCCTGAGTAAAACAAGAGTACTCCCACTGCTGAAAGATGTTTCATTCAAAAGTTATTAATTTTCAAAGTTGAATTTTTTAGGTGCAATATCACAGTGGCCTGAAATTGTACAGTGGCGCTGTTGCTACATCACCCTATGGAGATTTATGGTCCTGAGACCAGAACTGTCCATAGGATCGTGTAGCAACAGCACCACTGTACAATTTCAGGCCACTGTGATATTGCACCTAAAAAATTCAACTTTGAAAATTAATAACTTTTGAATGAAACACCTTTCAGCAGTGGGAGTACTCTTGTTTTACTCAGGGAGATAAACCCTACAACATATTTTTTTTTACATTTTAGGTATTACTATCCCTTTAAGGGATTTTGACAGGAGTGGTTTTGACCACTGGCCACTCCTGCCAAAATCCCTGCACCCTTGCAATTTTCTGAACTGATTTTGACAGATATAGCCAGGGGAGCAAAAGCTCCCCGACCATTCCTGTCAAAATCAATGCTCATCCCTACTGCTGCCCTGAGATGTTCCAAGTAGTGTCCCAGGGCCAATGCTGGCAAACTGGCTAGTGATTTAGATAGAATAGATAGATTAGATAGATAAATTAGATAGATAGACAGATAGATAGATAGATAGATAGATAGATAGATAGATAGATAGATAGATCATTAGATATGCAAATGAGTTTAGCAGTATATAATAATACCTTTTTTATTGGACTAAAGTTCAGTTCTATGGAGACAAGCTTTCCACACTTAAAGAAATGAGCAACATCATCAAAGAGCTACACCCTGTGCTGATGTAATGTTAAAAGACATATTCCCCCAACCACCTATTCTGGCACTGAGGCAACCACCAAATCTGAAACAAAAATTGATCAGTAGAAAACTGACCAATGAATGGACAAACAACAATAATGGGACCAAACTTTGCAACAAATCTTGCTGCAAATCATGTCAACATATTTTTTAAAATAATACGCACAACACAACAACAAGATATACAACATTAACCCCTTAATGACCCATGGTGTGCAAGGACCATCATGGGTAAACTTCCCATACGGACCCATGAAGGTCCTGGCACGTCATGGGTTAAATGATAATAGTGCACTTCAGTGCGCACTGCTATCATGCTGGTGAGGCTGAAAATGAGTGCTCCAGGACTGGAGTGCTCAGTTTCAGTTATTCTCTGTTGTGCCAGTACATATGATCGCTCCGACAGCGGTCACGTGTATCATCTTTTTAATTCATAAAAGCTATGTGTTTTACATATTGCCTTTGTGGCTGCTCTCTGCCTCTCTCTCTTCCTTACTATGAGAGTAAGGGAGAGAGAAGCAGAGAATAGACAGATCTTTATGCAAATAAAGGCCATAGTTGGAAGGTATTAACCCCTTCAGTGCTGGTGCTGGGGGCAGGATGAATGTAGGTCAATTTATAACCTACTGGCAGCAACATGTTTATTCAAAAAAATAAATCTGAACAAGAGCATTTTATTTACAAACTCTCATTTGTAAACACATCTACTGAAGTTTAAACAAACACTTCTGTCAGTTTTAATGTTGTAGAGCAATGTGATACAGTTATACATACCACACAATCTTATCTCCCAAAAAGTGGGAAAACTACGGGGTAAGAGGGACATGGGGATTTTTGCCACCAGTGGGACATTGCCCCCTTACAACTGCACATTTTGTAGGTATGAATGACCGGTCATACCTTTCATGCAATCTCCATAAAAAATTAACCCATTGAGCCCAAATGATCTCAAGAGAAAGAATAAAAATAGTGTTTTCTTTTATATTTTTTTAAATTGTTTTCTTTATTTTTAATAAAATAAATGGTGGGTTATCCATATAAGTGTGGCTTCAAAAGAAATCCTACTTGTGCATGAAAACAAGGTGTATAATTTATATCGCTGGGATAAAAGACTTAGATGGAAAACACTGTTGAACTATGACATAGTAAAAAATGGCAAAATTGTTCCTTTCCTTAACTGCAAACCACCCCAAGTTTTCACAGTCCTTAAAGGGATAGTAATACTTCGTTTTAACTTTATTTTATTTTGTAGGCATTAAAAAAACATGAAGAATGATATAAGTCTTATCTCTCAATCCTTTATGGTTTGAGAGATATTAACAAGCAAAGTTTCCCCTCCCGCCCCTTTTACCTAGAGTAAGCCATCTCTTCTCAGATGTGAATCTGGTTGTAAGACCAGGCAGATAACAGCAGGGGACAATCTTCTTTGTATGAAAAGAATGAAAGCCCTTCCCCCCTTGACAAGTTTTTCAGCTTTTTCCCTTATCTTAATTGAAGATTGTCCCTCTCTGCAGTCTACCTGGGCACCTCCCTTCTGATCTGGTTGAACGAGGGGGGGGGGATACTTTTCTTGTGAATATCTCTTAAACCATAAAGGTTTGAGAGATAAGACTTACAACGTTCTTCATGTTTTTTTAATGCCTACAAAATAAAATAAAGATAAAACAAAGTATTACTATCCCTTTAAGCAGTTAAAGGATTATATCCATGTACATAATCTAATGTTATATATAAGCTACATTGCACTGAATGTGAATCTAGATGAAACAGGCCTACCACTAGGGATGGGAAAATATTTTCATCTCAAATTAAAATCGGCAAATAATGGTACTTCCTGCTTGGTGAATAATTTCCCATGAAGAGTGCAGTTTTTCCTTTTCTCATTCCATTGAAATCAATGGGGAACATTGACTTTACATACAACACATAGCAATATTATTTTATTTCCTAAAGGCATAGTATTAAAGGGCCATGAGTGTTACTATGTTGGTGGGGTGTGGAGAAAGAATCAGTTGAACAGGGAATTTTTTTGGGGGGGTTGTTTACTGGGATTGGGGTGCAGTTAATAAAAAAATAAATCCTAAATACAATGAAAAAAACCCCATAAGACATGGTATTAAAGGGGTCTGAGGAGGGTGCCCGTGTTGGTGGCTGGAGTCTGGGGAATGAATCAGTGAACAGGGAATTTGTTTTGGGGGTTTTCTTGACTGCTATTGGGGGGACAGTTAATAATAAATAAATAAAATAAAATAAGAAATTTGTATGTGATAGACACAGGAACCCCCTGACATAAGCTGCCACTTGGGTAGACTGATGCTTGTAGATGATGATTTGGATGGGAGAGGCTACAGAAGCACCATCTGCTAGCACATTTGCCCCCTCTACTATCAAATATGGGAGTAATATACTGGTTATACCTACCCGGTTCATAAAGGATGCATAGAGGAAAGACAGAGGAGATTTGTACACTAATAGTGAGGAATTTAATACATTTTTTATCCAGTGATATCACTATATATTTTTAAGGTTGGTACCAATGAAATTAGAGACTCCAGTTTTACGTATATCTATATTATATGTTGTTATTTGCATTTAATTGTTAATAAATTGTTTATAAATTGTTTCTTATTGTATGGAGATTATTGGCACTCTCCTTGTTCTCTAGAGTTTATGTTTCCATATCTTTTTGATTTGTTCACTAGTAAATCTCTATGATAGTAGTGGCAGTGTCTCCATACTTATTTGTTTATGATTGTTACAGGTGATAGAATAGAGGTTTCAGGCACCAGTGATTCATACATATTTTGTCTTGTTTGGATACATATACATACATATATATATATATATATATATATATATATATATATATATATATATATATATATCCTCAGCAGTCATTGTTGATCCACTGCATTATGAAGAGCTCCTCAGCAAGCATCCAACAACTTCAGTTCTGTGCCTCTTGTTCCTACTGTGTACCAATAAATTTGATAATTTAATCTACCCAACTTGGTCTTTAGTCTTCTTCTTTGGGTGCTTAGTATCAAGTGGAATACATTCCACAATGAGTTTGGTTCATTTACTGTTCTATGTGCTGGCATAATGAATACAACATTCCATTATGCAAAGCCTTCATTGACTACAAAAGGTAGTGAAAAAGCAAGCAATAATCAATGCCATGATCAACCAAAGAACAGATAAAGATTACATCAATATCCTCCAATCAATTTATGAAAATGAAACTGCATCAATACAAGTCCACATAGAAAAAGGTGTCCGACAAGGAGACACAATATCCCCAAAACTATTTTCTGCCCGTATAGAAGACAGTTCCTGCAAACTAAATGGGAGAAAAAACAAAAATTACTTAAGAGCAATGAAGACTGCCTACATCACTTATGTTATGCAAACAATATCACATCATACTATTTGACAATAGTTCTGAATGACTGAAAGAAAACATTGAAGAGCTACAACAGGAAAGCAGATATTTTAGCCTGAAGATTAACATCAACAAAATGAAAGTCATGTTTACCAAATTTACAGTAGATGGACAAGAGCTAGAAGAAGTGGACAGGTATGTTTACCTTGGACAGGAAATGTCAACAGATGGAAATACCATGATGGAGACTAAGCAATGAATAAAATTGGGATGGCAAGCATTTGGAAAGCTTAGTACTGTCTTTAAGGGTATCTTTTAAAAATGTCACACTCAAAAGAGCGTGCAACTACACGGTGCATTAGCCATGTCACCGTGATTGAAAGGGCGACATGAGAATCTCACATTGCAGGACAGTGCAAGATCCTCAAGTTGTGCCTTCAAACTTTGCCTTCAAGTCCCATTATATACTAAGAGCATCTATATTTGTAAATATCCAATGGAATATGTAACCTTAGCAACATCATATTCCTTAGAGAAAATAAATTATTACCTGTTTCCTATGTAAGTCATTACCTCTTGATGCAGAGATATTGATCCCTGTAAATGCATCAGGTACTGAAGTAAGCCGCTCCGGACTCTCTCTCCCTTTTATCTGCATGCAGAATGACAGGGCGGAGTGGAGCACGCAGAGAAGGGGAGAGAGAGGCCTGAGAGGCTTACTTCAGTACCTGATGCATTTACAGGGATCAATATCTCTGACTTATACAGGAAACAGGTAATAATTTAGTTTCTCTAAGGAATATGATGTTGCTAAGGTTACATATTTCATAGGGTATTTACAAATAAGGATGCTTTTAGTATATAAGAATCACTTTCCTCACTCAGATTGCCTTACTATATTGTATTCTATTCTATTGTATGGCTAAGGATAATGGGACTTGAAGGCGACGTCTGAAGGATTTTATTCTGTCCTACACTGCGAGATTCTCATGTCACTCTTTTAATTTTGGCAACATGGTTAATGCACCATGTAGTCGCACGCTCTTTTGCGTGTGACATTTTTAAAGTATACAGTCTTTAAGACAAAATTACCACTCTGCCTCAAGTGAAGGGTTTTTGATGTGTCCTCCCAGCTCTCACTCAATTCATTCACAAAAAATATATAAGAATTTATATAGCTTCTAGGTGAGAAAAAAAAAACTTTGCCATGATAATTGGCAGCAGATAGAGTAAACAATATGTATGAATCAATGAATATATATCATCTATTAATAACAATACTTATCAAAATAGTTAAAAGTATGGAGTCCATAGTAAATATAGCAGATATTGAAAAAGATGTTGAACAAAATATGTCTGAAAAAGTTATTATGTATATATTGTTGTTTTATATATTTTACTTACAATTTCTAGAATTATCAGAAAATGTTAATAAAAATACATTTTTTGTGTCAGTTGGTACGTGTATCAGTGTATATGTTTGTGTCGGCTTGTGTAACTATGTTGTATGTGTCTGTGTGTCAGTGTATTTGTGCAGTTGTCAGTGTGTATGTGTGTCCTTCATTGTGTATGTGTGTATGTATGTTTGAGTGTGTACGTGTCTGTGTGTCAAAATAGGTCAGTGTGTGTATGTGTCTGCATGTGTGTGTGTATGTGTCAGTGTGTGTGTGTGTGTGTCAGTAGTGGATCTGTGTATCATTGAATGTATATATGTGTGTGTGTGTGTGTGTGTGTGTCTGGCAATGACAATGAAACGTGTCTCTCTATCTCTGAAAGAATACCTGTGTATTTCTCTAGTACTGAAAGAGTGTCTGCCTCTTACATTCCTACAACCGCATAAAAATAAGTCAAGTCTTCAATTTACTTAAGATCAAACTGCACCAAATTGAAAGGCACATGTCATTTTAGCTTCACCTAAGGCAGCACTGTCCTTTGATGATGTGAAATATTTTTTCTAGCAAATGTTGAGTCAATTGCCTATATGAAAGTCCACTGTGTGCTGTTGTCTCGGTCCATGCATTTTCTGTTACCTGCACCCTGGCACCAACTTCCTTTATCATGAGTGCATCCTACACATCTGTGGTATATATATATATATATATATATATATATATATATATATATATATATATAGTACTGTGCAAAAGTTTAAGGCAGGTGTTAAAAAATGCTGTAAAGTAAGAATAGTTTATTTTTATCAATTAACATAATGCATAATGAGTGAACAGAAGAAAAACCTAAATCAAAACAATATTTGGTGTGACCACCCTTTGCCTTCAAAACAGCATCAATTGTTGTTGTAACCTAACCTGGTTAACTAAGTTTGGCTGTTCCTCGCACAGTTTTATTCCTTCTACATAGCTGTTTCTGTTTCAGTTAATGATTGTGTTTCAACCTACATATTAAATTGATGATCATTAGCACCTGTCTGGTATAATTGTTTAATCATACACCTCACTATATGCCTACAAATTCACTGACTTTGTGCAAGTGTACCTAGAGTAATTGAGGCTGTTTGAATCCAAAGGGTGGCCACACCAAATATTGATTTGATGTAGATTTTTCTTCTGTTCACCTGCCTAAAACTTTTGCACGCTACTGTATATATGTATGTATATATATATATATATATATATATATATATATATATATATATATATATGAGATAGATATATATATATATATATATATATATCAATAGAAAAAAGAGAGGCAGCACCAGTGGGACTTCTTAATGATTGTTTAATTGGCAATTCAGCAACAAAAATTGGTCGACGTTTCGGTCCTATTGACGGACCTTGAGAGGTCCATTAATAGGACCGAAATGTCGAACAATTTTTTTTGCTGAATTGCCAATTAAACAATCATTAAGAAGTCCCACTGGTGCTGCCTCTGTTTTTTCTATTTACATGTTATTTTGTTACGAGGACTGTGCACCTGGGCATATAAAATCTGCAGAGTGAGTGCTTCCAACCAACCTCACATAGTATATATATATATATATATATATATATATATATATATATATATCATGTTAAAATGTGTTTTATTAGAAAAAAAATGAATACACCCTTTAACAAATTAAAAGCCACTTATCCCTCTAGAGCAAAGTTCTCATTTAGGTTTAACATGACCATCTCTGGAGGCTTAGACACCTATTTACTATTCTTCACAATACCTAATTCTTAGCATGAAACTCCCTGCACCACAAGGAAAAAGGAATGAATTATATATTTTCTATGATGCAGTTTAAAACCTTGAGGGCATAGATTCTTGTAGCACTGGGAGTCTCGCTTTTCCATAACTGCAGGTCTTGAACAAATCCAGACTGGCCTCTTCAGTTTTTACATTATTGCAAATGGCTAGGAATGCAGAAACTGAATTAGAAATGTATCATCACAATGTGCACCCGAGATTACTTGGAAGGTATACATTTCCGGTTGGAAAAGTGAAGGGATTAACCCTTTAAGGACGAGAGGGGTGTGCAGTGTTAACCCTTTGAGCGCCAGAGTGGTTATGCAATGCATTGCTTTGCAATGTGTTGCATATCCCTCCGGAATTCAAAAGCTTAAAGGGGAAATTTCAGCTAGGAATAAGTGTTTGTTAATTTATTTAAATTATTAATGTACCTGTGCACAGTAGGTGTCCTTCATAAAACAGTTAAGTATGTTAATCTATATTTTGGATTATCACAGCATTTTCCTGTAAATAGTCATCTTTCTTCAAGCCTGCTTCTATGTGAGACATCTTAACAGCAACCGATTATCTTCAATAGACCTGGATGGATCATAAGGGTCACTACTTGTTATTTGACTTGAAAGAAACTATTTGTAGTGGACAACAACACAGATCAAAAGCAACGTCAAGCTAGTTGATATAACTGACTGCTGTTTTAAAGACAGCTATGTAGGCAATCGTTTTGTTAAACCAATTAGGACCACTTATTCCAAGGGTATAATTCCCCTTTAAACACATGGGTGTGAGGAGATAAAGATGTAGGGAAAGGGTGAGAGAGATGAAACACTTTTCTTACTACAAGTATACACCCACCTCTCTAAAAGAATTTATTACCCTTGGCAGAGGGAATTATGTTATAGGAAGTTATTTACATGAAGGCTTAAGTGTCGAAACTAAATATTTCTTCCGCTGGTGGGCTGAAAAGATAAAAAAAAGAAATAAAATAAAGGAAAACACAATCTCCTCCTCTTGCAAGTACGTGTACATTACATGTTAAGCCAAACCAGTTAGCTTGTAGGACTGGTTATATAAATGACGCTGTGGCACAGAGGTCAAAGCAGAGCTTAGCTTTGGAATTAGGAGTAGAATTCCTTAGTGAAACCTGTCCAAGCACTGATCCCTATTGCTCACTGCTTGCAGTCTGTACCACTGCTCTGTTCAGGTGTTCCACTTCTTCCAAACCTTGTCTGAGTCACTTGTTGCACTAAACAGCAAGGAGCCAACACAGGGAAAATCCTTATCCTATCCCACACCACTATCTGCCAGGATGGACTGTTGGAACAGAATTTATAGTCTCCTAATTCTTTTTGGTGAGTGTATATAAAGATTATTCTTTTTTTACTTTATTTTATTCTTTACACTAATATTGAATTTCTAATGTATATAGAGAGAGAGGGATATGAGAGTGTTTGATAAAAATCAATCCAGTCAGCCATGCACAGGTCACCTGAAAACTGACTGAAATGGTCCCCAATAGTTGTATTGCTATCCAGCTCTTAACCCTTTGAATGCCAGAGGGGTGTCCAGTGCATTGCTTTGCAAAGCTTTGGATTTCATTCTAGCAATCAAAGGATTAAAAAGTAACTTCCAACTGAGGGCAATTGTGGCTCTCCAGCTGTGATTAGAAAACATGTTGTCCACTCTTGTAATGACTGGGATTTTAGGATGCTCACATGTTTGCTACTGCACAACTTTTTAACCCATTGAGAGCCCTGGTGTACAATGCTTTTCTCACTCCCCTGGCTCTCAAATGGTTATATTAATACTTTTGTAGTCCCCTCCACGTGACTGTGAAATCATATATAACTGTCTGTTAACTCTATGGCCATTTGACAGACCATGGGGCTGTATTCTCTGTTCTGGAGAAAACTAACTGCACTATATGTGCAGAAATGAAAATCACCATTGAGGCAAGACATTAGAGACTTCTCTAACATTCTAGGAGTTAAAATTATCATTTAAGTCTATGGGAATTGTGAGTATCTTAACTGTCCTCTATGGTGCAGCTGACTTGCCCAAGAATTGCACTTAGCAATGCTAAACATCCCTCTGATACATAAGGATTAATGGAGTAGGTGGCAACATTGCAGAGATCATAGAAATGGATGAATGAACAGCTCTAACATTGTGCTGTGGTTTCTTTCATAGGCCATTTCCACATTATTTATCTGTACATGTACTTTGACTTCAGTATCATGTAACTAAGGTGTGGAAAACTTGTGACTCACCAGGGGTAAATGCACTAAGGTATGATAGGTGAAAAAGAGGAGATAAGATCCATTGAGATAAACTCTCCAATTCTATGCAGCCTATGCAATAATATCTCTCAAGTTGGAAACATTAGTGTATTGACTCCTCAGAACAACATAGACATTGGAAAATGTATCAAACTGAAGAATTTATCTCCTCTTTATCACACTTTAGTGTGTAATTCCTGGTATTTTGGGGCTATAGTACATATCTCCTCGTGGTCTTCTCAGGGCCAAACAATAACTGGGGGATAAAGGGGAGATAAAGTCTCCAGTGAGATAAACTCTCCATTTAACATTTTATTCTGTGAAGTCTATGCACTAACACCTCTCCAGTCTGAGACATCTTACCACACAGGCTCCATATTATAACACAGGAACTGATATGTTTATGTCACTCTAGGTAATTTCCTCTTTCATACCTTTTTCCTATCTTATGGAAGTATGTGCAAAAGAAATATGGAGGAATTCTGGAGCAAACCAACTGCACCATTGTGGGGAAAATAAAAGTTCCCTAAAGTCTCATTGCTTTAAATGGGGATTTTAAGCCCTGTTGAATGTAGGGGAGGTCGCCAGCATATTACGTGTAGCTCTTTCTAGAACTCGAGTCATTACAACTCCTATTTAACTCTTTGAATATCCAACGCATTGAAAACCAATGTGTTGGATACCCCTCTTTCACTCAAATGGGTAAATTATTGGGATTTTTCAGTTTTATCCGGTATTGTGCATGTTTTCCTCAGAATTCCTCCACTTTCTTTTAAAATATGGCCTTGAGTGTATCGCTAACACTGAAGACCCACAGGTTGTCCTTTCGTGATGTTACAGTCTCATAAGCTTATTCTTATTATTTTTCTACCAAGGTGTCATAGGTATTATAAAGAAGTATTTTGTCTCTGGTACATGTCCATCAATCATAGTGGATATTGCGATGTCATCTTTCTAGTTAGCAGAATATGAACCACAGCAACCCATAAACCAGCTGTGAAAAGATGCTTTTTTGAGGTATCCTATAACAAAAGATAGCAAAGGATATGAATTTTCTGGTGGAGCGCATAATGGTCCTAATGTATCAAGACAAAGTGTGCCAATTCTGCAGCAAACAAACTGTACTATAGGGTACAAATAAAAATTCTCAAAATGCTTATGGATTTAATTTTAACTCCTTGAATTATAGAGAAGTCTTCAAACATTTTTTCGTTTGGTTCTTTTAAACTAACAGGAATGTTTATTTGCGGTTGGTTTGCCCCAGAAATGTTGCACTTTGCCTTTGTTTTTAAAGGACGAAAAGTGCCACGACATATGTTTCTGTTATATGATTTGATATGCCATATCTTCATAGAACCTAGGACATATGATACCTCATGTGTAACATTTTATCAAGCTGAAGATGGTGTTTTATGTTGCGTTCCTCACTTCCTGTGTAAAACACAGCAGGAAGTGTAGAGTTCAGGAACATGTCTTACCCCGTCCTGCAGAAAAACAGCATCTGCAATATATGTATATATGTCTTTCTAATATCTTAAAGCAATTTGTCAAGAAATTATAATGATTACACAAATTTGTGGCTGTTTTAAAATACTCTTTAATTTGATAGAAAGTTGTATTGTATTATTAGTATTCTTGTGTTACCAGTCTGTCCTGTAAGCAATATTAGGTCATTGCAGCAATTGTCTGACATGATTCATTGGGCCATTTTTGCATACCTGGGAACTTTCAAAATTAGAATACCCTGAGATCCTGAAAATATTAACCCTTAAAGTTAGCCAGAGTATAGCTTCCAGGTAACACATGCCTGCTTTCTTTAATTTAGAGGTTCCCTAGTCAGATCTCAAGAAACCCTTAATATGCTACAACTTAAATATATTAACACACACAGACACACATTTACCCAGATATCTGATTCCAAATAAGGTTACCGCCTCAGCCCTTTGAAACCGAACATATATGAAAAATGCTCTTTGCAGGGCTGCAATGATTACTACAGGCTTGTAATTGCCTCAGTATAGGCTTGCAGAGTGCAGTCTTTGGTTAAGGGGACAAGGTGGAAACCTTAGTTCCAAACCCAGATTCTCAGGTTCAAACCCTGAAAGTTCCATGGTGTGTATTAGTGTAAGAACTAAAATGGATAAATTATGGGGAAAACCAACTGTGTCATAGAGAATAAATACATTTTCCCATTGATTTAAATGAGCTGTTTACCTCTGGAATGCTAGATAGGTCTCCAATGCACCACAAAGCAGTCTGTTGGAGAACACTACAGCAGTCAATGAGTAAAAAAGTTAAATTGATGGGGATGCTGTTCCCTATTGAGTACTTGGTTTGCCCCAGAATTTATCCAGTTTGGTGTCTGTGCATGTGGCCCAGCATATTTATCAGCCCTTCAGTCAGACACACACCTTTGTCTAACCCATGGAAAGGGGTGGGGTATTTGCATCATTCTCACTGGTTTGCTGGAAAATTATTTTATAGATTGCAACGTCAATGCAGAAAAATGTTACCATTCAATATGTGTGAAGTACAGGTTAATATAGCAGGAGTGGCTTTTTATCTTACATTCCATTGCACAATAAATCTGCAGCACTAAGCAACAGGAAGCAGACTTGAGACTGTAGCATGCAGGTAGTGTAATCTGTTAACCCCTTGAGTTCCAGAGGGGTACGCAACACATTGCTTTGCGTACCCCTCTGGCACTCAAAGGGTTAACAAACACACCATTTGGCTTTGGGTTTAACTCCTTGAGGATCAGTGGGGTATACACAATGATTTGCATTACAATGCAATGTGCGCCTCTCTCTGGTCCTTAGTCCTTCAGGGATTAACCCTTTGAGATGCAATGTGTTGTGTACCCCCCTGGCACTCAAAGGGTTAAATAACATGAAGACCTACAAAATTTAATTCAATTATGTAATTTGAAATATCATGAATTTACAGCTAGCATCTGTAAGAATTACTTATTTTGTTTTAGCTTCCTACAATCTAATCTAATCTAAACGTTCCTATATAGACATTTGTTTAATTTAGATTTTTGCCATTTGTACTGAGAAACATGAGTCGGTTAATT
Organism: Rhinophrynus dorsalis; assembly: GCA_037306005.1. Lineage (NCBI taxonomy): Eukaryota > Metazoa > Chordata > Amphibia > Anura > Rhinophrynidae > Rhinophrynus > Rhinophrynus dorsalis. The sequence goes on along the minus strand of CM074718.1, from coordinate 232,627,585 downwards.
CTGATTCTTGACACTCTTCTATTCAGAAAGGGAACAATCTAAATCCTAGCCCATTTACAGATAATGCAGTGCTATCACTTCCAAGACACCTATCAAGAATGCTATATAATGAGGTCAGGGCACAGCGAAAAAGACAGGAATGGCTGGTTCCATGAAGTATGTGTGAAACTAGACTTTAGACACCGGAAAACAAATACATATTTTTTTAAATAGATGCTAACCCCTAACCACTAACATTTATGTTAGTTTTCCTTTACCTCTTTTTCACACTGAAAGAATTAACCATTTGAGTGCCAGAGGGGTGTCCAAAGCATTGTTTTACAATGCGTTGGCAACCCCTCTGGCACTCAAAGGGTTAAATGTGTCTGGGACCCAGAATCAGCTTGATTGCTAAATCTGTCTACTTTATTTTGTTCTCTTCACTATGTAATTATAGGTTCTATACTTCATTGTTAACCAAACCCTTACTGCAAATGCGCTAGACCAGTTTCTGATTTCCTTCTTAGTTTTGTTATTTGCATATAAGCAGAAATCCCTAACACTAGCTATAACATTACTGTACTATATTTCATACTGTTTTTAGGTTTTAAGCACCCCTGGGCAAGGCAACCAAGGCTCCCTTCTTTCCACCTGTGGCCTTAGGGTTGCCATCTTTTCTTCAAAAAAATACCGGCCATGGAATTCCCTCCATAGACTTAACACTGGACAGAAGCCAATTTTTTACCGGCCTGCCAGTAAAATACCGGCTGGGTGGCAACCCTATATGGCCTCTTCCCCACTTCTCGTATAACCCCACCCCGAGCCCAAGATACTTTTCCCTGGCATAAACTCATTCCTTTAGCCTATAACAAATAAGCACAAAAACAAAAAGAGAGAAAAGTCAAAAACAAATCACTTTTTACCTTCTGTTTTTTTGTTTCATTTTGCATTACTTCTCAATGTGTTGCACACACATCTGGAGCTTTATAGGTTTACCCCTTAGCTGAGGGAAATGTCTGCTTTGCAATGAGCTAGAGACCTCTCTGGTATCTGAGAAGGGTGACCACATTTCAATTCAGCCATTCAGGGACACTGCAGAGAGAAGAGTGCACCACAGAGTTCTAAACACTAGAGGGAGAACTGCCCATTGACTGCTGTGTCAGAAAGTGATGCCTGTGGTACAAGAAAATGTACATAAAGCCCAAAGCCTTAGACTAGTATTACACTACAACACAAAATGCACTACAGCTCCAGATAGATGTCCAGATAAAGGCTCAGTTCTCGAGTGTGTAGAGCTCTGTCTGGAAGCCATTTTTTTAGACTAACAGAGACATCACTTTCTGACACTGTAGGCAATAGGCAGTTCTCCTTTTAGTGTTTAGAACTCCTTGTTCTGAAGTCTTCATTCCAGGGTTTTGTATTGTCCCAGAAGGGGGCTGCCTGGGACAGGGGACATGCACTTAAAATCCAGGACTGTCCCGAGCAATCCAGGAAAAGTGGCCACCCTATATCTGAGATGGTAAACAAGGCTTAGTAAAAGGATATGTAAACTGGTAAATAAACCAGGAGTGAGTTCAGTTCTAGTGACATTGCTCTGGCCACTCCCACAACTATGGGAGTGGCCATTACAGCTGAGGTGCCCTTCAAAAGTAGGCACTCTAGACAACTGCCTTCTCTGCCTGTTGGAAATCCAGTCCTGTTTGAATTTAAGAAAAGTCTTGAAGGCAATGCAGAGAGACTTCCTTTGCATCCAAAGGGTTAAGTGAATTTATAATCCCTCTATTGTACCAGCATGTTTCAAAGTTCATACCTGATAGTCTTTTTCATATATGCAATTAGTGACGACAGGCAGAGGTCTACAAATAGGATATAAAGATAATTATGGTCAGCTTCTAAGAGTCGTGTCAGGGTCACCGTATAGTGCCTTTTGGTTCATAATTAAAGGGGAACTACCACCTCTTCATGAATTTAACTTCAATAAATCCCCATCTGGCGACTAGCAGCTTGGTTCCGCTAGTCACCAAAATTATTACCTTAATCCAAAGAAATGTGCATTGTTCTGGGGCTGACAGTAGGATGGATCGCGGACATCTTGCTATAATGACGTCTGCGCGCCTGTGCTGTCAGTCCCTTCCGGAGCCAACCGGCTCCTAGCAACACCGCTCTGGGACTGACAGCACAGGTGCGCGGACGACATTATGGCAAGATGTCCGAGATCCATCCTGCAGTCATCCCCAGAACAATGCACATTTCTTTGGAATAACGTAATAATTCTGGTGGCTAGCACTACTAAGCTGCTAGTCGCCAGATGGGGATTTATTGAAGTTAAATTCTTGAAGAGGTGGTAGTTCCCCTTTAACTTGCTAGTTCCTCTTTCTGACTACCATAATCAGGCTTGAACGCTATAAAGAATGTGGTTGTATCACATTTTTCTCACAGATTTCTGTGAGTTTGCAGTAATAAAATATCATATTGACTATCAAGTTCTTAGCAAATAATAGTGTTAAGTTTAGAATTTGTTTAAAGGTGTAGCAACTCTTTATTTTGACTTTAAACATTCTGCAGATACATGATATGTAAAGTCAAATAGCCTATACTTTTTATATTTTATTTCATCTTTACCTATGTTATATTTTTTACATTGTATCTGTTTATTAACAATGACCCAGAGAGCTCAATGCCAGGAGCATTAAAATGTAAAAAAATAAGCAAAGATAAAACAAAAATTGAAAAGCATAGTCAATTTTAATTAACAAATTATACACTTGCAGAATATGTCAAGGTACAATAAAAGTTAATTATCCCTTTAAAAGTGGAATATATACATTTGTAGAATTAATTATCTCAGTGGTATAAGTCTTTCAAGGGTTGGATTCAATTACAGGTGGTGGGATTTTTACCATGGTTGTATATCCAAATGTTTCCATAGAGAATATGACCAGACGTCCCTTTTAATATATGATGCTTATGAAAATGTTTGTTCTGCAAGCCTGTAGAGCGTATTTTTCATTAGTATCCTGTATTAAAGGAGAGGGCTAGTCACATTATCCATAGACTACAATTTAAAACAATGGCTTAAAGCGGAACTACCACCCCACACAATTTTTAGCTTCACTAAGTCCCCATCTGGCGACTAGCTGCTTAGTAGTGCTAGTCAACAGAATAATTACCTTATTTAATAGATTTCTGCTCTCTTCCATGGGTGACAGGAAGGACGGAGCGCGGAGATCTTGCCATTATGACATCCGCGCGCCTGCGCTGTCAGTCCCAGCCGGGTCTAGGAGGCGCTGCTAGGAGCCATTTGGCTCTGGCTGGGACTGACAGCGCAGGCGTGCAGATATCACATTGGCAAGATGTCCACGCTCCGTCCTGCCTGTCACCCATGGAAGAGAGCAGAAATCTATTAAATAAGGTAATTATTCTGGCGACTAGCACTACTAAGCAGCTAGTCGCCAGATGGGGACTTAGTGACGCTAAAGATTGTGTCGGGTGGTAGTTCCGCTTTAAAATCTGAGGATAAATTTATCACTTGCAATTGAATGCATCCTAGAGCGGGTATGTCCAACTAAATACATTTCAGGGCCACACTCTCAGCATTTCCCTCCTAGAAGGACTGCAGCATTGGCTGCTAAGGCCCTTGTATGTGTAGGTTGGGAACAATGATACACTGTCTGGCACCCTATCCTTGGAGCACTGGTAGCTACAGGGAGATCCATACACTGTCTGCTCTCTCTCTCTCTCTCTCTCTCTCCCACTTACTCTCTCTCTTACTGGAATTAATTAACCCTTTGAGTGCCAGAGAGATGGCCAGTGAATTGCAAAGCAATGCACTGGACATCTCTCTGACATTCAGAGGTTAATGTGACTGAGAAAAGAATCCATTAATCTAAATTAAGCTTTTAACCTCTTAATGCTGGGCTGCAGGGCACTTGAATAATTTCTGTCTTTAGAGAGCTTCACACTACCGGCCCCCAGGTCGCAAGTATTTGACCCACATGTTTGACATACCTGGTCTAGAGTATGAGGTAATCTCCCATTATTAAACGTATCCTTAAAAGGAAAACAGCTATGTTCTATTCTCTAGTCTAATAAAAATGACCTCCATAGGGAGTGGAAAGTGATGGGTCATGGTCCCCCAACTAGAAGCATAGAAACATAGAATTGTATGGCAGATGAGAACCATTCGGCCCATCTAGTCTGCCCATTTTCCTACTGTAAAAACCTCAAACCTTATTAGGTCCATGGTCTTGTCTTATGTTCAGTACAGACTTATGACTATCCCATGTATGCTTAAATTCTGTCACTGTATTAACTTCTACCACTTCTGCTGGTAGGCTATTCCACTGAACCATGACTGTTTATATAACCACTCTGAGCTAATGTTCCCACTTGTCCAGTGAATACAACAAGAAGAAAGAAAGGGCACCCAATGGTGTAGTAAAGTCTAACAAATATTGATAGATTAAAAAAATATATAAATATATGCACAAGAGTAGATGCCAGTTAAAATAAAAACTGACAAATGTGCATTCGGAGAAAACAATCCTGTCTCCGCTCAGGATAACTGTAATGTTGGAATTCCAGAAACACTGCAAATAAAGATACTTCGCACAGCTCCAAAAGTCAAATGTATTCCAAATTTAATAAAATAATAAATCCAATAAGAAATAGAAACTAAATCAATAAATATAAGTACAGAAGCAATCTAACGTGTTTTGTGATGTATTTTTCAGATGTTGTAGTTAAACAATAGCTGGTGTGAGGAAGCTTGGCCCACTTAGGCTCTAAGCTCTTGCAAGATGGGTCAGTAGAAAGTTTGTCTGGTCCCATCAAATGAAAATGTCCTCTGATGTCATACCTTTCTCATTAGCAGTGATTGAAGTAAATACGCCCATAATCTAGATTCACTTCAAAGGCTCTGTCAAAACATGCTCATGAAATTGTCCTAGATCATTAGAAAACTAAACAATTTTCTCTCGTCCTGAAATTTGCCTTGGGCAAATGGACTTGCTTCTTCCCGTTCTCTAGGCAGGGTCATAATTTGCTCACATGGAGATTTAGAATGACAGTGGGGACCAGCTATTTTAAGATTTGCCTTATCATCATTTTCTTTGTAGTTCAGCTAAAGAGCATAATCCTCTGTCATTGCAATCACATTCCATATAACCACAGAAATGTTTGTTGTACTCTAGAGAATGACATTCCAATTAAAGAAACTGTGTTCTCCAATGACATTCTCTATTCTGTATTGCTGGGAAAGATTATGTAATATGATAACTTCCAGACCATTATGTAAGTAATGTTTTAACTTTAGTTAACTGTAAATAATATTGTATTAAACATTAATTAAATCAATAATGCAATTCATTAGAGAATGGCATATTATACTCTACTGATATATTATTTAATGAATGAATAATAGTAGTTTTCTGAGCTAAACCTGCCATTGGAATCAATTTACTATGCTGCTCAGAACTGTCCCAAATGGAGAGTAGTTTGAGGAGTCTATTGGTATGAAAGAGGGGAAGAGTTTGAGGCTTGTTTGAATTAAAGTATTAATGATAGAAGATTGTGTGCCTATCTATATATATAAAAGAAGACTTCTGTGTGCCTGGCAAACACACCCAGGGGAGGCATAAAGCAGGAGTTACTACTCCTATTGGGTGATTCAATCATGCAGGGAGTTGGTCCGTCCCCACTATGCAGCCCGCCCACCACTATCAAAGTCAGAAAAAAACAATATGGCCGCCACTTGCTCCTACACCACAGACAAACACACATGCCCCACTCACACAGCACCAAACAAACACACACAGACCACCACACACACACATGCCACCACTCACACACACAGCACCACATACACACACAAAGCCAGAAATAAATGGACACTTGGGATGTATGGTATGTGTCTGCCTGTGTGTTGCATATGTCTGTGTTTATCAGTGTGTCTGCATTTCACACACATGTGCCCAACGGTCATAACATGACGGGCAACGCCGTCCCACATTGCTAGTATGTACTAAAGTGATTATATGCTCTAGTACATACCCCTTTGGTCAACACCAGAGGAGCTCTGCTGGTGAATTTGTACATTCCGCCAATATTTATTAATATATATATATATGTCACTGAAACTCTAGCTCATTTTAGTGAAAATGACATGAACAATTGAGTTCATATTTAATGTAATATTTTTGTGATAAACATATCTATGGCATTTTGAAGAGATTCTCATAATCCCACTGGCTAGATGCTGAATGTATGTTCTATGAAGTACAAGGAGACTGATGTAATAAGAACTGGGGGGTTATGTACTAAGTAGTGATAAATAGGTGATAAAGCAGATAAAGCTTTATCACCTTTTTATCACACCTTAGTGCATCTTTTCCCTGGAGTGATTCTGGATCAGGCCAATTGCACCATAGGGTACAAATAAAAATAATTTTTTTATTGAAATATGG